>JAZKJV010001362.1:0-600000 GCA_037367405.1 Ottelia alismoides | reverse complement strand
ATACCTAATCCAATAAAACCAATAAAACCATCCGTCGGTGATAGCTCTGTATTATCCCCACTTGAAGCAAACCCGAGAGCTCCAGAAGTGTCATGGAAGGAATTAAACAAATCCTTGACATCAGCCACAAACCTCTCGTTCTCTGCAACCTGAATCCAATACAAATACACATAGTTTCAATTATCATTATAAATGAAGGTTTCTCATATTCTGAAAATCCACAAATTAAAGTCATTTATCATCATATTCGGATCACAAACAGTGTTTTCCTTGTTGCACTGTCATCTAGATTAAAAAACTGGACCATGAGATAGAAACTGCATCCATTTTTTAAGGCAAAAAAGGGAAATCGTTTAGAATGGTGCACACCCTCTATACATTATTAACAGAGTAAAAAATCACTTTACAAAAGCCAAGACTCAGAAAGAGCCTCGGCATGTTCAGCTATGTTTTCCAAATGGAATCTCTCCCGGCAAAACACAACCCCATTATGGGATAGCCATAATAGCAACGTCCATTAAAGGGAATCAAGTAATTAATGAAGACAAATGTTCATGAAAATGGCTCGTAACAGAGTACTTAAAATATAACTACTTATTTAATCCTATTCAACAAATTGCCAAATATTCAATTCCAACGAGTTGTGTTAAGATGGTAAGAAAAGGCTGGCAGATGCTAGGTTTTATGAGCAAGCAAGGTGTGTTAAAGAAACCTTTGTTTTTTTTTAAAAGTAATTTTAAAACAAAATAGCTGATTGATATTATTTCCCATAGGAAATTGACTCAAATAAAAAAAATTCCTGTCTAAATTCCCACAGTTCAAAAACAATAAATGGTGTTTTATCCTAAGTATCAACTGTCTTAAAGCAGACCAAATTCTAAAAGAATGATAAAGCAAAGCTACACAATAAATCTCCTAACAGGATAATAAACACTCAAGTGAAAGTAACGTTGGTGAGTTAGAAGTATCATATTATCCTCTTCTAGATGCTTTAAAAAATCTAATCTCCAGATGGTGGGATACCATGCTCCTATGTCAGTTTCATAGTTTTAGATGATATCATAAGTTTGTTTCATGGTGTGTTTGAATCGGATTACCAGAAATTTGGAGGGACCCTACAGCGGAATATTTTCACAAATTCCACTCCTGCACTTCTTTTGCAATGCATTGGTGAAATGGAGCACACTAGAAAGACAATCTTTTCTTAAATAACAAAAGAGGGTAGGCATCGTAAATGTGTGCTCGTTAATACTCCTTATAGAACACCAACACATTTTTTGCAAGCCAAATGGTCCGAGTCAGAGCTGGTTTCTCCTTTTCATCTCTGAAGCAGTGCACCTAACTCTCCAAATTGGCCTAGAAATCCTTTATCCCCATCCTATTTGACCATTCAAAGCCTACCCCTCGCCAAATTTCTTTCAAGTGATCACACTGAGTAAAGAGATGATCAATATCTTCCGACTTACACCTCCAAACATTGAATAAACCTGGTCAGGAAAAGCCTTTGTCATCACTGTCTCCCTTGGTAATTACATAAATATCTTCACTACAAGAGGAGCCCTCACTCCCCAGGTAAGGCAGCAATCCTAGCCACCTCGCTTGTCCCCCAGCATTTCTCACCATTCCAAACTCTTATAGGCCTTTTTTGACTGCACCATCATCCCATCTCCAATGACTGTGTCCCAAGGTAGAGCCAGCTTCAACTCCAGTCTTTTTATCTTGAGTCATCCTAACAAACTCCTCCATCCTCTCATACAAAAGTGACGAAGGCATCCTCAGTTTCCAAACACCACACCTCTCCCAACCCAAACCAACATTTAGTCATTGTTGCACCTTGACCTTGTACACAAATAACACACATCTCCCATCCCAGACCAACATTTAGCCATAGTTGCACCCGTTTTTCTCTAGGAAACCCGTCACACAAGACACCACTCTCAGTCCATTTGTCAGTCCATAAAAAGAAAGAATCCCACCTTACCAAGTACATGTTTGAATAACAGAACCATGCGCATCATGATTGAGTACAGACCCTACCAGAAAACCAGTGAACACCACATCATCATCCCAGCTGTTGAAATCAAATGAGATCCCAAAAAACCCCCTCATATACCGAGAAAGGAGATCCTCACCATCTCCTCAGCCCTCATCTACCAACAAAAAACCACTGCATTTGAATTACAATTCCCTATCTGTGTGTATGGGTGTACCTATGTGTGTGTGTTGAGAACGTTAGAATTACCTATATGGTCCTTGGTTTTTCCAAAGGATGGTCACGAGAGAACCTCCACTTTTGTGAGCTTGGGCAGGAAATTTATCAGCTATGTGGGCATTATCTTTACCTAATACCATAATTTATTTGTTAATTAGATGTGAGGGATTCATTTAACCTCAAGTGGTCACAAAAGCCTTAGAAAGGAAAAGGGTACTTTTGAATCACAATTCCAGCTCCCAATCCCAGCTGGTCCAAAGCAAGGGACACTAACAATAATAACAATCAAAAGATTATTTATAAACTATTTAGAGAAGATAGGGAATGCAACAGGCATGCTTACCCGTTCGAACGAGCCAAGCTGGACAACACCATGTGGACCAACAGGTACAAGCAAAATCGTCTACAAAAGTGTTGAGATAACTTTTATTCAAATGCAACGGTAGCAGCAGCAACAATCAGGCCTCAGATGAAGAAAAAATAGAACAATTATATTTTAGATGATAAAAAAATGTATCACCTTGATACCCGCATCAAACTGAATCTGCCACTCATCTGGATACTGCATAGAATAAAATAAGACTTTCACTTAATCCTCACAAAGATTTATTCATAGTCTACACAACAGAAAGGTTCTCACCTCCCCCAACAATTTAGAGTTCAATTCACTGAATAACAGCCATTGATGCTTCCCAGTATATGCCACAGTACCAATAACCCTGTTACAGGAAAACAAAAGGAGAGCAACAAACTTTTCAATTACAATGCCTTTATCCAAAAAAAGAGAGGAAAAATGACTGTCTGTGGTCCCATCAAGGATATTAACAAAGGTAGGGTGAATAACGTAACTTCTTTTGTAGAGTGCATGCAACATGCTTTTCTCTCAACAAAATTTTATAAACCATCCAGACATATATTGCCACAAGGAAGGACACAGTCCTCATAAAAAGAGATTGCAAAAAAAAAGGGTTTTAAGCTCAAAAGTGAGATTATGCTTCTCTCAGTCACCATTGGTTTTTTTGATATAAAACATTCTTGTGAAAGTGCTTCCGAATTTCCAATCTCATTATGATGGTCTATGACTTTATAGGAAACCCTATTTTAAAGTTTAAACCTCAGACTGACTTGACATTTTATTTTGCTCAGTAATTTGAACATCCCCAAACACCTATTATGACTTGGCACACTCGGCAATTAACTTCATAACAGTTGTCCACATATTATTATTATTATTATTAATTGGTACTATTTTATGACTTCAAAAATATATCTAGATTTAAATGATTATTTATATAACAAAATGAGGATAGGGAGTATGCACCCAAATGCATGTAATTCTACATGCACCCGGGCTTATAACTCCCACATTTTTTTACTTTTCCGAAAAATACCGCCATGTATATTCCATCTATATATCCCTCCTATATGTCATTCCAATTTCATCAGAAATAGAAACCCCTACGTTCTCCATCTAGAACACATTATTTTAACGGTCTTAGAATTGCTGTGATCGACATGTTCTGGATGGAGGATGTAGGGGTCTATGTTTCTGACGAAATTGGAATGACATACAGGAGGGATATATAGATGAATATACATGGCGATACTATTCGGAAAAGTAAAAAAATGTGGGAGTTATAGGCCTGGGTGCATGTAGAATTACATGCACCTGGGTGCATACTCCCTATCCTCTAACAAAATTTACTTTATCTATAGATCATTTACTTTTTGTAATAATAAAAAGCTCACAACCTTGACAAAATTATAAACCTTGGAATAAAATTAATAAAAAAAATTACCAAGCTTTATCGGCATTTTCCTGATCAACTTGATAAGTACATCATAAAAAAAGCAAATAATATGATACAAAGAAATGCCATCTTTTCTAAAATTTATGACACGATATTATTGCATTTAATTAACATAACAACAAAGCATTTAATCAACATATTATCAAAATATCGAATATTTTGTTATGATCAAAGTTATTTGATATAATAAACTAGGAATGGAATCTTTAATTTAAGTTGTAATGGTAAAGCAAAAGTTAATTATAACTATCAGTAGTTTTTCTTCTTTTTCAATATATCAAAACTTTTTTCTTTCAAGGTTTGGAAAAATTCTTAATCAAGAGTATGCATTTTTCAAGATATTAGCCAATAGTCATTAGTTCTCAGATATCTCAAGTAGCCGGGATAAGCATGATTCAAAACTATGTTCATGTAGTAGAACAACCACTTTCCCATGTAGAACAAGTTTATTACATGCATGGAAATATCAAACAATAAGCAAAACTAGAAAGATACACATATACAATTGTTATACACAGACACATGCTACACATGTATCTAAACATGCGCTCACACCAGATTTACGCAGTGCAAAGGTCAACCTTTATGTATAATACATGCTATGAACTTTAACACATAATGCCCTCTATAGTATCAGCAACACTATGACTCTGATAATAGTGAAAATAAATGGAGTTGCTATGTGAGTGAAGAAATTCCATGGGAATGAGGAAATGCAGCTGCCATCAGGCACAAACACGCACACACATATAGGACTTTCCAAATGATGTGGAGCCTTTCTTGGTCTTACAAAGTTGGCAAGTTTTTCATAGAATATAAACCACTAATTGTTTTCAGAGAATAAAAAAAAGCCTTTGCAAAAAGGCATTTATATGTAAGTTAATTTGTTGCCACTAATAATATTCTGGTATTAACATCTTTGTATCGATATAATGTTAATGCTTATGTATTGGATATATGACTAAACATCTTTTTTTGAAAAATATGACTAAACATCTTGTTGAATATACAGAAAATATAGCAGATTTTTTTACTTGGGGAAACCCTACCTCATTTAAAAATTCCCTAATGTGTGTGGGAAAGAAATCATTCGAATGAGCATAAGAAAGGTATAATATTAAATTGCGTGCATGTGTAGGTTTGCATACACACATGTATATGTGTTTATAATCCTCACAACTTTCGGTTAACAAAAAGATCTATGCAAAATCTACTTGTAAAGAATCGCATATTGAGACCAAAATGTACCACCTTTCAATGAATTTTCCAACCAACAGTTCCTTATTTTCAGGATCATCGAACAACAAAAAACTTGGAATAGTCACAAGCCCATGCCAAGTAAACTATAAACAAAACAGACCCAGAAAGGACTTTGGCCGCCATGGTACTTACCATGCAGTGTATTCATTCCTCTTCCGAATCCTTTACTTTCTACCAACCCCTCCTTAACACCATCCTAAAATAAACATACTGGTGATTGGAACAAATTCATGACACAGGTAAACATCGGGTATCTTATATAATTAAGAAAGGAACAATGTTTTGTTTTATATAGAAATATGTGAATAGCAAATTGTACTTTAAATATTTCCGATTGGTGTTTATGTCAGCGGTCTCTAAAAGAAGCATACTTATCATATTATTAACATAGATACTTCAGCAGCTTAATATCTTTACATTTATCACGTAAAATAAGAATGGCAGAAGAGCAAATATATTTAGACAAGTAAAATAATATTTTTAAATGCACATGCAGCTAATAAGAATGGTAGAAGAGCAAATGCGGTTTTTTCCTTCGAAAATTGTAGATGTTTATGTGGGAAAACATATAGCACAAACCAGATGAGATGGATAATCACATAAACTTGTCCATAAATTGCGAAAAATCTAATATCCATGTAACAAGGTAGCTTATCGATAGTTGGAAAGCATTTATGAGAAAGGCTTTAGCATACCCATTTCCTAGAGAATACATGTGAGATGACATTCTGAAGACTGCAGGTCCAACCGGACATGGAACTTGAAAATTATGTAGATCCATTTCACAAGCAGATGATGCATCATCATAAAGTTTATCCCCTTGGGTTTTGCCCGAATGATTCGTCCGTTCAGAATTTTCACAGTAACCTTCCTCCCATGTCAACATCCTGAATGAATTGTAGGAGCAATTAGGATTTTGCAGTTGCCAAAACACAAAGGTGAAAGGAATTTTACCACGTGAACCACTACCATTAGTATTCATCTATGATGCAAGTTTCGTAGTGGGGGTTAAAAGGGATTTTGGTCCTCCGGTGTGGCAGTTGAGTGTTCCAACTCTGAATCACCAACAACAGTCACAAAGAGGGGGCATTACTGTAAAAAGGAAAGGGATGATGTGAAATTTAAACCAGATTAACCCTGTTTTATTTACTTGTGAAGCAATATTCAATTTCTTCCCCTCTTTATAACAAGTCAATCAGGAAATATCCAGGAAAAGCTAGTGTTTGAGCAGAACAAAAACATATTATTAACATAACGACACCGAGAAATTAAAAGAGGACCTAACGAAGGGTAGGAAAAAAAAACTTACATGCATCCCCGATGGCTCAGTTTCCAGAAGACGGCATACTCCCACAAAGTGCTCTGGCATAGGCTCCTCAGCAGCTGCCTTAGAGAAGCACTAGGTCCCATATCCCAAAACTTTATCTTGGCGAAAAACTAATCAAAGCAAACACTATATCAAGACAAGCCAGAGAGGCATCCGTTAGCTACCTCTGTACGACCCCCGCCCTGCTTGCTTCCTAAGTAAACCCGCTCGACATTTTATGGGAGGTCCTTTTGAACCCAGGTGCCAACCGCCCATCTCTCCCCACTTCTCAGACCCAAATACCCAATTAGACTACAGATCTTGAAGGGTGTCAAAAACCAAAGAGAGAGGGCACATTAAAACTCCCCTTGCTCTCAGTGAGGAGGATAGTCATACTACAGGAATTTAACGTAACCGAAGAGACAACTACAAAACCACACGAACTGATAGGGATACGCAATCAAAGACCCAAACTTGAAGTGACCATAAGATTCCGGCAACTGAAATCGAAACTAGAGAAAGCGCACATCTGCGGACTTCTCAAACGGCAACATCTTTAAGCAAGATCCTTTCAGACTGTTCACAGCAACATAAATAAAGCAGACTTAACTCCAACTCCATACAAAATTATTCAAAAAATGATATAAGAGTGAAAAGTTTGCCATTTCTCACCGGAATGGACTCGATGGAGAGCCCCAAGCGATTTGTTTCCTCTGGGAGCGAAGGATCGAGCAGATCCAGGATCACGAGCAGCGGCGAGGTTGAGGCGATATGTGCCCTGATCTGGAGGAGGGAGATTCGGAGGGAGGGGACGACTGTGAGGAGCACTTCGGGGGATTTCGCTCTGGTTCTGTGAAGGATTCTTTCGTGCGTACCTTTTCTGGAATATATATAGTGGAGTGGAGGCAGCTGGCCGCCGGCGTCCCTTTTCTCGGCCCTTTTCTTTTTGGGTAAATTGCTTTCATATCCTTCTATTTTTAGTTTTGCTAAAAAAACAAAAGAGTTTTTTTTATCATCTGTGCCTTTCTTAAATTCCGCAATAGCATTTACAATCATCCTTTTTGCAATATTAGTTGTTCTCCTATCTTACAAAATTTACAATTCTACCTTGCCGTTAAGTAAAGTAAGTGCATAATTGATATTACAAAAGAGGTAAAATTGTAAATTTTGCAAGAAGTTAGGGACACAGTTGGTATTACAAAAGGACAGAACTGTGAGTTTTGCAAGAAGTCAGGGGTACAATTGATATTTAAAAAAGAAAGGGCATAACTGATATTGTAGATGTTAATAAAGGCATAAGTGATAATAACCTCAAACAAAATCCAAAATTATAGACTTTGCATATTTTTTAGGGATATTTACCCAGCGAACCCTGAAATCTTTCAAAATTACCTCTACGACCTTTGAAACATCGATATTCCTCCCTCGACCCCGTAATCTTGCTCCGTCTTACCCTATAGACCCTACCGTTAATTTGATATTTTTTAAGTTAACTTGTTTGGGTTTAAGTTGAGTTAATCTAACCCTAGCAAATCCAAGGGCCCTCCTTTCTTCTTCTCTCCCCGTCCTTCTTCTTCCCCACTCCCTCCTTGCGGAAATGGACCGGCGTCTCCTGCTCCTCGGGCCGGGTCACCTTCCTGAACCTCCGGTCCCTCTCGCTCTCCGGTTCTCTCATCGCCTCCTCGAGGAGGACAGCTGCGCCGTTTGCCTCTACGAGTTCGAGGATGGGGATGATGTCCGCAGCCTCCGGGAGTGCAGCCACGTGTTCCACCGCCGCTGCCTCGATCCCTGGGTCGACCTCGGCCGCCGCACCTGCCCGCTCTGCCGCGCGCCACTCCTCGCCGGCGAGGAGGCGGAGACGGAAGACGATCTTCTGGAAGTTGGGTTCGATGAGTCCGAGCTCCTCGATTACTCCGTGGAGGAGGATCTCGACTGGCGTCCGATCGACCACCAGCCGCCCCCTCTCCGGTTCTTGAACGCCGACGAGCTGCTCCTCGCCGCACGGATGAGATTGGGAGCGGCGATCTGAAGACCTTTTCCGTTCGAAAGGAATCGGATTTTGTGCATAGGGGTCGACGATCCGAAGGTGGTCGGAGAGATTTGGACGGAAGGAAGGAGGTAGGTGGTAGGAAGATTCGGTCTTTCTTGGATTACTGTTGCTATTCTTGCTCTGTTTTTGAATCGGAGTAAAAAAAGTGTCAGACAGATTTGTAACGATGATGATGATGATGATGAGAAGGAAATGGTTAATTTTGATTTTAACATTGATCTGCGGGGGATGGGGATCTCTTGAGAGTGGAAGAACGATGGCCACATGTTCGTCTGCCGAAACTTTGCTTCTCACAATAATGGGGGATGCACTGTGCTCTGATTTGATGGGACCGAGAAGAGTGGATTTTTCTACAGATTATTCCACTGCTGCGGATGTAAACAGATACAGTTAGGGTGGTGAAGGCGGAGGTGGTGGCGTTCTGCGGCGGCGATGGTCGGGAGTAAGAGGGCTGCAGGTGGAGGAGCTCCTCCTCAGGTGGAGCTCCATCAACGGCAGGGGAGCCGGGAGCGAGGGGCGGCGCGCGGTGGTGGGGGGAAGGGGTTTGAACACGGGACCTGGGCTGGGGTGGGGGATGATGAAATGGCATTCAATGTAAATTTACTAAACAAAAAGGGTATAAGATAAAAAACTTAACGGAATCCGGTTACCTTTAACGGATAAACTAACGGGAGTAAACCACAGGGTCTATAGGGTAAGGGTTAGCAAGATTACGGGGTCGTGGGAGGAATTATGATGTTTCAAAGGTCGTAGAGGTAATTTTGAAAGATTTCAGGGTTCGCTGGGTAAATATCCCTATTTTTTATTAGAGCAAAATTAAGCTAGAATCATCAAAATCATAAACTTATTTTTGAACATATATGAATGATCATCTTGACATCATGATCGATTGGTCCTTGGCTATTTTCTTTGTATGATCGATTAACCTTTTTGAACTTGATCGATCACCCTTGATCAACCATCTTTTGATCATAAAATCTACTTTACAAATTACAGTTCCAGGATCATCTAACGTCCAATAATTGATTGACCGCCTTTTTTATCTAATTGGTAATCTATGATCGATCACCCTTGAATCATGATTGATTATCCTTGATTTTTTAATATTAAAATGTTGTAATTTTCATTTTTTTCACCAACTCTTTAAGGTCTGATACTAGAAATAGGATCTAGGCGGCCATTGTTGAGACATATAACTGAAAAGGAGTTCTATTGTGTGCGATATTCAAGCTACATTTGCAAAATGATGAGTTGCATGATCACTCCTTTGGTATGATCAGGTCGAGGTGCGATCGACCGCCTTTTAACCTCTCATCTGATCACATGCCGCAACTCCTTTGTCATTGCTCCTCTGCCTCCCACATTGTCTTTTGTTGTCACTTCCTCTTCACTGTCACCACTTTCGTCAAGAAGCAACTTCATACACTCAACTAGTCATCACTCCCCTCAACGAAACAACGATGACCAATTCAAGATAGCCCACACATGTAGTAGGTAGGAGGAGGACACATCCTCGATATTATTCATTCGAGGGGAGACCGAATGCCTCAATTCATGAGGAACTAGAAAACCGCTTTATGTGAAAGATGAACAAAGCATATATCTTCATGAGTGGAGGCTCCTGCTCTCTTGCTTAGCTAGCCCTCGCACCTTCACTCGGAATTCGCTACGGGATCATTCCGACAACTTTTATACATATCTCCTCGGCCTAGACACCTAAATAGCCAACTTGATCTTCCAGGGCTTGTCTCCAGAAGAAGGTTAACTGTATTATCAATGAAATGAATCGGGAAAAAAATGAATTGCGAAAAAAAATAAATTTCGCGATACTCTTCGACCAAAAGAAAGGTCTCATTATAAATATGCCAAAGTAAGGTCTCATTATAAATATGCCAAGGTCATAGGGGACCCATTATCAAACATCTTACAGTGACATAGAATCCCCCATTTGAGTTTTTATATTTTTCATCAAACACCACAACATCATCGTCTTTTCTTTTGGCTAAACGAACAAGCAACTTGTTCTGTTGTATATTCGTCGGATTCCAAACCTGGAGAGAAATGGATTTAACCTCAGGAGATGCGAAGGGCACGTGAAAACCCCCAATATCCAGGTCATTTTACATCCATATCCTTGTTGCTTCACGAAATCATCAAAAGTTGCCGATAAATGCACTATTTACCTGCTTGCCCATAATGATCCTATGCGATAGCCAAATAACACGGATCTTGAATCCGCGTGGAGGCAAAAAAGCCGTATGGATTGGCTTAACCTGGGTGATAGGAACACAAGGTTTTTTCACCTGGCGACCAAGGCTCGACAAGCAAGAAACTATATCCATGCTCTCTTGGATCCCAATGGCAATCACATTGACAATCATTCGGAGGTTGCGGACGAGGCGTGAAATTATTTTGAGGGTCTCCTGTCTCCGGAGTGCCCTAGGCCCGATAGGCCTGATCCTCCTCCACCAAGGAAGATTCTCTCCTCTGAGGCCCGTAACTGCCTTATTCGGCCTTTTGATGATGATAAAATTCGCGACGCCTTGCGTGACATACCGTCCACAAAGGCTCCGGGCCCAGATGGCTTCAACGTCGGCTTCCTGAAGAGGCATTGGCCGCTCGGCAAGGGCGATGTCATTGCTGCAATGAGGTTCCTCGCCTCGGGTGGTGGTATGGTGAGGGAGGCTAACCACACCTTCCTCACTCTTGTGCCTAAGAGGGACTCGGTTTCGAGTCTCGGTGATTTCAGGCCTATTGCATGCTGCAATGTGATATACAAGTTGTTCGCTAAAGTACTCGCCTCACGTTTGGCACTGGTCTTGCCGCATCTCATCTCTCTAAATCAAGCGGCATTTGTCAAGGGGAGGGTGATCGGCGACTGTTCTAGGTTGGCGCAGGAGCTTGTTAGATCGTTTGACCGCAGCTCCAGCTACCTGCGCGCGTGCTTAAAGGTAGATCTTTCTAAGGCTTTTGACACCATTGAGCATTCCTTCATCTTGAGATCTCTTCATCTCATGGGTTTTGACCCGGTCTGGATTGCCTGGATCGCTAACTGTATTACCACTGTCTCTTTCTCCGTGCTAATCAATGGCTCCTCTGCGGGGTTCTTTAAAGGCTCAAGGGGGCTTAGGCAGGGCGACCCCCTGAGTCCTTTGCTATTCGTCATTGGCATGGAATCTCTTACTACTCTCATGGAGATTGCGGTTGCCAAGGGGAGTCTTAGGCCCTTAGGCCGTGGGCGTGGGGTGGCGCCATCACACCTTATCTACACCGATGACCTACTCTTTTTTCCAAAGCTTCTTCCTCTACGCTTCTTGAGGTGAAGAGGGTTCTTGATGATTTCGTTGCTATATCCGGCCTTTGCTTAAACCCGCGCAAGTGCAAACTCCTGCGTCCCAAGGGGGCTCCGCCTGACTTTTCTATTACCCTCCGGTTGGGAATTTTACGGTGTGCACTCCCCACTACATATCTTGGGCTTCCGTTGGTTTCCTCCCTCGGTAGGGGCTCTCATGCCCAAGCCTTGGAGGATCGAATTAGAGCCACCCTCAACGGCTGGAAAGCTCACTCGCTCTCTTTTGCGGGGAGATTGCAACTCCTGAAGATCGTTATCGCGGGCATTAATCTATATTGGGCTGGTGGTTGCCTCATTCCAGGTGGTACTGTTGAACGAGTGGACAAGATGTGTGCTAACTTCTTATAGGGTTACGACAGGCATTACGTGAGCTGGCATACTGTTTGCCTCCCCAAGGGGGAGGGTGGTTTGGGTCTCCGCTCGCTGGCCTTACTTCGTGCTGCCATGGTGGTCGTCTGGGGGTGGTCTATCCTCACCTCCAAGCAATCACTTTGGGCGGCATTCCTCAGAAATAGGTACCTTCATCACTGCTCTTTCTGGGATGTTGAGGCCAAAGCTGGTGACTCCCTCCTATGGAAGACTATTCTCTGGGGGAGGGACTCCTATCGGGGCTTCATTGTCAGCTCCAATGACCAGCACACGTGGGTGCAGTCTCCTAAGGGCTTCTCCTTCGCCCAGGCGCTTGATGCTGTCAGGCATCGTGGTCCCTCGGTCCCTTGGGCCTCAGTGGTTTGGAGTAAAAAGGCGGTCCCTAAGCATGCTTGCACCCTATATAGGGCGATCTCCAATAGGCTACCGACGATGGATAGGCTCAAGCATTTTGGGATTACTACGAGCGGTGTTTGCTATCTCTGCGGGCGCGCAAGTGAGTCCCGGGATCACATCTTCTTCCTTTGCGGCTTCGCGGAGAACACTTGGCGTGAGGTTCTTCGGGCTTTGGGGCTTCCCAGTCCTCCCTCCCTTTTGCTTCCCAGAATTATAGAGTGGATATCATCTGTCCATCAAGCCGAGATCAAGCTCATCTGGTGCGTCGCACTTTCTTCTACTGTTTGGGAACTCTGGAAGGAAAGAAACCAAAGATGGGCATCTTCCTGCTCCTCCTCTCCTTCCACCCTGGCGAATTCAATTGTCTCTGGCGTCAACATATCACTTTTTGGAAGAACGCTTGGCTAAAAATCTCCCTTCAGAGCGTCACACTTTTTTGCAACGCTAATTTCACATGTTGTAATACTTGTTGATCTTTTTGTTTTTTTAGGCTTCGCGCCTAAAACTTGTAAATCCAACTTTTTGTGAATGAATACAAAGGATACCTTACCCATAAAAAAAATTAAAACGAGATTTAAAAATAGGGATTTTTCGCCGCAATTCTTGAGATCTTGAACATTTATGTAATGGTCCTTATAATTCTTGTAAAGTACAAAACGACCCATATTGTCTTACGTTATTTAACACGTATGCTCGTATCCACAGGTGCAAGAGTTCGTATGATTACAAGATCGTGATGTAATTACAAATATTACAGGAATAATGACGTAAATGGGAGTTTTTTAAGGATCGTGGTGCAAACAAAGTTATAATACGATCCACTTGCAGCGTTGCTCAGCAGTACTTGGCTCCATTGGTCCACTTGAGAAGGGGTCCCATGGCATTTGTATCGAGGTTGGCAGAAAGATTAGGGATGTCATCCAATCTGATTTGGGATGGGTATCAATATTTCTAAATCCGTATCTGTTTATGAAATCACTTTTTATTTATTAAATGGTTAATTTTTAGTAGGTACTCATATACTTGGAAGATACAATGTATCTAATGGATATCCACATTATTCAAAATAATAAAATTTTAAGATTTTCATAAATGTACATACGATTTCACACGTAGATTAAATATAGGAAGATTACGTAATATGGTGGTATACAAAGATATGCAATGTATAGGAAATATTAAAGATATATATACATATATTAAGCGTTTAACTCTTTGGGTTGCTAATTTTTATTATTGAAAATACAAAAATACAATTAAAATATGAATAAATGGACGGAAAGGAGAAAATTGAGTCAGAAAATATGAATTGTATATTAAGCGTTTAACTCTTTGGGTTGCTAATTTTTATTATTAAAAAATACAAAAAGATAGTCAAAATATGAATAAATGGATGGAAAGAAGAAAATTGAGTCAGAATTGTATATATGTAGATTGATACGTATTAGATATTAAGTAGATCTGATGAGTTTGACTAAAATACAATACACATCCCTACACATAATTCGATTTTAGGGTGGGTTCGGGTACCCACAAGGTAATCACAAACCCATATCCATACTCGCATGGGTAGTAAATTCAAAACTCAAACCCGTCCAAAAATAAATTGGAGGAGTTTCAGGTCGTTAAATGGAGTAGGCTTGAGTTAGGTATCCAATGGATATTACCCTGATTTGATTTCCTACTTACTAAAGACATTTCATGATAAATGCTCATTGACTTTGTCTTGTTTTCCTTACAAAATATTAGGAATCAGAAGAATTAAAGATTTTTTAGTTGATGAGGCAAAATATAGCATGTATGCAACCATGCTCATTGACTTTGTCTTGTTTTCCTTAAAAAATATTAGGAATCAGAGGAATTAAAGGTTTTTGAGTTGATGAGGCAAAATATAGCATGTGTGCAACACATACATACATACATACATACATACATATATATATATATATATATATATATATATGTAAAACTGAAACACCTCGATTAAAACAATGTCTCACATCTGAAACTCACAAAAGCTTTATAGTGGGTTACAAGAGTAGATGTTGCTACTCGATAATTTGAACTTAAGCATTTTGGTTGGTTGCAAATGAGTCATTTTGTCCAAATCCAATAAGTTGTTAGTGTCAGTTTACCTCGATAATGATTCAAAGATTTAAAGCTTGGATCATCAAAAAAACTTCAAATGAAGTTGGGTCTTTCCCGACTTAAAAGAATCAACATACTTTTCGTTAGACTTTATAAGTTGTTAAAGTCATGCATTCAATAAATAAATGTCAGCACCGTATATGCATAAAACTAGAATCACAAAAAATATCATTATACTGGACGAACTAGGGATGCAAACAGATGGATATAGATATGGATACATATATTATCATATCTTTATCCATTTTTGAATACGAATACATATGCAGATATGGATATTGATAGATATTTAAACTATCTTACCATATCCTTAAAAAACATATACATATGTAAAACAGATATTGATCGCATACGAGTAATGTTAGAAATACTCTAAAAAATCCACTTAAATATATACAAATTAGATGAAAAACGCATGATATAAATTTACTAGATGTGTTTGTATCATAAAAATGATACAAATATGGTAAAAAAGATATGAAATTATGTTATATATGGTTAAAAATAAATATATGATTATATTTATCTAAGAAAACAGATTTACAAATACGGATATAGATATTTGTGGATATCAAAATGATATCCATATCCGTATCCACTTTAAAACGTATACATATACAAAGGTCAAAATCAGTATAAAACAGATACGGTGCGAATCGAATACGGATATATCCGTAACCATTTTAATACTTAGGACGAACACCTTGAATATCTATATGCAAAAATATATTAAATATTGAGGAATCAAATCAGAGAAAATTAGTTATTTTTTCCACAACATGTGGGGAAGTGTTAATTAAAAGGGCTCATGTAAATTCCCTCGTGGTAACATTTTCTTTCTCTAGCAATTGTTGTAAACTTAATAATTTACTGAAAATTGATGTAATTAACTAAGCTAGAAGGTACGTACTTTACTTCGATAATGGTCATCATCATCCTCTTGAGTATTAGATTGAATCGCTCTCGATTCCCATCCACCTATGTGATTATAAGATACTGCAAATTGACGAATATAGTATCTGTTCATGGTTTTTTTTGTTTTCATGAAAGGTTGATTATTAATTAGAAAAGGCTGTCGACCAATAGTTAAAAGGATAGTGCAAAGAGCACTGACCATATATTAATAAAAAAGGGTTTTTTAACGTGTCTCCGGATCTCAGATGAAACATCAATTTAAGCCCCTGATTTATATGTTTAATCAAACAAGGACATCAAACATAAATCTGGGTAAAAAGTGTAATGTATCGGTTTTAGATCCGTGCCATTATCTTTGATAACTAATCTTGACAACTTGTTAGACTTGAACTTAGTAGAGCTCAAGCTATCACATAGCAATCTGCCATGCTTATAACACTTTGTAAGTATTAGATATGAAATTGTGCTTAAAGTGTTAAAAATGTTTCGTTATTGAGGGTTATTAGCATCAACTAGGGAACTAATTTGTTGAGTGAAATTCTCACTTTAAAGCATGCGTGAGGTACGCGAAAGAGAGATAGTACCATATTGCTTGGCTGTAATCTTTTCATACACGCATATACGAGCTCTAGTTTAAACTCTTTTAGCAAAAAAAATGAAGAAACATTGAGGACCTCGTTGATGCTCTCCACTCGAGGTTGGAGAGATAGTTTGGATCTCGGATCTCGATGATTTTGCTAAGATTTGAGCTGCATATCACCGGATCAAAATCTTGCCTGGTATCATATTACTTTTAAATTTATGGTTCAGGTATCATCCCATTATTACCTATGATTGGAGCTCGATGGTCGATTATTTCTTACATAAATTTATTAGTCAACTCAAAAAGCAATTATGTTGTTTTAAACCCCTCGAGATTATTTTTGGTTAATCTCATTGGATTTATTACTAGAAACGACAAGAATACCCTTTACCGGTGTTATTCTCTTGGAGAATAAAGAGGTTTATTCGCGATTAGTCTTTTTTTGCTATGTGTAAATTAGTCTTACTCAGTGTTTCTCGGGTTTTTTTGTGACAATGTGAAACGCATGATAATTACAGTGAAGTAATTAGTATTTATTGTGGAATATGCAATTTATATGCGATAAAGTGAGATTTTTATTCAAAAAGGAGAGATATATGGAGAGGAGGAAAATATGCAAAATAAAGAAGGGAAATGATTGTTGCAGCGATAAGAAAAATCCGAGATAAGGAGAGAAAACTCGATTTTTGTTAAAGATAAGATTTTCAGCCGATAAAAAAATAATTTGTCCTCTACAAGTGTTGAAAATCAGCTCAGAATCATATATGAATAGTTCCGGGAGGTAACGTGCAATTTACACGCAAATAAAATAAAGCGGGCCAATAGTATGCTAAATCCACAAAGCTGGATTTTGTTGGGTAAACAAATGCAAACCTGACCTAATCGCTTCCATCATCGCCTGTGTGGAGGACCACTTCAAAAGGGATTGACGTGGGCCCGCCCAGGGCACTACGTGTAGCCGACTGGCCAATAGAAAAGCGTTAGATCGACACGTGGCAGGAGACATGTGGGTCCCACTGATGTCCTTCCCTCGAGCCGCCGCGGCGTGTCTAATCTAATCCCCGTGATTAGAGCATAAGCACACGGGATTATGCCCGCAAATGACGACTTTGGCTAACAACGGATCACAGCGAGCGGGAGGATCTCCGCCTTGGTTGTCGATCGGACGGGTGTTGTTTCCTGATGGGAACCCGCGGGGTTACTTGTGGGTCGAGGTGGAGTGAGGGGACAGGGAAGAGGTAGATTCTCAGCACAAAGCATCTCCTTTTGAATCTTGATATATCACATCGTTTGATTGTTAAACAATTTCCCCAATTTTTAAATATAGATTCAGATGAGCTAACACGTAAATAGGTAAATAATTCGTCTGGTCAGATTCCTCGTTCGTAGTCAAAAATGTTTTTATCTAGAATGATCCATTTACTAAGTGACTTTGCTAGGGTAAATAGTTTGGAGGATTTGACAATCAAATCTATTTAAATCGTCAAACTTTCTAAATCTAACTTGGACTAAGATGTGAGTAAGATGATTCAAGGGATATTTACATGCATAATTTTGAGTAATTTCGTAATTACAATCATAACCTCATGTAATCGTGAATTTCACTAAGAACTCTAAATAGTCGCTATGTTTCACACACATAACCTTCCGTTAGTTTGACCATTAATCCAACTAGAACATTGGCTTAATCTAACATATGGTCTATCTAACTGTTATTAAATTTCAAAAACAAAAAAACTAAACCCATTCTCCTTCTTCCTCCAACGACCCTCCCCCTTCCTCCTCCAACCACCCACCCCTCCCTCCAGCCCATCTACCTCCTCCTCTGTGGCCTCCTTCTCCTCCTCCTCCTCCTCCTTCAGATCTCCCTGCCTCCTACTCCTCCAGGTCCGTACTCCTCCTCCTCCAAGTCTTCCGCCCTCCTCATCCTCTAGGTCCACCCTCCTCCTCCTCAAAGTCCTTCGCCCCCATCCTCCTCCAGGTCCGCCCGCATCCTCCTCCTCCTCCTCCTCCAGGTTCGCCCTCCTCCTCCTCCTCCTCCTCCAAGTCCTCCACCCTCGACCTCCTCCTCACCGTTCTCCTCCATCTCCTCCTCTAGATTGCCCGCCCTCTCCCTCCTCCTCCTCCTCCTCTCGATCCGTCTGCCTCCTCCTCTAAGTCTGCCCACCTCCTCCACCTCTAGGACCTCCCGTCCTCCTCCTCCCCGACCTCCGCCCCCAGATTCTCCCCTCCTCCAGATCTACCCGCCTCCCCAGTCTCCTCCTCCAGATCTGCCCGCCTCATCCTCCTCCAGATCTGCATGCCTCCTCGGCCTCCTCCTTCAGATCTGCCTGCCTCCTCGGCCTCCTCCTCCAGTCGGCAATGCTAGGTGCAACCTTGCTATCATAATGGATCATTGATATGGGTTGAGTTGTATACAACTGCTTGAACTTGGGCTTTATTTCTTCGAGGACTACATGTTCAAGGTCCTCCAAGGTGTTGAGGATAACAATGGATGTATGGGAGCCCAGAAAACATCTTCTATGTTGAAGCGGAGGAGAAAGTGGTCAATGGGGGGAGGAAGAGGAGGAGGAGATGATCGGTGGGGAGAGGAAGGGGAGGAGGAGGTGGTAAGTGGGGGTGAGGAAGGGGAGGAGGAGGATGAAATGGGGAATGACAATGTAAATAATGGGAACTTAAAGGGTAAAAAATGTAAATATTTGACAGTTTTTATCGTAGTTTACTAGAAATTTGATGAAAGATAACACAGGGGTATGTGATTGATGACACGAAAATCGACGCGACTAAGGTGAAAGATAAATCACAATGTCGTTGTCCTTAATCGATCAATTCGGTCAACGGAAAAATTTGTAAACCACTCAGAAAATCAAGAAATTCAATGTAAGCGGTCTTTCGCTATTCTTTTTACCTGGTATAGCGGCTAGGGTCGAACACAAGGAGCACGATTTAAAAACTAAGTAGTCAAATTTCAGAAAATGATTTTTTAGTGGTTTTTTTTTTGACTTTTAGATATTTTTTTTAAATATGAAGAAAGTACAAGAAGCACAAAAACAAGCAAGCTTCTACTAATTATTTAAAGCATCAAAAATCAAGCAAAAATTCAAGAAAAATTGTTTTTATGTTTTTTAGGTTTTTAAGTGTTTTTGATGAATTTTTGGAATTTTTATAAGGTATCTTTTATTTTCTAAAAATCAAACTGTGCGAAAAAGGCAAGGTAATGTCCAGCCAGGCCCAAGATCCAAAGATAAAATATCTAAGGACCTCAGAGGGACCTGGAGGTAATTTTCCTGTATACTAGAGAAAACAAGGAAAATTTGAGCACCAAAATTATTGTTTTTGGGTTTTTAAATTATTTATTATGATTTTTATGAGTTTTGAGGTGTTTTTAGATTTTTAGGGTTTTTACTCAATGAAAAATAGCCAAAATTGGCTAGAAAATCAAGGAACACAAAATAAACAGTAACTAATTTTTATGGAATTTTTAAAAGGGTTTTGATATTTTTTTGTGATTTTTCAAGCTAAACAGTGCCAAAAATAAGAGTTTTTGAATTTTTAAAAATAACAAATAAACTCAGAAATGTCCTCAAAAATTCTCAAAAATCCTACACCATGGCAGGAGCCATGTGTCAAATTTTCATCGAATTTGGAGGTAATTTGATATTTTATTCAAAATCCAAAAGGGGGCACTGTGCACAAGGACCAAAGTGCAAATACCCAAAGTTCTGGGGGTCCTGGTGCAAAATACCCACGAAATCACGCGCGAGGCGCGTGCCTGGGGCACTCAGGGACCTATATGTAAGAAAAACAAGTCCGAGGACCTTTTGGTAACTCGTACCAAAAAGTCCAGGGGTTGTTATGCAAATAACCCACTAAAAGACGCACATGCGGAAATAAAATGCTCACAGGGGCATAAATGCAATTACTGAAAATGTTTCATTCATTAAGGAACGTCCAGAACTACAAGATTAATATTGCAAATACACCAAAATATCACGTGTCGATGCACGTGTCTCACACAAACAAGGGCATAAATGCAAATACGAATAAGTACGAGGTCCAATGTGCAATTTACCCTACGTAAATAAAACGCATAAAATATTTACAGGACTGAAAGTGAAAACATAAACTACGAGGGGGCCTAAGGTAAATTACCCCTTATTTAACGTCGATGGCTGGATTCGCGCCACGTGGATGATCCAACGGTCTCGGACGGCGGGCGCTCTTCTTCTCTTCCGCACTTGGGCCAATCGATGGCGCAGAGGGGGCCACGTGGGTGATCAAATGGCTCAGGTGCTGGGGCCTCTCTCCTCTGTGCCAACGGTCCGGATCAGCCCCCTCACGATGATCGACGGTAGCTGCTCCTTGATGAATGGACGGCTGAGATGCGAACTGGAGCGGAGGGGCTGATCTGACGGTGAAGGAGGATACTGGAAGAACACTCGGCCGGCGAGCTTCGCCGGCCTTGTGCGCGTGATGTAGACCTCCTCAGCTGCCTCGGATGATCGGATAAGGTCCGCAATGGAGTCCCGCAGCTGGTGATGGCTTCAGATGACCCAGCCGAGCCCTGGAGGGGCTCCGGCGAGGTCGGCGGCGACGAGCTCCTGGTCTGAAAGTGAGGGGGGCTCAGATGCCCTCCTCTTGGCCTGCAAAGTGAACCAAAAGCTTCGCGGGTCGAGGGCAAAGTGCCTCGACCCGATGAAGCGGCGTGAGGGTGATCGATGCGTCGGGGCGGATGAGCTCCGGCGAGCGGAGGATGGTGGAGCCCGAATCCCAGCTCCGGGGCGAGCTGGGTTGAACGAATGGGCGTAGAAGGTGCGTCGAGGGATGGCGAAGGTGAGCGTGGGTTCCGATGATCAAAACGATGCTCGATGTAGCCGGAATCAACGGAATATGTCGGAGATGCTAATTGGGGGAAACAAGAAATTAAGCGAAATAAGGAAGCTCTAAGGTTACCTGGGTGGAGCGGGAGACTGTGCTGGAGCTTGGCTAGCTCCTGGTCGTAGCCTCAAGGGTCGTCTCGGCCCGAGGCTCGGTGCTCACGCTGGTGGCGGAGCAGCGGCGGAGAAGAATGCCGGATCAGTGGTTTCACCTCCTCGCCTCGCTGCAACAAGGGCGATCGCTTGCTGTCACTCTCGCGATGCCTCTGGAGTTCACTGGGAAGAAGGGGACGAGCCAAAGATGGGGCGCGGAGGCGGCGGAGGTGGTTCTATATATAGTTGCAGGCCCGATTAGGGTTGGGAGGCGACGGCTATGGAAGGCGTGGATCTCACGACGAAGGATCTGGCGAGGATGTCGGATGATCGGCGAAGAATCCGGGCCCGGGGTTTGCGTGGGCGACAGGCTGGAGGCGCGTGGAAAAAATGGTGAAGGCGGGGCGGCGCGCATTTTCTCAAAAAGGAAAGAGTCCGCGGGGGAGTTGACCAGGGTCAACATTCCCCGTGGACCAGTGGGATGCTGCCACGTGGACAAGATTTGACACTTAAAAATGAGGCAGCAAATGGCCGATTTTGCAAAAACTTTCAACATGAAATATTTTTCTTTTATTTTTTTCTATTTTTTGGTGATTTTTAATTAATTTTTGGAAATAAGAATAAGGTATGTACATTATATAGGGATATATACAATATGTAGGCTTTTTATTTTTGATTTTTATTATTATTATTTTTATACAATTTTATTCCTATTTTATGTTTTATTTATTTATAGAATAAAATGAGGAATAAGAGGCTATTTTTATTTTATTTTTATTATTTATACACATAGGTGAAATAAATAGATATATACATTTATACACATGGTATATATACAATGTATTTTTGTAATTTTAATTTTGTAATTTTTATTTGATTTTTGTTTTGTTTCTTTTTATTTCTGTTATTTACAAAATATGCCATAGAATATTCACAAAAAGTTTTGAAAATAAATACATTTATTTATAGGGTTAAAGGATGATGGTCTATGCACATGGTGGAGGGATATTTTTGCATTTTTGATTTTTAAATTTTTATTTTGTTTTTAGGAGTTTCTAAATATATACAAAATATGTACAAGCATATTTTTGGGTGAGGAAAATATAATTTTATTTATTTACAAAAGTCTATACACATGAGCTCCTATCTCCCTCTACTTTGGCTTTTATGCGGTCAGGCCCATGCTGAGCCCTCCCTTGGGTTAGGTTGCTCAATATTTATTCTAAATATTTCCCTCTTTTTCTTTTTACTCTTTATTCTTTTATTTTTGCACAAAAACATGCTAATTACAGGTTTTTACACAATGCATGCTTTTGGTAATTATTTGTATTTACACATATCTACATGTATTTGCAAAGGTTTTTGTAGCTAAAATAGAAGAATAAAGAGTGATGAATGGGTATTCATCACCCCCCTATGCTTAACTTTGCTAGTCCCTTAGCAAACACTTATTTGAAAAAGAAGTGAAAAAGAAAGAAAAAGAAAAAGAGGATGTACATGGATCCAGGTTGAATTATTAAACTTTCCTTCATTAAATTGAAATATGGAGCTCGATCAGATCTTTGGATTATTAATGTGTCGGAACCTTATTGGGACTTAAGCTTAAAACTCAACAGCCTCCAAGTTCCACCAATCTATGGGCAAGACTCCTCAATAAACCAGATCAGAACAAGTCTACATACACAAACTCTAATGACCATGAATCTTTCCATGCGGTGTAAGTGATATGTGGCTCCCCACCTCAGAAGTAATAAAGAAACAACCTCCCTCAACCTGGTAACTCTAATGCCTCGGTCTAGCAACTCTTTCCTCGAGAAGCGGGGTATTCCCTTCTAAGTTCAAGTGCAACCGGCTCAAGAAGAGGGGGTAGAAGTATAGAGTTTTGGAAGCTTAGCCAGTGTAGCTAAGTCTCCCGCTGCAAGCTTCATGAGATGTAACATGGATACCATAAGCTTTGCTTTATTTGACTATATACACTCCGGTGGGGTTATTAAATTTTCAATCCGACCCACCACTTTTTTGGAGTTCTTTTTGCATTTTTGCATTATTTTTTTTTTCAAGGATTTCTGTACAGCATATCTACATGGTGCAGCATATAAGAAATTTCCCCTTGAGCCAGTAGACTATCCCTCTTTTGAAGCTTTATTGCAACCCACAGCTTCTGTCTTTAGCCTTCATCACCACTAGACCAAGTTGAGGCGCACTTCCTTCACTAGAAGAAGAAGAGAGGTTCCGCCTAGAAGTACTACCCTCATATGCTACCCCAAGCCAAAGGAAACTGCCTCCTCACCACCTCATCCGTGGAGAGCCATGTGTAAGTGCAGGTGCAAGTCAAACCATTGTCTCTAAGAGTCATGCGTGTGTTGTTAAGTGCTCTACTTAGGCTCATCAAGATGACATATGCTCATAGCCTAGTGGACTTAAAGAATTAAGTCCTTATGGACCTGAAAAGCCTTAACCCTAAGTCCTATAAGGTTCCTCTTAAAGTTAAGTGGATTAAGATCTTATTCAAGCTCCATTTCTCAATTTAATTCCAGGCTTAGTTTAAATGTCAACTCTCATCCAGGAAAAACTATATACATATATGTACACAAGATGCTATTTACAAATATTTTACAATCATGCAAATTTTTTTTTTGAAATCATGGATGAATGTGCATGAGGTGCAAGTTTTGCAAAAAGATGTTTACAAACATTTACACAAGATTTTTGCAAACTTTTGATTTTCAGAACATTTTGGAAAAATTTTGTACTATATACATAATTTTGATACAAAAATATTTACACAAGCTTTACACAAAAGATTTTTGAAATCATTTTTACAAAAATACTTTGTACACTAGCTATGTATGTGCAAGATAAAAGAGGTTTATGTACATGAAAATTTTTTAAATTTTTGTGATTTTTAGCCATTTTATTTATTAACACACTCACACAAAGTACGAGTTATGGCTAAAGTATATATGAAATATATACACCCCCCCCTATACTTAGCTCGAACGATGTCCTCAGAGTGATCAAGAGCGATGAAGAAGACATAACTCGTGCTTAGTAAAAGGGAAGTGAAAAGGAATGGCTAGGTACAGAAACGAATAAATGAATAGAATGAGAGGGACTCGGTGGTTTCCCCCTATACTTAGGATTAACTAATCCTAAGTATAGTACGCTGTACATGAAGGGAAATCCGAGTGAAGAATATACAGAGTCTGCCCCCCCTATACTTAGGGTAAAATATCCCTAAGTATAGGCAGCAAAAATAGGAGCAGAAAGAATGAAAAGAATACTCGCAGGTCCGACAATCCCCCCTATACTTAGGGTAAAGTACACCCTAAGTATAGCATAATCACAGGATGAGAAAAGGGATGTGGGACTAAAGAATAGAATGATATGGACAACTGGATCTATATAGGCGGAGGAACAGTGAAAATCAGGCGTGAGATGCAAAAGATGTGAGTCAAGAGACCACATCTCACGCAAAATGAATCGGGGCAACAATAACGTCCCGCGGCT
Source organism: Ottelia alismoides (assembly GCA_037367405.1). Lineage (NCBI taxonomy): Eukaryota > Viridiplantae > Streptophyta > Magnoliopsida > Alismatales > Hydrocharitaceae > Ottelia > Ottelia alismoides. The sequence continues at coordinate 575,118 of JAZKJV010001362.1, read as the reverse complement.
CATGATCTAGAAATGGCTTGAGCCGCTGGCCGTTCACTCGAAAGGTACTCTCAGAAGATAACTCAGATATATCAATGCTACCGTTATCGTGTACCTTTCTGACCAAGTAAGGTCCCTTCCATTTGCTCTGTAGCTTCCCTGGAAATAATCGTAGCCTTGCATCAAACAACCATACTTTCTGTCCAATCTCAAAATGCTTGTGGCTGATATGAGAATCATGCCACTCCTTCACTTTTTCCTTATAATGTAGGCTGCTTGAGAAAGCTGCATCTCTAAGCTCCTCCAGGGCAGCTAACTCTGCCCTCCTCTGGTCTCCCATACCATCTGGATCCATAAGAATATCTGTAACTGCCCAAAGTGACTTGTGCCTCAGCTCAACAGGTAGATGGCACGGCTTGCCATAAACGAGGCGAAAGGGAGATGTGCCCAATGGAGTCTTGAAAGACGTCTGATATGCCCACAAGACCGAGTCCAAAAGCTGTGACCAATTCTTTCGGTCAGGGCGGACGACTTTCTGCAAAATATTCTTGATCTCCCTATTCGACACCTCAGCTAGACCATTTGTCTGTGGATGGTAAGGTGTGGCAACACGATGGTCTATACTGAACTTGCTAGCAAGGGCCTTCACCTGGTCGTTGACGAAATGAGACCCCCCATCAGAAATCAGAACTCGTGGAACCCCGAACCGCATGATGATGTGCTTCCTCAAAAATCTGCAAACTGTCCTCGCATCAGCGGCTCGGGCGGGGATAGCCTCAACCCAACGACTAACATAATCTACGGCCAACAGAATGTACTCAAATCCCTGACTCTTAGGGAATGGACCCATGAAATCAATGCCCCATGCGTCAAAGACCTCACAGAAGTGAATGGGCTGCATCGGCATCATATCACGCTGTCCACAAGTGCCCATCCTCTGACAGTCAGTACACCTCTTCACGAACTCATCAGAGTCCTTGAAGAGTGTAGGCCACCACAAGCCGGATTGGAGCACTTTCTGTACCGTTCTCCTCCCAGAATGATGTCCTCCTGCCTCAAGCTTGTGGCAGTAAGTGAGGACACTATGATGCTCCTCCTGAGGAATACACCGACGCCAGACGCTATCCCCTCCTTCGTGGTAAAGGATTGGATCCTCCCAGTGGTAGGACTTGGCCCTTGCAAGGAAGGTCTCAAGTCTCTGCTTGGGCCAATCTTGTGGGACTTTCCCTGCAACGAGAAAGTTCACAATATCGGCATACCACGGGAGTGAGGCGATAGCAAGGATCGCCTCATCTGGGAAGGTATCACGAATAGGATCAATCTGCTCAGAATCCTCAGGCTGCTCTAATCGGGAGAGATGATCCGCCACCACATTCTTGACTCCAGACTTATCCTTAATCTCAATATCGAACTCCTGGAGTAGAAGGATCCATCTAGTCAGTCTGGCCTTGGCATCCTTCTTTGCCATGAGGTACCTGATGGCGGTGTGATCTGTAAACAAAGTCACTCTAGATCCAATGATATACGATCTGAACTTATCTAGGGCGAACACTACTGCTAGCATCTCCTTCTCTGTGACCGTATAATTCCGCTGGGCGGAATCCAATGTGCGGCTAGCATAGTGTATGGCAAACGGAACTCCGTCCCTCCTCTGTCCTAGCACGGCCCCTACGGCAAAATCAGAGGCGTCCGTCATGATCTCGAATGGGAGAGACCAATCGGGTGGCTGAAGGACAGGAGCCTCAATAACACACTGCTGGAGAGTCTCAAAGGACGAAAGACACTTGTCATCGACAAGGAACTCGGTGTCTTTCGTCAAGAGGTCAGTCAACGGTCGGGCAATCTTGCTGAAATCATGAATGAATCTCCTATAAAAACCAACGTGCCCCAGAAATGACCGTAGCTGCTTCAAATTGGACGGCGGTGCGAGTTTTCTAATGACGTCAACCTCGGCCGGATCAACCTCCATGCCCCTGTTGGAGATGATGTGGCCAAGCACCGTCCCTTGAGTCACCATGAAGTGACTCTTCTCCCAAGACAGAACCAAGCGGGTAGCAATACATCGCTGGAGCACTCGGTCTAGGCAGTCAAGACAGGAATCGAATCCGTCGCCGTAAACCGAGAAGTCGTCCATGAAGACCTCCAAACACTCCCCTACCATGTCCGAAAAGATCGACAGCATGCATCTCTGAAAAGTCGCAGGGGCGTTGCATAGCCCAAATGGCATGCGTCGAAAGGCGTATGTACCGAAGGGACAGGTAAAGGTGGTCTTCTCCTGATCCTCAGGAGCGATGGCCACCTGATTGTAGCCCGAGTACCCATCCAGGAAGCAATAATGGCTCTTCCCTGCCAGTCTCTCTATGATCTGATCAATAAAAGGCAGGGGGAAATGGTCCTTCTTGGTGGCCTGGTTGAGTCTCCTGTAGTCAACGCAGACCCGCCAAGAGGTGGGTACTCGTGTAGCAATCTCCTCTCCCGACTCACTGATCACAGTCGTGATGCCCGTCTTCTTGGGCACCACATGCAAGGGGCTAACCCACTTGGAGTCGGAAATGGGATAAATAAAATCTGCACTCCACCATTTTGATATTTCCTTCATGACAACCTCTCGTAGGTTGGGGTTCAGTCGCCGCTGGAACTCACGCGACGGCTTTGCCCCTTCCTCGAGATAGATATGGTGGGAGCACAACGAGGGACTAATCCCATGGAGATCTGCTACGCTCCATCCAATTGCCTTGCGGTTCTTTTCAAGAACCCCCATCAGACGGGATTCTTGTTCTCCAGTCAGATCGGCGGAGATGATGACTGGGTACATCTCAGACTCTCCCGCAAGGAATCGATACTTCAGCGAAGTAGGGAGCGGCTTTAGCTCTGGACAGCTGGGTGCTGGCAAATCTGGCTTCTGAAGAAGATGTGTGTATGCTGACAATTCTGCCAAATCTACCTGGGAAAATGATAAAGAACTCTCACAAACTGGATCTGGAGAAGGCGGGTCCTCTGCATTGTCTCTGATCTGCTCTACCTCTACCTCCTCCTCATCTATAGGCTCAGGTGGATCCAGGTCTGGCATCTGATCATCACAGTCTGCCCAATCAGATTCTGAATCTGAGGGATCTGTATCAACTGCGGTGGCATCAGCACCACCATAGAGCAGGGTGGCCTTAGTACCACCATCACTGAAAATCGTGTCGCGATCAAGGTCCGACTCTGCTGACTCAATAGTATCCTGGACCAGGGCTGTGCTCTCCAGACGATCCTCTGCTATCATCTCTGCATCAGCTGTATCTGAATATGAGAGGATGGTCTGTGCTGCAGGATCTGCCCAAGCTGCCTCATCATCTGTGATCACAAAATCACAGTCCTAGTGTATGTCTGGCTCTGTATCTGTCAGCTGTTCTGAATCTGTACTGCCCTCTGAGCGGGATCTATCTCTGGCTCTGTGGTCCTTAACCGTCTCTATTTGTATACTCTCGCCCTGGACGCGAAAGAATACCTTCCCACTGTCATGGTCATTCACCGCCTTGGCTGTGGCCAAGAACGGGCGACCGAGGATGATGGGGGAATCGGTCAACGAGTCAGGGGTCTCCATGTCCAGCACTACGAAGTCCACGGGGAATTGCAAACCCTGAATCGTGACGACAACATCTCGCAACAACCCCTTTGGCCTCTTGACAGACCGATCAGCAAACTGAAGGTATGTCCTGCTCTGTCTAAGAGTGCCCAACTCTAAGTGGTCGAGAAGGGCTGCCGGAAGAAGGTTGATCGACGATCCGCTATCTAATAGAGTACGGTCGAACCTCTGCTCACTAATCTGACATCTGACATATGGGGCTCCTAAATCTGGCCTCTTGGTCGGCAGATGGTTCTGGATCGCGTAACACGTGGCTTTTGTCAACACATGAATCTCTGCGGTGTTGTTCCTCTTCTTCCTCCTGATTGTGGTCCTATCTCTCAAGGATCGCTGAAGAAGAGGGATGTGCTGTAAAGCCTCATGGAGGGTCAGCTGGATGTGAAATCGGTCTATCATGCTCTGGCTGAACTCCTCCTGCTCTCTCTTTTTTGGATCTTTTTCTCTTTTCTTCCCCTTCCCCAACTCAAGGGCTCTAGGAAAGGGGATCACAGGGTCCTTCTCAGATGAAGGACTAGGAATAGGCCTAGACGGTTTGATGATCGGATCCTCACATACATCATACACAACAGTGGGATCAGAAGAAACTAAACCTTGTCCTTTATTCAAAATAGAGTTCTGAGATACATCCATACGAGGAAAGACAACATCTCTATCAGAATGAATATTGGTGGCCTTAGTACCACCTCTAGCTGGCTCTACGACTAGACGTCTTGCGGCCTCAGTACCGCGGGCTGGCTCGGCTCTACTGGTGGCGTCAGTACCACCTCCTCGATATGGTGAAGCGGCGACCTCAGTACCGCCGGTGGAATCAGCATCTCGGGTGGCATCAGTACCACCGTCATCATCATGTGCGGCTTCAGTACCGCTCTCCTCTTCCTCATCTGGCGCTATAGATGTATCCTCGCGTTGTCGCTCAGATGAGGCGCCGCCTGCTGGTCTTCTACCTCTCCTAAGTGTAACAAAATCAGCATCAAATAGATCCGACGACATATCATCAAATGAGTCACTAGGAGTGGTAGGCTCAGTGTGAACTACCTGCTCAGATTTCCTCTTCAAGCTATTCGGATTAGGCTCGATCTGTGCAGGGATGGCGGCCTTCCCTCTCATCAGGTCCCGCATCTCCTGGCGGAACTCGTCCATCTCCTGTCTAAATGTAGCCTGCTGCTCTGTGAAGATGCGGGCTAGATCATCCAAGGCGGGGCTCTCATGGGAGCCCGACGGGTTGCCTCTCTGGTAATGAGGCTGCTGGACCTGGTGCTGCTGCGGCTGAGAGGGATAAGAGGAAGGATGCTGCTGCTGGTGAGCCTGCTGCTCACGTCTCCAAGTCTGTCCCTGCTGCTGGTAGGGACGAGGTACGAAGGATGATGGCTGGTGTGACTGGTATGCTGGGGGCTGCTGGTGATCTCTCTGCTGGGAGTACTGCCCTCCCTGACCGGCTGGCTGCTGTTGGGACTGGTTACCCCCATTCCCCCACCTGAATCCGGGATGGTCTCGTCGGATCCCAGGCTGGGGACGGTCGTACCAAATCCCGTTGACATCCATCAACGGCTCTGCATCGAAGGGGTCTGGCGGCAGTACTGCCAGAGGCTGATCCGGCTGATATACCACCATCTGTAAGTCTGGAGATGGTGGTGACTGGTAAGAGGGCTGCTGCTGCTGGTACGGCTCCGCCTGTACAAGGTGAACTTGTCTAGGCTGCTGCAAGGAGCTGGAGCGCTGGGACGAGCTGCGGCTGCCACCGGAATCGCCTCGCGACTGAAGACGGGGCTGAGAAGCCGTCTGTGCCTCCTGAAGACACAAGAGATGGGTCTTCACGTCGCTCAGAGTTTGTGCCATCTGCTCCATCTGAGTTATGCCCTGGCACTGCTTCTTCTCTATTATTTCCATGCGGTCCAACTTCTCGCTGATAATCCCCATGTCCGCAGCGGCCGACTCTGCCTGTGCGGCTGCAACTGTGGACGAACTGGATGGACCTGCATCAACCCGTGCTATCCGCTGGTACTGCACGGGTCCTGGCGGCTGCTGAGATCTCTGTGTGTACAACCGAGTCTGGGACATCACCATGTAATTTTCGGCCATCTCCTCGTAGATGGCCCAGACTTGGTTGTGGTCCTTGGCAAAGTAGGACCCGCCGCAAGAAGCATTCACCAGACCCTGAAGCTCTGGCGTCATCCCACTAAAGAAGCTCTGAACTAGGTTCGGCTTGGAAATGTCGTGGTGTGGGCATCTATCCAGAAGCTCTCTGAACCTCTCCCATGCCTCGTGAAACTGCTAATTAGGGAGCATGGAGAAGTTGTTGATCAGGGCCCTCGCTGCATTCATCCGCCCGAGTGGATAGTACTTGTTCAAGTACTCGGTGCGGAGCTGCTCCCAGGTGTATACAAACTTCCCTAAATGCTTCAGCCAGGCGGCTGCTCTATCTGCCAGTGAAAAAGGGAAGGCCATCATCCGAATCGTATCCTGGTCCACATGGCGGTCGTGGACAGTGCTGCAGATCATCAAAAACTCCTGGAGATGGAGGTGGGGCTCCTCGGTGGCAAGTCCGTGAAAATGAGGAAGCATCTGCAGGGTGTTCGGAGGGAACTTGAAATCCCCCACGATAGCAGGTACCACCACCCAATGGTGCATCAGTGTAGATCCGGGGTTGTGTAACTCCCGCATCGATCTCGGTGGTCCTGCTGCGGCGGCGGCTGCCGCTGCGGCAGCCGCTGCTGCGGCTGCTGCGGCTGCTGCCTCTGCATCAGCATCAGGAATGTCCTCAGGCTCGCTCTGATCTCTCTCTTCTCTGAGTCGCTCCAACTCCCTTCTCATCTCAATCATGAAAGCTCCCTGATCGCGTAGCTGCTTCTGTACTGTCTCTAATGATGCGATCAGAGTGGAGTTGATTGCTCCCTGGTCTAGTACAAAATGTTCGGGTTGTCGGGAGTCTGGGTCTGAACTGCCGGCTCCGGCCATAGTGACGTCTGCAAAATCAGATGAGCCCAACTCAGGTTCTGTCAAATCAATTCGTCTTTCCTCGGGCTCATGTCTCTCAGTAGCAAAAGAAAGGGGATCGAGGGAGAATAGGGTGGAATCGTACTCGAGCCCGGAGAGCTGGTCTCGACTCTCACGGGCCAACCTAGATGGTGAAGTAGACGCGCCTGAAAGCGGTGCAGCCAGAGGCTGCCTAAGAGATCGTCTACCCATCATCTTGATCTGGCGAGTTGGGCGGATGGGATCTGGAGAAAATATGATCGCAAAGCAAACCCCCGGTTCACCAACGCAACACAATCTGAAGACCGTGAAAGCTTGGTCAATTTATCTTGTCAATTTTATTGGGTGAACACACAAAATATCAGAGCGCTTACGTGACCTGTTAGGATACCCGATGCTACTCCAACCGACTGGCCCACACGGAAGAGTCGGTAGTCAGCTAGAAATAGCACCGGAGGGCTCTACCTAGGGTGCGGGTCACTCTCTCGCGCATCCAAACCATACAAGGAGGGGGTTGCTCTCCCCAAGACAAATTTTTAATGTGAGTGTCTTTTAGGGTCAATAGTGTTATCCAGTCCCACTTTTTTCTATTTTTCTTTTTAATTTTTTTCAAAATAAATATAAGCGGCCTAACGAATTTTCCGATTCTCCTGATGATTAAGCCAAAAACAGAGGGAGAAGACGAAAAAAGCCGATGCGCGAAGAAATCAATGATGCATGCAGAGAAAGAAATGCGTACCTTGTCTCCAGCACTCTACATGCAAATGATCCGCGTAGAATTTAAAGACAGAATTAAACTACCTAAATGGTGCAGCGAGGAAAAACCGAGTCCTAGATGAGCAATTCCTAGCGCAGAACCGTCTAACTCAGTCACTCGCCCTTGATCCAAAGAGTCCGGTCTTGGCCCACCCCTCCTCTTCTCGACAGGTCGAGTTCAGGAGTAGCGCTTCCGGGGCAGGCTCGCAGCGCGTAGGCTCTCAGGAAAGCGACCAAGTTATTTTTATTATTTATTATTAGTAGGTCCAATTAACGATCTATAGGAACAGATAAGCAATTAAGTGTGGGGACCCTACTAATTACGGCACAAGCAAGAGAAATTCCTAAATCTAGGGGCTCGAGAAAAACCGCGTAAACACCGGAAAAGGCAGCTAGCTATCAAAACCGCAGAAAAAGCCGCGAAAATCCAAATGGGTCCCCCGAGCACACCGGTACTCGGCGAAACAGACCCGCTAAGTTACAAGTGTCCACAAATGTCCAAGTTCTAAATTATTACAAACAATATTGTTCTCTCTCAAAATAAAATTCTTCTTCTTCCTCTCCCTGCTCTTCTTCCCATGCGGGTCCTCAAAAACAAACTCCAAGTTGTCCACGCAGTACCTCGCACAAAAATCAAAGAGAGAGTGTCAGAAAACAATGATAATATAGAGAGATAATATGGAAAAATGACTACAAAGCCGTGCTCCCCGGCAACGGCGCCATTCTGATGACACGAAAATCGACGCGACTAAGGTGAAAGATAAATCACAATGTCGTTGCCCTTAATCGATCAATTCGGTCAACGGAAAAATTTGTAAACCACTCAGAAAATCAAGAAATTCAATGTAAGCGGTCTTTCGCTATTCTTTTTACCTGGTATAGCGACCAGGGTCGAACACAAGGAGCACGATTTAAAAACTAAGTAGTCAAATTTCAGAAAATGATTTTTTTAGTGGTTTTTTTTACTTTTAGATATTTTTTTTAAATATGAAGAAAGTACAAGAAGCACAAAACAAGCAAGCTTCTACTAATTATTTAAAGCATCAAAAATCAAGCAAAAATTCAAGAAAAATTGTTTTTATGTTTTTTAGGTTTTTAAGTATTTTTGATGAATTTTTGGAATTTTTATAAGGTATCTTTTATTTTCTAAAAATCAAACTGTGCGAAAAAGGCAAGGTAATGTCCAGCCAGGCCCAAGATCCAAAGATAAAATATCTAAGGACCTCAGAGGGACCTGGAGGTAATTTTCCTGTATACTAGAGAAAACAAGGAAAGTTTGAGCACCAAAATTATTGTTTTTGGGTTTTTAAATTATTTATTATGATTTTTATGAGTTTTGAGGTGTTTTTAGATTTTTAGGGTTTTTACTCAATGAAAAATAGCCAAAATTGGCTAGAAAATCAAGGAACACAAAATAAACAGTAACTAATTTTTATGGAATTTTTAAAAGGGTTTTGATATTTTTTTGTGATTTTTCAAGCTAAACAGTGCCAAAAATAAGCATTTTTGAATTTTAAAAATAACAAATAAACTCAGAAATGTCCTCGAAAATTCTCAAAAATCCTACACCATGGCAGGAGCCATGTGTCAAATTTTCATCGAATTTGGAGGTGATTTGATATTTTATTCAAAATCCAAAAGGGGGCACTGTGCACAAGGACCAAAGTGCAAATACCCAAAGTTCTGGGGGTCCTGGTGCAAAATACCCACGAAATCACGCACGAGGCGCGTGCCTGGGGCACTCAGGGACCTATATGTAAGAAAAACAAGTCCGAGGACCTTTTGGTAACTCGTACCAAAAAGTCCAGGGGTTGTTATGCAAATAACCCACTAAAAGACGCACATGCGGAAATAAAATGCTCACAGGGGCATAAATGCAATTACTGAAAATGTTTCATTCATTAAGGAACGTCCAGAACTACAGGATTAATATTGTAAATACACCAAAATATCACGTGTCGATGCACGTGTCTCACACAAACAAGGGTATAAATGCAAATACGAATAAGTACGAGGTCCAATGTGCAATTTACCCTCCGTAAATAAAACGCATAAAATATTTACAGGACTGAAAGTGAAAACATAAACTACGAGGGGGCCTAAGGTAAATTACCCCTTATTTAACGTCGATGGCTGGATTCGCGCCACGTGGATGATCCAACGGTCTCGGACGGCGGGCGCTCTTCTTCTCTTCCGCACTTGGGCCAATCGATGGTGCAGAGGGGGCCACGTGGGTGATCAAACGGCTCAGGTGCTGGGGCCTCTCTCCTCTGTGCCAACGGTTCGGATCAGCCCCCTCACGATGATCGACGGTAGCTGCTCCTTGATGAATGGACGGCTGAGATGCGAACTGGAGCGGAGGGGCTGATCTGACGGTGAAGGAGGATACTGGAAGAACACTCGGCCGGCGAGCTTCGCCGGCCTTGTGCGCGTGATGTAGACCTCCTCAGCTGCCTCGGATGATCGGATAAGGTCCGCAATGGAGTCCCGCAGCTGGTGATGGCTTCAGATGACCCAGCCGAGCCCTGGAGGGGCTCCGACGAGGTCGGCGGCGACGAGCTCCTGGTCTGAAAGTGAGGGGGGCTCAGATGCCCTCCTCTTGGCCTGCAAAGTGAACCAAAAGCTTCGCGGGTCGAGGGCAAAGTGCCTCGACCCGATGAAGCGGCGTGAGGGTGATCGATGCGTCGGGGCGGATGAGCTCCGGCGAGCGGAGGATGGTGGAGCCCGAATCCCAGCTCCGGGGCGAGCTGGGTTGAACGAATGGGCGTAGAAGGTGCGTCGAGGGATGGCGAAGGTGAGCGTGGGTTCCGATGATCAAAACGATGCTCGATGTAGCCGGAATCAACGGAATATGTCGGAGATGCTAATTGGGGGAAACAAGAAATTAAGCGAAATAAGGAAGCTCTAAGGTTACCTGGGTGGAGCGGGAGACTGTGCTGGAGCTTGGCTAGCTCCTGGTCGTAGCCTCAAGGGTCGTCTCGGCCCGAGGCTCGGTGCTCACGCTGGTGGCGGAGCAGCGGCGGCGAAGAACGCCGGATCAGTGGTTTCACCTCCTCGCCTCGCTGCAACAAGGGCGATCGCTTGCTGTCACTCTCGCGATGCCTCTGGAGTTCACTGGGAAGAAGGGGACGAGCCAAAGATGGGGCGCGGAGGCGGCGGAGGTGGTTCTATATATAGTTGCAGGCCCGATTAGGGTTGGGAGGCGACGGCTATGGAAGGCGTGGATCTCACGGCGAAGGATCTGGCGAGGATGTCGGATGATCGGCGAAGAATCCGGGCCCGGGGTTTGCGTGGGCGACAGGCTGGAGGCGCGTGGAAAAAATGGCGAAGGCGGGGCGGCGCGCATTTTCTCAAAAAGGAAAGAGTCCGCGGGGGAGTTGACCAGGGTCAACATTCCCCGTGGACCAGTGGGATGCTACCACGTGGACAAGATTTGACACTTAAAAATGAGGCAGCAAATGGCCGATTTTGCAAAAACTTTCAACATGAAATATTTTTCTTTTATTTTTTTCTATTTTTTGGTGATTTTTAATTAATTTTTGGAAATAAGAATAAGGTATGTACATTATATAGGGATATATACAATATGTAGGCTTTTTATTTTTGATTATTATTATTATTATTTTTATACAATTTTATTCCTATTTTATGTTTTATTTATTTATAGAATAAAATGAGGAATAAGAGGCTATTTTTATTTTATTTTTATTATTTATACACATAGGTGAAATAAATAGATATATACATTTATACACATGGTATATATACAATGTATTTTTGTAATTTTAATTTTGTAATTTTTATTTAATTTTTGTTTTGTTTCTTTTTATTTCTGTTATTTACAAAATATGCCATAGAATATTCACAAAAAGTTTTGAAAATAAATACATTTATTTATAGGGTTAAAGGATGATGGTCTATGCACATGGTGGAGGGATATTTTTGCATTTTTGATTTTTAAATTTTTATTTTGTTTTTAGGAGTTTCTAAATATATACAAAATATGTACAAGCATATTTTTGGGTGAGGAAAATATAATTTTATTTATTTACAAAAGTCTATACACATGAGCTCCTATCTCCCTCTACTTTGGCTTTTATGCGGTCAGGCCCATGCTGAGCCCTCCCTTGGGTTAGGTTGCTCAATATTTATTCTAAATATTTCCTTCTTTTTCTTTTACTCTTTATTCTTTTATTTTTGCACAAAAACATGCTAATTACAGGTTTTTACACAATGCATGCTTTTGGTAATTATTTGTATTTACACATATCTACATGTATTTGCAAAGGTTTTTGTAGCTAAAATAGAAGAATAAAGAGTGATGAATGGGTATTCTTCAGTGATATAATAATTAAGCACTACTGAGGGTCTTGGGTGTAATTCACGATTACATGAGGTTATGATTGTAATTACGAAATCACTCAAGGTCATGGGTGTAAATATCCCATGATTCAATTAGTCGATTGAATCAGATTGAACCAAAACATGTATACAAAAAATTTACATATAAATGTATTTATAAGTATTTGTACACGCATGTTCATATATAAGTATGCACATTTATTTAGAAAAAGATAATATGTGCAAAGGGGTAGGGGAGTGACATGAGAACTTGAGGTGGAGTCTAGGGGTACGAACGGGCCTCAGGTTGGGGTGACGACAACAGAGCTTAGGGTAGAGGAGGCTCCATGCAAGGAGGAAGAGGAGAAGAAGAAGAATAAGGGAGCAATTTACACTTTTCTCCATGCTTTTAACGTCCATTTGTGAGGAAAGGTGATGATAGCTTATCAGAGGAGATACATGCATTATTCTAGAGTTTTGTTTTATTGTAAAAACTCGAAAGTCCACAAGTATACAAGTTTATAATATAAAAGAAACAAATTTAGGAACTTTTTGTGTAGTTAGGATGGATTGCCATATAATTACTGGTCTATAAGATAGTCTTACTATTTCAAGATTAATCGATCATCTTAACATTTCAACATATTGGTCAATCATTGAAGTTTAATCGATTAACTATTAATTAAAATTTAACATTTAATTATCCAAAGTAGATGGATCACAACTTTCATGTTGATCAACCATTTTGTGTTCTTGTTCACATATGATCAACCGGAAAATCAAAATTGATCAGTTAATGCTCCTTAAAATTTCCCATGTGTTTAGAAGTCTCCATCGTATTGATCAAGTATGTTTTACAAATAATAAATCACAACTTCTCTATACTTCTGATATGGCCGATTAGTCTTCGTAATTGACTAATTACTATTCCTTTTGAGAAAATCATGTTCAAACAAGTGATTGATCACCACAGTTTTAGTGGTCGATCAAATTTTATTCATTCATTGATCAACTCATTAATGAGGATCTATCACTACATTTCTTAGCCAATTTTAATTTCAAAATTTGATAAAGAAATTTATGAAAAATAAAATATCTTGCGAATAATCAATTATAAGTGACAATCCAGTTGACTGCATGCAAGAAAATATGAAGTTGTCCACTACCTAACACAAATCTCTAGAAGTGAACATGATGATTACCTTGATGTGAAAATGTACTTGCATCTTTCCATCAATGATTTAATCAAAATCTTAATATACCAATAAAATTAAGCATAACCATGCCTTTATTTCTTGCTTTATGATTATTAGTAACCTCTACATAAAAACAACAACCATTAAATTATCAACCTTTGGTAATACTTCTCTGTCTCATGAGTCATTTCTTTTAGTCTCTTCTTGATGGAAAAAATAAAGATTGGTTTATATGTGCTACTGTTGAAGAACTATCTGAACACACAAACATACATAAGCAATCAACTGCAAAGAACACCTATGATTTTACATGGGAAACAAAACTGGTGTAGCAGGGAAAAAATCACGAGTATAGAGAGAGAATCCACTATAAGAGAAAATAAGAGTACATAGCGGCTCTTGCGGAATGAGACTCTCCGATAACTCAGACCTTAACCATACAATACATATATATATAGGGATAATTGGTAAATGAATCTTAATCGAATCCAAAAATCTGTACGAGTTGGTCAAGATCCATTTACAAAACGTAGTCAGATCGCAATCGGGTAGGTGCTTCAAGGCATAACTTGACTTGAACTCCACCTGGAATGTTGCGTGGGATCTCTCTCTTTGGCGAGCGAGGGATTTACACCCTCGAAAGATCAACCAAGATCATGCAAGTTGTGAACTTGGTTAATGGCATTAGCTTCGTCATCATATTTGCTGGATTGTTTGCAGACTTGCAGTAGAGATCTTCTTCATCTGAACGTGGCCCTCTGTGAGTACGTATCTGATGAAGTGGTAATGTTACGTCTCTGATGAAGTGGTAACGGACATCAATGTGCTTTATTCTTTCACAGTGCATCTAGTCTTTCGTCAAATGTATAGCACTCTGACCATCAAAGTGGATGAAGGCCGTCTTCTGACTAGGACTGAGCTCGTCGAATAATCCTCTCAACCAAATTTCTTTCTTGATTCCTTCAGTTGTAGCATGTACTCGACCTCCATGGTATATGATGCCACAATGTGCTGCAATGTTGCCTTCCATGAAACTACACATCTTCCAATAGTGAATGCATAGCCTACCATGGATTTTCTCTTTTCAGGTTACCTGCATAATCATCATTAACATAACCAACTATTACATCCTTACTTCTCCCAAACTCAAGACAAAACCCAGTGGTACATCATAGACATCTGAGAATCCACCTCAATGCAATCCAACAACCTTTCTCCGGATTTAACACATATCTACTGGCAATACTGTCCACTTGTCGCGACCCTGATTCCCAGGCCGTCGGATTCTCCCATATCCAGATCTGGTTACTCAGCGATAATTTATTCAGCAATTACAACTAACATTCAGAAACAGACTGCAAATAAAATACTTAGAAAAAGTATTTCAACACTTTTCCATTGATAAAATAAAGTTCAGATGATATACTGTCCCACTATAACCATTTACATGTACATCAGCTTGAAAGGAAAATATACAAAAGATTACTAACTACCTTAAAAAGTAAAGCTACTGTGGCTGGCTGGATGTCTAGTATGTAAGCTGGATGAATTTTAAAGTCCTTGCGATGGCTCACCGACATCTGTCGGATTTTCCATAAATCATAGGATAAAATTAGCGAATGCTAAGTAACGAAGAAGAGAAAAGCAAACAAATTGTGTAATTTTGCAAAACTTGTTATCACCAAATATTTCATTCCTTCTTGTCAATTTAAGTCCTATTCCTTTCTATTCCACGTCAGGGATTAGTCCAGGGGAACCCCACCCTTCTTGGACTCCGAAACTGTGGATACTTCGAGATTGGAGATTGCGTTGATCTTGATAAGCTTATGCCACCGCACGACACCTCAACCAATCCTCCAATACTACCTTGACAATTTCCTTTTTCTTTTATTAACTAGGGTCTCAACACTCAATCTGGAAAACAAATTAGCACACAGTCCTCGAAGACGCAGTTGCTTAAAACCTCAGGCTAACATTTAATCATATAACCTAGCGGCTTTAAATACATATTATCGTGACCCAGCCGCTATTGAACCATCCGTGCCTCCACATGGCACGACCACATCTTCCGTTGTTCAACCCGAAGATATTGGCTCACAGTACCATGCGTTGCAAATAATTCATTTCGTGCGCACTTATCATAACAGGGCAATCGTGTACCACCTAGGTAGGGAAACGCCAATACGGGTTCCTTCCGACAAACCTACAGGTTACATGCCCGACCTGTAGTTCTACTCCCAGTCATCCTTAACGTGACACGCACAATCCTTTTCAGGATCCAACTCAAACCACATTAATTCTCATGATGTAATTCTTTCGTTAAGTCTTCGATTTGCATAATCAGTAATAATTAGTATAGACTCACATATATATTATTCATATACATATATACTCGTATTTATGCCTATTTTTACTCCCAAATCCTAACTTTCAAAGCCAACACATCAATTTGATGCTTAAACCTTATTTTAGTGGGAATCACAAAGAAATTCTTCAGACTCTTCAAAAAATAGCCAAAATTATGGTTCTTCATAGCAAAGAACATAAAATCAAAAATCTCGTATGAAAACCCAACAGCAAAAGGAAGGATTTCGTTACCTAATCGAACTCTCTCTCGTGTATGCAAGGCTTTATCGTGTTTCAGTTTTAGAAAGGCTATTTTAAGGCTCCTGAAAAGATTGAATTTGATTTTCGTATCAAAAACACTAAGAACGTGTCAAGAACGTGAAGAACGAGCGAAGAACGCGAAGAACACGAAGAACACAAAGAATGCGAAGAACATATTTTCTCTTAAAATTTCGACATAGTTTCCCCTTATATCGGGACATATTTCTACATATTTCTCAGAAAATTTCGGCAGAGTTTCCACTTACCATATTTAAAAATAAAAATGAAAAGAGTTTCCTCTATAAAATCAATCGAGAGGAAAATAACAACGAAACTGAAAGAATATACTCAAACAACAAGAGATGAAGAATCAGTAGACACCACGCATCTTAGGTGAATGAACGCGTGACAAATTACAGGATCTCTGACGTGCATAACTGATAAACCCAGAAATTAAGCGATCTTGTATTCCACACAAGGCGGGAACACAGTCGAAGTGTTGACCCCTCAAAATCTGGATTTAATCAACAATTAACCCACACTATAGATCAAACAATAAGAAATAAATGTGAAGTTAAAATTTATTTTTAACTCTACATAAATGGTGTATAGAGCAAGTATGCAGAGAGTTCGAACACAGGGAGCAAACAGGATAGATCAAACGGGTGTGTGTGTGTGTGAAGTGTTGTCTACAATATGCAATGCAAATATTTTTGTGGGTTTTCAAATTTTATATTATTTTTATTTTTATTTGTTTTTAATTTTTAATTTTGTATTTTGATTTTTAATTTTCTGATTATATATTTTCTTTTATATTTTATAATTTTTATATTTTCTTTTTCAATATAGGAGTATATATACAATGTGAGGAAAGAGAGGATACTATATTTCTAAAAATAGGTAAAAATAGTCAAAAATCAGGAAATAAAATATTTTTGATCTTTTTATAATTTTATACTGTTTTTGTGATTTTTGGGAGTTTTTCAAAATGTTTTTGGTATTTTTAAATATCAAGATAAGGGAAAACAGTGGACTAGGTTGCTGGCCGAAATCAAAATGGGAATGAAAAATACCAAATAGTAATAAAATTATCCCAAATTAATTATAAAATATAGACAATGAAATAAGGAAGACACACCAACTGAGTTTGTATTTTTGTGATTTTTCTATGATTTTCTAGATTTTTATAAAGATTTTTAAGGTTTTCTAATTTTTAAGATTTTTCGTTTGAAAGTTTTAGTGGTTTTTGGACTGACACTAGTAGGTGATAAAACACACAAAATATAATTTTTTTGGAATTTTTCAAAATGTTTTTATAATTTTTATGGATTTTCTAATGTAGACAGTAGGAAAAATGCATATTTTTGATTTTTAATAAATATGAAAATGCAATAAAAATATAAAACAAAAATATAGATGGATCAGCAAGTTAACATGAGCTTAACACATTTTTTGTGAAATTTTTCAAGTTAAAATGATGCCTTAAATAAATCAGACAAACACACAAACATAATTCAGCCTGACAGGGGCACATGTGCAAATACACAATCATCCAGGGGCATACATGCAATTTTCCACGAAAATTAACACTAAATATTCAATTTTAAGGACCAAATACAAAATCTCAGACCCGCAGGGGTGTCACAGCAAAAATCCCACTAGGGCGCGTGCCTTGCACGCGCCTGGGAAGGACCAAAATGTAATTTCAAAAACCTTGGGGGTCTGACTGCAAAATGTCCAAAACTTTTACACTACACTTCGAAGTTTAGGTACTGAAATGAAATCCACAAAAGGCCAAGGGTCGCTCTGTAAAAAGCCCGCGCCTCACGTGAACAGGTCACGTGAGGTGACGTGGCAGAGGACCTATTTGCAAATATCTAAAGTCCGAGGGCCTAGTTGTAAATTTTACAAAATATTTAAACTACCATTTAAAGTTTATGGAATAAAATAATATTACAAAAGCGCGAGGGGTATACTTGCAAAATTTCCCTCGCAGGCAGATCCAACGGCGGATGAACGTTGATGACGCGTGGCGCGAATCTAACGATCGCCGGCTGGGTGCGATCCAGCAGCGTGGCCCGAGCCACTTATCCATGTGTCAGCTTCTCCTTGCACGATGACGGTTCGCTCGTGGACGGCCTGGATTAGATGGATCCGGACGGATCTGACGGTGGAGGCTCTCGAAGATCCAACGGCAGCTGCTAGCCTGGGTGCTCGACACTTGATCGGACGACGGGGAGGCCAAGATGAAGAACAGGGAAGAACTCGCCATGGAGCGAGTTTCCCCGACCTTGATCTCAGCCCTCCGACCTTCGATGAAGCTCCAAAATGGCCGATGACGTTCCTGGAAGGGTCCTGCGTCCACCAGCGGAGCCAAAATGGCTCGAGAGGCACTGGCGCTCCGCGGCGAGGCTCGGAACGAACGGCGGTCCAGGTACCTGGGGGTTGCCAAAATCGACCCTTCGTGGGGGTCTTTCGAGCTCCTGCAACTACTAAAAAGGTTAATGGAGGCGAGGGCAAAATGCCTCGACCTCCAGGGGGCTCTCACAGTGGGGCGAATGGTGATTTCGAGTGATCGAATCGATGAGAGTTTGGACACGAAAAGAGGACCTGAGTGATGCTGAGACTACAACGAACGAAAAGAGAATGAAAGTGAAGTGGGTAGACACCTCAAGTGGGGTACCCGAGGTTGATGTACCTCAACGGGAAAGTCGCCGGAGGTGGGGTTGGAACACGCCCAGATCGTGTCGATCCTTCGCCTTAAGGGGGGTCAGAACTCGAAGAATCGAGGTTCAAATTTGAATCGAACTTCAAGGTCCGCTTAAGTAGGGTTGACGGTCATGGGGGAAGACCTGAGCGTAGTGGTTGAATCGATGCACGACAGCCTAGGTAAACGTCTGGGCGAGCATGCGGGATGATCGAGGAACGTGTTTGCAGAAGGAACCATCCTCAAAGGATGAAAGACAAGGCCTCAAAAAATCCGCAAAGGCGGAGCAAAAACGAGGTCTCTGACAGCCTAAAGGACCTAGGGCAGACAGTTGACCGAGGTCAACCGCGACTGCTCCCTGGTTGGTCCACGTGGACCAACCAGGAAAAAGGTCCAAAAAATGATTTAAAAATTCAATTAAAAATCGAAAATGATTTTATTAATTTTTAATTATAAAATGAAAAATGTTTATTTTTTTATGAAGTGTTTTGTAGTGATTTTTATTTATTTTTATAAAGTATCTTTTTACAAGTTGTCTTTTTAGCCCTATAAAGGTGTATATACCTATGTGTTTTATTACTTTATTTTTATTTTGTGTATTTTTATTTTATTAATTTTATTTATGATTTTATAAAATCATAAAATACTTTGTGTATTTTTATTTATTTTTATTTTGTGTATTTTTATTTATTTTTATTTTGTGTATTTATTTTATTTTTCTGAATTGTTTTGTATATTTAATAAAATAGAAGTATATTTTATATAGGTATAAGTATATGTAGTATACCTATGTATCTTATATACATGTATTTTTATTTGAGTTTTATTTAAGTTTTTATTCTGATTTTAATGTCCAAATAGATTATAAATAATATTTACAAAATTATAAAAATATAAAATTGTAAAAATAATGAATAAAGAATAAATTGAATATTTTAATCTGTACAAGTATACTACAAGGGTCCAAAACTCAACTTTCAAACCGTAACTCCGAAAAATACGAAACCACCTCCATTGAATAGATTATTTTAAGCTATATACAATTAAAGTGAGTTTGGTATATTTAGAGTTTTTATTTGAAAGATACGGGTCTGGGAAGTTGGAGTTCTGAAATCTTATTCAGACCATAAATTTTTATCTGTACATTATTTTTCAGTGAAATCAATTTTGTATTTTTATTTATTTAATTATCTACAACTTTCATATACAAAGTTTCTTTATTTGAGGTATAAAAAGTAGAACCAAAAATAGGTCCCAAAATAAATAAAGAATGAATGGAATAGAAGGGGTTTTTATTGTATTTTGATCATTATCTCCCCCTACTTTATTCCTTGTCGACCTATTCATCAAGATGCCTAGGTCTCGGGGTTTTGGGTCATAAAATATTTACAATATTTTATTCTTTTTCTTTTCTTTTATTTATTCTATAATTTTGGCTTTAATTACAGTATTTTATACACTATTTACATGTACATGCATGAATGCTAAGATGCTCTAATTAAGGGTTTTTACAGGCATTTGCTAGGGTTTTTGATGCCAAAATGATAGAATAAAGATGATGAAATGTGGCTTCATCATCCCCCTATACTTTACCTTTGCTAGTCCCTAGCAAACACTTATGCAATAAGTGCAGAAAGAAAAAGAAAGAAAAAGAAAGTGGATTAGATTTGATCATCGAACTTGTCTTCACAAAATCAAAGTTTGGAGCTTAAGTTAGACCTTTGGAATTTTAGTGCGGGCGGAACCTTAATGAGACCCGGATTTGAAATCCAACAGTCCCTGAGAATCCCAAAACTCTGCTCGTCTCCTCAATAGCTAGGTCAGAAATACTTCAACTGATACGCAAACCCTTATGACTATGAATCTGACTCGTACAATGTAAGTGATGGTGGCTCTCACCAACTGGAATGACAAAGAGATTGACTTCTCCAATATGACAACCCAATGATTCCCCAATCCAATAACTCATCCCTCAAGGAGCGGGGTATTCCCTTCTAAGTTCAAGTGGCAACAAGCCCAAGAGGAGGGGGTGAAGAGAAGAATGGACGGTAGCCAGTGTAGCTACCTATCCTAGGATGCAAGACCAGTGTAATCAAGTCATCCAGCTGCAGGCTCACATGTTTTGACTTTGAAGCTCAAGCTTGCTTATTTGACTTTACACATATGTACACTCCGGCAGGTATTTTTATTTTTGTACAGGCCTGTCCACTTTTTTGGAGTTTTTGCTTTTTGCATTTTTTTGAATACTTCATACAGCAACATTTACATAGGGAGTTTTTCCTCTTGAGCCGGTAGACTATCCCTCTTTTGAAGCTTTATTGCAACCCACAATCTCCTTTCCTCGAAAGTCATCATTACTGGATGGGTTGGGGCGCACTTCCCTCCCTAGGGGTCTGTTTGGTTGCAGGGTTGGGCAGGGTTGGTCCAACCCTGATTACTATTCACAAGGGTACTTCCTCCTTACAGATTACTATTCACCCATCCCAACCCAACCCTGCCCAACCCTGCAACCAAACAGGCCCTAGAGGAGGACAAGTGTTTCCACTTGTGTGCGTCTCATACCGGAAAATCCAACCTCCTCACCACTCCAACTGAGTTGAGCCATGTGAAAGGTGCAGATGTCCAAGTTAGGTCATTATCAACAAGAGTCGTGCATGTGCTCTGAAATACTCTACTTAGGCAGTCAAAAATCCATTGAACCAAGTCCCGTGATCCTCAAAGAATTAAGTCAACTAGACCTGAAGTACCTCAAACCTAGTTCCTACAAGGTTCCTGTTAGTTAGGTAGGTTTAAGGTCCAACCAAGCTCCAATCTTCGGATTTTACTTAGATTTGTTCAACTATCAAACTCAATCCGAAAGATGCGAATGCTATGCAGAAAAATATTTTTGTGATGTAATTTTCAAAGATTTTGAACTTTTATGGGTTTTTGAAAAGATGATGCTGATGCATAATTTTTTTATTTTTCAAAAAGATTTTTCAAGTGTTTTTGGATTTTAATTTTGCAAATATTTTTGGGATTTGTAAACAAAAGGTTTTGGCCAAAAAACTAGGTACACATATTTACACGGGAGTGCTTCTGATATATACAAGAAGTGAATTTTAAGAATTTACAAGGGTAAGTGGTCAATTTTATAGGTATATACAAAGTGGATTTTGGTGTGATGTATATATTCCTCAAACTTATTTGACACAGGTTTTTCAAACAATTTTTGAAAACTATAGTCAAAAATAATTTTTACAAACATTTTTGCAAACATGTACACATATTTGAAACTCATTTTGCAAAGGTTTTCAAACAGTATAGATAGATTTTTCAAAATATTTTTGCAACCATTTTTCAAACCATTTGCAAATCATTTTTCAAATATTTTATTGAAAATAAATTTTAACAAACCACACATTTTTACAAAGGTTGAAAACATGTAACAAAACATTTTCAAAATAGTTTTCATTAGATTTTCACAAAGATTTTCAAACTATTTTTCAAACATTTTGCTAAAAACATTTTCACCTGATTTATTAATCAGTATATACAAAAAGAATTTGAGGAACAAAACACCTTTTTATTTGGGATTTTAATGAATTTTAAAGAATGATTAGCCATATTATTAAGAAAATACGAAATTACGAGTTATGGCTAAAGTATATACACAGTATATACGACCCCCTATACTTAGCTTGAGCTATGTCCTCATAGATCGGAGAGAAAAAGAGAAGACATAACTCGTACTAAGTATAGACAAGTCTAAAGAATAAATGAATGAACCAATAAGAAGTTGACCGTCCCCCCTATACTTAGGATCAAAGAATCCTAATTATAGCAGACTGTACACAACGCAGGGAGGGTCAAGGGTGGGAGTGAACAGATCGTACTCAGATTGTCTCCCCCTATACTTAGGGTAAAATATCCCTAAGTATAGACAAGAAGAGGAGACAATGGAGAGGATCGAAATGAAACTGAAAGAACTCGGGGTGCAAACCCCCCTATACTTAGGACAAAGTACGTCCTAAGTACAGAAAACTGACAACAAGGGGCAGCACCTTTTTGATAGATACAGAAAATAGAAAAGGAAAAGAAGAAAAGAAGAAAAGAAGAAAATAAATCGACAGACGAAAGAGTGTTATGAACAGATGGATCTGGGTACAACGGAAGATGGAATTGATCACCATGTATGAGATGCAGATGATATGAGTCAAAGAACACATCTCATACCAGAAGAATGGGGGCAACATCAATGGTCGGTAGATCATGATCTAGATATAGCTTCAGGCGTTGACCATTGACGCAGAAGGTAGAGGAAGATGACGGTTCGGATATGTCAATACTGCCATTGTCATGTACCTTCCTGGCCACATATGGACCTTTCCACTTGCTCTGTAATTTCCCTGGGAATAATTTCAACCTAGAATCAAACAACCATGCTCTCTAATCTGGCTCAAACTGTTTATGGCTGATATGGGAATCGTGCCATGTTTTCACTTTTTCTTTGTACTGTAGGCTGTTGGAAAAGGCTGTGTCTCTCAGTTCTTCCAGGGCTGCCAACTCTGCTCTTCTCTGTTCTTCTATGCTCTCGGGATCTAACAGTAACTCAATGACTACCCAAAAGGATTTGTTCTTGATTTCCACTGGCAAATGGCACGGCTTGCCATAGACGAGTCGAAAGGGAGATGTCCCCAATGGATTCTTGAAAGAAGTTCGATAGGCCCACAAGACTGAGTCCAAAAGCTGTGACCAATCCTTTTGGTCTGGGCGGACAACTTTCTACAAGATATTTTTTATCTCCCGGTTTGATACTTCGGCAAGACCATTAGTCTGAGGGTGATACGGTGTGGCAACCCGATGGTCAATGTCGAACTCGTCTGCAAGGGCCCTAACCTTGTCATTGATGAAATGAGACCCCCCGTCTGAAATCAAGACTCTAGGTACCCCGAACCGTGAAATGATATTTTTCCTCAAGAATTTGCACACGGTTTTAGCATCTGCGCCTCGGGCGGGGATGGCCTCAACCCATCGACTGACATAATCCACAGCGAGCAAAATATGCTCGAATCCCTGACTCTTAGGAAATGTGCCCATGAAATCAATCCCCCATGCATCAAAAACCTCACAAAAGTGAATGGGTTGCATGGGCATCATGTCTCTTTGTCCGCAGGTTCCCATTTTCTGACAGTCAGTACATCTCTTCACGAACTCATCTGAATCCTTGAAGAGAGTAGGCCACCATAGGCCAGATTGAAGCACCTTCTGTGCTGTCCTTTTTACAGAATGATGTCCTCCTGCCTCAAGCTTGTGGCAGTATGTGAGGACGCTATGATGCTCTTCTTGAGGAATGCACCTCCTCCAGATGCTGTCCCCTCCTTCATGATAAAGGACGGGATCCTCCCAATGGTAAAACTTGGCCTTCGCCAGGAAGGTCTCGAGTTTCTGTCTGGTCCAACCTTGTGGGATCGTCTTGGCAATAAGATAGTTCACAATGTCGGCATACCATGAGTTGATAGCCAAGATCGCCTCATCTGGAAATGTCTCTGTGATAGGTGCGCTGGGCTCAGATTCCTCAAGATTCTCCAATCTGGAGAGATGATCTGCCACCACATTCTTGACTCCAGGCTTATCCTTAATCTCAATATCAAACTCCTGGAGCAGAAGGATCCATCTGGTAAGACGTGCTTTGGCATCCTTCTTGGCCATTAAGTACTGGATGGCGGTGTGATCCGTGTAGATTGTCACTCTAGATTCGAGAATATAAGATCGATACTCATCCAAGGCAAAGACTACGACCAGAATCTCTTCCTCAGTCACAGTGTAATTCCGCTGAGCGGCATCCAAAGTCCGGCTGGCGTAGTGAATGGCAAACGGTAAACCTTCCCTCCTCCGTCCAAGCACAGCCGCAACGGCAAAATCTGAAGCATCCGTCATGATCTCGAATGGGAGAGACCAATCAGGTGGCTGAAGGACAGGAGCTGAAACAACCATATTTTTGAGAGTCTTAAAAGACGCGAGACACTTATCATTGACAATGAACTCGGTGTCTTTCGTCAGCAGATCAGTAAGCAGTCGAGCAATACGACTGAAGTCCTGAATGAACCGTCGGTAGAAACCAACACGCCCGTAATTGACGCAAATTGGACGGTGGATTGAGTTTTCTAATGATATCCACCTTGGCCGGATCGACCTCCATGCCCCTGTTGGAGACGATATGACCAAGGACCGTCCCTTGAGTCACCATGAAGTGACTCTTCTCCCAAGATAAAACAAGATTGACCTCTATGCAGCGCTGAAGCACACGGTCTAGGCAGTCAAGACAAGCATCGAACCTGTCGCCGTAGACCGAGAAGTCATACATGAAGACCTCTAAACAGTCACCCACCATGTCTGAGAATATGGACAACATGCACCTTTGGAATGTCGTCGGAGCGTTGCATAGACCAAAGGGCATCCGTCTGAAAGCATAAGTCCCAAACGGACATGTGAATGTCGTTTTCTCCTGGTCTTCAGGCGCAATGGCCACTTGATTGTATCCGAAGTACCCGTCAAGGAAACAATAATGACTCTTCCCAGCTAGCCACTCGATAATCTGATCAATGAAGGGCAGCGGGAAATGATCCTTCTTGGTAAAGCTTTTGTGTAAAGCTTGTGTAAATATTTTTTGTATCAAAATTATGAATATAGTACAAAATTTTTCCAAAATGTTTTGAAAATCAAAAGATTGCAAAAATCTTGTGTAAATGTTTATAAATATCTTTGTGCAAAACTTGCACCTCATGCATCATTTATCCATGATTTCAAAACATTTTTCAAAAATTTTGCATGATTGTAAAATTAATGTAAATAAGCATCTTGTGTACATATGTATATAGTTTTCCTGGATGAGAGTTGACATTTAAACTAAGCCTAGAATTAAATTGAGAAATGGAGCTTGAATAAGATCTTAATCCACCTAACTTTAAGAGGAACCTTATAGGGCTTAGGGTTAAGGCTCTTCAGGTCCATAAGGACTTAATTCTTTGAGTCCGCTAGGCTATGAGCATATGTCATCTTGATGAAGCCTAAGTAGAGCACTTAACAACACACGCATGACTCTTAGAGACAATGGCTTGACTTGCACCAGCACTTTACACATGGCTCTCCACGGATGAGGTGGTGAGGAGGCAGTTTCCTTTGGCTTGGGGTAGCATATGAGGGTAGTACTTCTAGGCGGAACCTCTCTTCTTCTTCTAGTGAAGGAAGTGCGTCTCAACTTGGTCTAGTGGTGATGAAGGCTAAAGACAGAAGCTGTGGGTTGCAATAAAGCTTCAAAAGAGGGATAGTCTACTGGCTAAAGAGGAAAATTTCTTGTATATATTCTGCACCATGTAGATATGTTGTATAGAAGTCCTTGAAAAAAAAATGCAAAATGCAAAAAGAACTCCAAAAAAGTGGTGGGTCGGATTGAAAATTTAATAACCCCACCGGAGTGTATATAGTCAAATAAAGCAAAAGCTTATGGTATCCATGTTACATCTCATGAAGCTTGCAGCGGGAGACTTAGCTACACTGGCTAAGCTTCCAAAAGTCTATACTTCTTCCCCCTCTTCTTGAGCCGGTTGCACTTGAACTTAGAAGGGAATATCCCGCTTCTCGAGGAAAGAGTTGCTAGACCGAGGCATTAGAGTTACCAGGTTGAGGGAGGTTGTTTCTTTGTTACTTCTGAGGTGGGGAGCTACATATCACTTACACTGCATGGAAAGATTCATGGTCATTAGAGTTTGTGTATGTAGACTTGTTCTGACCTGGTTTATTGAGGAGTCTTACCCATAGATTGGTGGAACTTAGAGGCTGTTGGGTTTTAAGCTTAAGTCCAAATAAGGTTCCGACACATTAATAATCCAAAGATCTGATCGAGCTCCATATCCCAATTTAATGAAGGCAAGTTTAATAATCAACCTTGATCCATGTACATCCTCTTTTTCTTTTTCTTTTTTCCTTTCTTTTTCACTTCTTTTTCAAATAAGTGTTTGCTAAGGGACTAGCAAAGTTAAGTATAGGGGGGTGATGAATACCCATTCATCACTCTTTATTCTTATATTTTAGCTACAAAAACTTTTGCAAATGCATGTAGATATATGTAAATATAAATAATTACCAAAAGCATGCATTGTGTAAAAACCTATAATTAGCATGTTTTTGTGCAAAAATAAAAGAATAAAGATTAAAAAGAAAAAGAGGGAAATATTTAGAATAAATATTGAGCAACCTAACCCAAGGGAGGGCTCAGCATGGGCCTGACCGCATAAAAGCCAAAGTAGAGGGAGATAGGGGCTCTTGTGTAAATAATTATGTAAATAAAATAAAAATATTTTCCTCACCAAAAATACAGTTGTAAATATTTGTATATAGTTATAAAAGATAAAAACAAAACACAAAGGTAAAAACCAAAAAGATTAAAAATACCCTTTCATCATGTACATAGACCATGCCTCTATATTTATTTAACCTTGTAAATAAATAAAGTTATTTTCAAAACTTTTTGTAAATATTCTAGGTTATATATTGTAAATAAATAAAATAAAAAGAATCAAAACAAAAATCAAATAAAAATTACAAAATTCAAAATATAAAAAATTTCATTGTATATATACCATGTATATAGATGTATATATCTATTTATTTTACCTATGTATATAAATAATAAAAACAAAATAAAAATACTCTTTTATTCCTTATTTTATACTATAAATGAATAAAATATAAAATAGGAATAAAATTGTACAAAAATAATAATTAAAAATCAAAAATCAAAAGCCTACATATTGTATATATACCTATATATAGATATATAATGTATATACCTTATTTTTATTTCCAAAAATTAATTAAAAATCACCAAAAAATAGAAAAAAATAAAATAAAAATAATTCATGTTTTAAGTTTTTGCAAAATCGGCCATTTGCTGCCTTTTTTTTGAGCTTCAAATCTTCTTCACGTGGCAGCTTCTCATTGGCCCACGGAGATGTTGACCTCCGGTCAACTCCCTCCGCGGACCTCCTTCTCCAGCAGATCTCGCGCCCGACCCGACTTCTCCTCTTTTTCCGCGCTCGATCCGCTCGCCATCTCCGCAAACCCCGGGTCCTATCTCTTCTTCGTGCATCCGAGACCCTCGCCGGGGTATCCACATCGGGATCCACGCTTCTCACAGCCCTACCCGACCAGCCCTAGCCGGACCTGCATCCACTTAATACCCAGCTCCGCCACCCATTTTCTCTGTCTTTGGCCATTTGCTTCGTTCGCCAGTGAGCTCCAGAGAGAGAGAGAGAGGTGACAGCTCGCGCCTCGACCTGTTGCAGCGAGGAGAGGAGGTGAAAGCCATCGATCCGGCGATTCTTCACCGCCGTGCTCCGCCCCGAGTTGGAGCTCGAGCCTCGGACGTCGGCGGTCCTTGAGGCGAAGACCTAGAGCTACGCAAGCTCGACCACAGCCCACCCATCCACCCAGGTAGCCCAGATTTTGTCCCTAGTTCTCTAATTTTCGATTAGCCCCAAATCTCGCCGTCACCGACCATCATCGATTCCGACCATCTCCCCCTTCCGTTCGATCATCCGAGTCCCTCATCACGTTCGCCTTTCCCCCACGCACCTTCTCCGCCCCTCCGTTCAACCCAGCTCGCACAGGAGCTGGGGTTCGAACCCCTTCGCCGTCGCATCGCCGGGGTTCACCCGCACCACCGCACCGTCCACTTGCACCACCTCTAACGGGTCGAGGCAGTTTGCCCTCGACCCAGGAGCTCTTTGGTTGCGTTTTGCAGGTCAATCGAGGGCTGTCTGAGGCCCTCCTACTTGAGGACCGGAGCTTCTTCTCCGCCGGAGTCGACAGAGCTCTCCGGAGCTCCGCTGATTCATCGGAGACGTCCCACAGACGCGGGAGGCCAAGGCGAAGCTTCCTCGGTCACCAGAAGCCCCCGCAGAGGACCGGAGCGCGCGTACTGGGCCGGCGAAGTTCGCCGGCCTCTTGTTCTTCCAGGACCCTCCAGAGCCGTCGGATTAGCCTCCCGCTCCAGGTGCCATCCTGACCGTTGGTGGCTGGAGCCCCCCTTTGACGTCAGATCTGAGGCGAAAGATCCAGGCCGTCAGATCCACACGTGTCCTGGCCTGGACCATTGGATCGTGCAGAGCAGCAGCAACGTCGAGAGCCGCCCCATCCTGACCGTCCGATCGTCACGTGGCGGGCATCCATCAGCTCCGCTTAATAAAGGGTAATTTACCCTTAGTCCCTTATCTTTATTTTATTTCGCATTAGTCCTGTAAATATTTAAATACGTTGTTTAGTTTTAGGGTAAATTGCATAGAGGACCTCGAGCTTAGTTTATTTGCATTTATACCCCTGCCTGTGTGAGCCACGTGCTTCGTCACGTGTATTTTTGGGATATTTGCAGTCTATGCCCTTGTTGTTCTGGCTGTTATGAAATGAATGAAATCTTTTTAATATTTGCATTTATGCCCTGTGAATGGTTTAATTCCGCATGTGCGTGATTTCTTGGGTTATTTGCAGCTGAGGCCCTCGGACTTTTGGTTCGTGTTACCAATTGGTCTTTGGGACTTCTTTTTATTACAGATAGGTCCCTGAGTGCCCCAGGCACGCGCTTGTCGCGTGTTTTGCTGGGTATTTTGCACCGGGACCCCCAGAACTTAGGGTATTTGCATTTCAGTCCTTGTGCACAGTACCCTCTTGTCATTTTGGAATAAAATATCAAATCACCTCCAAATTCGACAAAAATTTGACACATGGCTCCTGCCATGGGTAGAATTTTTGTGAATTTTTGAGGACATTTTTGATTTCGTTTGTTATTTTTAAAAATTCAAAAACCTACATTTTTGCTACTGTCTAGATTTAAAAACCCCAAAAAATATAAAAACTCCCCTAAAAATTCTATAAAAATTAATTACTGTTTAGTTTAGTGTGTTTGATTTTCTTGCCAATTTTGGCTATTTTTCACCATTGGAAAACCTTAAAAACTTAAAAACCCCAAAAAAGCCATAAAAAGTCTAATAAATACATTAAAAATCCAAAAACAATAAATCTGGTGCCTAAATTTTCCTTATTTCATCTATTTTATATGAAAATTACCTCCAGGCCTTTTTGAGGTCTTTAGGTATTTTATCTAGGGACTTTAGGCCTGACTGGACAGTGCCATTGCTTTTTGCTACTGTTTGATTTTTAGAACTTAAAATAAATATCAGAAAAATTCCAAAAACTCACCAAAAACATAAAAAATTATAAAAGACACAAAAATATTTTTGTTTGAATTTTTGCTTGACTTTTGATGCATTAAATAATTTGTTGAAGTGTGATTGTTTTTGTCTTTCTTATTTTCTTTACATATTAAAAATCCAAAAAAATATAAAAATAATTCAAAACCACTAAAAATATTTTCCTCTTTTCTTGTATTTGTTTTGACTACTTCGTAGGCCTCTCGGCCAACCCGTGCTCCTTGAGTTCGACCCTGGGTGCTATACCAGGTTAAACACATAGCAGGACCGCTTTCTTGCTTCGATTGATTTTATTTGTTTCGAGTGGTCGATTTTTCTTGATATACATAGCCTGATCGCTTGGGTCGCAACGACCCTAATTCTGTACCTTATACCCGAGTGGTCAGGCTGGTTTTCAGAATGGCGCCGTTGCCGGGGAGCACGGCTTAGTAGTTATTTTTTAGCTTTTCCGCGGCTTTTTGATCTTCGTGGCTTTCTGTGTAGAGTTTTTGTAGATATATTTTTCTCATATTTTCTGACAATAATTTGGACTGACCACTTGTCTCTTTTTCTTGCGAGGGCCCGAGGATCGAGGCGGCCGATTTCGAGAAGCCCACGCAACCGCGAGACTCGGAGGCGGCTCCCTTCTGCACGGAGCCGCAGGAGAGAGCGAGAGTTGAGTGGGTGAGGATAGTTTAGGACTATTTGATTATTGTTGTAATAATACAGGGACTTAGACTTGGACCATTGTAGACTTGCCGTAGCGGGTCTGTTTCGTCGAGCACCGGTGTGCTCGGGGGACCCTTAGGACTTGCGCGGTTTTTCGCGGTTTTTCGCGGTTTTATTTTATTTTCTTTCTGCCTTTTCCGGTGTTTACGCGGTTTTTGCTCGAGCCCCTAGACTTAGGAATTTCTGGTGATTGTGCCGTAGTTAGTAGGATCCACACACCTAATTGATTATCTGTTCCTATAGAACGTTAATTGGACCTACTAATAAATCAATAATAAAAATAACTTAGTCGCTTTCCTGAGAGCCTACGCGCCGCGAGCCTGCCCCGTCAAGCGCTACTCCTGAACTCGACTTGTCGAGAAGAGGAGGGGTGGGTCTAGACCGGACTCTTTGGATCGAGGGCGAGTGACTGAGTTAGACGGTTCTTCGCTAAAAATTGCTCGTTTAGGACTCGGCTTTCCCGTTGCATCATATAGGTAGTTTCCTTTATGTCTTTACATTTATGCGCGGATCATATTGCATGTAGAGTGCTGGAGTCAGGTACGCCTTCCTTACTTTGCATGCATCATTGATTTTATCGTGCATCGGCTTTTTCGACTTCTCCCCCTATTTTCGGACTTAATAATCAGGAGAACCGAAAAATTCGTTAGGCCTTTTTCTTGATATTTGAAAAAAATATTAAAAAGAGAAACCATAAAATTGGGACTGGCTAAGACTATTGACCTTAAAAACTGCTCACCCTAAAAATTTTGTCTTGGGGAGAGCAACCCCCTCATTGTATGGTTTGGATGCGCGAGAGAGTGACCCGCACCCTAGGTAGAGCCTCCCGGTGCTAGTCCCGACTGATTACCGACTCTTCCGTGCGGGCCAGTCGGTTGGGATAGCATCGGATATCCTAACAGGTCACGTAAGCGTTCTGATATTTTGTGTGTTCACCAAAATAAAATAGACAAGATAATTTGACCGAACTTTCACGGTCTTCAACTCGCGTTGCGTTGGTGAACCGGGGGTTTGTTTGTGATCATAGTTGCTCCAGATCTCATCCGCCTTACTCGCCAGATCAAGATGATGGGTAGACGGTCTCTTAGGCAGCCTCTGGCTGCACCGCTTTCGGGCACGTCTACCCGATCATCTAGGTTGGTCCGCGAGAGCCGAGACCAGCTCTCCGAGCCCGAGTACGACTCCGCCCTGTTCCCCCTCGACCCCCTTTCTTTTGGTACTAAGAGACATGAGCCCGAGGAGAGATTAGCAGATTTGACAGCACCTGAGTTGGGTTCGTTTGATTTTGCATACGTCGCTATGGCCGGCAGTTCAGATGATCACCCCCGTCAGCCCGAGCACTTTGTACTAGACCAGGGGGCGATCAACTCCACCCTGATCACATCACTTGAGACAGTTCAGCAGCAGTTACGTGATCAGGGGGCATTCATGATAGAGATGAGGCGAGAGTTGGAGAGGCTCAGAGCAGAGCGAGATCAGCAGAGCGAGCCTGAGGAGATACCTGATGCAGAGGCACGAGCCGCAGCAGCCGCCGCAGCAGCAGCAGCCGCCGCAGCAGCAGCAGCCGCCGCCGCCGCAGCGGCAGCCGCCGCGGCAGGAGGACCACCACGACCGATGCGGGAGTAGCACAATCCCGGATCGACTCTGATGCATCACTGGGTAGTAGTGCCAGCGATCGTGGGGGACTTCAAGTTCCCCCCGAACACCTTGCAGTTGCTGCCCCATTTCCACGGACTTGCCACTGAGGAGCCCCACCTCCACCTCCAGGAGTTCCTGATGATCTGCAGTGCTGTTCATGATCGCCACGTGGATCAGGACACGATTCAGATGATAGCCTTCCCCTTTTCACTGGAAGATAGAGCAGCCACCTGGCCGAAACACTTGGGGAAGTTTTTCTACACCTGGGAGCAGCTCCGCACCGAGTACTTGAACAAGTACTATCCACTCGGGCGGACGAATGCAGCGAGGGCCCTGATCAACAACTTCTCCATGTTCCCCAACGAGCAGTTTCACGAGGCATGGGAGAGGTTTCGAGAGCTCCTAGACAGATGCCCGCACCACGATATCTCCAAGCCGAACCTAGTTCAGAGCTTTTTCAGCGGGTTGACGCCAGAGCTTCAGGGTCTGGTGAACGCTTCTTGCGGCGGGTCCTACTTTGCCAAGGACCACGACCAGGTCTGGGCCATCTACGAGGAGATGACCGAAAACTACATGGTGATGTCCCAGACCAGGTTGTATACTCAGAGACCCCAGCCACAACAGCCAGGACCCGTGCAGTACCAGCGGATAGCACGGGTAGATGCAGGTCCATCCAATTCATCCGCAGTCGCAACAGCACAGGCAGAGTCATCCGCTGCGGACATGGGCATTATCAGCGAGAAGTTGGACCGCATGGAGCTGATTGAGAAGAAGCAGTGCCAGAGCATCACTCAGATGGAACAGATGGCACAGGTTCTGAGCGACATGAAGACCCAGCTCATGTGTCTCCAGGAGGCACAAACGGCTTCACAGCCCCGTCTTCTGTCGCGAGGCGATACCGGCGGCAGCAGCAGCTCGTCCCAGCGCTCCAGCTCCTCACAGCAGCCTAGACAGGTTCACCTTGTACAGGCGGAGCCGTACCAGCAGCCGCAGCCTACCTATCAGTCCCCACCATCTCCAGACATGCAGATGGTGGTCTACCAGCCGGATCAGCCTCTGGCAGTACTCCCGCCAGCCCCCTTTGATGCAGAGCCGTTGACGGATGTCAACGGGATTTGGTATGACCGCCCCCAGCCTGGAATCCGACGAGATCATCCCAGATTCAGGTGGGGGAATGGTGGTGCCCAGCCCCAGCAGCAGCCGTCAGGTCAGGGAGGGCAGTACTCCCAGCAGAGAGATCACCAGCAGCCGCAGCAGCAACCCCTAGCATACCAGCAGCACCAGCCATCATCCTTCGGTCCACGTCCCTATCAGCAGCAGGGACAGTCGTGGAGACGTGAGCAACCGGCTCACCCAGTTCAGCAGCAGCACCCTTCCTCATATCCCTCTCACCACCAGCAGCAGCTCCAGCAGCCTCAGCACCAGAGAGGCTACCCGTCGGGCTCCCATGAGAGCCCCGCTTTGGATGACATCGCCCGCCTCCTCACGGACCAGCAGGCCACATTCAGACGGGAGATGGATGAGTTCCGCCAGGAGATGCGGGACTTGGTGAGAGGGAAGGCCGCCATTCCTGCCCAGATCGAGCCGAACCCAAACAACCTCAAGAGGAAATCTGAGCAGGTAGTACACACTGAGTCTGCCACTCCTAGTGATCCATTTGTTGATACATCTTCGGATCTATTTGATGCTGATTTTGTCACACTTAGGAGCGGTAGGACCCCAGCAGGCGGCGACGCCTCATCTGAGCTTCACCACGAGGATACGTCAGAGGCGCCACATGAGGAGGAGGAGAGCGGTACTGAGGCCGCTCCAGATGATGACGGTGGCACTGAAGCCACCAAGGATGCAGATCCCACCAGCGGTACTAAGGCCGCCGCTTCACCAGTTCGAGGAGGTGGTACTGATGCCACCCGTTCAGCCGAGCCAGCCCGCGGTTGTAACGGAACGGGTCGGGACTACCGGCGGAAGCATGCAACAATAGATCGCACGACCGAACCGTTACCGGAAACTTGCATGGTATTCAATAAGCATAGAGATACAATATTTGACTAAAGTCCAGTCAACATGAAAGTTCTCTTATTACAAGTTCAACATGAGTAACATTGAAAAAGGACCAACAACAAAACTAGCAATTCAAAGTTCCAGTGTGCATAAAGACATCCTTCCATAAATAATCCATCAATGGTCCGTACCGGTTCAACTTCACAAAGATGGGTAGTTGCCTTGAACTATAAGTTAGATTACAGCTCGTGCTCTCCTGAAAAAAACAGCAATACATGTCGTGAGCTAACGCTCAGTATGTGCCGAGTTGGGGTCAAGCCGGCTAGCGCGGAAAACAAGTCTCCCTATGCTAACTTTAAACCATTAAAACATAATCTCTTCTATACAATCAATTATCCACAACTATGATTTGCATAATTATCTTATTGCATACGATACTAACTTGTTCTCATATACTTTCACTATGAGACTTATAATTCAATTAAACATGCATACAATGGTATTCCTTGTGAAGACTTTCGTTAAACCATAATTACATATATACCAATAAAGTTTGCCATATTTGCATATACGCCTTAACATTTTCATAATTTTCACTTATACCCTCAGAACTTTTCTGTAGTTGCATATATGCCCCAGAACAATCATAACACTTGCATAATGCCATTACTTGGCCATAGTTGCACACATGTGCCTTAGCAATTTCAGAAACTGTACATATACCATTGGTTTGTTTAGTGGTTAAAGTTGTCTTAATTGTTAGTTCTTAATGGCTTTGGTGGCTTTGCTGGCTTTGGTGGCTTTACCGCTGGCACAAGCGGTCCATACTTGACAGTGTAGCTACAACTGTAGAGGACTTAGCTTTTGCCTCTCTGGTTCCTTGCAACCATACGCCCCTTGCGGCGTTGCCCCTTGGGCTCACGATAATTGGACTCTAGAGGTGGCTCCCGCCATTAGGCGTAGCACTTAGCTCTGCTTATCGTTATCGTGCCATTATTCATCTTATGGAAATTTCAAATCCTTTAATAACATTTCCTTTTTCATACAATAGTGGTTCATGTGAACCTTCCGGTTCTACTAACCAAAGATACTTTCATTGTATAAGATATATAGCTGATACACATACATACTTTCTTTCTTTTCGACAATCAATCTTCTTCAAATGTTGAAAATGACTCTCCTTAAGTCTGCCAATGTTTATAGTTAACTTTAAAGACTTGATATCTTAAGTAACCATCCCCCAATAATATAACATAAGTACTTTACTTTAACAGGGGTATCTGGAATTCTTAGACATAACATGTTGTAGTATAGTCATATGTAATATAATAAAACATGTACTGACATTGATAATGTTCATGTAACGTGTTAATAGGGAACTACATTATTCAATATGTACTCTAACGTTATACTCGTATATGTGGAGTATGTCAATGCATATGAATGAGTATTATTATGGGACATTTAATGGATGCAATTATGCCTTATCATGGCATCCAATACATCATGTGATTAGAGAAGGTGATATTAAACTAAACCTTTTTTCCGATAGGCCGTGTGCTGGGAAAACACGATAACATTTAAGTAGTGATCTCTTGGAGAACATCTGACTTTGCTCCTTTTATTATGCAACACACAGAAACAAAATCTTATTATTACTTTTTTCCCACACAATTAACATGCAAGTTATCTCGACCACAAGTTACTGCGAAAGTATCGTGCTTATAAACACATCAAAATAACGTTACAAATTGAAACATCACGAAGGTCTCTAATATTTTAACATTTATGACTACATAATAACAAATATAACTCTCTTCTTTTCTTTATGCACGTCGTCCAACTTCTGTCGTTTAAATCTCATCATCGCCCAATTAATATGGATCAAATCTCCTTAGAAATCAAAAGGTCACGTAATGTTAAACTTTCCTAATGAACCAACTATATGAAATTATCTAATGATTTCATGAACAATACTGGCTATCAACATATATGTCCTCCTATATCATACGTTATTTGCATAAAAAACTTATTAATATGAATAAGTGTTGTTTTGCACCATACGCTGGCTTCCTTTGGGCTATTAAAATATAAGTATCAACTTCTTCGGCCTCGAATATGGTACTTTATGTATTGGTTTCTCTCACCGAATTTCTAGTGGTTATAATTTAGAACATTGTAAAGTACCACTAATGATCCCTGTAACCATGCTTACATGAAAATTTCCGCAATGTTGCGGTATTCGCATAAGGCAATCCTATGATTTCGACAAATACATTACAAATCGTATTTCTAAACCGATACATGAATTTAAAGTTTGAAATCCGGATACGGCTTTCGTTGATACGTAAAATCCTAAGCCGATACATATATTTTGAGATCGTATTTTCTTTGCAAACGAAGTAAATAGTTATAGCAATTATTGTTGGAAGACATAAATCGATTCATAATATAGTATTCCTAAGGGATCGGCACATACCTCAAGTTTGACAGATTGTATCTACTAGATTGCCACCCTTCTTTCCTTCTCTCGAGCCGACGTTCTCCTCCGTCGAATTGACGCAGCCTTCCCTTCGGTGAGGATAATTCTCCCGGTGAGACCTCTCTTTCTAATCCTCCCTCTCTTCTTCTCTCTTTGAAAAAAAACGAGTGACGTGTTGGGATGGTAGGAGGATTTATGGAATTTTTTTGTGCCTCTCAATTGGGAAATCAATGGCCAATAAAACCCATTTATTTCTGAATTAAATCAATGGTGGTAAATGTGGAAATAAAATGAAAGTTTTGCTGGAAATTTTCAGCCGTTACAATCTACCACCCTTAAAAAAAATTTCGTCCTCGAAATTTCTTGGTAAAGAGACATACCGAAGATCGTTGATTTCCCTTGCATCTTTTTTTTTCAACACTCTTCTTACTGATCTGAGCTTGGTCTAGTCCCAAAACATAGTCATCGTCAACACTACTCAAACATGACAGTAACGTATAAGGTCTCCTATACAATCCTTCATAAGGAGCCATCTTGATACTCGTGGGATAGCTATTTAATATAAGAGAACCCAACTAACAGAAGATATCTATCCCAATCATGTGTGACACCTGAGATGCGTACACTTAGCATATCTTTCAATATCATAATGATCCATTCTAGGTGACCGTTGGAATGTGGATGAAATTAAGTGATGAACTTTAATGGAGTACCCATAACATCTTGAGAGCTTTTCCATAATTAATGTATGCATCATTTGTTGCGATTTGACACTATTGATGATGAAATACCATGTATCTCGTTGAGTAATCTTGGAGATTGAGTAAGAAGTGGTTGATTTGATTAATCGATATTCAATAACTCAAAACATTATAATAACCATGCTTCTTTTCATGGGTAGTTCAGTGACAAGATCCATCATGATATGCTCTCACCTCCATTATAGTATCTCCAAGTATTGAATATGACTTGTTGTTTCATAATGTCTAATCCCAATATGTTGGTATACTGGGTATTTGGAAACAAATCCACAATGTCTATCTTCATTGTTGGCCATCCCAAATTTTGTGAGGTATCTGTGAACATTTTTACCGTGCTTGGATGGATAGTATGCGTCAATTTATGAGCTTCATATAGGATCTCTGACATAATTAATTGCCACATAAGGTGCAAGGTCTATCATAGTATCTCACATTTTCGTCGATCACAATTATACAGATGAATTGTTCTTTCTTGCGCATTTCAATTATTCTTGAAAGATCGGGATCTTTTTCTGCTAACTTAATCCTTCAAATTACCTAAAATATTTCTCACTGTATCGATAATGTCACCAATCTATTAGAGAAAATATTATCACTGCTAACTCCAAGGCATGAGTAGGATACTCCAAGTGAAAAGTTGGATAGTTAATCTCTTGTGATCTTAATTGATGTGATGTATATTCAATACCGTTTCATAAAGATATCGTAGTTTCTTTGCCAAAAATATTAAAGTGAACTAAAATCCTCTAGTACATAATAATAAGTTTCAGATCAGAACTTCAATCACACTCCTATAAATGTAAAAACCTCGCATTCTTTCTAATGATGTTTGCCATTGCTATTGCAAAATCTAAGGAAAATCTACATGAATCACCAATATATCTTGTCAACAAGAAGGAAATCTCAAATAATCATCTGGAAATGTATCTAGAAAAAAAAATCCCATAATATCTAAATTCTCACTATATAAACGAGATGATTGTTTACCAAACATTAACCAAATATATTATGTGAAATCTAACTAATAGTTCACTTGCTTCTAATTTGTATATTCTTTTCTCCATACTACTCCAACTTTGTAACTTGGTCGCATACTTTTTTTCCATCTTATAATAATTTTAAAGGTTGAAGACTTCCAATCTCTTTGAGTCATTGCCATTCTCAAGTTGTATCATTCAATAGAGAATTCAATACAATCACCCCATTTAATGGTAGATATCAGAACAATTGATTTTTTTTCTCATTCAGTCTGTCACTCCTCTGTTGTACCTTTTCATAACAAGTCCTAAATATAACATGCTTCTCCTTAAGATAGTGTGTACTTCCAAATGATATCTCTGTTTCCTATATCCATTTCTTAACCACATGTTCATCCTTCAAGATGAAGCTTGTTGTTATGAAGAAAGATCTTCAAGATAAATTCACTAAAATTCTAGGCAAGACACTTTTATCAATGACTCCTCAACATTCATCAACTCTACTAAGTATTATCGTCTATCCATGATCTCAGTTTAATGTGAAGAATCGTGATCTTTGTTCGTCTCAATCCCACGACAAAGGTCCATTTCATTAGGGTACATGAAGTGTTGAATAATTACTTGCAATACCTAAGTCTCACACTATATATGTATCTAAGTCTCATATTGCTATGGTTATGGATGTCCTATACCCAGAGGAACTCAGGCTCTGATACCATTTGTAACGGAACGGGTCGGGACTACCGGCGGAAGCATGCAACAATAGATCGCACGACCGAACTGTTACCGGAAACTTGCATGGTATTCAATAAGCATAGAGATACAATATTTGACTAAAGTCCAGTCAACATGAAAGTTCTCTTATTACAAGTTCAACATGAGTAACATTGAAAAAGGACCAACAACAAAACGAGCAATTCAAAGTTCCAGTGGGCATAAAGACATCCTTCCATAAATAATCCATCAATGGTCCGTACCGGTTCAACTTCACAAAGATGGGTAGTTGCCTTGAACTATAAGTTAGATTACAGCTCGTGCTCTCCTGAAAAAAACAGCAATACATGTCGTGAGCTAACGCTCAGTATGTGCCGAGTTGGGGTCAAGCCGGCTAGCGCGGAAAACAAGTCTCCCTATGCTAACTTTAAACCATTAAAACATAATCTCTTCTATACAATCAATTATCCACAACTATGATTTACATAATTATCTTATTGCATACGATACTAACTTGTTCTCATATACTTTCACTATGAGACTTATAATTCAATTAAACATGCATACAATGGTATTCCTTGTGAAGACTTTCGTTAAACCATAATTACATATATACCAATAAAGTTTGCCATATTTGCATATACGCCTTAACATTTTCATAATTTTCACTTATACCCTCAGAACTTTTCTGTAGTTGCATATATGCCCCAGAACAATCATAACACTTGCATAATGTCATTACTTGGCCATAGTTGCACACATGTGCCTTAGCAATTTCAGAAACTATACATATACCATTGGTTTGTTTAGTGGTTAAAGTTGTCTTAATTGTTAGTTCTTAATGGCTTTGGTGGCTTTGCTGGCTTTGGTGGCTTTACCGCTGGCACAAGCGGTCCATACTTGACAGTGTAGCTACAACTGTAGAGGACTTAGCTTTTGCCTCTCTGGTTCCTTGCAACCATACGCCCCTTGCGGCGTTGCCCCTTGGGCTCACGATAATTGGACTCTAGAGGTGGCTCCCGCCATTAGGCGTAGCACTTAGCTCCGCTTATCGTTATCGTGCCATTATTCATCTTATGGAAATTTCAAATCCTTTAATAACATTTCCTTTTTCATACAATAGTGGTTCATGTGAACCTTCCGGTTCTACTAACCAAAGATACTTTCATTGTATAAGATATATAGCTGATACACATACATACTTTCTTTCTTTTCGACAATCAATCTTCTTCAAATGTTGAAAATGACTCTCCTTAAGTCTGCCAATGTTTATAGTTAACTTTAAAGACTTGATATCTTAAGTAACCATCCCCCAATAATATAACATAAGTACTTTACTTTAACAGGGGTATCTGGAATTCTTAGACATAACATGTTGTAGTATAGTCATATGTAATATAATAAAACATGTACTGACATTGATAATGTTCATGTAACGTGTTAATAGGGAACTACATTATTCAATATGTACTCTAACGTTATACTCGTATATGTGGAGTATGTCAATGCATATGAATGAGTATTATTATGGGACATTTAATGGATGCAATTATGCCTTATCATGGCATCCAATACATCATGTGATTAGAGAAGGTGATATTAAACTAAACCTTTTTTCCGATAGGCCGTGTGCTGGGAAAACACGATAACATTTAAGTAGTGATCTCTTGGAGAACATCTGACTTTGCTCCTTTTATTATGCAACACACAGAAACAAAATCTTATTATTACTTTTTTCCCACACAATTAACATGCAAGTTATCTCGACCACAAGTTACTGCGAAAGTATCGTGCTTATAAACACATCAAAATAACGTTACAAATTGAAACATCACGAAGGTCTCTAATATTTTAACATTTATGACTACATAATAACAAATATAACTCTCTTCTTTTCTTTATGCACGTCGTCCAACTTCTGTCGTTTAAATCTCATCATCGCCCAATTAATATGGATCAAATCTCCTTAGAAATCAAAAGGTCACGTAATGTTAAACTTTCCTAATGAACCAACTATATGAAATTATCTAATGATTTCATGAACAATACTGGCTATCAACATATATGTCCTCCTATATCATACGTTATTTGCATAAAAAACTTATTAATATGAATAAGTGTTGTTTTGCACCATACGTTGGCTTCCTTTGGGCTATTAAATAATAAGTATCAACTTCTTCGGCCTCGAATATGGTACTTTATGTATTGGTTTCTCTCACCGAATTTCTAGTGGTTATAATTTAGAACATTGTAAAGTACCACTAATGATCCCTGTAACCATGCTTACATGAAAATTTCCGCAATGTTGCGGTATTCGCATAAGGCAATCCTATGATTTCGACAAATACATTACAAATCGTATTTCTAAACCGATACATGAATTTAAAGTTTGAAATCCGGATACGGCTTTCGTTGATACGTAAAATCCTAAGCCGATACATATATTTTGAGATCGTATTTTCTTTGCAAACGAAGTAAATAGTTATAGCAATTATTGTTGGAAGACATAAATCGATTCATAATATAGTATTCCTAAGGGATCGGACTTTCCTTTTATTTCCACA
This sequence comes from Ottelia alismoides, assembly GCA_037367405.1. Lineage (NCBI taxonomy): Eukaryota > Viridiplantae > Streptophyta > Magnoliopsida > Alismatales > Hydrocharitaceae > Ottelia > Ottelia alismoides. Next base: position 533,837 of record JAZKJV010001362.1, on the reverse strand, counting down.
TTTACCACCATTGATTTAATTCAGAAATAAATGGGTTTTATTGGCCATTGATTTCCCAATTGAGAGGCACAAAAAAATTCCATAAATCCTCCTACCATCCCAACACGTCACTCGTTTTTTTTCAAAGAGAGAAGAAGAGAGGGAGGATTAGAAAGAGAGGTCTCACCGGGAGAATTATCCTCACCGAAGGGAAGGCTGCGCCAATTCGACGGAGGAGGGTTTAGGGTACTGACGCCGCGAGACGTCTACCAGCAGCAGCAGAGCCAGCCAGTGGTGGTACTGAGGCCACCGGTGTTTGTATTGAGAGAGATGTTGTCTTTCCTCGCTTTGATGTATCTCAGAACTTTGGTTTGAATAAAGGAAAAGGTTTAGTTTCTTCTGGTCCCACTGTGGTGCATGATGTATGTGTGGATCCGGTCGTCGAACTGTCTAGGCCTTTTCCTAGTCCTTCATCTGCGAAGGACCCTGTGATCCCCTTCCCTAGAGCCCTTCAGATGGGGAAGGGGAAGAAGAAAGAAAATCCGAAAAAGAGAGAGCTTGAGGAGTTCAGCCAGAGCATGATCGATCGATTCCACATCCAGCTGACCCTCCAGGAGGCTTTGCAGCACATCCCCCTTCTCCAGCGTTCTTTGAGAGACAGGAGTACAGTCAGGAGGAGGAGGAGGAACCACACTTCAGAGATCCATGTGCTGACGAAAGCCACGTGTTTTGCGATCCAGAACTGCCAGCCTGCCAAGAGGCCAGATTCAGGGGCCCCGTATGTCAGATGCCAGATCAGTGAGCAGAGGTTCGACCGTACTCTTCTAGATAGCGGATCGTCGATCAACCTTCTTCCGGCAGCCCTTCTCGACCGCTTCGAGTTGGGCACTCTTCGACAGAGCAGGACAGTCCTTCAGTTCACTGATCGATCTGTCAAGAGGCCGAAGGGGTTATTACGAGACGTTATCGTCACGATTCAGGGCCTGAAATTCCCCGTGGACTTCGTAGTGTTGGACATGGAGATCCCTGAGTCGGTGGCCGATACCCCCATCATCCTCGGTCGTCCATTCTTGGCCACAGCCAAGGCGGTGACTGATCATGATAGCGGGAAGGTGTACTTTCGCGTCGAGGGCGAGAGTATACAAATAGAGACGGTCGAGGACTACAGAGCTAGAGAGAGCCCGCTCAGATGCGAGTACAGATTCAGAGCAGCTGACAGACACAGAGCCAGACATCCACCAGGACTGTGATTTTGTGATCACAGACGATGAGGCAGCTTGGGCAGATCCTGCAGCACAGACCATCCTCTCATATTCAGATACAGCTGATGCCGAGATGATAACAGAGGAGAGTCTGGAGAGCACAGCCCTGGTTCAGGATACCATAGAGGCAGCAGAGCCGGTCCTTGATCGCGACACGATGTTTGGTGATGGCGGTACTGATGCCACCGCGATTGATACAGATCCCTCGGATTCAGAGTCTGATTGGGCCGATTGCTATGATCAGATGCCAGACCTGAATCCACCGGAGCCTATAGATGAGGAGGAGGTAGATGCAGAGCCGAGCAGAGACAGTGCAGTTGAGCAGCCTTCTCCCGATCCAGTTTGCGAGAGTACGCTTTCACTTTCCCAGGCAGATTTGGCAGACCTAGCAGCTTTCACTCAGTTTCTTCCGCAACCAGATTTGCCAGCACCCATCATTCCAGAGCTGAAGCCGCTCCCTACTTCGCTGAAGTATCGATTCCTTGCGGGCGAGCCAGAGATGTACCCAGTCATCATCTCCGCCGAGTTGACTGGAGAGCAAGAATCCCGTTTGATGGGGGTTCTTGAAAAGAACCGCAAGGCGATCGGATGGAGCGTAGCGGATCTCCATGGGATTAGTCCAGCAGTGTGCTCCCACCATATCTATCTCGAGGAGGGGGCGAAGCCGTCGCGTGAGTTCCAGCGGCGACTAAACCCCAACCTGAGAGAGGTTGTGATGAAGGAAATATCGAAATGGTGGAGTGCAGATTTTATTTATCCCATTTCCGACTCCAAGTGGGTCAGCCCCTTGCATGTGGTGCCCAAGAAGACGGGCATCACGACTGTGATCAGTGAGTCGGGAGTGGAGATTGCTACACGAGTACCCACCTCTTGGAGGGTCTGTGTTGACTACAGGAGACTCAACCAGGCCACCAAGAAGGACCATTTTCCCCTGCCTTTTATTGACCAAATCATTGAGAGACTGGCAGGGAAGAGCCATTATTGCTTCCTGGATGGGTACTCGGGCTACAACCAAGTGGCCATCGCTCCTGAGGATCAGGAGAAGACCACCTTTACCTGTCCCTTTGGCACATATGCTTTTCGACGCATGCCATTTGGGCTATGCAATGCCCCTGCGACTTTTCAGAGGTGCATGCTGTCCATCTTTTCGGACATGGTAGGGGAGTGTTTGGAGGTCTTCATGGACGATTTCTCGGTCTACGGTGACGGATTCGACTCCTGTCTTGACTGCCTAGACCGAGTACTCCAGCGATGTATTGAGTATCATTTGGTTCTATCTTGGGAGAAAAGTCACTTCATGGTGACTCAAGGGACGGTGCTTGGCCACATCATCTCCAACAGGGGCATGGAGGTTGATCCGGCCAAGGTTGATGTCATTAGGAAACTCACACCGCCGTCCAATTTGAGGCAGCTACGGTCATTCCTGGGGCACGTTGGATTTTATAGGAGATTTATTCAGGATTTCAGCAAGATTGCCCGACCGTTGACTGACCTCTTGACGAAAGACACCGAGTTCCTTGTCGATGACAAGTGTCTCTCGTCCTTTGCGACTCTCCAGCAGTGTGTTATTGAGGCTCCTGTTCTCCAGCCGCCTGATTGGTCTCTCCCATTCGAGATCATGACGGACGCCTCCGATTTTGCCGTAGGGGCAGTGCTGGGACAGAGGAGGGATGGAGTTCCGTTTGCCATACACTACGCTAGCCGCACATTGGATTCCGCCCAGCGGAATTATACGGTCACAGAGAAGGAGATGCTAGCCGTAGTATTTGCCCTGGATAAGTTCAGATCGTATATCATTGGATCTAGAGTGACTTTGTTTACAGATCACACCGCCATCAGGTACCTCATGGCAAAGAAGGATGCCAAGGCCAGACTGACTAGATGGATCCTTCTACTCCAGGAGTTCGACATTGAGATCAAGGATAAGCCTGGAGTCAAGAATGTGGTGGCGGATCATCTCTCCCGACTAGAGCAGCCTGAGGAGTCTGAGCAGATTGATCCTATTCGAGATACCTTCCCAGATGAGGCGATCCTTGCTATCGCCTCACTCCCGTGGTATGCCGATATTGTGAACTTTCTCGTTGCTGGGAAAGTCCCACAGGATTGGCCCAGGCAGAGGCTTGAGACCTTCCTTGCGAGGGCCAAGTCCTACCATTGGGAGGATCCCATCCTTTACCACGAAGGAGGGGATAGCATCTGGCGTCGGTGTATTCCTCAGGAGGAACACCATAGCATCCTCACTTACTGCCACAAGCTTGAGGCAGGAGGACATCATTCTGGGAGGAGAACGGCACAGAAAGTGCTCCAATCCGGCTTGTGGTGGCCTACCCTATTCAAGGACTCTGATGAGTTCGTGAAGTGGTGTACTGACTGTCAGAGGATGGGCACTTGTGGACAGCGTGATATGATGCTGATGCAGCCCATTCACTTCTGTGAGGTTTTTGACGCATGGGGCATCGATTTCATGGGTCCATTCCCTAAGAGTCAGGGATTTGAGTACATTCTGTTGGCCGTTGATTATGTGAGTCGTTGGGTGGAGGCTATCCCCGCCCGAGCCGCTGATGCGAGGACAATTTGCAGATTTTTGAGGAAGCATATCATCACGCGGTTCGGGGTTCCACGAGTTCTGATTTCTGATGGGGGATCTCACTTCATCAACGATCAGGTGAAGGCCCTTGCTAGCGAGTTCAGTATAGACCATCGTGTTGCCACACCTTACCATCCACAGACGAATGGTCTAGCTGAGGTGTCGAATAGGGAGATCAAGACTATTCTGCAGAAAGTCGTCCGCCCTGACCGAAAGGATTGGTCACAGCTTTTGGACTCGGTCTTGTGGGCATATAGGACGTCTTTCAAGACACCTTTGGGCACATCTCCCTTTCGCCTCGTGTATGGCAAGCCATGCCATTTACCTGTTGAGCTGAGGCACAAGTCACTTTGGGCAGTTACAGATATTTTGATGGATCCAGATGGTATGGGAGACCAGAGGAGGGCAGAGTTAGCTGCCCTGGAGGAGCTTAGAGATGCAGCTTTCTCAAGAAGCCTACATTATAAGGAGAAAGTCAAGGAGTGGCATGATTCTCACATCAGCCACAAGCATTTTGAGATTGGACAGAGAGTATGGCTGTTTGATGCGAGGCTTCGTTTGTTTCCAGGGAAGCTGCAGAGCAAATGGAAGGGGCCCTACTTGGTCAGAAAGGTACACGACAATGGTAGCATTGATATATCCGAGTTGTCTTCTGAGAGTACCTTTCGAGTGAACGGCCAGCGGCTCAAGCCATTTTTAGATCATGAGCCGCGGGACGTTATTGTTGCCCCTATTCATTTTGCGTGAGATGTGGTCTCTTGACTCACATCTTTTGCATCTCACGCCTGATTTTCACTGTTCCTCCGCCTTGTATAGATCCAGTTGTCCATATCATTCTATTCTTTAGTCCCACATCCCTTTTCTCATCTTATGATTATGCTATACTTAGGGTGTACTTTACCCTAAGTATAGGGGGGATGTAGGACCTGTGGGTATACTTTTCATTCTTTCTGCTCTATTTTGCTGCCTATACTTAGGGATATTTTACCCTAAGTATAGGGGGGGCAGACTCTGTATCTTCTTCACTCGGATTTCCCTTCATGTACAGCTTGCTATACTTAGGATTAGTTAATCCTAAGTATAGGGGGAAACCACCGAGTCCCTCTCATTCTATTCATTTATTCATTCCTGTACTTAGCCATTCCTTTTCACTTCCCTTTTACTAAAGCACGAGTTATGTCTTCTTCATCGCTCTTGATCACTCTGAGGACATCGTTCGAGCTAAGTATAGGGGGGTGTGTATATATTTCATATATACTTTAGCCATAACTCGTACTTTGTGTGAGTGTGTTAATAAATAAAATGGCTAAAAATCACAAAAATTAAAATTTTTTTCATGTACATAAACTTCTTTTATTTGCACATACATAGCTAGTGTACAAAGTATTTTTGTAACAAAGATTTCAAAAATCTTTTGTGTAAAGCTTGTGTAAATATTTTTGTATCAAAATTATGAATATAGTACAAAATTTTTCCAAAATGTTTTGAAAATCAAAAGATTGCAAAAATCTTGTGTAAATGTTTGTAAATATCTTTTTGCAAAACTTGCACCTCATGCATCATTTATCCATGATTTCAAAACATTTTTCAAAAATTTTGCATGATTGTAAAATTAATGTAAATAAGCATCTTGTGTACATATGTATATAGTTTTCCTGGATGAGAGTTGACATTTAAACTAAGCCTAGAATTAAATTGAGAAATGGAGCTTGAATAAGATCTTAATCCACCTAACTTTAAGAGGAACCTTATAGGGCTTAGGGTTAAGGCTCTTCAGGTCCACAAGGACTTAATTCTTTGAGTCCGCTAGGCTATGAGCATATGTCATCTTGATGAAGCCTAAGTAGAGCACTTAACAACACACGCTTGACTTGCACCAGCACTTTACACATGGCTCTCCACGGATGAGGTGGTGAGGAGGCAGTTTCCTTTGGCTTGGGGTAGCATATGAGGGTAGTACTTCTAGGCGGAACCTCTCTTCTTCTTCTAGTGAAGGAAGTGCGTCTCAACTTGGTCTAGTGGTGATGAAGGCTAAAGACAGAAGCTGTGGGTTGCAATAAAGCTTCAAAAGAGGGATAGTCTACTGGCTCAAGAGGAAAATTTCTTGTATATATGCTGCACCATGTAGATATGTTGTATAGAAGTCCTTGAAAAAAAATGCAAAATGCAAAAAGAACTCCAAAAAAGTGGTGGGTCGGATTGAAAATTTAATAACCCCACCGGAGTGTATATAGTCAAATAAAGCAAAAGCTTATGGTATCCATGTTACATCTCATGAAGCTTGCAGCGGGAGACTTAGCTACACTGGCTAAGCTTCCAAAAGTCTATACTTCTTCCCCATCTTCTTGAGCCGGTTGCACTTGAACTTAGAAGGGAATACCCCGCTTCTCGAGGAAAGAGTTGCTAGACCGAGGCATTAGAGTTACCAATTTGAGGGAGGTTGTTTCTTTGTTACTTCTGAGGTGGGGAGCCACATATCACTTACACTGCATGGAAAGATTCATGGTCATTAGAGTTTGTGTATGTAGACTTGTTCTGACCTGGTTTATTGAGGAGTCTTGCCCATAGATTGGTGGAACTTAGAGGATGTTGGGTTTTAAGCTTAAGTCCAAATAAGGTTCCGACACATTAATAATCCAAAGATCTGATCGAGCTCCATATCCCAATTTAATGAAGGCAAGTTTAATAATCAACCTTGATCCATGTACATCCTCTTTTTCTTTTTCTTTTTTCCTTTCTTTTTCACTTCTTTTTCAAATAAGTGTTTGCTAAGGGACTAGCAAAGTTAAGTATAGGGGGGTGATGAATACCCATTCATCACTCTTTATTCTTATATTTTAGCTACAAAAACCTTTGCAAATGCATGTAGATATATGTAAATATAAATAATTACCAAAAGCATGCATTGTGTAAAAATCTATAATTAGCATGTTTTTGTGCAAAAATAAAAGAATAAAGATTAAAAAGAAAAAGAGGGAAATATTTAGAATAAATATTGAGCAACCTAACCCAAGGGAGGGCTCAGCATGGGCCTGACCGCATAAAAGCCAAAGTAGAGGGAGATAGGGGCTCTTGTGTAAATAATTATGTAAATAAAATAAAAATATTTTCCTCACCAAAAATACAGTTGTAAATATTTGTATATAGTTATAAAAGATAAAAACAAAACACAAAGGTAAAAACCAAAAAGATTAAAAATACCCTTTCATCATGTACATAGACCAAGCCTCTATATTTATTTAACCTTGTAAATAAATAAAGTTATTTTCAAAACTTTTTATAAATATTCTAGGTTATATATTGTAAATAAATAAAATAAAAAGAATCAAAACAAAAATCAAATAAAAATTACAAAATTAAAAATATAAAAAATTTCATTGTATATATACCATGTATATAGATGTATATATCTATTTATTTTACCTATGTATATAAATAATAAAAACAAAATAAAAATACTCTTTTATTCCTTATTTTATACTATAAATGAATAAAATATAAAATAGGAATAAAATTGTACAAAAATAATAATTAAAAATCAAAAATCAAAAGCCTACATATTGTATATATACCTATATATAGATATATAATGTATATACCTTATTTTTATTTCCAAAAATTAATTAAAAATCACCAAAAAATAGAAAAAAATAAAATAAAAATAATTCATGTTTTAAGTTTTTGCAAAATCGGCCATTTGCTGCCTTATTTTTGAGTTTCAAATCTTCTCCACGTGGCAGCTTCTCATTGGCCCACGGAGATGTTGACCTCCGGTCAACTCCCTCCGCGGACCTCCTTCTCCAGCGGATCTCGCGCCCGACCCGACTTCTCCTCTTTTTCCGCGCTCGATCCGCTCGCCATCTCCGCAAACCCCGGGTCCTATCTCTTCTTCGTGCATCCGAGACCCTCGCCGGGGTATCCACATCGGGATCCGCGCTTCTCACAGCCCTACCCGACCAGCCCTAGCCGGACCTGCATCCACTTAAATACCCAGCTCCGCCACACATTTTCTCTGTCTTTGGCCATTTGCTTCGTTCTCCAGTGAGCCCTAGAGAGAGAGAGAGAGGTGACAGCTCGCGCCTCGACGTGTTGCAGCGAGGAGAGGAGGTGAAAGCCATCGATCCGGCGATTCTTCACCGCCGTGCTCCGCCCCGAGTTGGAGCTCGAGCCTCGGACGTCGGCGGTCCTTGAGGCGAAGACCTAGAGCTGCGCAAGCTCGACCACAGCCCACCCATCCACCCAGGTAGCCCAGATTTTGTCCCTAGTTCTCTAATTTTCGATTAGCCCCAAATCTCGCCGTCACCGACCATCATCGATTCCGACCATCTCCCCCTTCCGTTCGATCATCCGATTCCCTCATCACGTTCGCCTTTCCCCCGCGCACCTTCTCCGCCCCTCCGTTCAACCCAGCTCGCACAGGAGCTGGGGTTCGAACCCCTTCGCCGTCGCATCGCCGGGGTTCGCCCGCACCACCGCACCGTCCACTTGCACCACCTCTAACGGGGTCGAGGCAGTTTGCCCTCGACCCAGGAGCTCTTTGGTTGCGTTTTGCAGGTCAATCGAGGGCTGTCTGAGGCCCTCCTACTTGAGGACCGGAGCTTCTTCTCCGCCGGAGTCGACAGAGCTCTCCGGAGCTCCGCTGATTCATCGGAGACGTCCCACAGACGCGGGAGGCCAAGGCGAAGCTTCCTCGGTCACCAGAAGCCCCCGCAGAGGATCGGAGCACGCGTACTGGGCCGGCGAAGTTCGCCGGCCTCTTGTTCTTCCAGGACCCTCCAGAGCCGTCGGATTAGCCTCCCGCTCCAGGTGCCATCCTGACCGTTGGTGGCTGGAGCCCCCCTTTGACGTCAGATCTGAGGCGAAAGATCCAGGCCGTCAGATCCACACGTGTCCTGGCCTGGACCATTGGATCGTGCAGAGCAGCAGCAGCGTCGAGAGCCGCCCCATCCTGACCGTCCGATCGCCACGTGGCGACCATCCATCAGCTCCGCTTAATAAAGGGTAATTTACCCTTAGGCCCTTATCTTTATTTTATTTCGCATTAGTCCTGTAAATATTTAAATACGTTGTTTAGTTTTAGGGTAAATTGCATAGAGGACCTCGAGCTTAGTTTATTTGCATTTATACCCCTGCCTGTGTGAGCCACGTGCTTCGTCACGTGTATTTTTGGGATATTTGCAGTCTATGCCCTTGTTGTTCTGGCTGTTATGAAATGAATGAAATCTTTTTAATATTTGCATTTATGCCCCTGTGAATGGTTTAATTCCGCATGTGCGTGATTTCTTGGGTTATTTGCAGCTAAGGCCCTCGGTCTTTTGGTACGTGTTACCAATTGGTCCTTGGGACTTCTTTTTATTACAGATAGGTCCCTGAGTGCCCCAGGTACGCGCTTGTCGCGTGTTTTGCCGGGTATTTTGCACCGGGACCCCCAGAACTTAGGGTATTTGCATTTCAGTCCTTGTGCACAGTACCCTCTTGTCATTTTTGAATAAAATATCAAATCACCTCCAAATTCGACAAAAATTTGACACATGGCTCCTGCCATGGTGTAGAATTTTTGTGAATTTTTGAGGACATTTTTGATTTCGTTTGTTATTTTTAAAAATTCAAAAACCTACATTTTTGCTACTGTCTAGATTTAAAAACCCCCAAAAAAAATATAAAAACTCCCCTAAAAATTCTATAAAAATTAGGTACTGTTTAGTTTAGTGTGTTTGATTTTCTAGCCAGTTTTGGCTATTTTTCACCACTGTAAAACCTTAAAAACTTAAAAACCCCAAAAAACCCATAAAAATTCTAATAAATACATTAAAAATCTAAAAACAATAAATCTGGTGCCTAAATTTTCCTTATTTCATCTATTTTATAGGAAAATTACCTCCAGGCCTTTTTGAGGTCCTTAGGTATTTTATCTAGGGACTTTAGGCCTGGCTGGACAATGCCATTGATTTTTGCTACTTTTTGATTTGTAGAACTTAAAATAAATATCAGAAAAAATCCAAAAATTCACCAAAAACATAAAAAATTATTAAACACACAAAAATATTTTTGTTTGAATTTTTCGTTTGACTTTTGATGCATTAAATAATTTGTTGAAGTGTGATTGTTTTTGTCTTTCTTATTTTCTTTACATATTAAAAATCCAAAAAAATATAAAAATAATTCAAAACCACTAAAAATATTTTCCTCTTTTCTTGTATTTGTTTTGACTACTTCGTAGGCCTCTCGGCCAACCCGTGCTCCTTGAGTTCGACCCTGGGTGCTATACCAGGTTAAACACATAGCAGGACCGCTTCCTTGCTTCGATTGATTTTATTTGTTTCGAGTGGTCAATTTTTCTTGATATACATAGCCTGATCGCTTGGGTCGCAACGACCCTAATTCTGTACCTTATACCCGCGTGGTCAGGCTGGTTTTCACTCCACCACTTCGAAATTTCTTTCATGACTACATCTCGAAGATTCGGGTTCAGCCGTCGTTGGAACTCTTGCGACGGCTTAGCGTTATCCTCAAGATAGATGTGGTGGGAGCACAGAGCCGGACTAATCCCCTGGAGATCGGCTATACTCCAACCTATTTCCTTGCGGTTTCTTTCAAGAACCTCCATCAGACGAGATTCTTGATCTCCTGTCAAACCTGCTGAGATGATGACTGGGTGCATATCTAGCTCACCCACAAGGAATCTATACTTCAACGACTGCGGCAGAGGTTTCAGTTCTGGACAACTGGGAGGTGGCAGATCTGGCTTCTGATATGTCTGTGTGAAGGCGACCAAGTCTGCATGGGAGAACTCTCGCTCTACATGAATCTCTGACGAAGGGGGCTTACTGAGTCATCAATTAACTGCACTGGCTCGCACTCTGTCATGGCTGTTGGCTCAAAAGGAATCAAACAAGGCAAATAGTCATCGAAATCATCCCAATCAATGTCTGAATCCGAGAGATCAGAAGAAAATGAACAAGATTGAAAATCATCAGCACCACTCATCCCAACACTGTCAGCCTCAAGTGTATCCTCGTCCAGGGGTGTGCTCTCCAAGCTCTCGACTGCCCTAAGCTTTAGATATAATGAATCTGTAAGCAAGGCGAGGGTCGGTGCTACAGGATCTGTCCAGTTGGATTCATCATCTGTCATCACAAAATCACACTCCTGGTAGATGTCTAACTCTTCCTCTGTCATCTACGCGGCTTCGCTGGACTGCTCTGAGCATTCAAGTTCTCTGGCTCTGGTTTCCTCAATCGTCTCTATTTGTATGGTTTCGCCCTCTCCGCGAAAGCATACCTTCCCACTATCATGATCGGTCACCGCCTTGGCTGTGGCCAAGAATGGGCGTCCGAGTATGATGGGGGCATCAGTTACCGACTCAGGGATCTCCATGTCCAACACAAAAAAGTCCACGGGAAATGTCAGGCCCTGAATGGTAATGACCATGTCTTTCAATAACCCCTTCGGCCTCTTAGTCGACCTATCAGTAAACTGAAGGACTGTCCTGCTCCTAAGAAGAGGACCAAACTCGAATTGGTCGATTAAGGCTGCCGGAAGAAGGTTAATTGAAGAGCCGCTGTCTAATAGAGTACGATCAAACTGCTGCTCTTGAATCTCGCATCTGACATAGGGAGCTCCTGCATCTGGTCGCATGGCTGGCAGTTTGTTCTGAATAGTGCAGCAAGTGGAATGAGTGGGCACATGGATTTGATCTCTGTGGTTCCTCCTCTTCCTGCGGACGGTAGTCTTGTCTTTCAAGTTCTTTTTGAAGAGGGGGATGTGCTCAAGTGCTTCTTGTAGAGTCAGCTGAATGTGGAATCTGTCTATCATCTGATTGCTGAACTCTACCAGCTGGTCCTTTTTTGGGTTTTCTCTTTTATTCCCTTTCGCCCGGCGGAGTGCCTCAGGGAAGGGGATGGTAGGAGCCTCCTCAGATGGAGGACTAGGAATAGGTCCCTGTGCCTATGAAGGATTAGAATCCATACAATAATCATCATTTAACACATATGGATCCACAATGTGAACAGGAACCTTTCCTTTATTCATAATTTTGTTTTTCTTGTTACCACAGTCCATAGATACAAAAGGTGGTAACATCACAGAGGGAAGCTCAACAAAAGTAGATGTGGTGGCCTCAGTACTACCACCGGCACCTGTCTTCGCGGCATCAGCACCGTGCTCTGGCTCGGCATCCAAAATGGTGGCATCAACACCACTGTCTGCATCTGGTATCACGACGGTTTCAGCACCGTCGTCGGGATCTCCATCCATGGTGGCTTCAGCACCACCGTCATCAATGTCGTCATTAGCGGCATCAGCACCGCTACCTGGCTCATCTGGCGCTCCGAATTCTGCATGTGGCTGTCGCTCAGATGAGGCGCCGCCGGCTGACATCCTACCGCTCCTAGTAGTCACAAAATCAGCATCATACAAAGAAGAAGATATGTCACTCAAATAGTCACTAGGAGAGGTATCCTCTGTAGACTCTACCTGCTCAGACTTTCTTTTCATATTGTTCGGATTTGGTTCAATCTGAGCTGGTATGGCGGCTTTTCCTTTTATCAAGTCCATCACCTCCTGCCGGAACTCATCCATGTCTCGCCGATAAGAATCCCGATGTTCAGAGAGTAGTCGGGTGAGGTCATCTAAGGTTGGGTTCTCGAATGCTAGCGCCTGAGAATCGGATGTACTCCCCTGCTGGAAATGAGGCTGTTGCTGCTGATATTGGGGAGGCTGGGAATATGACTGCTGAGGCAGCTGACGCTGCCTCCACTGTTGTCCTTGGTAGGCGAGACGAGGACCATTCTGGTTCTGTTGTAGGGCATATTGGGGCTGCTGCTGCTGTGGCTGGTTGTGCTGATATACTTGAGCGGGAGACTGCTGTTGGGATGAGGAGCCACCATTACCCCGTCGGAATCCGGGGTGATCACAACGAATCTCGGGCTGAGGGTACCAGTCGTACCAAATCCCATTGACTTCCATCAATGGGTCCTGCTCAAAGGAAGGAGGGGGTAGAACTGCCAATGGCCGATCCGACTGATACACCACCATCTGAGTGTCCTGAGATGGTGGCTGCGATGGGTAGTACGGTAGCTGCATCACCGGCTCTGCTTGTATGTGGTTGACCTGACGGTGTGAGGTAGAGGGCTAGGTAGAGCTGCTACTGCTCGGATCACCCCGTGACCTAGGAGGTTGCTGAGTGTGTGCATGTGCCTCCTGAATGCAAAGAATTTGAGTCTTCAGGTCACTCATGGTTTTGGTAAGAAGGTCCATCTGGGCAAGACCTCGGTTCTGCTTCTTCTCGAGGATCTCCATGCGGTCCAACTTTTCACTGATGATTCCCATGTCGGCTGCGGTTGATTCGGCGTGGGCTGCGGCTACCGATGAAGTGTTGGGACCGGTATCGATGCGGGGGATCCTCTGAAATGATCCTCCTCCTTGAGGTGGCTTTTGTTGAGTGTAGACTCTTGCCTGGGTCATCACAGTTGAGTTTTCTGCCATGCCTTCATATATGGCCCATACGTCATCTTCACCCTTGGAAAAATATGATCCACCACAAGAGGCATTCACAAGCCCCTGCAGCTCCGGTGTCAGCCCACAAAAGAAACTCTGCACTAGATTGGGCTTAGATATGTCATGGTGTGGACACCGGTCGATGAACTCTCTAAATCGATCCCAGGCTTCATGGAACTGTTCATTCGGGATCATGACGAAGTTGCTGATCATGGCTCTGGCTGCATTTGTCCGGTCGAGAGGGTAGTATTTCTTCAAATACGCAGTCCGGAGATCTGCCCAAGTATCAATGAATCGCTCCAAATGTTTGAGCCAGTATGCGGCTCTGTCAACCAAGGAGAAAGGGAAGGCGATCATATTGATAGTGTCCTCGATCATCATAATATCATGGATTGTGCTGCAGATCATTTCAAATTCTTGGAGGTGGAGGTGTGGCTCTTCAGTCGGCAACCCATGGAATTTGGGTAGAAGCTGAATTGTGTGGGGGCGAAGCTCGAAATCTCCACGAATAGGAGGAAGTCGGATCCAACGATGAGTGAGGGATGCTGCGGGATTGTGCAATTCCCTCATGATAGTCTGCGGCGGTCTCTCAGCGTCGGGGTCACCTCCTCTTGCATCAGGTCCATCTCCTCCTCCACCTCCGCCACCGGCCCCAGGTCGGTTTTCTCGCATCTGTGCTATTTCTCTCATGAGATCACCCATGAAGGTTCCCTGGTCTCGGATCTGCCTCTGCATGGTCTTCAGGGATGCTAGAAGTGAATTGTTGATGGCGTCTTGATCAATGAAGAATGGCGGGTACTCATGATCATCAGGATGCTCTCCTCTGTCAGCCATGTCTGGGTTCTCTGAAAAAGTAAAAGAACCCATCTCAGGTGCCGTCAAATGTTCTGAGCTATGCGATGCACTAACTTCTGAAACTCTTGGACTGATGGAAGGAGAGTGAGAGGAGTGGTCGAGGGGGAACAGGGCGGAAGTGAACTCATGCTCGGAGAGTGGACTCTCCGAGGTTGTCCTAGATGAATAAGGAGGAGTGCTGGAGAGCGGTGCTGACAAAGTCGGCCTAAGAGATCTCCGTCCCATCATCTTGATTACTGAGAAGAGCAAGGTGAAGAAGAAGAAGAAGGGGGCAAAATTGCGCACGATTGTGCGGTGTTTTTGATCTTGACCTAAATTCAACTAGCAATCAAACACAAGACAAGGGGGTTCACCAACTCAACATGTGAAGCCGTAAGGGTTCGGCTATTATCTTTGTAGTTTTTAGCTTGAATTCAGGAATTTATCTTTTAACGACTCCTTAGAGCGCTACGCCTATAGGAGAGAGAGTACTGCCGGAAGAGTATCCCGTACTTGTCCTCCTCCTGTGTAACATGTAGCTTGCGCTTTTTAAGGTCCTTGTAACCCTTCCTGGATCCCTACTCAGCCAAAGAAATAGAGAAAGGAAGCCAATAGGCGAAACCGATACTTCGGAACTCGTTCGCAACGGAATCACCCGTGAGCGTGCAAGAACCTACTCGGACGCGAGACGATGAGACAGACACCCCCGTGAAGGCGTGGCCTAGGCTCGATACTGCGGACAAGGTCGATGCTCTACACAATAGAGAGTCGCCAGTGTTGACCAAGCCCTACTCGTCCACGTACGATAGAAGCGCCAATACTTCGGAAATCCAAGCGATACACAAGGCAGCCACAAGCTGAGATTTGGGCTCTAATCCTTACGAAGCACTCAACTCACTTGGAAGGAGACCTTCCCATGCAACTTGAAAACAAGTGAGGGTGTGACTCTCCCCAATAAATGAGTCCACTTACCAATTTTATTTAGGTCAAAGTTTTCTTAGCAGTCCCTTTTTTGATTTTTTTGGTGTTATCGCTTCTTTTGAGTGAATTCAAACAAGCGCCTAATGGTTTTTGTATTTTCTTGATCCTACTTTGTCCAAAAACAGAGGGAGAATAGAGTCAGAAAAGCCGTGCAAGTCGACACTAAGGTGGAAATCTCACCTTTGTGCCTAAATGACGAATGCTGAGTAAGAAGACTTACAGCGAATCCCAGCTCTCTCCATGCGGGATGCAAAGCAGAAATTTATAAACCTAAACTACATGCCGGTATGCAATGCAGAAATCGTCCTAAGGCAGGAAATTGCTAGCGTTAAGAACCACAAGTTAATCACCAATCCTCGATCCTAAGAGTCCGGTCTAGACCACCCTCCTCTTCTCGACACATCGAGTTCAGGAGTAGCGCTTGATGGGGAGGGCCCGCGACGCGACGGATCTAAGAAGATGAGTTAACTTTTTAATTAAACTAAGTCCAAATACGATCTATAGGTGCATGCAAAGGTTATTAGTGTGTTTGGACCTAATCTAATCGATCAAGCAATGCCTAAAATCTAAGGGCTCAATCCACAAAAGAAAGGGAAAACGAAATCAAAACCGGAAAATGACAGCGGTGAAAAACTCATCAAAATCCGCGGTGAGCCCCCGGGTGAACAAACACCTGGAAATTAGGCCTGGAAGTTCAAGTGTCAAAGTCCTGTATTATTACAAATTGATAATCACTCTCTCACTAAATAAAATGCAAACTAATCTAATCACTCTCTCCCTCCTCCTGCTCTCTCCTGCCAGCTTGGCATAAGAAAAGCCGGCTCCGCTTCACGTGGTTGCTCCGGATCCCCTAGGCGATCCGCCTAGTTTCGCGGTCCCTCGCAAGAAAATGAAAAGAGATGGTCAGAAAAGCTCAACAATATATATCAAAAATGCAAGAGAGATGAAATGAAGCAATGGTAGACAAACAAACACAATCAGACAAAAATGTGATCTATACGCTACTGCTCCCCGGCAACGGCACCATTTGATAAACCCAGAAATTAAGCGGTCTTGTATTCCACACAAGGCGGGAACACAATCGAAGTGTTGACCCCTCAAAATCTGGATTTAATCAACAATTAACCCACACTATAGATCAAACAATAAGAAATAAATGTGAAGTTAAAATTTATTTTTAACTCTACATAAATGGTGTATAGAGCAAGTATGCAGAGAGTTCGAACATAGAAAGCAAACATGATAGATCAAACAGGTGTGTGTGTGTGTGTGTGTGTGTGTGTGAGTGTGAAGTGTTGTCTACAATATGCAATGCAAATGTTTTTGTGGGTTTTCAATTTTTATGTTATTTTTATTATTTTTTTGTTTTTAATTTTTAATTTTGTATTTTGATTTTTAATTTTCTGATTTTATATTTTCTTTTATATTTTATAATTTTTATATTTTCTTTTTCAATATAGGAGTATATATACAATGTGAGGAAAGAGAGGATACTATATTTCTAAAAATAGGTAAAAATAGTCAAAAATCAGGAAATAAAATATTTTCGGTCTTTTTATAATTTTATACTGTTTTTGTGATTTTTGGGAGTTTTTCAAAATGTTTTTGGGTATTTTTAAATATCAAGATAAGGGAAAACAGTGGACTAGGTTGCTGGCCGAAATCAAAATGGGAACGAAAAATACCAAACAGTAACAAAATTATCCCAAATTAATTTTAAAATATAGACAATGAAATAAGGAAGATAACAACTGAGTTTGTATTTTTGTGATTTTTCTATGATTTTCTAAATTTTTATAAAGATTTTTAAGGTTTTCTAATTTTTAAGATTTTTCTTTTGAAATTTTTAGTGGTTTTTGGATTGACACTAGTAGGTGATAAAAAACACAAAATATATTTTTTTTGGAATTTTTCAAAACGTTTTTATAATTTTTATGGATTTTCTAATGTAGACAGTAGGGAAAATGCATATTTTTTTTAATAAATATGAAAATGCAATAAAAATACAAAGAAAAAATATAGCGTGGATCAGCAAGTTAATAGGAGCTTAACACAATTTTTGTGGAATTTTTCAAGTTAAAATGATGCCTTAAATAAATCATACAAACATACAAACATAATTCAGCCTAACAGGGGCACATGTGCAAATACACAATCATCCAGGGGCATACATGCGATTTTCCACAAAAATTAACACTAAATATTCAATTTTAAGGACCAAATACAAAATATCAGACCCGCAGGGGTGTCACAGCAAAAATCCCACCAGGGCGCGTGCCTTGCACGCGCCTGGGAAGGACCGAAACGTAATTTCAAAAACCTTGGGGGTCTGACTGCAAAATGTCCAAAACTTTTACACTATACTTCGAAGTTTAGGTACTGAAATGAAATCCACAAAAGACCAAGGGCCGCTATGCAAAAAGCCCGCGCCTCACGTGAACATGTCACGTGAGGTGACGTGGCAGAGGACCTATTTGCAAATATCTAAAGTTCGAGGGCCTAGTTGTAAATTTTACAGAATATTTAAACTACCATTTAAAGTTTATGGACTAAAATAAGATTACAAAAGCGCGAGGGGTATACTTGCAAAATTTCCCTCGCAAGGCAGATCCAACGGCGGATGAACGTTGATGACGCATGGCGCGAATCTAACGATCGCCGGCTGGGTGCGATCCAGCGGCGTGGCTTGAGCCACTTATCCACGTGTTAGCTTCTCCTTGCATGATGATGGTTCGCTCGTGGACGGCCTGGATTAGATGGATCCGGACGGATCTGACGGTGGAGGCTCGTGAAGATCCAACGGTAGCTGCTAGCCTGGGCGCTCGACACTTGATCGGACGGCGGGGAGGCCAAGATGAAGAACAGGGAAGAACTCGCCGTGGAGCGAGTTTCCCCGACCTTGATCTCAGCCCTCCAACCTTCGATGAAGCTCCAAAATGGCCGATGACGTTCCTGGAAGGGTCCTGCGTCCACCGACGGAGCCAAAATGGCTCGAGAGGCACTGGCGCTCCGCGGCGAGGCTCGGAACGAACGGCGGTCCAGGTACCTGGGGGTTGCCAAAATCGACCCTTCGCGGGGGTCTTTCGAGCTCCTGCAACTTCTAAAAAGGTTAATGGAGGCGAGGGCAAAATGCCTCGACCTCCAGGGGGCTCTCACAGTGGGGCGAATGGTGATTTCGATGCTCGCCGGAGCTTGCTCCGGCGAGGATGCTCGAGTGATCGAATCGATGAGAGTTTGGACACGAAAAGAGGACCTGAGTGATATTGAGACTACAAAGAATGAAAAGAGAATGAAAGTGAAGTGGGTAGGCACCTCAAGGGGGGTACCCGAGGTTGATGTACCTCAACGGGAAAGTCGCCGGAGGTGGGGTTGGAACATGCCCAGATCGTGTCGATCCTCCGCCTTGAAGAAGGAGACTTGGAGCTGTCACCTCCAAGATGCTCGAACGAGTCCAAGGGGGGTCAGAACTGAATGAATCGCGGTTCAAATTTGAATCAAACTTCAAGGTCCGCTTAAGTAGGGTTGACGGTCATGGAGGAAGACCTGGGTGTAGTGGTTGAATCGATGCTCGACAGCCTAGGTAAACGTCTGGGCGAACATGCGGGATGATCGAGGAACGTGTTTGCAGAAGGAACCATCCTCAAAGGATGAAAGACAAGGCCTCGAAAAATCCGCAAAGGCGGAGCGAAAACGAGGTTTCTGACAGCCTAAAGGACCTAGGGCAGACAATTGACCGAGGTCAATTGTGACTGCCCCCTGGTTGGTCCATGTGGACCAACCAGGAAAAGGTCCAAAAAATGATTTAAAAATTCAATTAAAAATCGAAAAATGATTTTATTAATTTTTAATTATAAAATGAAAAATGTTTATTTTTTTATGAAGTATTTTGTAGTGATTTTTATTTATTTTTATGAAGTATCTTTTTACAAGTTGTCTTTTTAGCCTTATATAGGTGTATATACCTATGTATTTTATTACTTTATTGTTATTTTGTGTATTTTTATTTTATTATTTTTATTTATGATTTTATAAAATCATAAAATACTTTTATACACACAAATGTATTTTTATTTTATTTTTCTGAATTGTTTTGTATATTTAATAAAATAGAAGTATATTTTATATAGGTATAAGTATATGTAGTATACCTATGTATCTTATATACATGTATTTTTATTTGAGTTTTATTTAAGTTCTTATTCTGATTTTAATGTCCAAATAAATTATAAATAATATTTACAAAATTATAAAAATATAAAATTATAAAAATAATGAATAAAGAATAAATTGAATATTTTAATCTGTACAAGTATACTACAAGGGTCCAAAACTCAACTTTCAAACCGTAACTGTGAAAAATACAAAACCACCTCCATTGAATAGATTATTTTAAGCTATATACAATTAAAGGCGAGTTTGGTATATTTTGAGTTTTTATTTGCAAGATACGAGTCTGGGAAGTTGGAGTTCTGAAATCTTATTCAGACCATAACCTTTTATCTATACATTATTTTTCAGTGAAATCAATTTTGTATTTTTACTTATTTAATTATCTACAACTTTCATGTACAAAGTTTCTTTATTTGAGGTATAAAAAGTAGAACAAAAAATAGGTCCCAAAATAGAGAAAAGAATGAATGGAATAGAAGTGGTTTTTATTGTATTTTGACCCTTATCTCCCCCTACTTTATTCCTTGTTGACCTATTCATCAAGATGCCTAGGTCTCAGGGTTTTGGGTCATACAATATTTTATTCCTTTTCTTTTCTTTTATTTATTCTATAATTTTGGCTTTAATTACAGTATTTTATACACTATTTACATGTACATGCATGAATGCTAAGATGCTCTAATTAAGGGTTTTTACACGCATTTGCTAGGGTTTTTGATGCCAAAATGATAGAATAAAGATGATGAAATGTGGCTTCATCAATAACCGCCCCACCTAAGTAGGGTATTACACAGATTTCTCCATCAAAATAATTATAAAAGCCTAATAGAAAGAATAGAAACATAAACGATGGAGAATCGGTGGACACCACGCGTCTTTGATGAGTGAACGTGTGTCGAATCACAGGGTCACTGACGTGCATAGCCGCCCGCACCTAAGTAGGGTGTTACACAGATTTCTCCTCGAACCACAATAGAAAAACGAATCGGAAAGAAAGATGAATCAAACAAAACTTGAAAGAACAAGAGGATGATATGAAAGCCTAGATTACGAAGCAAACTAAGAGAGGATCATACCTTTCTCCTCCTCGTTCTCCCGGCAGCGCTTCACTAGCGCTCCTCCCTCGCCTCCCACTCCTCCTCCCGACCTCTCGACCCTAGCCCTTGGGGTGGTGGTGGAAGGTGGAAGTCGTAGAGAATTAATGGGTAGGGGGGGTCTATTTATAGGCCCCAGAAAACCACTAAACCATGGTTAAAAAACCATGGTTTAGACCTTAACCATGGTTTAGCGACCCATGGTTTTGGCCCATGGTTTTAGCCAAAATTTATCCCAAACTTGGGGCTTAAGTTAGAACATTCTAGAGGATTCTAGATTCGCTAATGATGCTTAATTAACACTAATCAGATTAACTTTCACTAATCACGATTTAACTTTTACGGCTTACGCTTATCTTTTGCTAACTATTGATTAGTATTTGCTAATGATCATTAGCGGTTTTCATTCCGTCATTAGTTTCTTTAATCATGTTTATTAGTCTTAATGACAGTCATTATGAGTTAATGACATCTTAACCTTCTTTACTTCTCTTTCTTCCGAAAATCATAACAATTCGAAACGAAGTCCGATTCACACGAAACAAATTTCGTTGATTTTCTCTTGACGAGCCAGATCTTATTATATAGGATCCGAGATATGCCAAGTTGAAGGCTTTACACCACTTGGGAGATGTTTGGGGGTGTGCATATCATGGCATGCATGATGCTCCCGACGACACTGGTGTAAGAAACATGATGAATCATCAATCTATCATATTAAAATGTTAGAATTAAACAAAATCTTGAGTTCATCCCATCCAATTTTTACCTTATTTTGTGTATGATTTCACTTTTCATATAATTTGCATTAAAAATTGCTAAAATAGAAAATAATGAAAGTTGAAAAAAATAATAAAATAAAAGGACATTTTCAAAGATTTTCATCTCTTATTGTTTTTATAAATTAATGTATTTAATTACTAACTAGTTGTTTTTATTGTTTGCTGTTAAGTTTTAATCACATTCAATGTTTCTATTTTTTAAAATTTATTTACAAGTCACACTAGACAAAAATCCCATCCCATTTTTATTCTAAACAAAGAAAAAAAATAAAACAAGGGTGCTGACATCAACATCCAGGGGGCTCATGTCAGCCCCTTTCCTTCCACATGCAGTTGCAGCCAACGAAGGGGACATCTCCCCTTCTTCTTCCTCTTTTATCGCCAACGAGATGCCTCTCCCCTTCACGCAACTATCGTGGAGGCCGTTGGCATTTTTCCTAGTGCCACCACCTCCGCCCCTTTTTCTCCTCCTCTCCCTCGAGCTCTATAAGATGGAGAAGGAGAACCAATTGGAAAGGAACCCAGCATTGGGCCTCAGCCCTTTCATCTCCAACCCTCATCAACCCCCATTGAGATCTGACCACTTTTCCTACCATTGTCGCTCTTCCATCGCGTCGTTCCGCCATGGAGGAGCTTCTCCGAGTAGAAAACCCATCAAGGGGGAGCTCGTAGCTCTGCCTTCCAGCCTCCAACTCCACCCAACACCCTTCTCCCCGCCTCACCTTCGTCGCTCCACTGTTGTGGGGATCTGCTCCTCTTATGTTGTTGTTGCTAGTCACACATCCCCTTGCCGGTAGTGCTCCGCCACAGGATGTGGGGCTACCCCCGCTTAGCCATTACCTTTTGAGAGAAGGGGGGGGGGGTCCAAGGACACATTTACAATTAAAGTTTCTTTTAGTTTTTCTTTTGCAAACTTATTAGACCTTTATGCAACTGGATAAAGTTTTAGTTTTATTATGCAATTTGCCCTTTTATTATTTTATTTATTGCAAAGTTACACTTTTTAATTCACGTTTTCTTTAATTACAATTTAATATTTCATGGACATTTCAATTTATTATTTCTTATTTTTATACGCAATTTCCTCATTAAATCTTTTTAGTTAGAAAAAATCAACTCTATCCCGGTACTTTTACATTATCAAAACTTTGCCCTTAATTTTAGTTTTATTTGCATACAAGCCCCTAGATTTCGTATAAAATCACATAAATACCTCTTGCAATTCTAAAAAATCACCAAAAATAGCTGAAAAATAAAAAAATGCCCTGAAAATTTTTGTGTGATCCTAATGATGTTTAGATCTAATTATATAGGTTTTAACACATTTCAAGGTACTGGGAATAAAAATAAAAATAGGATTTAATTTGAAGCAATAAAGTAAAA
The DNA here is from genome assembly GCA_037367405.1 of Ottelia alismoides. Lineage (NCBI taxonomy): Eukaryota > Viridiplantae > Streptophyta > Magnoliopsida > Alismatales > Hydrocharitaceae > Ottelia > Ottelia alismoides. Next base: position 511,267 of record JAZKJV010001362.1, on the reverse strand, counting down.
AATATCTTTGTAAATATAATAAGGATGTGTGTGAAGTGTATGTGTCTCTGTGAATCGATTCTCTACTTGCCTTACACTTTGTTGAACATCTTTTTCACTTGTAGTTGTATAAAAATTATATGAAATCTTTCAATTTTCTCATGTGCATACAATGACACTAAAAATCACTTTTTAGCACACATAAAGTCATTGTTTCAGAACTCCTGACATGTGCTCGTTCTCGTCCTCTATCTGCGGTGACACGTCTGCAAACAACTTGAAATGAGAGCCAAGTGATATTTTCTCTGTTTTAGCATTTGACATGCCAAAACGCTCCAAGACCATCTTCAAATAGCTCTCCTTGCTTAAATTTAATTTGCTTGCCTTGCGATCCTTGTACATCTCCATGCCAAGTATCTTCTTGGCTATACCAAGATCCTTCATTTCGAACTCTCCACCAAGTAGGACCTTCAATCTGTTTACTTCAAATTTATTTCTGGATGCTATTAACATGTAATCAATATATAACAACAGAAAAATAAGCGAGCCATCAGAAAAGTGTTATAGATACATACATCGTAACTGCTCCTGGTAAAGCCTTGTGCAATCATGAATGAGTTGAAGTGTTTGTACCACTATCTCAACAATTGCTTCAATCACATGAAAAGTCCTCGAACACCTCAGACTTTCCCATTAATTGGGTCAACCAAGGTCCATTTACAAAATGTAGTCAGATTACAATCAGATCGGTGATTCAAGGCATATTTCTACAGCAACTATAATGCCTTGAGTTGCAATTGAGCATTTTTTGTAGGTTGGAGGAGACTATAGTCAAACACCCTTGTTATAACAAACATTTTAATCTACTAGCCACTAAAGTAGATTACCATAATAATTTGATAAATGTTGGAATTCAAATATATATAAAAAACAATTCTCAATAATATAAACTATTGTAACAAGAGTAGTATAGATCTAAGGAGAAATTCTAATTGAAATGAGTTTGATCCAAGAATTGTAAAACATACCACATCATTGACTATGTATGATCAATATATAAGAATACTAAAAGATATATAAATCGTTATACATATAGCACCACACCATTAATGGGGCATATTGATCCAAACGGCCTCTTATGTTACTTTCAAAACAAAAAGATTTTTTTTTGAAGTATTCAATCTTTTAATTACAAAAAGAGAAATATTGGCATATTGATCAACCAAGGCTGGGTATTCAATTTATTTGAGTGGGTTCGAGTTAACTTGACTTGGATCAATAAATTGTTGTATGTTACCTGATCATATTATATTGGGTTGAGTGATTTGGTTTTGATTTGATTGGATGAAAATCAAATTACCTACGTCAAAAACTAAGTTATTTGAATGTTGAATGAAGTCAATGGTCAAGTAGTTATGGGGCCAAGCATGAGTTAAAGTTGATACGTGAAAAAGGTCGTGGAAATTCAAGTGAAGGTGGAAAGCCCCTGAAGTAGATTAGGATTGGAGCAAAGTTGTGTAGCAATGAGACATAATTTGATGCTACGGCGATATTAAGTAATTAAGAGGATAAATAAGTTGTAGTGCATAGTACATGTTGGGGTCGCTAGATAAAAAGTACGAGGAGTCACAATACCTATAATCGATTAAATTGACGCTTGAAAGGTATGATTGGTTACAAGAATGAGAGCTTGGATGTGGGGTTGGGTGGGTCTAAATTGCGAGCCATCAATAATAGTACTTCGGTTTATTTGGGCAGGTTGAGTAGAAGGCATTGGGCCCACAAACCAACTCAATATCCAGTGATGGAATAAGGTTGAATCCAATCCAGTCCAAATACAAATGACCCGATTAATTTGACACATTTTCGATGATTTTGTTGAGTTATTTTGACTAACTCGAATAATATCCAACACTAGTCCAAATGACTTGTTAGTATCAAGGTCGGATAGAGACTCAATGGTGTGGACAATTATTTCTCTTGATAGGGAACACGATATTTATCATTCGATTATCATTCAACAGTCCATATGCCTACTATAGTTGTTGTGGACATCGAAATATCCACCTCCCATCTTTATCACTAGACTAGTGCAAGGGAGTTGCACCAACTTGAGAGGGTTCCTTTCACTCTTGTCACCTTTGAGCTCGTCTAACCTTAAAGGGACATCAATAATAGATAGAATTGATAAGGTTTCAACCTACATATATAGTGAAAACTAAAGGGTTGGAAATTTCTCAAGGGAAGCCTATAAATGGTTGATTGAAGGGCTTTTGGACCACCATGAAAGCAACACATCATTTTCAGTGAGGAGGACATGCTTTGATGAAATACAGTGGACCTCGCCCTAATTTGACTAAAGAGGACAATGCCCTTTTAAATCAATTTAAAACTAAATTATAGTTTTGTATTGGGTGGCTGGAGGTGCAATTTCTAGGGCACCAATTATGTATGGTGTTGAATAGGAGGAAGCAACTATATAAGTATCCATCCCTTCCCATTAATTATTGTTGCTCCTCCTTGATTTCAATATTTCAAGTTGAATTAATAGAGCCTTATTATTGAGCATTACATTGATTGAGAGCATGTTGAGAGGAATATGGAGGTGATTTGCAACCTTGCAATTTGTGCCTTCCTTGGGACCACATATACACTTAGGCTAAAATATAAGCTTGTTTATGAACCCAAAAAGTTAAAACCTTCAAAATGATTGCCTTAAAAATACTATCAATCTATATAAATTTATAATGTAATTTGTGCATTTTCTAGAAACATACAAGTCTTGTTATTTTATTCACAACATCATTAAACTCTTTGTCCAAACCGGAGAAAGTTATATGTGAATTCTTGGGAGGATGGTTCTTGTTGACTTTGTTAACCTATTTGAATTTATATTATTAATTAATGGCTCTATTTGGTCTATCATCTAAAATGCCTAACTTTTTGTATTCCTCACAATAGATTCTTTCAAAACAAATTATATTTCAAAGGGTGATCCCTATTGTTTCATAGTCCCACATCACCTATCAATTTCTGTATTATATATGTTCAAATAGAGTTGAATGTAAGGAGCTCAATGGCTAGGCATGTGTACATGATTCTAAATTTGATATTTGAATAGGAAGAATCTCCGCAAACATATATCCCTTTGAATAGGATTTTTGCTTGTTGAGATATGTCTTGAAGACTCAACCTGTTTGTGATCTGAATACATTATGCAAATGAATTTTAGCCATTCCAATTAATGGCTATGAGTTATTTGGACCCGATCAGGATCCATTATCTTGTACCACACAAACACATACATACACTGATATGGAAAAAAGGAGCATGCTCTTTGGGAGCATGTAACTTGCATGCTCCCACCCTTTTTTCCACGTACTATTTCTAATTTTTTGAAATGAAACCTAGAGGGATTTAGATCACCATATATCGTCATGATGCCATTTAAAATTTAACTTAATTAGAGACTTCTATTTCTTCCATTAAAACTATCGAATTTTAACGTTCTCAGAATTGTTGAAATCGATCCCATCCAGATGGACATATTACGAATGCATGTTTTACATGAAATTTGAAATACAAATTTTACTTATTATTTTAAGTAAATCCTCCGAGGGTTTCAATTTTAAAAATAAAAAAAAAAGATGGGAGCATGCTCTTTTATGCTCCTAGGGAGCATATTTATTTAACCATATATAATGGTAAAGTGTCGGTTATTTGAGAGACTCAATCCAGGAGAGCTCAGCATCTTAGAGCTTTGGATCATGTATTCAAATTTCATCGTAGTGGAACATCTCTTTACCTTTGATTTCCTCCAGCAGATTGGAGGGGTTTTTCTACGTAAATTGTGTGTTCTCTATGGATTACTTGTGGTTGATTGTGTTCTTCCATCGCACAGATGGTAAACTATTCTTTTATTTTTTGACCTTCCCATCTATAGAAATGGACGGAATGTAATGGATATGGATCTCTCTCTAACGTTCTCTCTTTGTTTCTATGTTTTCTTGACCATCTTTAGAAATGGACGGGATTGACGGCGCAACTTGTTGCCCGTCTCCCAACAACAGTTTCTTTGTAATCTTGTTCTGATTTTATATAGAATATTTCCTTTTCATTTCTGTAAAAAAGCAGATGCATGTCTATTTTTTTTCCATTATAAAACATTAAAATCAGCCAGCGAAAAATGATTATTAATTAATTTATTTCTATCACTTTCAATGAAAGCCTTCACTTTTCGAGAACGATAAGACCGCTAATTCAAAGAGTAAAATTTAATTCACTAAGCAGGAAGTATGATAATTCTTAAACACCGTATTTGTCAACTTTTTTTTTGCTTCAAGAATGGAAAGAGGATTGTTTTTTTATTGTAAGGAAGAAGTCAACATATCATTTGGGCACTATTGGTCTAATTACCTCCAATTAAATACCATGCATGTACCAATCTTCTGAGGGGAAAAAGACGATACGGGCACTCGATTATATACATCAACATCAAAGCTTCAAATCAAACGAACGAGACGTTTGCTTTTTGAGCCATCAGGAAACAAAAACGGATGCATCGCATGTCCTTATTTTTTATTTTCTTGCTGTCGTATACAAGTTTTTTTTTTAATTTAAATTATATCAGAGTCAACTTCAGGCGGCAAAACGACAGAGATTGCCAACTATTTTTTAGGGTTAATACTCTTGATATTCTATAATTTGTGATTTTTTTTATTTGGAGACAACGTTCCAAATATGGTCATGGCACAACGGGTAGGGATGCAAACGGTCGGATACGGATATAGGTATTATCATATCCTTATATATTTTTTAATATGAATATGGATGCGGATACGGATATTGACGGATATTAAAACTATCTTACCATATCCTTAAAAAACGGATACGGATGTAAAACGGATATTGATCGCACACGAGTAATGTTAGAAATACTCTATAGAATCGACTTAAATATATAGAACTAGATGGAAAACACATGATATTCATTTACTATATGTGTTTGTATCATAAAAATTATATAAATATGGTGAAAGGAGGTCGAGAATTATGTTATATATGGTTAAAAATAAATCTATGACTATATTTATATACGAAAACGGATATACGGATACGGATACAAATGTTTGCGGATATCAAAACAATATCCATATCCGTATTCATTTTAAAACGGATACAGATACGGATGTCAAAACCTGTATAAAACGGATACGGTGATGGATCGGATACGGATATATCCGTATCGGTTTGCATCCCTAACAACGGGCATCAAATAGCACCCCTCTCAAAACTTTCAATCCATATTCACTATTTGGGATTTTTACACTTAAGCCCTTTGTACATTTATTTTTTGTAATTATATCAGTACCCCTGTATTCTCAGGAATTTACAATATTACCCGTAAGAGAGTGAAATACCGGAGCACAAATGTAATATTAAAAGGGTGAGGAGTGATCCTATGAGAGCAAAAAAAGTGAGAGCATGAGAGCGTGCATTCTGGACCACATGATTCTGTTTTCTCTCTCCTGGTCTTCTCTCTCCTGGTTGGATCGTGTGGTCCAGAATGCATGCTCTCATGCTCTCACACGTTTTGGCTCTCATAGGATCACTCCTCTAAAAGGGTACTGTCATTGAATTTTGTAAGAATATATTAAAAAAACTAGCACCATATTGGAGAAATTGTCAAAAGCACAAGCATAGGGTGCATTTGGTATGGGGATTAAGGTGGGTTAAACTAGTAGAGGGTAACACATTTTTGTGTTTTGGTATTTGGATAGAGGATTAACATGATGTGGATTGTTGTGATATGATTGTATTGAAATTTAAAAAAATGAGTAGTTACTATGATGTGATTGTATTGAAGTTTGGAAAATGAGTAGAAATCGAGTACTTTATTATTTTTATATGATGTGATGATATAAAATATTACTTTTTGATGGAATTGATAAAAGAGAAATAATTTATTTAACGTATTTAAAAAGAGAAAAGTGTGGCCAACACAGGAGAGATAAGGAATATGTTAAGAGAGGGGAGTTTACCCCATGTACCGAACGAGGCCTTAATATTTTTACATTTAGATACAAATTGATCAAGTTATTCTCTTTATGTTCTCTCTTCTTTTCTTCATGGTTTATTCCAATCATGAACATCCTTAAATGGGATCATGATCACATTACTTTCGAAGATCAAGATTAGAGTTGAGAGATAATGGTGCAATCGAGAATAAAATACAGTCATTTGTAATTATTATTGGAGTTGTTCACTCCCACCATGCAAAAATCATCAAATATTTGCAGATGCTCCCACTTTTCTAGAAAAGAGAGATATTGTAGTTACTTTCAGTTCTTATTATAATTAGAACCTAAGAGTATTTATGAGATAAACTGGAGTTGTTTTTCCGTTTAAGAAAAGCATGATTTAAAAGTTTAAATCCTGTTTTTTTTGGGTAGTAGATAAACTACTCAACCACCAAATCATTTAAGTGGACATTAATAAAAAAATGTTGTGAATAGAGGAAGCACCTATAAACACGATCAATCAAGCAAACCTGAAGACACACTGAGTTACAAGGTTCATCCCTAACTAGACTACGTCCTTAGGCAATGCAATCGATTTTCACTGCGTGGAGAAGATGAAAATACAGAGGATATAGAGAGCCATCATCCTAGGGAGTTTATATACTACTCCCGTGCAAAACGAATCCTAAACTCAGACAGATCTTCGGCCTGGATCAGATGGTTAGGATTCAAGGCATGTCACCAATAAAGAAGGTGCCATAATACAAGAAGTTCGTGGGATCAAAGTTATGTAGGGATTGTGTGCTAGGATTCGACTTATAACACATGCAAACATAATCCCACATTTAATACTAGAAAAATATATATAAGAGAGTGGATTATAAGGGTGGTTGATTAATGCTTGACAACTATGATTTAAAGTATTTCGAGTGGTTGTCTAAAGGTCCAATTGAATCTGAACCTAAAAAGTTGTTAGAATCAGTTTTTCCTTGATAACGAATCAAATCTAGGCTCGGAATGTTGTACAATCTTTCCTTGTCAGCCGGTCTTGCTAAATGGTGAATCAATTTTATGGTGGTGCTTAAAAATCAACTCAACCCCTTCTCTTTGCACTTTTTGACTAATGAAAAAAATAATTAGGCGAGCCCAAGCCCTCTGTGAAAGGATGCAAAGTTTAACACAGGCAAATAATTTGCAGGCATTCATTCCTCAATAACCTCATGCAACTTCATCTGAAATCATATAAAAATAAATCAGATAGTTCGCTTGGTTCCCCTCAAGCAACAAGTTGTCCTCCTTGAACAAAGCTCAATCCAAGGGGGTTCCATCTCGCTGATAGATGTGCAGGTAGCAGAAGAAAAACTTCTACTTCATCTGCACTTTAAGGACGAGACGGAGTTCATTAGCCCGACCAGCGAGCCTAGGGGAAAGCAAGTGTGTTCCCCTCTCCAATGGGGCTCCTTCGACGAAATTTTTTATAAGCGGTTCTATTTGTATTCGAGTACGTTTGTTTCAGAGATCCATCTATACTGGAGTAGTATAAAAAACCCGATAGGATTAGTGTTCTCCATAATCCTCTGTATTTCCTCTTCTCCACATAGTAAAAACTAATCGCCGCCACTCAAGGACAGAGACTATTTACGGATAAACCTTGTAAATCCGTTTGTCATCGTGCTTGCGTGATGGATCTTAACAATTAGATTTCTCCTTAACTAAATGAAGAGAGTCATATCTATATCCTCATGTGTGATATTTAGGTGCCAGGTTATGCAAACCTAAGATATAATCTTTGAATCATAACGATTTGATGCACCCCCTCCCCTGCCATCATACCATACCAGTATGGAGGTCTCGCTGATGGGGTAATGCCTTGTTCTAAGATTTTTTTCTTATATGGGTATTAAGATCCATCTGACTTTGGGATCCATTTTGCACAGAATTAGCGTATAAACTATCTACGGTTAAGACTCTTTGTATCCTCTGTACACTTCTTTCTCCATATGGTGAAACTCGAGAGCCACCACCCAAGGATGTAGCCCAGTTGTAGGTGAACCTAGTAAATTTTTGTCTCTTTATGCTTGCGTGATTTACCGTGTTTGTGCATCTTCTGCAATTCGCAACAAATATCATCTGTAAAGAGCATCAGAATATTGATTGTTAGTGTGATGAGGAGCATGTAGACAGTCCCTGACAAACTTTATACCTACCTATTAGAGATTCTGATCCATAGACGGTAATACCGCAATATATTTGCGACATATCATCGATATATTGATATCGACGAGATGTCGGTACCAATATATATATATATATATATATATATATATATATATGTATATATATATAGTGTAAAATGGGGCTGCCCCCAGGGAGTAGCCAACTTGGCTACTCCCACCCCTATTTTTCCCTTATTTTTTTATTTTTTGAAAAATAAAATTTGTATATTCATCATTGTATCCCTCTCACATTCTATTAAAATTTCGTCATAAACAGAGACTCCTAAACCCACCATCCAGACGTCATTTTTTTAACGGTCGCAGGATTTTTTAAATCGACCATGTTTGGATGGAGGTCGTAGGAGTCTCTGTTTCTGACGAAATTTTAATAGAACGTGAGAGGGATATAATGATGAATATACAAATTTTTATTTTCCAAAAAAATAAAAAAATGAGGTAAAAATAGGGGTGGGAGTAACCAAGTTGGCTACTCCCCGAGGGCAGCCCCATTTACCTCTCTCTCTCTCTCTCATTTGAAATATTTTACATAACTGTATAATCGTCAGTATTTTACAATATGTAGTTTAAATTTACAAAATTGTTACGTAATTACAAATTTGGTAGTGGCTTTCTGAATTTCAGGAAAGACCCACCTCATTAGAAGGGGCCCCTATATATATATATATCAATGATATTACCCTTGTCATCTTGATTTCACTACTTATTTTGGTATTCCTAATATTAAAACACATCATAAATTATATATTTTGTTTCGGGTCGAACCCACGTCTGGTAGGATACGATACTACCGGGGATGCATATGACAGTTCTTCAAGTGATGGACTTCACCCTCTTTGGCGATAGAGATGAAATTAAGTCCAATGCTGATCAAGTTAGAATCACAGGACCAGAAATACATCTCAACAGTCAACAGTCAGCATTAACAACCAATAATTTGTGCGATATAATGTGTATTAGTGTGCTAAATACACCTCATTATTGCATATAAATGTATATTTGTATGTTATTTATTGTTTTAATAATTACGATGATTTTAATTCATGAGAAAATCGCTTTTTACACTATTCTCGAACAAGGGGGGCGATACAATATCGATATTTCCTACCTTGTCCCCCACGGAACTCTTGGTTCTAAACCTCTCATGACTAGGTAATCTTTTTTACGATATTAACATTAATTTACATTTTTTATTTATTTTTGTGAATAAAAATCTTTATACTAAAGAAACATTGTCTCATTAATCATTATGTACATTTTTTGAATCAAATGACTCTTCTAATATTTGTACATTATACTAAAGAAACATTGTCTCATTAATCATTCACGATCTTCCATGAACAAAGCAGGTGTTTTAAGCGTGATTAACTTAGCTACATTGATTCCTATTCTAATATTTATTATTCACCAATCAACATTAACAACGATATGTTCGATATGAGTGATATGTGATATATAAACATCATACATGATCTATATGTGTCATCTAAGTGTATATTTGTAAGTTATTTAATGTTTAAGAACTTGGATTAAAACTATTTGCAATATCTATAAGTCAACAATCAACATTAACATCAGTAAGTTCAATATGACCGATATGTGTGATATATAAAGTATACCAATATGTGTGACATGAGATATAAATGACCGATATGTGTGATATAAGCGTGTATTTGTAGGTTATTTGTTATTTTAATATCTTGGATGATTTTAATTTCTGAAAGAAAATGGTAAAAAATAACCTTTTTGACAATTTTCAAACATTTACACTAATATCGCAAATATATCGACGGTATATCCCGATATATCCTTTTCCGAGCGGACCAATATAATATCAATATCGGTATTTCCTACACTGCTCTGAACCCCTTGCTTTCTGAGCAGACAGATCAGATACAATAAAGCCCCATTAACTATAAAATGCATCGGCAAATTCATGATACATGATATGAACAATATGATGAGAGCTAGATATAGTTTCTCTCGTTATCTTGTATAGCACTAATTCTTCTGTACCTTTTTTATTAGTTGAACTATTCCTTTGTGAGCTTTACGGATATAACTCATGAATTTTCCTATTTGCATGAATTATACCACCAAGTATACATGTATGAAGCAAATCAGCATTTCTCATTCAGAATCAAATATAATATCTCAGTATATGGTCACATAAGGATTGCAAACCACACAACACAATGCATATATACAAGACCATCTTTAGTTTCCTAGTTCAGGATTAAAATTAGAATAATATACAAGATCATCAGAACTCGGATTTGTCCACACGTGGTCAGCACATCGCATTTAAACATTGACTCTAGACAAAATTTTGACAAGATATTCGCCTCGATATCTCAAGATTGCATCAATTATCCCCCTAAACACGAGGTCAGGACATAACATTTAACACGAGTTCTCTAGACCAAATTTTGACAAGAGCTCAAGCTCTCAAGATGGCAGTCATCCATGCAATGAGCTTAGAAACTCAAGGATGAAGGCCAAGAATAGATGGCATTGATCCATGCATAACGCCGGAAAACTCAGGGAAAACAGCCATGACCGGAACTCTCTCACATAAAGTGCAAATAAAAACATGTACAGCTGAGGTCAAACAGAAGCCAGGAGCCAGAACATGACCAGAGAAGATTTGGCTATCAACAGCCAAGTTATAAATGCCAGCGATGTGGAGATCTCGAACTTGGTGCAGTTGTAATATGATTTGCAAAATCCCACATCCCTGGCAAAGAGAACAACCACACCAGCCGAAGAGCAAGCTGCTGCAAGTGATAAAGTTGCGGTAACCTGGACAAGTAGATTGACAAGGTACTTCAGTGCAAACGAGTACGTATAATAACAGAATCGCAGGCTTTAACATTTTATCATGCATTTTGCTTGTGAAAAAACTATGCTCAAGGATAACTGTGTATATTTGATTAAGATCCATTCCTAAAAGTTGTAGAAACATGATGTTTTTGTAAACTAGGAGACTAGTAGAAAAGTTACATCAATCTATGTACAGATTTTTGTACACATGGTCTTGAAAAAGGCTTCCAACAGCATACCCGAGCTGGTCGGTGTATATACTAAAACTCTAATGAAGAAGACAGCAGGCCAGACACCTGAGAATGCTGAATTTCAAACTATAACCAAACGAAGAAGACACCAGGCCGTGTCAAGATGACTCGTTCAATATAAATTTGATATGAAATAAAACAAATTTAATATGATTTTTAACTGGTAGATTTGATTCCAATGTACATCAAATTTGATTTAACACAAATTTGTTCGATAATAATTCGACAGTTCACAATTATAATCTATAACACACTGACAACCACCCACCCACCCCACTCACCCAACCCAAGGAAAATGGTATGAAGCCAGAAGACAAAGTGACAACGTGTGCAGAGGGATCCAAAGAAACCTCATAAATTGTCGGTATGGTCTTTCAGAACAAATCTTACCCGCCACCTCATATGCATGTCACCCCCCACTTTGCTAATGAAGTAGCATGCATTGCCTCTAAACTCAGTATCCCCAGCCCATCATCCTCTTCCTCAAGCATCAAGGTTTTTCGCCCCTACCAAAGGCATCCTCTACATCCCCCAGATGAGGGTCATCACAAGTGCCTTCAGCTTCTCCCTTAACCCAACATGTAACAAGCATGTAGATGAAAAAATTGGGACAGCCGAGATAACCGCCTTCAATGACACTGGGCAACCACCTCTCGAAAGACATGACATACACCAGCTCACCAACTTCCGTTCCATTCCCTAAATAATGGCAACCAATCAGACTGCTGTAATTTATCATACATTGGTGACAAGTGACAACCAAGGTAGATAATAGGGAGTTCCCCTTGATGTAATTGGAGGGCCACCCCATAGACCTCCATCTCCTTTTAATCCGTTCCAAAAGGGACACAAGCAGACTTGACATAATTGATCTTTATATGAGAGATCAACCCAAACTCAAGAACAATGGTCATCCATCCCGCATAAGCAGGGTCTCCCTCCACAAAAAAGAACTATCATCGATGTACTCGAGAATGGAAACATAGAGCTCTCTAGTATGGAATCCTATTAGAAACCCTTTCCATTCCGCCTTTCTATAGGCTGCCTTTGAGAACTTTGAATCGGAAGACTCCTTTATGATTCAAACTGAGAGCAACCCATTGTTCTTCCTTTACAGATTTTTTAATGTGTGAGCTACTTTCACAACTCTAGGTGAAGAAGCATAATGCTTGCGACATTGAAGGGGTTTCCTTGTGCTACCCACCTAACCAAAAGAGTATAAGAGCCTGAATCCTTTCCAAGGTTGAAAAATTGGTAATCGACATCCATTCAATCAGGTCATTGATCAAGGATTAATGGTACACAGAAGACTAATTAGATTTAGCCAACTTTGTATTTTTTAACATTTCAAGTATATAAATCATTTTTCTACACATTCTTATATATTTATACTAATTTGGACTTTTTGTTATCAAAGATTTAGCATCCTAAATTTTGTTTACTTCTAAAAAATCAGGAAAAGAACATACAGATTATTTAAAAAAGCCAACTGACTAATCGAGTTATGACAGTCGGATGATCAAGTATAATAATCCTGTTCGGGTCGGGTACAGGATCAACCAACTTTTGCAAGCTTGACCCCTTTCAATGAAATGGTTCATGTGATGAAAGACAACATATTCATTTAAATAAATTCTACTATTCTGGGCATTCCTTTCAGAGAGAGAGAGAGAGTATAATGCTGAAGGAAACTCAGCTTCTTAAGGATGTTCTTGGTGATATGATCTCCTTTGATGTCTCAACTTAGATTGATGCTAGGACAGAAGAGTAGAATCTGCATGATCTTCATTGACATAGGAGAACCTACAATAGAATAATCCAGCAAGAGACTCAGGTTTGTGGGCATGAAACTAATCCTAATCCCATTTAATCCCTAGATCATCCAAGTTCTTCCTCCACTAGTCACAGACTCCTGATACAAGTTTTGAACTAGGAAGTGATGTTGAGGGCATGGCTGGAGATTTTTTCGAAAAGAGCATGGCTGGATATTGTGACACTAATAAATATGTCATCATTGTAAAGAAGTTTGCATTGCATAGAGACATGACCGAAAGGACATAAAATCATTTTCTAGATATGCAGAGTGCATTACGGTACTTTTTTACATTTAAAAAAATGTTGCCTATTCTATTTGCGTAAGTGATTACCTGGAATTTGACTGAGGTTGACGACGATCATAAGTGGGTTCAAGATATGCATAAGGAGATCAAGGGTTTTGTCAACAATTGCGCCTGGGGTATTATGGACATTCTTGACGGATTCGAGATATGCATAAAGAGATGGGCTTTGTCAAAAAGCACACATGGTGCATTATGGACGTTCACAATGGGGTTCATTAGGTTGATTCAAAGTGTATTTACACCATGTAGTACAAATCATACGGTGGGTGAGATACTAGACATGAGTAGTTTCAAAGGGTCTGAGCCAAAGTAGAGCATCAACTACTTGTATGTGTTTGCTCATGTAGAAAAATGAATATAACATATTCATCTATCTTTAATCGCACTTCGAGATGGGAAGCTTCCTCAAGATGGATGTGAAAATTACTATGTTCAATGGGTATCTCTAAGAAGAAGTGTACATGAATGTTACAAGGCTATGAGAAGATAGATAAGTGTTGCATGGTGAAGAATACATTAAGCAATCTCCTGCGACTTGATTTGAGAAGTTTAAAGTGGTAATGATCAGTAGATGAAAGTATCTTACATCTTAAGAAAAGCAAAAACAAAGTTGATCTTGTTTATGTGGACAACATGAACAGCACATGTTAGAGTGAAGCATGGGCCCGGGGCTAGCCCGACCCAACCTGATGCCTGACCTGCTAAAGCCCAACCCAAGCCCAAGCCCACCGTTGCCACAGGCAGGCTTGGGCCTCAATTTTGACCCATTTACTAAAAAAGGCCGGGGTTGGGTTTGCACGGGCCTGATCCTGAAACCTACGAGTCGACACGTATTCCATCCTGATTTGAGCCTGACCTGAGTCCAGCTCGAAGATTGAGTCTGGCCCCCACTTTAACCCCCTCCCCTGTGAGCCATGAGTCATGGCACATAGTTTCCCAAAAATCATACCCGCATTGCACCCCTCCCCTCCTAGTCCTCGTTGTCGACCCCCACCGTGCCCTCCCCTCCCAGTCCCCGATACCGACCCCCACCGCCCCCTCCCCTCCCAAGCTCCCAGTGCCTACGGGTTGCGTCAATCACCACCCCATCCATTCGCAGCACGCCTCGTCCCCTCCCAACCTCCATTGCACAGCTCCTTCCCCTCCCCGTTGCATATGCAACACGACCCCTCCCTTCTGGTAGCCGGCCTACTGAAAAACCTGAAATCACCCTTGCTAATAATGTCGTGTTGTTGTAGTCGGAGAACCGAGAATTAGTCAAAAACCGCTTAACTTAATATTAATTAATCAAATGCAAAGTGGTCGATTTATATTTTTTAATTGGGTAAGCCCAAGGTCGAACTCAGGGAGGCCACTTTATCCTTAAGATATGTTTTCAGACCTTTAGGTTTTTAAGGAAGCAATTTTTTAGAATTTTTTATGCAATTAAAATGTGCAATGCAAATGTGGCTAAGATCAGGGGTGTTTTCACAAAATATCAACCAATTCAACTCCAAAAATTCTCAAACTTGGCCAATATGTGTAATCATGCAAAATTAAGCTATTCTAATTTTCTTGGTAATTTTCTGATGCAAGATTATTTTTCAATGACTTAAATAATGCATGCAGAGTGATTTAGAGTTAATTATTTTAAAAAATATCGAACACTCATACTTCCCAGAATAAAAATTACCCTAAATAAGTCTACATGAGATGAATCCAGAGCAATTTAAATTTTCTAAAAGTGCAATGTGGTTCAACAACAACAACAACCAAGCCTTTTCCCACAATTAAGTAGGGTCGGCTACATGGATTCTTCGCCTCCATTCAGATCTATCTTGGGCCAATCCCGGGCTTATATCCACAAAACTAAGATCCCTTCGTATGGTCTCTTTCCGACACTTCTTGTGTCTTGGACAATTTAACCCTTAGTATTACTAAAAATCAATTACTTGTATCACAAAATTATTTATTCAGAGAGAATGTCATGCATGCAAATGACATGAGACTTAGGTACATTATAAAGCCCAATTAACTCCTTAGTATGTGTTTTTTTTGGAATGTTTAGACTATGCAACTAGACTACTTGATTTTAAAGGGCCTCGAAGCTCCGGAGGTCAAGACGACAGACAACTCATTGCAAAGAAACCTTTGAGGAGATCTGATGAACTAGGGAACTAACTAGTACAATGGATATGCCCACACAAGTAAGCAAAGTCAAGGTGAGAAACAAGCAGAGGTCATGTTTGACAGGTTGGCTAAGGTCTTTGGTTAGCTAGGTTTCGGCAGATAGAAAACCAACAGCTCCGAGTTGAGAGGTTAGTAGGTGAAGCTAGGTATGTTGATGACCATAAAAAAGATATAAGGGAACAAATGTAGTCATCATAGGTATGTATTTTCCACATTTCGACAACCAAAATGGGATAAGGGTGGGAATCGAGTGTCTTCTTGGGTACTTAAGCACGAATTAAACACGAACATAGGGTTAAATTGTCCAATAATTCACCATAAGAATCATAGTAAATCAATCACTGATCAAATAAATATCTTAAAAAAAACACATGATAAAGAATTAATTGAGCTACATAATAAAATTTTTGGAATAAAAATTTGATGATGAATGAAGGTTCAAAACTAGGACTAAAACAGAGAGGCATAGATGCAATGTTCAGAATCAAAATCAACTAAAATGCAAGCAAAATAAATGAGACAGGAACGCAAGTACAATTACCAAAACCCACTAGGGATTTTTATGCAAAATGTCCAGGGTGGCATGTGGCGTGCATGTAAGGTGGGTGTTGATCTATAGATTCAAGTCGCAAAGGACTGAGCGAAATTTGCCCGCACCATGCATGAGAAGCACGTGCATCCTAAGGTTCGGCATGGGACTCGGGTCTTGAGCTCCACGTGGTGCGTTTTGGAGGTTCGACAGAGGTTTGGTGGTCCCCAAAGATATCGGTTTGGATTGAGAATTGGAAGGAGGGTCGAACAATGGTGTAGAAGGCACACGATCCCTTAGAGTCGCCCGATCATCATCGGCCATAGTTTTAGCTTAATAATCTGACGATCAGATGAGGAGATCTAAGGGGAGTTGTGAGTCCTCTCCTCCCCCTCTTTGGTACATGTGTGAGGGCATGGGGACAAGATGTGAGGCGACGATGAAATGCTGGGGAAGATGGAGCTGCTCGACGCTTCGACCGGCTGCTACTTCCAATCCCTGGAGATATACACCTGATGTGTTGGAGATCGGAGATGCTCGAGGGGGAAGGGGAAGAGAGCTTTGTTGCTGCAGTTTGGAGAGGATCGTGACCCTTCACCTGCAAAGAGAATGATGTCGCTCAAGGCTTGGGACCTCGACTTTGGCATTCAAAACAAGGAAGGAAGGTGGAATCGAAGATGGAATTGATCGGAAGGTCAGGAGATGGCCTTTGATCCTTGCATGATCAGAGGTTGAGCAGGCAATGGCTGGAGGAGGTGAACTGAGGCTGTTTCGTTGGTAGATGGTAGAAACGAAGCTCAATTGATGGCAGATCGTGGGGAGGTAGAAGTGAAATGATAGGAATCCAAAGGGGGTGATGGACAATCTATTCGATTTCATATCAATTTAGGGGGGCGAAATTAATCGATAGGATTTGGAGGTGGAGGAATGGTAGAGAACATGCAGATAAATCAAAGAAAATGGAGAAGAAAAGGGGAACTAAGGAAGGAAAGAGATGGGTCAGAGAATCACCTGGAATGGAATGTGTCGGATTCGCCTATGGAGAAGCTCAAATAAGAGCTTTGGATCTCAGCTCAACGAAGAGGAGCTCAAGGCTTGGCAGCTACCTGAAAGGCGTCACGGTGTGAGCTGGTGCTCACGGATCTCACCAGGAGAAAGAGTGAACGACCGTTGTCGTTGTGATGGGGTAGGCTAGCCAGAGCTACCTAATGGTTGGACCTAAACCTAGCAAAATGGCGGATGGTGATGGCGACTGGAGTTGCAGGGGTTTTTAGGCGTTTGGTTAGGGTTCCGCCGAGGGTTACGATGAGGTGGAGACGTAAAGGAGATGGGCTTGGTCGATGCAAGAGGAGAGAGGGAGTCGTGGAGGAGAGATGGTTCATCGGGAGAAGAGGCAGAGGGGCGTGGAGGGCTCGAGGGCACACCTTGGCCAAGAAGCTCGAGAGGAAGGTGATAGGTCCTCGGTCGTTCGATCGACCGAGATCGAACGACCAAGCAAAAGCCATGTGGTGGGTGGAAATGAATCAAGATAAAAGAAAAAATAAATAAATGGGGAAATGATATTGGCTGATGAAAGGGTACTTCATCCAACGACAAAAAATAAGGGCGGCTAGGAGGGCTTGAGTGGGGGACGCGCGACGGCTTCAGAAGTTGCCATGTGTCGCCTCCACAAAAATTCAAAATAAAAATAAAAGAAAAATTAAAATAAAATATAAATTGATCTCAAATTTAAAAAAATGTTCATGAAAGTTGTTCACCTCTATGAGGTCTACAACTTTTGTGAAGAAACCAAAATCAAAAGATGTAATTTGTACAAAGTGTATTTTCGGTGGTATTTTATGTACATAAAATACCATATTTTTTGTTTTATATTTTTATGATTTTTAAATAAAGAAAAAATCAAGAGAAAATCAAATAAAATAGAAGATAAATATCACATATTAATCTATTTTTTGGGATTTTTAATGGTTGAGAAAATAAAGAAATAAAATAAAAGAGACTTATGTACAAACTATATATACAAGCTCAGAATAACTTGTTGTATACACTTTACTAAAACATAAATCAAAGGAAATACATGAAAAAATGAAATAAACAAAGTTAATTATGCACATAAAAAAATAAGTCAAATTTAGTAGATATATACAACGTACAATATGGACCAAAAACCCAAGTTTCACATATGAACTCCGATTCTTTTGAATTTGGTCTTGTTTTGTAGATATTTGAATATGTATTAATTCAAAAGTGAGTAGGAGTTCATAGGAGACTGTATGTGAGAGATAATTGACTTTACAACTTTTTGCCTAAGAACTAGGGTTTGAATTTTATTTATCATATTTACATCTTAATATTTTTCTGATACTTTTTATTTATTAACGTTAGTAATATGGACAACATGAGATTGATTTTATTTAATTTGGAATTAGTATATGTTAGAGTATTTGGTTGTGCGCTCATTGAGTTGTAACAGGGTAAATGGATCCTGGAGAAGATCCATTTACCCCATCCAGTGTTTAGTCCCACATCGTCCACTGGTGGGATTTGGAGGCTCTGGAGAGGCTATATAAGGAGCCCCAGAACTCCTGTATCCATTGAGAGAAAGTCAATAGACAAACACGCCCTATTTGAGGGCTTCTCTCGTGGTTTCATCTCGCTCCTCACGGAGTAGGGTTCCACGTTAAATCTTTGTCCTTCCATGTTTATTTATCTTTATTTCCGATTCCGCTTCCGCTTTCTATTTCTTAACATGGTATCAGAGGGGTCGATTCTCGAGGATTTCGTGTTTTAATTTTATTCGAGATTCGTTTTCTCTCTTTGTGGAAACAGTTCGTGAAGATTATTGTTCGAGAGTTTTTTTAAGGATCTCTGGAACCCTAGATTTGTTCTCCTATGCCCCAGCGACAACTCCTTCATCCAGGCTGGCGCACCCGGTTCTCCTTCCATGCTGATGGTGCGTGTGATTCTCCTTTTGCTCTCGCACAGATCCTTTCAGGTGCATCTTCATACGTCTGCAAGGGCGAGCCTACGTTTCCAGGGTGCGCACCCCAGGCTCCCAGGCAGAGCCCTATACCAGGCCATCACCGCAACGCAGTATCCCAGAAGCAGTATCTGCGGCGATCAAAGCCCTATCCAGGCCAGGCGAAGCCCTATCCCCCATACCAAGCCAGGCGCAAGCCCTCCAGCCCTACCGGCGCAACTCTGCCGCACCTCCAGCCCTAGCGGAGTCTTCCCTCGACCACAGGCAGCGCGCGGCGCTCTCCCGCAGATCCCCTCGACTCCTCTCCTGGCGGAACCCCCTTCAACCCAGGCGGCGCCGCACCGTCTCCCCAAAGATCTTCCACCCAAGCGGCATCCCCTGGAGCCCGATCCCCTGGCGCGACCTCCTCCAACCCGCAATCCTCCATCGCGCGACGGCTCTCCCTCGCGCATCTCTTCCGTACGCTCCAGGTCTGGAACCCCATTGGCGGCGCAGTCGAAGAAGCCCCAAATCTTTGGGGGCGGCATCACGAGGGTTTCTTGTTAGGGGAACCTGAAGGGTGGCGCACCTTCTATTCGAAGGGGCCCGAGCGGGCCTGCTGGCTTTTTTTTAAAAAAATTGAATGAGTGGGGGGGTCTTTGTTATTTTAGGCCCAATAAAAAAAGGGCTGCTTCGTGGGCCGATTTTGGCCATTTGTTACAAAAAAGGAAAAAAGAGGTGCGTACATAAAAAAAAAGCCGTACGTAAGTATTTCAAAAAAAATAAAAGAAAAAAAGATAGTGAAAAGCCGTATAAAAAAAGGGAAGTTTGAACGGTTTACAAAAAATTGCAAAAAAAATTGATGAATGTTTTGAAAAGCCGACAAATGTGTGATCGGCTTATTTTCATGTCTCCCCATCATTGTTGTTTTCTCCCAACTTGGTCGACGTCCATGTTTTCCGACAAGTATGGGAGAAAGGGGGAGTATGTGTAGAGTCTCAGGCCTTCTTCCAAATTCAGTGATTCGTCAGACCAGCCAGATATTCCAGACTCTACAGTTTTCATACGAAGATCCTTCGTGCGCAAGCTTCAGACTCGAAGTTCAGATTCCGAGCCACAGTATGATGCGCAGTTGTTCAGACTCGACAGATTGGTCAAAGTCCAAGATCGAGGCACTCCATGTTGAGGCCCATTTTCGAATTCTCCAGAGAGACTCATTTTTAGACACGCATATGATTGCGGTCATTTTTAGATGAGCACAAGTATGCCATCAGTTCAGAGGTCCCCATCTTTTCATGTTGTTCGGCCAGAGTTTTCATGTGAGCCATAGGGACTCCAGAGTAGAGGACCATTCCCTATGCCATGTTGGCAAGGGTTTTCATGTGGTATCATAGGTACACCAGAGCAGTGCACCATTCTCTGAGCCAGATGGGAGAGACCCAATTCTCCCAAGAGGAGTCTTTTCAGACTCCATTCTCCAACGACCGTGGACTCCGAAGAGGATTGCACAGCCACGGCCTTATTCAGTTTGGCCCCTTTTTTCAGAGATGGAGCAGTTGTCCACATTATCGTGGCAGGCCAGAGTACTCCGACGAGGAGACTCATTTTCCAGTTGCAGTGACTCTGACAGGCGCAGTTCAGAGCACATGCTCTCCGAAGAGGAGATTCAGAAGACTCACACTCCAGCCCATTCGTCCTCCTCACCTGCACGGTATGAGAAGCAACGTCCTCGACTGCAGCAATGTGCGTGTTGGGTTGATATTGTCCGTAGTGTCTTGTAGTGTTGAGTTGAGTTTCTTTCTGTTTGTCCAAGCTGAACATAGCATGCTCCAGCTTGAGGGGGAGTGTTAGAGTATTTGGTTGTGCGCCCGTTGAGTTGTAACAGGGTAAATGGATCCAAGAGAAGATCCATTTACCCCATTCAGTGTTTAGTCCCACATCATCCAGTGGTGGGACTTGGAGGCTCTGGAAAGGCTATATAAGGAGCCCCAGACCTCCTGTATCCATTGAGAGAAAGTCAATAGACAAACACGCTCCATTTGAGGGCTTCTCCCGTGGTTTCATCCCGCTCATCACGGAGTAGGGTTCCACGTTAAGTCTTTGTTCTTCCATGTTTATTTATCTTTATTTCCGATTCCGCTTCCGCTTTCTATTTCTTAACATGGTATCAGAGCGGGTCGATTCTCGAGGATTTCGAGTTCTTATTTTATTCGAGATTCATTTTCTCTGTTTGTGGAAACAGTTCGTGAAGATTATTGTTCGAGAGTTTTTTTAAGGATCTCCGGAACCCTAGATTTGTTCTCCTATGCCCCAACGACAACTCCTTCATCCAGGCTGGCCCACCCGGTTCTCCTTCCTGGCTGATGGTGCGTGCGATTCTCCTTTTGCTCTCGCACAGATCCTTCCAGGCGCATCTTCATACATCTCCAACGGCGAGCCTACATTTCCAGGGTGCGCACCCCAGGCTCCCAGGTGGAGCCCTATACCAGGCCATCGCCACAGTGCAGTATCCCAGAAGCAGTATCCGCGGCGATCGAAACCCTATCCAGGCCAGGCGGAGCCCTATTCCCCATACCAAGCCAGGCGCAAGCCCTCCATCCCTAATGGCGCAACTCTGCCGCGCTTCCAGCCCTAGCGGAGTCTTCCCTCGACCACAGGCAACGCGCGGCACACTCCCGCAGATCCCCTCGACTCCTCTCCTGGCGGAACCCCCTTCAAACCCAGGCGGCGCTGCATCGTCTCCCCAAAGATCTTCCTCCTCCCAGGCGGCATCCCCTGGAGCCCGATCCCCTAGCGAGACCTCCTCCAATCCGCAATCCTCCATCGCGTGGCGGCTCTCCCTTGCGCATCTCTCGCGTACGCTCCAGGTCTGGAACCCCATTGGCGGCGCAGTCGAAGAAGCCCCAAATCATTGGGGGTGGTGTCGCATGGGTTTCCTGTTAGGGGAACCCTAAGGGTGGCGTACCTTTTATTCGAAGGGGCCCGAGCAGGCCCGTTGGCTTTTTTTTTAAAAAAAAATGAATGAATGGGGGGGTCTTTGTTATTTTAGGCCCAATAAAAAAAGGGCTGCTTTGTGGGCCGCTTTTGGCCATTTGTTACAAAAAAAAGAAAAAAAGAGGCGCGTACATAAAAAAAGCCGTACGCAAGTATTTCAAAAAAACAAAAGAAAAAAAGGCAGTGAAAAGCCGTACAAAAAAAGGGAAGTTTGAATGGTTTAAAAAAATTGCAAAAAAAATTTGATGAATGTTTTGAAAAGCCGACAAATGTATGATCGGCTTATTTTCATGTCTCCCCATCATTGTTGTCTTCTCCCAACTTGGTTGACATCCATGTTTTCCAACAAGTATGGGAGAAAGGGGGAGTATGTGTAGAGTCTCAGGTCTTCTTCCAGATTCAGTGATTCATCAGACCAGCCAGATATTCCAGACTCTACAGTTTTCAGATGAAGATCCTTCACGCGCAAGTTTCAGACTCGAAGTTCAGATTCCGAGCCATAGTAGGATGCGGAGTTGTTCAGACTCGACAGCGAGGTACTCCATGTTGAGGCACATTTCGAGTTCTCCAGAGAGAGACTCATTTTCAGACACGCATATGATTGCGGTCATTTTCAGATGAGCACAAGTATGCCATCAGTTCAGAGGTCCCCATCTTTTCATGTTGTTCGTCCAGAGTTTTCATGTGTGCCATAGGGACTCCAGAGTAGAGGACCATTCCCTATGCCATGTTGGCAAGGGTTTTCATGTGGTATTATAGGTACATCAGAGCAGTGCACCATTCTCTGAGCCAGATGGAAGAGACCCAGTTCACCGAAGAGGAGACTTTTGAGACTCCATTCTCCAGCGACCGTGGACTCCGAAGATGATTGCACAGCCACGACCTTATTCAGTTTGGCCATTTTTTTTCAGAGATGGAGCAATTGTCCACATTATTGTGGCGAGCCAGAGTACTCCGATGAGGAGATTCATTTTCCAGTTGCAGTGACTCTGACAGGCGCAGTTCAGAGCACATGTTCTCCGAAGAGGAGATTCAGAAGACTCACACTCCAGCCCGTTCGTCCTCCTCACCTGCACGGCATGAGAAGCAACGTCCTCGACTGCAGCAATGTGCGCATTGGGTTGATATTGTCCGTAGTGTCTTGTAGCGTTGAGTTGAGTTTCTTTCTGTTTGTCCAAGCTGAACATTACATGCTCCAGCTTGAGGGGGAGTGTTAGAGTATTTGGTTGTGCGCCCATTGAGTTGTAACAGGGTAAATGGATCTTGGAGAAGATCCATTTACCCCATCCAGTGTTTAGTCCCACATCTCCAGTGGTGGGACTTGGAGGCTCTGGAGAGGCTATATAAGGAGCACCATACCTCCTGTATCCATTGAGAGAAAGTCAATAGACAAACACGCCTCATTTGAGGGCTTCTCCCGTGGTTTCATCCCGCTCCTCACGGAGTAGGGTTCCACATTAAATCTTTGTTCTTCCATGTTTATTTATCTTTATTTCCGATTCCGCTTCCGCTTTCTATTTCTTAACAGTATAAAATAATGAAAAATGTGCGAAGTTGTGTTATTATACATGTGATTTATATGCATAAGTTTTTAGTTTCTTATTTATGCAATATGAATGTTAAAACATGGATCTTATATACACATGCATGAATAATAAATATGCAATATAAATTCCTAAATGCATCTAATTATTTGGGAACAGAGCTTTATTTTCAGCTTCTAAAGTGATGAATCACACATTCACATACCTCCCCTACCCGTTGCGCACGACCCCCTCCTTCTGATGCCTTCCTCCTTCCTTCGCCTCTATCTGTGAGTTGTGGTTCCAGCATCTAATGAACAAGCTCTTGGGCCGCAAGCCAGCATACCTCCTTCTCTTGTGTATTCCTCGTTCCATTATTCCCAAACAACGAGGCACCGAGTCATCGAACATCCACTTTGATTCAACTCTTGGCAACGGACTAGAAAGGATGAGGTATACCTCGATCCTATTTGTTCTCTTGTAATATTGGATGTGAATGTTGATTTTAATCTTGAATGTGAACGTGAATAAAAAATATTAATTGTTTAGATTGTGATGTGATGTGTGTTATCTTTAAATTTGTTGTTTGAGATGATTTTTATAAATACAAGAGTCCAGATCACTTATTTTTATGTTTCTAAATTAATTAGTTGTCAACTGAACAAAATGAAGAAGTTGCAAATGATCCTACAATGTTAGATCTAGAGGTTGATATCCCAATTGCAAATAAACATCCAAGGCAATCACAGTCATGAGTTTGAAACCATCTTACGAGGATTGGGGTAGTTGGTGGAAAAGAAATGTGCAAATGTAACTGTTAGAAAATAAACATGCTGAAGAGATCAGAGAAAAAGAATAAATATTAAAGAACACGTTGAAATTTTAACGTAGAACCCTACTCCCTAAGGAGCATGATGAAATCACGGGAGAACGCCTCAAAGGGTTGATGATCTATTGAACTTTCTCATCTGAATAAAGGGGTAAGGGGCTTTTTATATAGCTCTCACTAAGTCTCCACATCCTACAAGTAGTAGATGTGGGACTAAACAATTGGATGTGGTAAATGGATCCTGAAGGGATCCATTTACCCATCTCCCACATAAGTGGCGCATACCTATATACTCCAACACTCCCCCTCAAGCTGGAGCATGCAATGCTCAGCTTAAACAAATAGAAAGAAATATCAAACTCAAGCTACAGAACACTACATGCAATATCAACTCAACATATACAATTGTCGGCTGCTAACGAGGACGTTGCTTCTCATTCTGTGCAGATGAGGAGGACGAACATGCTGGAGTGAGAGTCAAACTGAATCTCCTCGTCGGAGAGCATGTGCTCTGTACTGCGCCTGTCAGAGTCACTACAACTGGAAATGAGTCTTTACACGGAGAACTCTATCCCGCCACGATATGTGGACAACTGCTTAATCTCTGAAAGGGCTGAAATGAAAAGCCGTGGAGTGCAATCCTCGTCGGATCCACAATCGTTGGACAATGGAGTCTGAAGAAATCTCCTCATCGGAGAACTGGGTCTCTCTCATCTGGCTCAGAGAATGGAATCTCTACTCTAAAGTCCCTATGAAACCACATGAAAACCCTAGCC
The DNA here is from genome assembly GCA_037367405.1 of Ottelia alismoides. Lineage (NCBI taxonomy): Eukaryota > Viridiplantae > Streptophyta > Magnoliopsida > Alismatales > Hydrocharitaceae > Ottelia > Ottelia alismoides. Next base: position 486,061 of record JAZKJV010001362.1, on the reverse strand, counting down.
CACATGGCATAGGGAATGGGTTCTCTACTCTGGATTCCCTATGGATCACATGAAAGCCCTGGTCGAAACACAAAAGATGGGGACCACAAACAATGATCGCATACATGTGCACATCTAAAAAGACTGCATACATGTGTGTATCTGAAACTGAAGATTCGGAACCAATCTGACGTCGAGTCTGAAACTGAAAAACTGTAGAGTCTAAATAACTAGTTGGCATAGAATCTGGAATAAGGAGAATCTGACAATCTGGCCCATGACTCTACACAATACTCTCCATTTCTCCTATACTTGTCGAAAACAGTGGCGTCGACAAAGTTGGGAGAACAAAAACCAATAAGCCGATCACATTTTTCAGCTTTTCTTGCAAAATTTTTTCTTGGCTATTTCCTTCATTTTTTTATAGCCATCACAATTTGTTTTAAATAAGACGTTCATTCATTTTTTACAGCTTTCCCCTTTCTTCCTTTTTTACTTTTTTTTTCAAATCAATTTTCTTCTTCTCTCTCTTTTCTTAGAAAAAACCATCTCTTATCTTCTTTTTTACGCGTATGATTTTTTTGTATGCACCTCTTTTTATCAAAATATTTTTTTAAAAAATGCAAACAAGCCCTCCCTTCAAAAATTTTTGCCAGGCCTTCCAAACAAAAACTTCCTTTTTTTTCTAGGCATGTTCTCTCTCTCCTTTTTCTTTTTTCCCCTTTTTAGGTAAGCAGATACGACCCACTTTGGGCTCTATTTAGGGTTCCCAACTGGGGAACCCCCTCTCGTGAGCACAACGACCCCCTATTAGGACTCTGCTATACGAGACCCACCGTCAGAGGGAAAAAGGAGGGCTCGACCACGTGGGATCGTCGCCTGGAGCACAACCTGGAGCACCACTGCTGGGGAAATGTGACTGGGGATGCGTCGTTGCCGCCTAGGGGAAAGGCGGTACCACCTAGGTGAAGAAGCGGTATCATCGTTGCCCGAGTTGGAGCTGTGCGTGTCGCCTGGAGGCGAGATCAGGAGGGGGTTGCGGGGGCTTTATGTGATCCCGACCGCTGCCAGTGTTCTCGTGCCGCCTGGAAGAGGTGCTCCTGCTCCCTTACTGCTGCCTTGATGGGATCTAGAGCTTGTTGCGCCGCCATAGGCGATTGGTGATCCAAGCTCCGCCTGAGCATCAAGAAGAGCCACCGCCATATACGAGCAAGAACGCCTCGGTGCCTTTCTTCTTTGAGCATAATACCATGGTTCCAGTCAGGAACCCATCACCTGGACTTTGAAGGATTTGTGTTGCCTCCTGCATATAATAGTATAATACCAAAGGGAGGAACGCCTAAGCATAATACCAAGGGGGAGATGGTGTCCGATAGAGATGCAGGATCCGTGCCGCCTGCACGAGATTGAGAAAAGGGGAGGAAAACAGTCTAGATGTTGTGATCGCCTCCTCTTCTTTTTGAGAGCTGGGAGGTTGCCGATGATGAGAGAATTATGATGTGACGAAGACTCGGAACTGTGAGAAGTGATACCGCATGGAGAGGAGGTGCAGCATCGCGCTGCTTGGAGGTACGTGCGGCATCATTTCTGCGTGCAAATTGTCGCTAAAGATGGATCCGGAAGCCGTCGACCGACCGCAGCTGGACTGGAGAGCACCGATGGGTTGACCTTGTGAACTAGGGTTCCAGGAAATCCTAGATGTCCAGAACTTGGCGGCAATCGTGATTTTTGGAAACTTCGACGTTCCAAAATATACATAATTTAGGGTTTGAATAGAAACCCTAGAACTTGGACTTGAACAACCAATAATAACCATCTTAAAAAAACAATTGAATCTTGAAATGAATAACGAAAATAATTCCTCGAGAAATGAACACGCTCCGATACCATGTTAAAATAAACATGCAGAAGCGAATCAGAGAAAAAGAATAAATATTGAAGAACACAACGGGATTTTAACGTGGAACCCTACTCCCTAAGGAGCGGGATGAAACCACAGGAGAACGCTTCAAAGGGTTGGTCTATTGAATTTTCTCATCTGAATACAGGGGCGAGGGGCTTCTTATATAAGCCCTTATTGAGTCTCCACATCCCACAAGTGGTAGATGTAGGACTAAACAACTAGACATGGTAAATGGATCCTAAAGGGATCCATTTACTCATCTCCCACATAAGTGACGCATACCAATATACTCCAACAGTAACTATTGCAAGAAGACCCTATCATGCCATGCCCATAGTGAGACAAGCTATCTGATTAGATATTTGGAAAATAAATGCTTATCTTATAAGAAAAATGCTAAATCGTAGACTTTGGTAAATGTCACCACCTTTGATGATGGCAATTCAATATCAAGTTGGAAATTTGATCAAGAACAATGCATGCTGTAATTTGCAAAATGGATTATATCCGATGAATCGTCTTCTAGGACTGTACAAAATCCCCATTTTCGCACCTTTATTGGGAGGTTACGGTCTAAATAAAAGGTATTGTCATGCTTTACGTTGAAGAGGGATTGCATGAAAACTTATCTTTTTGAATAGCTCCGATTGATGAATATTAATAAAATTTCAGCAAGTCGCGGTTCTCTTACCATTGATATGTGGTCATCTATTCAGAATATGGGTTATGTGTCGATCATTGCTCACTTTATTAATAATAATTGGAGGTTGCAAAAGAAGATTTTAAGTTTTTCAGCACTTGCCTCTCGCCACACGGTGAGAATATTATGGATATGCTAGTTAGTCGTTTGAATGAATGAAATGTTGTTACATGCAAACTCATTGTCGATAATGTTTCACCTAACGATATCATTATTCAAAATTTGGTCGATCACTTTTCTTCTACTGATGCTTTATTGTTGAATGAACGCTTTTTCCGCGTGCAATGTTGGGCACATATTGAACTTAATTGTCCAAGATGGATTAATGGAGATAAAGGAAACAACCAACAAAATACGTAACCTTGTAAAGTGTATCAAATTTTCGAACCGGCGATATCAAGAATTTCTTGTCATTGTCCGACAAGAGCGTATTCCTATCAATAAAGGTTTAAAATTGGATGTAAGTACGAGGTGGAACTCTACCTACTCAATGCTCGATTCAACTCTTTTGTATCAGAAAGGTTTTAATCGTATGAAGAATCGAAATTTTCAACTACTAGATGTACCTTCTGATATAAAGTGGAAAAAGGTGGAAGTGATTCATGGAATCTTTGAAAACTTCTTTCTTGCAAGAAAATTTTGTTTGGACAAAAATATTCTACATCAAACATGTTCTTCAGCTTAATCTTTGAGATTGAGAAGGAGTTGAATTCACTCAAGAATCACGAAGATGTCTCAATTAGAATCATGGCAATGAAAATTTACACCAAATTTGATAAATATTGAAGGGATAAAGATGCAATGCTACCTTTAGCGATTGCAACAAGATTAGATTCATGATACAAATTTGATTTATCGTGATTTCAGAAATGTATTCAAAGGCTAAAGTGACAGAATATGTTAGCCAAGTTGAAAATTTTTCCACTGTCTTATGAGGAATATGCCTCCAAGCTCAAAGAGAATCAGGGTGTAGAGACTTCGACTCCAAATATACTTTGATCAGGACAATATCATTCTGTGTCCAAAAAAAAGAAGAAAGACATGTTGAGTAAATTTCTAAAGAATAAGCTTTTGATGGATTCTTCAAAATTTGGAAATTTTGAGATCTGATTATACTTGGAGGATAACTCCATGTACAGTGTATTCGGGACTCTTTTTGATATTTTGCAATGGTGGCAACTTAATGCAGGCAAATATCAAGTCTTATCACAGATTGCTCAAGATATTTTAGCCATACCAGCATCCAATGTTACTTCAGAGAGAGCTTTTAGTACAGGAGGTAAAGTTCTTGATGCATACACGAGTCGACTTAATCCAATAACTGTGGAGGTATGGTTTGTATGAAAGATTGGATATGCTATGAAAAGCAAGAGACTAGTGAAACTGATGATGATGAAGACGAGGAAAATGAAGATGAAGATAGCAGCAACATTGGTACGTTAATATTTATATTATATGGATTTTGTCAATATTTTTTAATATGGATTGATTTTTTTTTTATTAAATACAGCTTTACCAACCATCCAAAAGTGATAGCATTAGCTGCTAAATAACTACTGAAAATAAGATAATATGTGGTAAGTAAAAATTTAATTTTTTTGGATATTGATACATACTTTTATTTGAATAGAAGGTTAAACGTTAATTGGTTACTACATTTCGAGTGCTTTGCATTTTGTTGGTAACAAATGGTCGACAACTGACAAGTGACAACAAGATCAATTACTTCAAACCCTGCGGATGTGGACTTGCATTTGAAATCTAGATTTATTATTAAGTTTTCTAGTAGTGATCAAGCATGTTATGGCATTTTATTTGCAATACTTGGCATATTTCATATTTGCATGGACTAGCAATTGTGGATTGTGTCTTTTTATATGATAGGAACGTTCATCTTGATTGGTTGTTCTGAATCTAACTTCTTGTATATGGATGGTAGCGTTGTGGACCTATAATGTGCATTTCAATTGGTGTGCAAATCTTCCTTTTAGCAGATTGACTAGTTATAACACTAATGATGCAAGTCTATAGTCCATTTATCTTTCTGCAATGCCACCATCACAGTTCTATCATGTTCTTCTAATGAAACTTGTCTTGAAATGAAACTTTGCAGGAGGCTATGGTGTGTGGTATGTGAAGCATGCTCAATGTACGGGATAGTGGATACATAAACTTCCACGATCACATGCATCATTTTCTTCTCAAGTAGATGAATTGATTTGAATAGCTGCAAATGAATTTCACTTGATTTTCATGTTCGCACTCCCATTTCTATACTCAAAATATTCTGCCACCTTCTAAAAGTAAAAACTTTTGAATATATGTGGCAAACAAACAAGCAGAATTGATAGTTAGAATCATGGGTCATTTTGGTTTGTAGCTTTATAGGTAATTTTTTATACCATTTCATCCACTCAAGGACCCATCATGGGCCGGCTTGACTCGAGCCCGGCCCATCCTATTGCAGGTAGGGCCCGAGCTTGGCCCAATAATTGAAAATATAGCAGGATTGAGCCATACCTATGGGTCTGATTTCACAGATGGACCTGGGTTGGTCAGGCTAGACTCTGTCTGAGCCCGACCCATGCTCCACCCTATCACATGTATGACAAAAAAGAAATTACACGAGTAAAACGGAAGTTTGTTGCAAAGTTTGACCTAAAGAGTCTCGACCATCTGAAATATTTTGTGGACATTGAGATGACAAGGTCGAAAGAAGGCTTTATTCTTTATTAGAGAAAATACACCATGCAAACGTTAAAGGAAACCAGGAAGTTAAATCATTAAGGATGGAAATCGATCCGATGAAAACTCCAAAGGCCACATTCAGAGACGTGGGAATTTGATCTACTTCACTCCAAACAATCTTACATTACTTATAAAGTAACTATGGCAGGTTGGTTTTTGCATATGCCTATAGATATCCATATGAAAATTGTGGAATATATACTATGCTACTTGAAGAAACCTCATCAAAGGTCTTATTTTCACCAAGGATAAGAAGCTTGACGTCTAATGCAATTGAGATGTAGATTGGCGGGATGCACTGACACTTGAAGATACTATTGAATATTGCATTTGTTGGAGTATTTGGTTGTGCGCCCATGAGTTGTAGATGGGTAAATGGATATGTCCAGGAACAATTAACCCCATCTATATGTTTAGTCCCACATCTACCAGTCGTGGGACTTGGAGGCTCTTTGGAGGCTATATAAAGAGCCCCAAACCTCCTGTATCCATGGAGAAAAAGCAATGCTACATATGCCCCTTTGAGGGTTTCTCTCGTGGTTTTATCCCGCTCCTTAGGGAGTACGGTTCCACGTAAATCTTGGTCTTCATATTTTATATTTCGTTGTTCTTTGCTCTGTTTATCATTCGCTTCCGCATTCTCTATTTTCTAACATGGTATCAGAGCGGGTTCGATTCTCGAGGATTTCGTGTTCTTTGTTTGTTCGAGATTCGACTATCAGTTTCATTTTTTATTGCTCGTAAAGATCGTTATTTTGTTTAAGATCAATTTTCAAAAGGTACTTAGAAACCCAAATTCCCGCATTCTATGTTCTGGAAAAGAGTTCCTGATAGCCCTAGCCACCACGGGTTTCAGTCCAACAACGAACCCTACTACAGGGTTCGATGAAAACCCTGGCAACGGCCCCTGATCCTCCTTCATTACAAGAGCAAATGCTCCGGGCGGCACTGCCAGAAGCATCTCGAGAGCCCCGGCATCGCATCTGGCAGAGCCACATCATTGAAAAGGCTCCAAAGCGGAGGCAGCACACATCTCCAAACCCTTCAATCGACGCACGCAACGCTTCAATCAAGCTTCAGGCCCCAGACTGAGACCTCCGCCCTCGTGGTGACTCAGGCGCACCTCCAGCCCCATCGCGACTCCTCCCTCGCGTGAAGTCCAGGTCGCTAGGCCCAAGGCGATGCTCCTCTGTGAGCGTGCTCCGTGAGGGGCGATGGCCCCGCTGCTTCTCCCGTTCATGCAGGCACGCGATGCTCCTCCGAGCGGCGCCAGTTCCCTGAATCGCGCAGCCTCTCTCCTCCTGATCTTCATTAGAGGTGGTGATCTCCTCCTGCTTGACCCTATTCAGTGCCGCCTCCTGGACCTCCCTTCTGGGCGCGCAGACGGCACCCCCAATCCTTTAGTCACACATCGCGACAGCCACCCAAGCCGCTCCAGCAAGACCAGCCGCATCCTTCCCAAGCGGTAGGGCACTTCCAAGGCGCAACCTAATGTTCCATCGGGAGGCAGCATCTGAGAGGTGGGAGCCCTGCGTAATGATAAAAAAGGGTAGCGAGCGACCCCTTAAAAAAGAGGAATTGAGTTTCAAAAAAAGAAAAAAAGAGAGAGAATCTATTTTGTAAAGTCCAAATGGGTTGAGGTTTCTTTGGGTCCAAATGGGTCACGTTTGTTTGTTAAAGAGAGAGAGAGAGAAGGGGTGATACTCGAGATAGAGAGATTCAAAAAAAAGGAAAATATGATGCAAAGCCGTAAAAAATGTGTCAACGGCTTCGAGAAAAAATTGTGTGACGGCTATAAAAAAATTGGTTTGACCGAAAAAAATGTAAGGAAATCCGAAAGAAAAAAATGTGAAATGGCTAAAAAAATGTTTTCAAAAAGAATTGTGTAACGACTTATTAAAAAATTGATGAAAAGCCGCAAGGAATTTTTTAAGATTGTTCATGTTTTTATCCCCATTATTTTCTAGTCTTCTCCCAACTTGGTCGATGTCCATGTTTTCCGACAAGTATGCGAGAAAGGAGGAGTATTGTATAGAGTGACATGCCAGTTTGTCAGATTTTCCATATTCTCCATACTTCATATTGCAGACCATTCAAAATCTAGACTCTACGGTTTGTCAGATTTTCAGACTCGACGATCATGGTTTCTAGTCTTCAGTTTCAGACACGCACTTGTTTGCGGTCTTTTCAGAGGAGCACATGTATGCCATCTTTTGTAGTGGTCCCCATCTTTAGTTGAGTTTCAGCCATAGTTTTCATGTGAGCCGCAGGGACTCCAGAGTAGAGGATCATTCCCTATACCATGTTGGTAAGGATTTTCATGTGGTATCATAGGTACTCCAGAGTAGAATACCATTCTCTTTGCCAGATGGGAGAGACCCAGTTCTCCAATGAGGAGACTTCTTTCAGACTCCATTCTCCAGCGACCGTGGACTCCGACAAGGATTGCACTTCCACGGCCTTTTCAGTCTGGTCCTTTTCAGAAATGGAGCAGTTTGTCCACATGTTGTGGTGGGCCAGAGTACTCCGACGAGGAGACTCATTTCCAGGTGCAGTGACTCTGACAGGCGCAGTTCAGAGCGCATGCTCTCCAACGAGGAGATTCAGCAGACTCACACTCCAGCCCTCCGTCCTCCTCACTTGCACGGCATGAAAAGCAACGTCCTCGACAGCAGCAATTGTGTGCGTTGAGTTGATATTGTTCGTAGTGTCCTGTAGTGTGAGTTGAGTTTCTTTCTCTTTGTCCAAGCTTAGCATTGCATGCTCTAGCTTGAGGGGGGGCATTGGAGTATTTGGATGTGCGCCCATGAGTTGTAGATGGGTAAATGGATACGTCCAGGACCTATTTACCCCATCCATATGTTTAGTCCCACATCTACTAGTGGTGGGACTTGGAGGCTCTTTGGAGGCTATATAAAGAGCCCCAGACCTCATGTATCCATGGAGAAAAAGCAATGCTACATATGCCCCTTTGAGGGTTTCTTCCATGGTTTCATCCCGCTCCTTAGGGAGTAGGGTTCCACGTAAATCTTGGTCTTCATATTTTATATTTCTTTGTTCTTTGCTATGTTTATCATTCGCTTCCGCATTCTTTATTTTCTAACAGCATATATTTGGATGATAATATTGCAATAATGTGTTGGGAACCCACCTACCCACTCTAAGGAGGTGTTCGGTGGTGGGTTTGAGACCTTCAATCCCACTCAAGCCCACCACTCCGCAATCCCAGGATTATGTCAAGGCACGATTCCATATGCAGGTTGAAGGATGTTGGGGCGAAGGTTCCCAAACCTGCACAATCTCCCTCCCTGTGCCCTCTCCCACCATCGATTCCAACTCCCTCTCCTCGCACCAGTCAACCCAACTCCCTTCCCTCAAACCCTATCTGACACCATCCACCATTGTTTAGGCTTCTCCCCAACCGTCAAACTATGAACAAGAGTAGTGACAACACCCTCAACTCTCATCGAGCATTCAAGAGGATAGAAGAGAGTAAGGGCACGATCGTGGTGCATGCAAATCAATTGCCATGCTGAGCCTCAACGGCCCTTATTACACGATATCGATATGGCCTTCCATGCTTTCTTTTTAAGCTCCTTGTCATAAAGATCTGGTGGAGAGTCAAGCTAGGATTCCAAGGCATCTGTTAGCGTTTCATCCATGGAACCTTGAATCATGAAGGTGTGTTGCTTGGAAGAAGAGGGAGCTTCTTTGTGTTGGTTCTCGAACAACGATCGGTGGACGTAGGTGGATCGATTGTATGATTTGGATCGCTGCAATCACAATATTTTATAAACAAGCACAACATTAAGTAGCATTCTCAATCATAAGATAAGTAATCAACCACAAGTGCACAAAAATACATGGTAAAAATCACAACCCGAGAAGACTCAAGCAATCAACCTAACCCACATGGACTTTCACTAACCTGAGTTGCTTACACATGCAACCTAACCGTATTACAACATGAGTTAATAATGCGATCAACTCAATCGTAATATAGGTTAAACACACCTAACAAGCTCAATATCAAAGATACATGGCCTCAAATTTCACCGAAATTCGGTCGAATTTCTGTTGAATATCGATATCCAGTCGAAATCGAAATTTGACCGAAATGGCCGAAATATGGGGGCCCTAGTACAAAAAAAGACCGAAATGACCGAACTTTCGGTCGAAATTTGACCGAAATTCCACCGAGATTCTGTTTCGGCCGGTCACCGAAATGGTGACCGAAACCGACATTTAGGGCCTTGCAAAGATAAACATGCAATTAAGAACATGAAGTAAAATTAAAATGATTTTACAAAGCGAAGAGCAGGCTTGTAAGATGAATTGCAGAACACCAGAACTATAGGCATGCAACACAAATCATAAAATAACTCTTAGAACTTTCTAGCAAAGTATAGAGTGACAACAGAGTGGTCTTTGTTGTGTGTTAAATAAGTAAGGTGTGAGGTCATATTTATAGGCCTCGGATTCCTATAGCCGTTGGACACGATCGTGGCGCATACAGATCAGTCGCCATGCTGAGCCTCAGCGGCCCTCATTACACGATATCGATATGTGGCCTTCCATGCTTTCTTTTAAGCTCCTTGTCATGAAGATCTGGTAGAGAGTCAAGCTAGGATTCCAAGGCATCTGTTAGCATTTCGTCCATGGAACCTTGAATCATGAAGGTGTACTGCTTGGAAGATGAGGGAGCTTCTTTGTGTTGGTTCTCGAATAACGACCGATGGACGTAGGTGGATCGATTGTATGATTTGGATCGCTGCAATCACAGTATTTTATAAACAGGCACAATATTAAGTAGCACTCTCAATTATAAGATAAGTAATCAACCACAAATGCACAAAAACACATGGTAAAAATCACAACAGAGTCTCCTGACTCAAGCAATCAACCTAACCCACATGGACTTTCACTAACCTGAGTTGCTTACACATGCAACCTAACCGTATTACAACCTGAGTTAATTATGCGATCAACTCAATCGTGTTATAGGTAAACACACCTAACAACCTCAATATCAAAGATAAATATGCAATGAAGAATACGAAGCAAAATTAAAATGATTTTACAAATCAAAGAGCGAGCTTGTAAGATGAATTGCAGAACACCATAACTACAACATGCAACACATATCATAAAATAGCTCTTAGAACTTTCTCTCAAAGTATAGAGTGACAACAGAGTGGTCTTTGTTGCGTGTTAAATAAGTGAGGTGTGAGGTCATATTTATAGGCCTCGGATTCCCATAGCCGTTGGGCACGATCATGGCGCATGCAGATCAGTCGCCATGCTGAGCCTCAACAGCCCTCATTACATGATATCGATATGGTCTTCCATGCTTTCTTTTAAGCTCCTTGTCATGAAGATCTGGTGGAGACTATAGAGTCAAGCAAGGATTCCAAGGCATCTGTTAGTGTTTCGTCCATGGAACCTTGAATCATGAAGGTGTGCTTCTTGGAAGATGAGGGAGCTTCTTTGTGTTGGTTCTCGAACAACGACCGGTGGACTTGGGTGGATCGATTGTATGATTTGGATCGTTGCAATCACAATATTTTATAAACAAGCACAACATTAAGTAGCACTCTCAATCATAAGATAAGCAATCGATCACAAATGCACAAAAACACATGGTAAAAATCACAACCAGAGTCTCCTGACTCAAGCAATCAACATAAACCACATGGACTTTCACTAACCTGAGTTGCTTACACATGCAAACCTAACCGTATTACAACTTGAGTTAATTATGCGATCAACTCAATCGTGTTATAGGTAAACGCACCTAACAACCTCAATATCAAAGATAAATATGCAATGAAGAATATGAAGCAAAATTAAAATGATTTTACAAAGCGAAGAATGGGCTTGTATGATGAATTGCAGAACACCGGAACTATAGGCATGCAACACAGATCATAAAATAGCTCTTAGAGCTTTCTCTCAAAGTATAGAGTGACAACAGAGTGGTATTTGTCGTGTGTTAAATAAGTGAGGTGCGAGGTCATATTTATAGGCCTTGGATTCCCATAGCCTTTGGAGGCAAAAATGGCAAGGAAAAATTTCTTGAAATGCCATATTAAAAAATGGTTGATCAATGAAACTTGATGATCGACCAGAATGGAAAATACGATCGATTTATGAAATTGGACGATCAATCAGAATTCAAAAAAAAGATCAACTAGTGAAACTTGATGATCGATTAGAATTCAAAAATATGATCAATTAGTGAAATTGGATGATCGATCAAAATTCAAAAGTTTTATCCATCGGTGAAATTGGATGATCGATTAGAATTTAAATGTATGACTCGATCAATGATATTGGATGATCGATCAATTGATTCAATTTGACAGTTTAACCTGAAAGTCAAAGTCAAGATGTAAAATGCATGAATAAACATTGAGTAAGACCCAATCTACGTACGCAACATAGTTGTAGAAGTGGTAGTTGTGGAAGTCCTGTTTAGGATCATTTTGAAAGACAATGAATAAGTATTTAGTCACCAATGAGATTATATAGCAATAACATGGCTCCAATAGATGGATCTAATAAGCACGACCTTTACGGTAAAAACCAAGAGATTGTCACGTAATAAAATTGAAGATTAATCCAGAGAAGCTTGTACTGCTATCCCTATATATAAGCTTGTCATAGTCAATACCATGTATAAAAATTGAAGAAGAAGTTGTCAATATCTTCACCAGGAGATTTTGTGTTATGAAATTTGAGAAGAATGTTGGTAAGCTGAGTAATTACGATCTTCTGGGCCACATAGGACAAAATGACATGCACTCAGAACAATGTCCACCCCTAATATATATTAACATAAAAGCATGTCCAACTTACAAAGTGTAGAAGTTTATTTCATGTTCTTGTATTTTTTATATATTTCCTTTTCTCTTTGTCTACCATATGTAATTTGCTCATAGGTCTCTCCCTATATAAGAGAGCATAGGGCTCAAGGAATAAACAGATATCTAATTTTTCCCAACATGGTATCAGATCGACGGTCCTAGACCAGAGCTCTTGTACCGAACCCTAACCCTAATCCCTCCACCCTTCAAGCCTCCCGCCACTATCATCTAGGGCATCACCGCCCAAGGCTCGCTTCGCCTCTCCCCTTGCGTCGCTCAGCCTTGCGGCCCCCTCCGCTCCTCAGGCCCCTCCGCCTCTTGGGCCCCCCCAGACTGCTCTGACTGTCGTTCCCTCTCTAAGGGGTCTTCCACTCACAACTCTAGGTTGATGGGTTTGGTTTTGTAAGTCTACACATGCAACCAAACCTCGTCATGTCAGTGTAGACCACAGTTTATCTTGTCTACAACCCTAGTTGTCTCCAGACATCATGTCAGAAAGCAAGGTAGAGATCCCCACCACATGCGCCTTCAGAGGTCCTGTGTCTATTGTGAAGATGGATGGGTCGAACTACTTGTTATGGGTCATGCAGTCATGAGCCTAATGAAATCGATGGGTAAGAAACATATTCTTACCGAGGATGAGCCAACGGAGAATACAGGGTTGTATGCCTCATGGGAGGCTGATGATGCATATGCTCAGGACTGGTTGTCTGGTACTTTGATTCCAGACATTGCTAACAATGTCTTGCATCAACCAACGGCCAAAGCCATGTGGGACATTCTTGTTGCCACATATTCACAAGCCAAGAATGAGACAAAAATCCTACAGCTTCAGCATGACATCTTCACGATAAAGCAGAATGGTCGACTCCTGCATGCTCACTACACTGCATTGCGGGGAATGTTTGAGAAGCTTCATAGCTTTATGCCCCTCACAGCTACTCCAGAGTAGTTGAAGACATACCGAAATGCCACGATGCTGGGAGTCTTTCTAGCCTCTCTAGATTCACAGCATGAGGCTGTTTCTTCTCAGATTCTGACAGATGCTACCATTCCTCCCATGGAGGCGGCTTTTCAGAGACTGAGCCGAATCAACATCTCAAGCCCAGCTCCTGTGCCAAATTCTTCTGCTATGGCAGCCTCTCGCGGAAGAGGTAGCCCATCTCAGTCTCGTGGACGATGACCACGTGGTAAGGGTGGTTGTGGTCGTGGACCACAGTGTATTTACTGTCATCAGATTGGTCATACAGAAGATCATGTTACTCCAAGCATGGTTTCCCAGCATCTGCCAGTGCAGCAGAACAGATTCAACATCATGACGCTCCACCCGCATTAGATCCACGATATGATGAACTTGTGTCTTGATTGTGAGATATCATGCCTCCAGTCAGCACTCCACCTGTTTCAGAGAGCAGCTTGGATGTTGCTGCTACTGCAGAAGCTAGTTCCTCAGATAGTGCTCATACTTCTACTTTCTACTAGGGTTCAGGTATCTCAGAATGGATTGTAGATTCGGGTGCCACACATCATTTGTGGGGAGACAGACATCAACTTACTTCCTACAAGCAAGTTTCCCCAGGAAGGACAGCAGTCATAGCAGATGGGACTCATTCTCCCATCACAGGACAGGGGCAGATTTCCTTGACACCTTCTATGCAGCTGCAGAATGAACTGCATGGTCCTAATTTCTCAATGAATTTACTGTCAATTAGTCAGATTACTAAGGATTTACATTGTCGAGCAATATTTGACCCATCATCTCTTCTGTTTCATGACATTCTCGAGGGCAACGTGACTGGGTGTGGTCGTGAGCAAGACGAGTTGTATCGACTGATCCAAACACCTTACGTTGGAGCATCATCTCATTCTACTGGACCCGTCTCTCCTTATCTATGGCATTTACGCTTCGGTCATCTTTCGTTTCAGAAACTGCATCAAGTTCTTCCTCAAATCTCACCTCGCTTGTCGTTCAATTATTAAGCATGTCAGTTAGAGAAGCATCATCGGTCCATCTTCCCTAGTCGTAAGAGTCGGAGAAGTAGCTCTCCATTTGAGTTCTTCCATATCGACATTTGGGGTCCAAGTCGTGTTCCCGATCATTGGAGACACATGTTCTATTTAGTTGCTGCGGATGATTTTAGTCATTTGTCTTGGGTTTTCCTGTTAAAGAATAAATCAGAAGCGGGCAATACTATTATGAATTTTATTAAAGAAGTGCATAACGTTTTTTCACCTCTGTCGAAATTGTGCGAACCGATAATGCTCTTGAATTTTGTACCCATACTCTATCTCAATTTCTTTCATCCCTTGGCATTCTTCATCAAACATCTTGTGCTTACACGTCCCAACAGAATGGTGTCGCAGAAAGAAAGCATCCCCACCTTCTTGATGTCACTCGTACGCTCCTTGTCCAGAGTTGTGATGCGCATTCATTCTGGGACGATGTTATTCTCACATGTTACCTCATTAACCGCATGCCCTCGTCGATGTTGGGGGAGAAGATACCTCTCTCCTTTGTCTTCCCTGACAAGGAGTTGTTCTCCCTTACCCCTCGTGTCTTTGGGTCCGTTGCGTTCGCCCATTAGTTGTCTCCGGGGATTGACAAGCTCTCTCCTAGAGCTGTCAAATGTGTTTTTGTCGGTTATTCCTGAACTCAAAATGGTTATAGCTACTATGATCCGTTACGTCGGAGGTATTATGTCAGTGCAGATGTCACGTTTTTTGAGTCAATCATGTTTTTCTCTCCTACATGCGACAGGTTGGCACCATCAAACACATATGATGAGATTTATATTCTTCCTCCACCCATGTATGCACCATCAACTCCACCACCACAAACTCCAATACTTCCACCACCACCTCCACCACAATCACCTCCACCAGTATTACCTCCTCCCATTGTTTTAGTTCCTCCTCTACCACACCACTACAGTCGACGGCCAACCCCTGCTCATGATCATGGTCAATCATTAAGCATGCCCCAGATTGTTCAGACAACATTACTTCTAATGATGGGTATGATGGTGTTTCTCAGCAGGAATTATTTCAGGAAGGGGATGATACAGATGGTGATACAGGAGATGCGGAACTTGATTTTCCTATTGCTCTAAGGAAGCAGAAGCGTTCACGTGCTTCATATATGTTGGAAGAAATGAAAGAGAGAACTTGTTTATTCCAGGGAACCCTAGGCTCTCTTATATATAGAAATCCTATGGGTAAATTACATAACACGGAACAACGAAAATAAGCATGACACATAAGTACATAAATACTAGAAATATCTCTACACTCCCCCTCAAGATGGAGCATAGATGTCAATTATGCTCAGCTTAGAAGAACATTTCTGAAACGGCCCTCTGAGCAATGGCTTAGTAAAAATATCTGCAATCTGCTCTCCTGAACTAACTTGGGAAGTATAAATCAACCCCTTCTGAATCATATCCCTAGTATAGTGGCAGTCTACCTCTATATGCTTCGTCCTTTCATGAAATGCGGGATTATTAGCAATAAATAATGATGCTTGATTATCACATTGTAACTCCATGGGTAATGGTACATCTATATGCAAATCTGCCAATACGGCTCAAACCCACATCATCTCCGTACTTGCCTGTGCCATGGCTCTGTACTCAGATTCAGCACTATATCTAGCCACCACTGTCTGTTTCTTGCTTTTCTAAGAGACTAAGGAACTGCCAACAAACACTACAAAACCTGAGGTAGATTTCCGATCTCTAGGACATCCTGCATAATCCGCATCAGCACAAGCAGAGATAGAAAGATTTGTTTCTTTCCTGAACAACAATCCCGCACCTGGAGACGACTTTAGATACCTTAGTATCATATATACAACATCCATGTGTATCTGTCTGGGTTGTCCCATGAACTGACTCACCCGACTAACTGCAAAGGCAATGTCAGGTCTGGTGATAGTAATATAGAGAAGTTTTCCCACCATTTCTCTATATCTTCTTTTGTCAACTTCCTTTGTATCATCTCCATATAGCTTCATACTGGGATCCATGGGAGTAGTTGAGGGTCGACACCCTCCATGTCTCAACAAGCATATCTGTAATGTATTTCCTTTGGGTCATCACAAGACCCTGTGCATTCCTCGCAAACTCCAATCCCATAAAGTATCGTAGAGTACCAAGATCCTTCGTCACAAACTGATGGCCTAAAGATGCTTTTGCCATCTTTATCCCTTACATGTCATCTCCCGTAACAAGTATATCATCAACATATACCATAATAACAACAATACCTCTGGGAGTCTTCTGGACAAACAAAGAGTGGTCAGTATTTGATCTTAGGAACACTTGCTTCTGAATAAGATCTGAAAGCTTTTGAAACCATGCTCGTGGACTTTGTTTAAGATCATATATGGCCTTGTGAAGTCTACACACTATATAACACTCCCCCTCAGCAGCAAACCCTGGAGGCTACTGCATGTAGACTTCTTCCTGCAGATCTCCATATAAAAAGACATTTTTAACAACAAGCTGGAATAAGGGACAATCACGTACCACTACGACTGATAGAAGAACACGTAGAGTAGAATGACGGGCGACCGGGAAAAAAGTGTCCATATAATCCACACGGTCTGAGTGAATCCACGGGCCACTAGTCTTGCTTTGTAGCGATCAAGGCTGCATCCGCATTATATTTGACAGTAAAGACCCATTTACAACTGACCACAGAAGCTCCTGGTGGAGCATCAACCAAGCTCCATGTACCACGAGATCGCAATGCAGCCATTTCCTCTTCCATGGCTAATCGCCAGCTGCTGTCTTTCAAGATATCCTGATAATTCCGTGGTATCTCCACGGTAGATAGGGCAATAGCGAATCTCTGGAAATCACCAGTGAGGCGATGGAATGAAACCTGTGAAGCAAGTGGATAAGGCACACACGTCCGCTTGGATTTCCTCAGGGCAATAGGTATATCCAAATCATCAGCAGTCTCCACCTGTACATCATTGTCCTGCACTTGTGCATCGTCAGTCCCATCATTACTAATATCATCTGGACATACCTGAGGCGTGGTGGATGAATGACGGCCTCCATGAGCAGGATTCTGGCGACGAGTATAAAAGTTTGGTAGAAGTAGTACTGGTGGTGGTGGAGGTGGTGGTGACGGGTGACACAACAGGATTAGGTACGTGCTCAAACTGACATACAGGAGGAGGTGACACATAAATGTCATCATCAGTAGTGGAAGGAGTCATCATGTCACCTGTAGGCGAGAAATACATGACATTTTTAAAGAAGGTGACATCGGCACTGACATAATATCTGTTATTTACAGGATCATAGCATCGATAGCCCTTTTGAGTATGAGAGTACCCCAGAAACACACACTTGACAGCCCTAGGTGAGAGCTTGTCAATCCATGGAGTGAGATGATGGACAAATGCAACTGAACCAAAGACACGAGGGGTTAGTGAGAACAATTCCCTGTCAGGAAAGACAACAGAAAGAGGAATTTTCTCACCCAACATAGAAGATGGCATACGATTGATCAGATAACTTGCCATAAGAACAGCATCACCCCAAAAAGACAGACGAGCACAACTATGAATAAGTAAAGTCCGAGCCACATCAAGGAGATGACGATGTTTTCTCTCTGCAACACCGTTCTGTTGAGACGTGTAGGCACAAGTTCTTTGATGAATAATGCCACAAGACAAGAAGAAATGGGACAGAACACAAGTGTAAATTCTAATGCATTATCTATGTGCACAATCTTCGCATTAGAAGAAAAAACATTCCGAATTTCATTGATAAGATTTTTTTATTACATCTCCCGCTTCAGATTTATTTTTCAATAAAAAGATCCAAGACAATCTAGAGAAATCATCAACGACCACTAGGTAAAATATGTGTCCCTGGTGATCAGGTACACGACTCAGACCCCAAATGTCAACATGCAATAACTCAAAAGGGGAGCGACTGCTCCTGGACTCACGACGAGGGAAAGTAGACCTGTGATGCTTTCCCAACTAACATGCTTCACACTGGAAAGAAGACTTCGGTGAAATTTGGGGTAAGATATGACGCAACTTCTGAAGAGGAAGATGATCAAAACGCAGATGCCAGGTAAATGGAGAAGCAGATCCACTTGACTAAGATGAGACACCAGCATAGGAGGTGCGAACCAACCGATAAAGACCATCCTACTCACATCCACAATCAATCACCCTTCCCATTAGAATGTCCTGAAAAATAAGAGATGATAGGTCAAATATAGCTCAACAATGCAAATCCTTTGTAAGCTGACTAACAGAGAGTAAGTTCATCAAGAAATCTGGAGCATACAAAACATTCAGTAGGCGAATGGAGGGTGTCAAACTGATCTCCCCCTGTCCAATGAGGGGGAATGAGTCTCATCTGCTATTACTACCGATCTTCCTAGGGAAACCTACATGTAGGATGTAAACTTATCTCTGTCCCGACAGAGATGATGTGTCGCACCGAAGTCCATGATCCATTCCGAAACATCAAAACTGTGACATGATGTAAAGGCATATATGCTACCTGATGTGCTTGTCGTGACTGAGGTGGTGGCAGAAGCTGAAGCTGCGATGTCTGAGTGTCCTCCTGGTGAATCAGTAGTGACAGGAGGCATAATATCCCGTAGTCTTGCGACAAGATCCTCAAACTACTGGTCTGAAATAGATGGCGGTGTGGGCAGATGCAGGAAAATCATGCTTAGAATAGCATGTATCTTCCGTATGACATGGGCAATGACAGAAGGTGCATGGCTGACGGAAGCAGTCACCTCGACCACGAGGTCCACGGCTACGAAAAGAGGAGAGGACAACTCTGCCTCGGGAAGTAGCCATCGCTGAAGAAGGTGGCGTAGGCATTGAAGATGAAACCGAAATTCGATTGAGTCGTCGATATACTTCCTCCACTGGAGGAATACTAGCATCTGCCAGTATCTGCGAGCGAGTTGCATCATACTCCGGGTCTAGTGCTCCTAGTAAGACCCCCACAATTGTAGCATTCCGGAACGTCTTCTGCTGCTCAGGGGGTTGCCGTTAGTGGAATGATATTGTAAAGCTTCTCAAACATCCCCCGTAGGGATGTATACAATGAATGCAGCGGTCAGCCATTCTGCTTGACGGTAAAGATGTCATGCTGAAGTTGTAGGATCTTGGTCTCGTTCCTTATCTGTGAGTACGTCGCAACAAGAATATCCCACATGGCTTTAGCTGTGGGCTGATGTAGGACATCATTGGCAATCTCCATTGTTAGAGTTCCAGAAAGCCAGACCTTGGCATACGAATCATCAGCCTCCCATGAGGCGTAAATCCCCGTCTTCTCCGCCGGCTCATCTTCGGTAAGAATGTGCTTCTTACCATTGGACTTCATGAGGCTCATGAACTGCATCGCCCAGAGCTCGTAATTCGTCCCATCCATCTTGACTATTGGCGTTGGACCTTTGAAGGCACCAATGACGGGCATATCAACCTTGTTTTCTGACATAGTTGCCAAAGACGAAGAACTAGGGTTTGTAGACCAATGAACAATTGTCTACATAAACATGTGGGGATATGAGTGCATATATAGACTTATGCACTCATACCCATGACGAGAAGAGGCAGCGCCGAGTTGGAGAAAAGGGGCAGCTTAGGGCCCACGCATGGCGCCCTTGGTGAGGAGAAGAGGCGGCGAGGTGGAGGAGAGGTGGCGGAAAGGAGAGACGGCGGGGAGGAGGAGAGGCGGCGGCGAGGAGGAGAGACGGCGGGGATGGGGTGGGTGGCGGATATGGGTGGCGGCTAGGGTTTAGGGTTGCTAGGGCTTAGGGTGGAGGCTCTGATACCATATTGGAAGAAATGAAAGAGAGAACTTGTTTATTCCAGGGAACCCTAGGCTCTCTTATATAGAGAAAGCCTATGGGTAAATTACATAACACGGAACAACGAAAATAAGCATGACACATAAGTATATAAATACTAGAAATATCTCTACAATATCTGATTGCTTCTCATGTCACCTTTGAGCATCTGACAGGGACTTCAGGAGGTTTGCAGTTGCTTTATCTGTTGTGGACATTCCACAGACTTACCAGGAGGCATTGGCTGATAGTAGATGGCGTCTAACTATGGAGGAAGAGATGGCTTCCCTTCAGTCGAGAGATACTTGGAGCCTTGTTTCAGCTCTTACTGGGACATCTATTGTAAGTTGTAAGTGGGTGTTTACAGTGAAGCATAATGCATATGGCAGCATTGATAGGTACAAGGCTCGGTTGGTTGCTCGGGACTTTACTCAGACATACGGGGTGGTTTATCTTGATAATTTTTCTCCAGTTGCTTGTCATTCTACCTTACGGATTCTTTTATCTGGTTCTGCGATTCGAGATTGGCCCTTGTTTCAATTGGATGTCAAGAATGCCTTCTTGTATGGTGATCTTTAGGAAGAAGTCTACATGCAGCAGCCACCAGAGTTTGCTGCTGAGGGGGAGTGTTACAGGTGTGTAGATTTCATAAGGCAATCTATGGCCTTAAGCATAGTCCGAGAGCTTGGTTCCATAAGCTCTTAGAATTGTTTGAGAAGCAAGGATTCAAACGATCGAATGCATATCATTCTCTTTTTGTGCATAGGACTTCCATAGGTACGAATGTCATTATGGTGTATGTTGATGATATACTTATTACAGAAGATGATATGTCGGGAATAAAAAGAGCAAAAGAACTTCTGAACGGTGAATTTGTTATCAAGGATCTAGGGGCGCTTAGATACTTTCTGTGATTGGAGTTTGCTAGAAATCAACAAGGACTTGTGATGACTCAGAGGAAATATGTCACTGACTTGCTAAGTGACACAGGTATGCTTGGATGTGGACATGCTTCTACACCCATGGATCCAAGCATGAAGATGTATGATGATGATACAAATGAGGTTGACAGGAGGATATACAGGGAACTGGTAGGAAAGCTTCTTTATGTTACTATTACCGGACCTGATATTTCATTTGCGGTAAGTAAAGTGAGCCAGTTCATGGAACAACCTCATCAGGTACACATGGATGCTATACATATGATACTAAGGTATCTCAAATAATCTCTAGGTGCAGAGTTGTTGTTTAAAAAGGTGGGTACTATTACTATCGTAGCATATGCAGACTATGCAGGGTGCCCAAAGGACATGAAGTCTACATCAGGCTTCGCTATATTTGTTAGGGAGTCACTTTTCTCATGGAAGAGTAAGAAGCAAACTGTGGTTGCGAGATCCAGTGCTAAATCGGAGTATAGAGCTATGGCCCAAGCATGTACAGAAGTGATGTGGGTCCGTGCAGTCCTGGCAGATCTACATATAGATGTTTCTCTTCCCATGTCGCTGAAATGCGACAATCAGGCTGCATCATTCATTGCTAACAATCCTGCATTTCATGAGAGGACAAAGCACATCGAGGTTGATTGCCATTATATACATGATATGATCCAGAAAGGCTTCATTTCTACATCCCATGTTAGCTCAGGAGACCAAACGGCGGACATTCTTACCAAAGACTTACTTCGGGGGCTCTTCCAGAAGTGCTTATCCAAGCTAAACATGATAGATATCTATGCTCCATCTTGAGGGCGAGTGTAGAAGTTTATTTCATGTTCTTGTATTTTTTTATCTATTTCCTTTTCTCTTTGTCTACCATATGTAATTTGCCCATAGGTCTCTCCATATATAAGAGAACCTAGAACTCAAGGAATAAACATGTCTCTTATTTTTCCCAACACAAAGTACATGACTTAAAAAGAGCTTTGGTGTGTTGAACAAAATTATCCATGAAAAATCTCTCTTGATGAAAAATAATTCCATTATGAACGAAGTACATGGCTCGAACAAATGTGAGAAGTTCCATCTGTTCCTCAAATGGCTTGAAAGGAATAGTAGCAATGGAATTCCAAAAACTTTCCAGCGATGAGAAATGAAACCACTTAATAGATGCCTTCCTCTAAACCCATCTCACATGATCGCATGTAAAAAAGATGCCCAATATCATCAGGATTGTCATCACATAATGGGCAAGCCAGTCATATTCTTATCATGGGAAATCATAATCCGCCAAGACATGGAAGTCTTGAACACCTTTACTTTCAGAGTCATTTTTATGCTCCAAATCAGTTTGCAGTTATGATGGAGATTCCCAAAATCGAACAAGGTGGGGAGAGACAGAGCCATGTAGGCCTTCTTGACTGAGAAATCATAATCCATCGAGCTCCAATGGCCCCTGTTACGTCAGGACCCCTGGATGAAACCAAGCTCCTTCGTCATCTTCAGAAAGTCATGAAGTCTTTGCTCGGAAAACCTCGAATGGAAGGTGGGTCACCAATATCATGCCTCACCAGCCCTTGCCTCCAACATGCTCATGCAATCTTTGGGAACCAACCATTCAGAAAACATTGTCAATACAATCACCAAACTAAATCTGCAGGAATTACCATCCATCAAAACATGTCGCATCCATGCGTACAACTTAGGGAGCACAAAAAACCCCTTCCAGAAGGATGTCGAAGAAGAATTCAAACAAGATGAAATGGAGAGCTGCAAGGAGATCCCATAGATCCTCTCACCAATCTGCAATGAAGATCCTCCTCATCACCCAAGTCTGGACACCTTCACTAGGATTGCCTTTTCGTCTCTTCAAGTCTTAGAGACCCCCTGATGGGACCATATAACAAACAACCGATATGGGGAAGTTTTGAGTTGTTTTGTTATATAGAATAACAAGGGTCGTTGGTGGGAATCCAATGTGAAACTATATACAGATTCGATCATCTCTTTCCTCACACGTTAATAAAGAAAAATTTGTCACCTTTAAATGTTAATGTCTCTCCTCCCGTAGTTTTCCCCTTCCATAAGAAGGGTTTCCACATATGTTTGATTGATTTATAGATTTCATTAGCCCTTGAATAGACTCCAAAGTTTTACCATTTAACTTAAAATAATCACTTTTGAAAGTCGTTGATGGTTTTCCATTCTATAGCTTTGTCCCAAGCTATGCATTAGATAGCCAAGGATCAATCAACCGAGTGCCTTGGCAGAAATTTTGGCTATATATTTAGCATCGTTAATATTGTTATGTGAAAGGTGTTTGTGGTGAAATTTTCAAAACAAGGCAGCATGGGACTTGTCCTGGAGTCGATCAGAGAGGAAGGTGTTGTAGCAACAAAATATAAAACAAGAGAAAAATGTACATGGTGGCTTGGACATCTGAAGAGGTTCAGTGCTAAAATTCAAAGATCGACGAGGTTCAATAATACATCTTGAATAGCTGCGGAAGGCCAATGACGTATTTAAACAGTTAATACTTAAATATAGACTTGATGTCGAATGTCAAGACTAGCAATATGAAAGACAACACCTTTATAAATATCTGTAGCAACACTGACGGGCTGTCAAAAGGCTTGCTAGTAAGT
Organism: Ottelia alismoides; assembly: GCA_037367405.1. Taxonomy (NCBI): domain Eukaryota; kingdom Viridiplantae; phylum Streptophyta; class Magnoliopsida; order Alismatales; family Hydrocharitaceae; genus Ottelia; species Ottelia alismoides. Next base: position 462,443 of record JAZKJV010001362.1, on the reverse strand, counting down.
GATAATATCATTGGACTGAAAACATGAACATGATTGTACAATTATTTGCTAATATGCATAAATAAAATTGAATTTCTTACCCAGTCACCAACCACGAATAAGCTAACCAAGACAGGGCTATGAAGATCTCTCTTGATTCTCAGAGCGTAGATATCAAGACAGGCGAGACCCATGCTCCACAAGACTTGCAATCCCATTGATGCAATCAGGTAGCTGGGGAATGATGTAAAAGTCAGTGTATATAAACAGTGTATGTTTTCTAACATGTGCATGGCCTGTAATAAGCTTCTGCAGATTTTTATAGTTGGAACGTTGTTTGGTTTCAATAAGAAATATAAACATAACAAACTACACTTTTCCTCAAAATGTGACTATCACCTTGAAAAAAGTTTGTTACATTGAATACTTCCATCTTGAATTCTTGATCAAAACAGATTTTCTTTATTACAATGTGGAAGGCCATATCGCGATATATCGGCGATATATCGATATCGACATGTGACCAATATATCGCCAATATGGCCGATATTTGGCCTTCCAAGGTCATTTTATTCACGAAATCGGTTTCGATATCGGTGATATGGTGTCGATACATCGACAATATATCGATGATATATCGTATCGACACACTACCGATACCGATACCGATATGCCCTTCCATGCACTGTACTATGAGTAAGTCGCAGTTTATAGTTAATCTGTGCATCTAGCATGGGCTAAGAAGCTATTGTAAAAACATTTTTAGTGAAGTTACTTATTAAAATATAGAGGGTACAGCTCTACCAAATTCCCAAATTTTTACCCAATCTTCCATATTTCCTCAGTGGATAACTGAATGGCAGCTTGCAAGGATCCAGCTATTAATGTGATATTTGTAAATGGTAAAATGTTAGTGTCTGAAATTTGAGAATAATTTATTTTTTTCATTTTAATTCACTGGAATGTATATCTGAGATAAATGAATTTATAGCTGATCCCGCTTAAAATGAGAAAAGTGTCGACTTTTTTGTAATAAACTACAAACTATATGGGAGATACAGAAATTAAAAAAATCCACTTTGCTTAGTTTCAAATTTGATTTGTTCCCGGAGCTTTTTCATTTTCACTAACAGCAAAATAATTTATTTGTTTATTTCTCCGTGTTCGAGGAAATAAACACTTTCTTCGTAAAGGCATGTATGTTTTTATAACAGTTTTCCTTTAAGTTCATCGTACATTCTTAAAAAGTATATTAAAAAATCCAAGGTTCGGGATTGTATGCATATGCGTTCGGACACGTCACCACATAGTGAATAAGCAAAATGACGTGGGGTGTATGCGGTTGTATGCATCTTTCTGATTTTTAATTTATACAACTTTGTATAAAAAAGTTGTCTTTAAGAATAGCAGAAGGACATATTCATAGTGGCCAAATCAAGAGAAAGAAAGACAAGATCTTTCTCAAGTGAGATGCATTAAAGATGAGAAGGACGTGTGCTTGTTACTCAAAAGGATATAAAGACTAGATGGTAGGAGCATTTTCACAAGCTTTTCATTGGGCAAGGAAATAATGAGACCACTTTAGATCTAGCTAGTATTGAAAGTTACTTGAATCAAGTGTGTTATAGACGGATACAAAGAAAGGAAGTAGATGCTTTGAAGGTTATGAAACCTGGGAAAGGTGTAGGAGCATATGACATTCCTATAGATGTATGGAAAGTTCTAGATGAACATGACTTGACTTTGCTCACAAACCTATTTAATGATATTTGGCGAAGCAAGAAAATGCTTGAAGAATGGAGGTAAAGCAACGCGGTGCCTCTTTACAATAATAAATGAGACATTCAAAATTATTTGAATTATAGAGATATCAAATTGACGTCATACCGTGAAAATTTGTGAACGTGTGATTGAAAGAATGTTGAGGCAAGTTTCCAAAGTTACAGAAACCAATTCAGATCTATGTAAGGTCGCTCAATTATTGAAGTTGCCCACCCCTTGAGGAAAACAATGGAGATTTATATAGCTAAAAGAAAGTGCCTTTATATGCTTTTTATTGATTTAGAGAAGTCTTATGATCATGTTCCACGGGTGATCTTGTGGAGAGTTTTGACGAAGAGATAAGTTCCTATCCAGTACATCAACCTTATAAAGGATATGTATGATGAGGCTTCATCTTATGTAGGGATCTGGTCTGGGAAGACTGGTTTTGACATCAACATCTGTTTACATCAAGGTTTAACTTTAAGTCCATTTCTTCTTATTTTAGTTATGGATGAGCTGACCATTTGTTACGAATAGTAGAAGCGCGCACAAACTAGATCAATCAAGCAAGCGAGAAGATGCACAGATTTACAAGGTTCACCCGTAACTGGGCTACGATTTTGGACGGTGGCGATTGATTTTCACTACATGAAAGACGAGAGTACAAATGTTGTGCGTTGCTTGATTTTGGACTGCTTGATTTGATATATACTACTCTCATACATACGAATCCCTAAAATAAATGGATCCATATACCCGAATACAAATAGAACTGCTCATAAAAAAATTTCAAGAGGCGTTGCTCCCATGCCACCTCCTACCCCCCTAGATCCCTCCCCCGAGACCACCCCTACCCCCCCAGGCTCGTTGATCGGGCAGCGAGACCGTAGTCTAGTTGAGGTATGGTATGTCATGAGGGAGTGTATACAAGGTTCTTCAACCTAAATCAGATGTAAGGATTCAAGACATATCAACACTACTCACATTCAAGATGAGGTACCTTGGTGTATGTTATTTGCCGATGATATTGTGTTGGTTGATGACGCTTGGAGACATGACTTGTGACTAAAGGATTTCATATAAGCAAGGCTAAGACAGAATATATGGAGTGCACATTTGATGGAAGCAATAGTAAAAGAGTCGAATAGACCATAGTTCAAATCCTTCCTTGTGGGGGTTGCATATAGGTAGTCGACAGTTGGCGTAAAAAATAGATGAATCTTTCAACATGGACTTGAGCAAGAATCCATGTAATGGCCCCTACTTATAGTGGGAGAAGGCTTTACCATTTTTAGATTTGAAGATTGGAGAAGATACATTCAGAAGAAATATTCTTTTAGATACCTAGTATCTATTTTGCAATATGATGAGGAAATTTATGGAGATGATACTCAAATAATAAATGTAGGTTGGTTAAAGTGGGAAGGAGCTTCTAATGTTCTTTGTGATAAGAGAATTCATTTGAAGCTTGAAGGGGAGTATTACAAAGCAGTCGTACGACCTGTTATGCTTTATGGATCTGAATGTTAACATGTGAACTATATACATGTGCAGAGAATGACAGTAACAGAAATAAAAATGTTACGATAGATGTGTGATCATATATAGAGAGAGAGGAAAGGGAAGCTGCTCCAGGGAGCTTTTTCCCCCATTTTTTTATTTTTTTGGGAAATTTCCATCATGTATATTCATTTATATATCTCTCCTATATGTCATTCGAATTTCGTCAAAAACAGAGACTCCTATGCCCTCCACCTAGAACATGTAATGATGGAGGGCATAGGAGTCTTTGTTTCAGACGAAATTCGAATGACATATAGGAGAGATATATAGATGAACATACATAGTGGAAATTTCCCAAAAAATAAAAAAAAAATTGGGGGGAAATGCTTAGTGGAGCATCTAACATAGTTGCTCCATGGAGCAGCTTCCATTTCCTATATAGAGAGAGAGGGGGGATGGGGAGCTTGCACCAAGGTGCATGTAACTGTATATGCATCGGTGCCAAAAATACTCATTAAATATTATTAACATGTAATAGGAGTCTTTGTTTCTGACGATCGGTGCCCTCCATCATTAACATGTAATGATGGAGGGTATAGGAGTCTTTGTTTCTGACGAAACTCGAATGACATATAGGAGAGATATATAGATGAACATACATAGTGGAAGTTCCCCAAAAAAGCAAAAAAAATTGGGGGAAAATGCTTAGTGGAGCAGCCAACTTAGTTGCTCCATGGAGCAGCTTTCCTTTCCTATATATAGAGAGAGGGGGCGATGGGGAGCTTGCACCAAGGTGCATGTAATTGTATATGCATCGGTGCAAAAAAATACTCATTAAATATTATTTTTTTCAAATAAATTCATGTGGGATTTAGATCTCCATATATCACCATGATGTCATTAAAAATTCAACTTGATTCGAGGGTTCTAACCCCTCCATCAGGACTGCCAAATTTAACGGTCTCAGAATTGCTGAAATTGAGTTGTCTAGATGAACATGTTAAGAATGTATGTTTTACACGAAACTTGAAACACATATTCCACTAATAATACTAAGTAAATCCTCTGAGGTTTTATTTTTAAAAAATAATATTTAGTGGGACCGATGCATATATGATGCAACCTAATTAAGGGGTGACTTAATGGCAACCTTAAAACGTGAAAACTAATGGACTAAATGACGAAAACAACTAAGATGAGGTGCGATACGAAAGAAAATCAGCAACAAGAAACAATAAAATACTCGAGTTCTAGCACCAGTTTCTCCACAATTTCAGGGCAAATCAAATAGTTAATGATTAATGGAAATAAATAGTGATGATGCGGTCACAGAATCTCAATCATTCACCAAACCAACCAACAATATAACAATCCACAAACTAATAATATGCGGTGGAATAAAATGGTGGAAATGGCACTCATACCACAACCACAAGGGGAAGATCGGCACGTTTCACATCTGGTCCTTGAAGGAAGCGGTGGCTGGGGCGACTTCGGCAGCACAGGAGGTCTGTGGTCCAAGGAGACGGAGGCCTAGCGAGCAGGCTGCGGCTGGCGGCTGCTGTGGGGGGTATCGCAGGGGAACACGGAGGTTGCGGAGGGCGATCGCGGCTGAAGGTGGCACGGGGCGTTGCGGCGGGGTGTCTGCGAGGTGGGTGATGTCGCGAGGCCGGCGCACGGGAAGGGGAGGTGCAGGTGGCGGAAGGGAGGGGTGGCGCGGCGTGGAGAGGATGCACAGGGGTGGCGCGGGGGAGGGTCGAGGGTCGTGGGGAGGGGAGAAGGCGCGAGGGAGGAAGAAGGCGGCGGGGCGAGTTGGACCTGGGAGGGCGAGGCGCTGATGGGGGGAAGAGAGGATGGCACGGCGGGGCTGGCGAGTAGCGGGAAGAGGAGGGGGGTCGGGGGAAGGCGGCGAGAGGGAGAGGGAGGAGAGGGGAGGGAGGCGGCGGTAGGGGTTAGGGTTTAGAGGGAAAGGGGCGCACGGGATGGAGAAAGGAGAGGGGCGGCTGCAGGACCCGATGGAGAGAGAGATAAGTGAGGGGAAATATTTCTTCATTCAAAACTCACTAAAAACCCTAGCTATTGGGGAGCCTTTATAGAGGCTAAATCCCCCAAAATAAGCATCAACTTTCCTAAAAATAGGAAAAGAAAGAAAACAAAAAAAAGAAAGGATAATAAGGCATTGTATAATGAGCCTTTTACATAGAATAAAAATAAATAAAATAAATAAAGCACATGTTCGAAAAGTGATCATGTAAGATCATGCTGCATCAACTCCCCCCTGCTGAGAAGAATCTCGCTCCGTCGAGATGGCATCGTGGTAGATATGAAGTATATCGGGGCAGAGTCGTTGGAGTTCATCCTCGTCAATCCAGGTGCAATCTGTAAAAGGTCGTCCCTTCCATTTGACTAGATAGCGACGGAAGAGACCACGTATAGTCGTCATATCTCGGATGTCGACGATATCTTCAATCTGATTGGCATCAGTCGCAGCTGGTGGTTGGCGGATATCATCAGCGGAAACTGCTGGCGTGGTGGCATCTGTCTGTTCATCTCCATGATATAAGAAGAGATCTGATACATTAAAGATTGGCGATGTCTGGACGTCTGGCGGCAGATCAAGTAAGTGAGCATTGGGCCCAATCTTTTTGAGGATTCGGAATGGACCAATCTTTCGTTCACTCAATTTTTGGTGGACTCTCAAAGGAAACCTCTCTTTTTTTAGGTGGACCATCACTAATTCTCCAACTCTGAACTCGCTCGCCCTTCGGTGTAGGTTGGCTTGGGCTTGGTATTTTTGGGTCATGGTTTGGAGTTTGGCTCGGATTTCAGTATGGATGTGGGTTAGGTGTTCGACCAGATCCTCATCAGCTGCACTACTTCTCCCTTGCATGGTTGTGGGTTTTAGGTCTAGAAATTGGGTAAGTGGAAAGCCGTACAAACTCTCAAATGGCAATTTTCCGGTGGACCTATTAGTGGAACTGTTATACGCGAATTCAGCTTGGGGAAGAATTAGATCCCATTTGGACGGAGAGTCCCCTACAAGACATCGCAATAAATTTCCTAATGATCTGTTAACAACTTCAGTTTGCCCATCTGTTTGTGGATGATAAGCGGTGATGTATTGCAAATGAGTACCAAGACGAGACCAAAGCGTGCGCCAAAAATGACTCAAAAACCGGGTATCACGATCCGAAGTAAAAGAACGAGGGACACCATGCAATCGAACGACATCACGAAAAAACAAATCAGCGACATGAGATGCGTCTGAGGTTTTTTTTACGTGCAATGAAGTGTGCCATTTTAGAAAATCTGTCCACAACCACAAAAATAGAGTCAACTTTCCGTACTGTGAGGGGTAAGCCTAGCACAAAATCCATAGTGATGTCTTCCCAGGGTCGCAGAGGAATCGGCAGAGGTGTATACAACCCAGTGTTCTGCATATGGCCTTTGAAACTTTGACATGTTTGGCATTTTTTTACGAACTTTGTAACATCCTTTCGCATTTGCGGCCAATAAAATCGCTCTTGGAGAAGTGTCAAGGTCTTATCCCTTCCAAAGTGTCCAGCTAAGCCTCCGTTATGTAGCTCTGAAATTAGGTTCTCTCGAAGAGAAGTGGCAAGGATGCACAGTTGATGGGCCTTGAACAAGAATCCTTCGTGAAGGACATAAGTGGCTGTCGGATCCTGTCCAGTATCGGACACTCGGCATAAACTTGTCCGAAGTCAGGGTCGGTTGGGTAGAGGTCCTTGAGGGCATCAAATCCTGTTGTGTTGACTGTCATTATGGTCAGGGCGTGGGCCCGCCTGCTCAATGCGTCGGCCACGCGATTCAGGGTGCCAGCCTTGTGCTTGAGATGGAACGTATATTTTGGAGGAAACTAATCCATTTGGCATGGCGCTTGTTAAGGGTTTTCTGTGAATTCAGATATCTTAAGGCTTCATGATCAGAGTTAAGGACAAATTCACGTTGGATCAGGTAATGCCTCCAATGCTTAAGGGCTTGCACCACGGCATAGAATTCGACATCATAAGTGAAGTACCGTGATCGAGCTTCATTTAATTTCTCACTGTAGAATGCTATAGGTCGTCCTTCTTGACTTAGGACGGCACCAATCCCGACATGTGAGGTGTCGCAATCGACAACAAAAACCTTGGTGAAGTCAGGAAGTGCCAAAACAGGGGCATGTGTCAATTGATGTTTTAGATTTTGAAAGCTGGTCTCTGCTTCAAGAGTCCACGCGGATGCGCCTTTCCGCGTGCAATCTACCAACGGGGCTGCACAAGTGCTAAAGTTCCGGATGAAGCGCCGGTAGAAAGAAGCCAATCCCAGAAAGCTGCGAATCTCAGTAAGGATTTTGGGCACGGGCCAGCTCTGAATGGCCTGAATCTTGGAGGGATCAACTTTAAGTCCATCGGCAGTGACAATGTATCCCAGGAAGAGGACCGTGTCAGACATGAAGGAGCATTTCTTGAGGTGGACATACAATTGTTGGGATCTCAGGGTTTCCAGGACTTGCCGTAAGTGGGATAAGTGGTCTTCTTTGGTCAAGCTGTAGATCAGTATGTCATCAAGTACACAACCACAAACTTACCAATGAAGGGTCGTAAAACATGATTCATGGAGCATTAGACAGGCCGAAGGGCATGACCGTCCATTCATAAAGGACCTCTTTGGTCTTAAAGGCAGTCTTCCACTCGTCTCCAGGTCGGAGGCGAATCTGATGGTAGCCACTGCGAAGATCCATTTTGGAAAACAATTTGGCACCCGATAGCATATCAAGCATGTCATCAAGCCGCGGAATGGGAAAACGATACTTGATCATGATCTTGTTGATAGCACGACTATCCACACACATTCTCCATGTGCCACCCTTTTTTGGGGTAAGCAGAGCAGGAACCGCCACGGGGCTCATGCTCTCTCGAACATACCCACGACGTAGAAGATCAGTGACCTGCTTGTTCATTTCTTCGTGCTCACTCGAGCTCATTCGATAATGCGGTAAGTGGGGTAGGCTGGCTCCAGGGACTAGGTCAATGTGATGATGAATGTCTCTCAACGGAGGTAGTCCTTCAGGCAACTCTTCAGGCATAATGTCAGCAAACTCCTGGATGATGGGCTTTACCTCAGGTGGGGTTTCGGGTGTAGTCGTCTCCTGTTTGCTCACTTCACGTCCCATTAATGCATAAATAGTGGAGCTCTCCTGAACCTCACGTTGGAACGTCTGGCCTTCCATCAGCAATACGGGACCCGTAGTTGAAGGGTTTGGCGGTGGAGTACTTCTACCAGATTGTGCAGTCGCGGCTCCAAGGGTAGCCACCAGACGAGGGTTAAGGGCTTCGCGTTGTGGTCTAAGGGTCACACACACCTTGTCTATGAGAAATGAGTAAGTGTTCATTTTTCCTCTGTGCTCAGTGTCTCGATCAAACTGCCAAGGTCTCCCAAGTAGTACATGACAGACATCCATAGGGGCGACATGGCACCACACCTCGTCTTTATATGAAGGTCCAATCGAGAAGCTAACGAGGCTCTGACGGTGGATCGGAAGTTGAGTACCACCTCGAAACCATGCCACACTGTAAGGTTTCTCGAGCGGTTGAGTTGGTAGACCCAACTTATCGACCATTTCTTGAGAAACGAAATTCTCAACGCTTCCTCCATCAATGATCAGCGAGCAGCGATGTACTCCTGAGGTGCAGGTGGTACGGAAGATGTTGCGTCGCAGCCAACTATCAGCGTCATGGGCAACGGGTGTAAGCAAGATGTTTGTGGGTGCGCTGTCAGGAGCGATAAAGTTCTCGTGTTCGATTACCAGGAACGGACCGGATTCGTCTCCATCCACTCCCAGAAGCTCATAGTAATCAATTCTCACGGCGTCAGCAGTCAAAGCGGTCGGTTCCTCTTCAGGTGATTCCTGCGGTTCAGGGTCAGGGTCTTCGATGGTGCATAAATGGGCGGGTCTAGCCTTAGGGTTTGGGCACTCTGCTGCTCGATGTCCCTTCTGATAACATCGGAAACAAGTATCATGTCCTACAATAGGTCGACTTCCCAAGATGCCTAGTCCGGGGTTGGCAGGAGTTGATGGTTTGGCTTGAGGTTTACCCGTAACGATTGATGGGGAACCTATCGGTTTGGAGGTCATCATCGGGGTACTGGTGCGAGGGACGGAATTCGCAGGGAAAGTTATCTTCCTTGTCTGGGCTTTAGCGAGCTTGGTCTCAGCCCGTTCAACCTGCTTGTAGGCTTCGTCGACATCTCGACAGTTGTGGAGGTAGAGTTCGTCCTGAATAACTTGGCGGAGTCCTTGCATGTAGCGGGTGACTTCCTAGATAGGAGTCTCCTGCAATCGGTTTCGATGAACGAGGGATTGGAATCCTTCGGTGTATTCCTTCACGCTCATGGTGCCTTGTTTCCATGATTGTAGTCGTGTGTATAGATCTCGTTTGTAATCTTCCGGCACGAATTTGGTTTTCAGTTTAGCCTTCATCTTGCTCCAACTGCGGATCTTACTTTTTCCTTTTCGTTTGCGTTCCGATTGCAAACGGTCCTACCATAGCAGAGCATGTCCCTTTACTTTTATTGTGACAAATTGAACTTTTCGTTCGCTGGTATAGACTTCCACACAAAGAAGTGTTCGACGGTTTAAAGCCAATCCAAAAAGACATCAGGGTCTCGTCCGCCGTCAAAATCCGGGACATCGAGACGGATGCCTCGATCCCATCCTTCATCGGACCTCAGGCCCGGTCGGGGCGGAAATTGGTACACACCGGTAGGTTGTGGAGTATATCCGGGGGTGTGTGGTTCTTGACTCTTGGAAGTGAAAGGGGTGTCATCTCTTGATCCTTCTTCGTCACTTCCTTGTGAATGATAATCGCTAACATGTCCGTCGGAAGTAGAAGAGCTAGAGTCACGGGAAGTGTTACTCCGGGAGTGTGGTCTCCGGTTACTACGCCGACCTTTGTTTAGCGTCTCATTATTATGGATTTTCTCTAGCATCTGACAATTTAGGGAGGCAATCTCTCCGCGCAGTTGTTCGAACATCCGGAACATTTGAGCATTCAAAGATTCTACCGTTAGTTCAGTGTATGGGGTGTAGCCAGTTTTAGAGGTAGACGGTTTTTCGGCCATGGGAATCCTAGGTTTTCTGCTCTCTTTGTTTTTGTGATTTTTTTTTGTTTTTGTTTTGTTGTTTTGTTTTGTTTTTTTTATGCAATGAACGAAAGGAATGCAGACGAAATGCAGGAACGCTAGGCTCTGATACCAAATTGATGCAACCTAATTAAGGGGCGACTTAATGGCAATTTTAAAACGTGAAAACTAATGGACTAAATGACGAAACCAACTAAGATGAGGTGCGATACGAAAGAAAATCAGCAACAAGAAACAACACAATACTCGAGTTCTAGCACCGGTTTCTCCACAATTTCAGGGCAAATCAAATAGTTAATGATTAATGGAAATAAATAGTGATGTTGCGGTCACAAAATCTCAATCATCCACCAAACCAACCAACAATATCACAATCCACAAACTAATAATATGCGGTGGAATAAAATGGTAGAAATGGCACTCATACCACAACCGCAAGGGGAAGATTGGCATGTTTCAGATCTGGTCCTTGAAGGAAGCGGTGGCTAGGGCGACTTCGGCAGCACAGGAGGTCCGTGGTCCAAGGAGACAGAGGCCTAGCGAGCAGGTTGCGGCTGGCGGCTGCTTTGGGGGGTATCGCAGGGGAACGCGGAGGCTGCGGAGGGCGATCACGGCTGAAGGTGGCGCGGGGCGTTGCGGCGGGGTGTCTGCGAGGTGGGCGATGTCGCGAGGCCGGCGCACGGGAAGGGGAGGCGCAGGTGGCGGAAGGGAGGGGTGGCGCGGCGTGGAGAGGATGCACAGGGGTGGCGCGGGGGAGGGTCAAGGGTCGTGGAGAGGGGAGAAGGCGCGAGGGAGGAAGAAGGCGGCGGGGCGAGTTGGACCTGGGAGGGCGAGGCGCTGGTGGGGGGAAGAGAGGATGGCGCGACGGGGCTGGCGAGTAGCGGGAAGAGGAGGGGGGCCGGGGGAAGGCGGCCAGAGGGAGAGGGAGGAGAGGGGAGGGAGGCGGCGGTAGGGGTTAGGGTTTAGAGGGAAAGGGGCGCACGGGATGGAGAAAGGAGAGGGGGGCTGCGAGACCCGATGGAGAGAGAGAGAGATAAGTGAGGGGAAATATTTCTTCATTCAAAACTCACTAAAAACCCTAGCTATTGGGGAGCCTTTATAGAGGCTAAATCCCCCAAAATAAGCAACAACTTTCCTAAAAATAGGAAAAGAAAGAAAACAAAAAAAAGAAAGGATAATAAGGTCTTGTATAATGAGCCTTTTACATAGAACAAAAATAAATAAAATAAATAAAGCACGTGTTCGAAAAGTGATCATGTAAGACCATGCTGCATCAATATACAGTTACATGCACCTTGGTGCAAGCTCCCCATCCTCATATATATATATATATAAAGATCAGATTCAGAACGATGGGATCAGAAAGAAAATTGGAGTATCTCCAATAGAGGATAAGATAGGAAAAAACCACTTAAGGTGGTTCAGCCATTTGCAAAGGAGATCGAGTGATTCACCAATTAAAAGATGCGAGATTTTAGATGTTGAGTCTACTAAGAGAGGACGAGAAAGGCCTGTGAAGTGTTGGAAGGAGACTAGTCGAAGGGATCTTGGTTATTTAGATCTAAGCCTGAGAATGATCCAAAATAGATCCGAATGGAGGCAAGGATCCATGTAGTTGATCCTACTTAATGTGGGAGAAGGCTTTGTTGTTGTTGAAATAAATAAATAGCGATAGACATTTACGACTTTCGAAATTATGAAATCAACTTGAGTTACATACTTTCATGTAGAGCTCCGAACGATCTCTATTGATAATAAAGAAAAGCCTTAAATATCGGATTTCGGTTTCGTTTCGGTGACTGACCGATATGAAATTTCGATCGAATTTCGATCGAAATACGACCGATATTTCGGTCAATTCGGTCAATTTTTAAACAAGGGCCCCCAAATTGCGGTCGATATAGGCCATTTCGGCTGAATTTCGGTCACCTACCGAAACCAAAATTCAACTGAAATTCGGCGAAATTTGATCCCATGAATAAAGTTAGCATATGATTGTGCTAGTCACCCATATATAACTACGAAATACCAAAAAATGGCATAAATAATCATAATCTAAATATTGTAAGCATTCAAAATAATTATATCCACAATCTATATAATTAAGAGTTGGCTGCATGTAATAAAAAATTGTAACACTATTTAAAAATACATGTATTTTAAATAAAAACATCCACATTATAATACTATTTTAACTAAATTGTAGCAATATAAGTAGTCCTTCCAACATGACATACTTATCGATTTTAGAGTACTTATTGTACATTATATTATATAAAAGACTATAACCGTAAAATGTGATGTGTATGTAGTGGGAATAAATAAGCAAATTCTTGATGGTGCATTCAAATGAAATACCTTGAACATGTAAAGAGAAACTGAATAATAGTAACAGTAGTAGGAAGATAAGAGATAAGGTGTAGAGATAGAAGTCCAAGTCGCAACAAACAAACTGTAGCAATAAGAAAATGCAGCAAACAAATATGATTTTCTGCATGCTATATTTTTAAATTTTGAAATGAATGGCAATTGAGTATTAATGTTTTGAATATTTTTCCAAGATTCAAAAATGTTAAGGAAATTTCGATAATAAAAAGATGTAAACATTGTTTATATGTAAATTTTATTCTCCTTACTATTTGATAAAGAATAGCAAAATTAAATATTAGAATCTACTACATGGATCGAATGTGTGTAGACCTCATAATCTCCCCTCCCTTTTCTCGTCAATAAACTCCACACCCCTCTTCCCTATGCACCACCACACACACCTCCAAGGTTCCATATCCACCATCTTCCCTGCCCCAATCCCAACACCGTGCTCAAGTCTCCTCATACATCCGACAATGGCACTAAATATTACACCCCTTTGGATGCTCATGGTTACCATAAACATGGAAGTTACCCACTACATGCAACCTTAGAGCAAACCTCGGACGACCTCAAGCAAGCATACACTAATTAGTCGCTTTTCTCTCCTTTTCCATATTACCGTATCGAAAGGACACCACCGACATCTCAAGATCCATAATTAATTGTGTAGAAAATCAAGCATACAAAGAGACAATGATTTATGTGGAAACCTTCCACAAGATAGGGAAAAACCACGGTGGGAATTGTCCTTGTTGCTTAAAGAAAAAGGGTTTCTCTCATTTATTTCTCTCTTATTTGAAAAAAGGGGGTGAGTTACATATATAGCTCCCAAAGGGAGGTAAATGGATCCTCAGACATGATCCATTTACCCAATAAACAAGCAACTCAACATTCCTCCTCAAGTTGGGTATAGAGATTACACATGCCCAACTTGCCCACAATCTTCTCGAAACCAGTCGTGTAAAGCCCCCTTGGTGAAGACATCGGCCACTCAATCTTCAATTTTTATAATATGGTAGGACAAGCTCTTTACAGTGAATTCTCTCTCTGACAAAGTGACGATGAATCTCAACATGCGTGGTTCTATCATGTAGAACAAGATTATTGGATAGATTTGTAGAAGTCTTGTTGTCACAAAACAACTTCATAGGTAGGTTGTAAATTATTCCAATGTATGTCAAAATAGTATTGACTCGGAGCATCTCAGCAACGCCCATGGCAATGGCCATGTATTCAGCTTCAGCACTAGACCTAGAACATACATATTGTTGCTTGCTTCTCCAAATCACCATATATATACCTAGAGATATGCAATATCTAGTTGTAGATCTCCTTGTATCATTGCATCTAGTCCAATCTTCATGTGTATCCTTCGATCTCAATCTTTACATCTTTGGTAAAGATGAGCCATTTTCCTGAATCTTTTTTTCTCATAATAAAGGACATGCTCTGCAACCTTTGTATGAATATAAGTTGGTGTATGCATGAATCGACTCACCATGCTGATAGTATAAGTAATGTCCAGTCTAGTTCAAGGACCTAAATGTCGGTTTCGGTCATCGTTTCGGTGATCGATCAAAACGGAATTTCGGTTGAATTCCGAAGGCTCAAAATGTCGGTTTCGGTCATCGTTTCGGTGACCGACCGAAATGGAATTTCGGTCGAAATTCAACCGAAATTTCGGTCATTTTTTGTACTAGGGGCCCCATATTTCGGTCATTTCAGTCGTTTCGATCGAATTTCGATTTCAACTGGAAATCAATATTCGACCGAATTTCAATAAAATTTGAGGCCATGGTCTAGTTAGAGTAAGATAAATTAACTTACCCACAAGTCTTTGATAAGATAAATCATCTTACCCACAAGTCTTTGATACCGACTATTGATGCCATCATCAAGCTGCTTTCCAACATTGATGCTCAACTTGTGACTGACTCCCTTCAATAGGCGTAGGAGTAGGTTTACATCGAAACTTTCCAGTTTCCTTCAGTAAATCCAGAGCTTATTTTCTTTGACTGAGGACAAGGCCTTCATTCGACGTTACTACTTCAATACCAAGAAAATACTTAAGGTAAAGACTGCAGCAAGCTCTCCTTTTAGATGGGTTATCTCCTCATTATTGTCATGTGATAAGCATGTCAACAACATAAACGAGAAGAAGAGTCATTTTATTTTATTTTATTTTGACAAATAGTGTGTGATCATCATTGCCTTAATGATAACCTAATTTAATCATTACCACTTTACGCCTCTCGAACCAGGCTCTAGGAGACTGTTTCAGTATGTATAAAGCTTTCTTCAATTTACAACATTTTCTTGTCTTCCCGTGGCCAGGAGGTAAATGCATATAAATATATTCTAAGAGGCCTCCATTAAAAAAACATTCTTAATGTCCATTTGATGAAGCTTCCATTCTTTGAGAACGTCAAGATAAAGAACAATACGCAATATATTCATCTTTGCCACAAGAGCAAAAGTCTCCAGATAATCGATGTTGTATTTTTTATTGAATCTTCTTGCACCAAGTCTAGCCTTATATCTTTCTATTTGACCATTCGATTTGTATTGTATGGTGTAAACCCACTTCGAGCCAATCAAGCGCACTCCATATGGGATATCCACAATGTCCCACGTATAAATTCTTCCAAGGGCCTCCATCTCCTCATGCATAGCATGAATCCACCTATGATCAAAACCAGCTTCAGCAACATTCTTGGGAATCACAGAGGCAAACAACGAAGAAATAAAGCATTTACAATTTTTACTCAGTTTGGAGTACCCAACATATTTGTTAATCGAGTATCTGGTTTATTCTGCGTATCTCGGAGGGGCTTTATCTCCCTTCTCCTACGTCTTTGTGTAATCGAATCTTCTTTAACAACGATCAATCACTTTCAAAAGTGGAGACTAAATCATCATTGACAGTGGAGGGACTTGGATCTTGTAGGGTTTCAACAATATCGGGATTGATATCTATTTCCAAAGGTTGTATCAAAGTTCCTTGCTGATAATTTTTGTTGTAAACTCTTTCATGCCAATGATGAGAACGAGACCTCCATTTCTTTGCCTTTGCGGCAGTCTGGTTGGAGTTACCCGTAGATTTATAAATTCATCACAATTATCAATGAGGAGACCATCTTGAATATTTCCTTCACCATAACCCTCCATTCTCCCGCTCAAGGGTTTAAATATCGATTTCGGGTATCGTATCGATACCCTATCGATACAAAATTTCGACGAAATTTCGACGACATTTCGCCCATATCTACCACCATTTGTGAAGAAATGACTGGAAATTGCCCTCATATCGCCATTTCGCTCGAGATTTCGGTTCCTTGTCGAAACAGAAATTTCGTCGAAATTTCGGGAAATCTGAAACCATGCTCCCGCTAAAGAGAATGTTCAGGGAAGTACGACTCATGCTCAATGAAGGTGGCATCTTTAATACTATGCATTTTCCCATCCTTAGGATGCAATTATTTATAACCTTTTCTGAGTAGAAGATTATCCCAAAAAATACCTTGGATTGCATATGCATCGAGTTTCTTTACATCAGGTGTGGACTTGTGGAAATAACACACAACCAAAAATCTTGGGAGGAAGAGCAAACGGCTTACTATCTGGCTGAATAATAGAAAAAGGAGTAGACACGTTCAATCGCCTTGTGGGCATCCAATTTATAAGGAAGGCACTGGTAAGAACGATCTCTAACCTCTTGGGGAGGTTTCTTTAAGTGCCATGTGAAGAGCACGTGTTCTACCCTTGTTATTTCAATCAAATTAATGTTAAAATTAATATCGTGTCGTTCGTTGTAGTCGGGTAAATACGGACTGATCAAAAACCACTTTAATTAATGTTCAATTAATCACGAGCGGCAGATTTATTTTACTTGGGCAAGCCCAAGGTCGAACTCAGGGAGGCAGCTGTCTCCTTAGATATTTTTTAAGCAAATTTAGAGGTCGGATTTTTAGAAGATTCTTTTTGGTATTTTTTTTAACAATTTTTATGCAATAACGGAAAAATCAATGCAATTTTCAGGCCAGTTTTCAAGTTATATCAGAAATGTGATCAAATAAGTCCAAAAATTATGAAACTTGGCCAGAATATGAAATGCAATGAAATTAAGCTACCAGACCGGACACTCGAGATGAACACAGGAGGAACTATTTTTTTTGGATTTTTCTGACACTTTATGAAGTTACTATGAATTAAATATGAATGCAAAGTGATTTTTACAAAATCAATTTTAATAAATACCAAAACACATTATTTTTAGATATAAAAATTATCCTAGATAGATCTAAGTATGATGAATCCAAGAAAATTGATTAACCTAAAATTCTATGTGAATTGGACTTGTTAAAAATCAATTAAAGAAATCACTAGTTAATTTATTTCGGCCTCGGGATGCGTGCAAATGCAATGATTTTTGGGCACAATGTAAAATAAATTACCCTAAGTCTACTGTGAATTTTTGATGATTTTTGGAGCAACAAGAAACTTAATATGAATTAAAAGGCACACAATGGGCAAAATATGGAAAATTTCACCAATGTAATAATAATAAATTCCAAATGCGTCACAAAAATTAGACACGTGTCACATAAGATAAAGGGCAAGATAAGCTATACAATGCAATTTTTAGAACTTAAAAATAATATCAAATGGACACCTAAACATGCGTGCAAAGACAGGGACCAAATTGCAGCAATTACCTAGAATGCTGGGGGTATGTGTGCAAAATGTCCACGGAACACGTGCACCTCATGTGATGCTCCTGGCAGGGACTGATTTGTAATTTGCAGAACTTCCAGGAGGCTCAGTATAAAATGTCTAGCCCGCACGTGAGAAACACGTGCAGTGCTAGGCTCGGGAGACGTCGGAGGCTCGGATGCTGGCTCGGGTGCGCTGCAGGCTCAGACTGTAGCTCAGGACAGCTTCGGAAGCTCCGAGCCTGAGGGTCGGAGAAGAGGCTCGGAGGAGAGGCGACGTGGCGCACTATGGACCGCTCGATCGTTGAAGATCCAGCGGCTACTAAAGCTGATACGTTGCGCGCCTTGAGCCGTTAGATCCAGTGAAGATCCAACGGAGGAAGATGGCAGACGATGTGGCGTGATGCGGCCCGTTGGATCGAGATGGATCCAACGGTACCTGTAGCTGGGCTGGCGATGGCGACGTGGACGAACAAGGGCCGTCAGATCCTCCTGATCTAACGGTCGTTGGCTCACAAAGACGTGGCTCGATCAGAACTGTCCGATCGTGAGGATCGGATGGCTGCTATACTTCGCGCTCCTCTGGTCCGCCGCCTCCTGCGACGGATGTGGCTGGGCTCCGGCGAAGCCCTCCTGGCTCTGCCGCCTTGTTCCTTGTTCGATGAATGCGCCAAGAGGCCCCTGAGTGGCCGGATAGCTTCGTCGGAGTGCATCGGAGCGGTAGGAACGTATGGAAGGATGGAAACTCGCTGGGAGGCCGGAGACAAAGGAGCTCGAAGAAGCTCCAGCGAATGTTCCGGCCAGTGACGAAGGATGATCCTGCAGTGTTAGGAATGCCAAAAAAATGGTACTCGTGTTCGCGTGGAAGCAGTGAGTGACTGGAGGACTTGTGGCGTGAAGAGGTGGCGTGGTCGGCGTGCTCCTCTGCCGTGATCGGCGGAGCAGTGTTCGGAAGTGCTCGATGAGACGTGGAGGAAGAATGGAGATGTGCGCAAACATGCCATCTCCGAGGCAGAGCTTGGATGATGGTCAGTGGAAGGTGAAGTCGGGCGAGGAATCCTAATAAATTAGGAGAAAGTCGAGAGGGAAGAAGATGAAGATCGGAGAAGGAGATGGACGGTGCTACCTGGGAATGGAGGCTCGATGTAGAGTCTCCGGTCGTCGCTCGAGGGCCGGTAGAAGCCCGAGCTCTAGCAGCTCGATGGAGGGGTTGCTTGCACGACGAAGCTTGCCGTGGATCTCGCCGGAGAGGATCTCTGTGTTCGCTCGGATTCAGGCCTAATCACTGATAGGTGGAGTCGAGCTCAAGGAACTCTCGTGCAAGGGCGGATGGGGTCGACGGTCGCCAGTGGTGGAGTATTTATAGGATGGAGGTGATGGCGTAGGTGACGAAGTGACGGAGTTGGTGGAGGTCGTGGAGCGACATGGGTGCGGTTCATGGAGAGTGTGGAGGTCGGCGAGGATGAGGGTATGATGTATGAGGTGGAGGTGGTAGAGGGCGGAGAGGATGGCCGGAGTGGTGCCGAAAATAGAAAGGGGGCGGTGCGTGCGCGATGTGGGCGACGTGGGCGAGGGACCTGCGGGAGGTAAACGATGAAGTCTCTGCCGTTGGATCTCGCGATCCAACGGCTGAGAATTAGGCGCTACGGGACGGTTGGGATTAGATCTAGGGTTGCGTGATCGAAGGGTGATGGTATCGCCACGTGTCGTGCTAAGGGTTGCGGCACTAGCGTGCGGCTGTGATGAAATAAGCTGTGTGATCGAACGGTAGAGGGAATGGGGAAAAAGAGCGGCTGAGATGGAGAAGATCGGGCGGAGGAGGAAGTGACGCGTGGCGGGCTAAGGAAGAGGCGCTAGCATATGACCAGGATGGAGTCCATGCTTTAATCGGGTGGTGGAAATCGCAGCGGGATTGGACGGCGGCGATGAGAAGAGAAAAGAGGCCATCGGATGGTGGAAGATGAAGGGCGCGTGGCACGATGTGCGCAGGCCGCGTGGCGCAATCAGAGGGCGTCACGTGGCTGATAAACCGAAAATTCAGCCCTTTAATAATATGGAATTAACACTTAAGATGGTCATTGCAGTCGGGCTTAACTAGGTCTATCAAAAACCATCAAATTGATTTGTCCATAGAATAAGATGGCCGTATTTTTATTTTACTTGATAAGAAACCAAGGTCGAATTCAGGGACACGAGCCTCTCTCGTGATTATTCAGACTTTTATCCATCTATTTAAGTGTTGAATTTAAGAACCGTAGGTCAATATATGCAAGAAGACAAGACAGTGCATCAAACGAATATGCAACATGCATTTTTTTTTCAGTCATGCAAATAAATGTGATGAAATGTAACACAAATAATATGTCCTAGATCAGAATGATGAGCAAATTCAACAACGAGTCAATTTCTGGTTTAATTTAGATGACAAACTTGATTGACAACTTGAACAAGGCATCGATTAAGTAATAAGAGACACATGGTTATCAAAATAATACATCAAAATTAATGTGTCCACAGTAAGAAATGATCATGCCTTCATCAAACAAGCTTTACAATGAAACTGAAATCAAATCAGTCAAAAATATGATGTTTAAAATATGCATGAAAGAAGATAAGGGCATAACTGAAAGAAAACATGAAAGATAACTACAAACAGTCCCTGGGAGGGACTAAAATGCAATAAAAATAAAGCGTGAGGCCTTCCCTGTAAATAACCCACGCACGCGAGTGCATATTTGCAATTATTAAAACCCGCGAGGCTAACAATGCAAATATCCTAGGCGCTCGTGGGTTGCACGTGATCCAGGACCTGTCTGCAAAATGGAGAAGTCGGCGGGGCCTCTGTGAAAATTTCCCAGAAGACACGTGCATGGCACGCGCTTTCCCAGGCTCGGTGGAGGTTCAGGATCGGCTGAGGCTCTGAGGAGGTTCGGCTAGGCTCAGAATGGCTCGGGCAGCTTCGGCTAGGCTCGGCGACGGCTCGGGGGTCTGAAGAGGTTCGGGGTAGGTTTGGAACCCCCAAGCCTCGAGCTCTGGCGATGAGACTCGGACGTTCTTCGATGCAGACACGTGGTCAACTAGAGACCGTTAGATCACGAGGATCCAACGGCACCTGTAGATGGCGCTCATGGGCGACGTGGCTGCATCTGCGCCGTAGGATAAACTCCTGGAGGGAGCATCCCACGACGCATGTACGTTCTTCCTCTGCTGCAGGCGGCGGTGTTATTAGAGCTCCGGCGATGAAGCTCCTCCTCCGCCGCTCGTTCTTGGACAAAGTGGACCTCCCCAGAGCTCCCGTGAATTAAGTCGAGGTAGCTGGAAGCTCGGGGGAAGGCGTTGGACTTTCTTGCTCAGACCGTCGGAGCTCTGCTGACCGCGGCGAAGTAGACGAAGTTGGCTCCGATGAGTCGCCGACCATTGAAGAAGTTAACATCCTGCAGGGTTAATGCGATGGCCAAAGTATAGGGCAAGCGATTGTGAGTGGTATGGGGTTCCTTATGAACGAGTGGAGGTGAGGAACCGGGGCTCCATCTCCGGTGATCGGAGAGGAGGTGGGTCGTAGGTGATCGGGGTATGAAAGAACGAAGAAAGGTGATCGGAAGACGCGCGTGAACGGGGGATGGAAGGTGAAGCTAATGCGAAGGTCTATGGAGTGTGAAGGTGTGTAAATCTACCTAATTAATTAAGAGAAACTGCATGAAAAATACAAAAAATGACAAGGGGACTTACCTGGTCGCAGATGGAGGTCGGAGGCTTGGGCTCGATTCGAGCCCCAGATCGTCGTTGTACCTCCTCAGCCAATGGAGGCAGCTCAAGCGGGATGGAAGCGCCGCGACACCGCCATGGAGGGCGGCGGGTCGACACCAGAGGAGATGGGTCGTCTTCGCTCGATCCTCCACCTCCCCCTGTCACAGGGAGATGGAGGAGGGTTGGGCCTCCCCACCGCATAAAGGTGGACAAGGTGTTCATGCGGAGGATAAGGTGTATTTGAAGGACGAAGAGAGGCAGTTTCGGTGGTGAGGGTCATGACTTGCGAGGGAGATATGGTGTGAGTGGAGGAGGATCGTGGATGGCGTGAGCGTCCGCGAGGATGAGGGGAGACGGGGGAAGGTCGTGGAACGGTTAGCGAGAGGTAAGGATGTCGGACATGATGGAGGAAATGGGAAGGGCGAAGGGGGTTCGTGAGATAAAGAACGTGGGTTAGAGGAGATACTGGAGGTAGACGACGACTCAACCGTTGGATTTTGCGATCCAACGGTCGAGAAGAAGGCACCATCGAGCGGTTGTGATATGATCGGGGGCGGTATGATCGAAGGGCCAAGGTGTTGCCACGTGGCGTACTGGAGGATAAGGCGGCAACGGGCGATGGAGATGGGCTCAGGGGTTAGATCGAACGGTGGGGACCAGTGAGGCACTGGACGGCGATAATCATGAAAGAGAAAATAGATTGGGCGGCGCACAAATCGCCAAGTGACGTGTTCTGGGTGAGGCGCTCGCGGACGGTGGTGATCAAGGCATGAGGGAAGATCGGACGGCAGGGAAAAAGAATATGCGTGGAAAGAGTGGAGCCGTTGGATCAGAAGGAGATCCAACAGCCAAGGGCGTGGGCGAATAGGTCAAAGGGACCGGGCCACGTGGCTCAACCCGAAAGGGAAAGGGCCGCGTGGCCTAATCAGATTATTGCTTTAAAGATTCTGATGATTGAGGGGTTAAATGGCTGAATTTCAGAAAATTCAAAACTTGAAAATTGTAGATCTCGATGAGATCTACAAGTTTCATGTTGACCAAAAATGGAGATGAGGTCATTTGAAGAAACAAAATATTTTTGAGGGTATTTTTAAGGCTAAAAATACCATGAATTTTAGTTTTGCCATTTTTTGTGATTTTTAATTAATTCAAGACTCTGATAATTACAGGACTTTATCTGATTTTTATTGACACATATTTAAGCAAGGGGGTTTAAAATAGGCAAATTATGATGATGAAACCGAGTTTCATCAGTGGCCTGATCTAAATGGTTGAAAGAGAATATGGAATTAGAGAGAGAAGGAGGCCGAATTTGGAAAAACTCAAAACATAAAAGTTGTAGATCTCGATGAGATGTACAAGTTTCATGTTGACCAAAAACGGAGATGAGGTCAAACAAGGTACAAAATACAAGGATACAAATATACATACATATAATGTACAAAGGGGCCCCAAAATCCAAGTTTTGCAAACGAGCTCCGATTTAAATGAAATTAGTCTCATTTTAAAGGTCTCTGAATGTGTATTAATCTGAAAATGAGTAGACCTAGATCGGATGTTGTATGAGGTAGATATTTGCATTCTAAGGTCTGAGGTCTCCAATAGGGTTTGGGGTTTTATTTGGTATTTTACAAGCTAGGAATTTTTGCCCCTTTTTCCTTGTATTATTAGTTAATAATATACATAGTATAGGGTTGGTTTTATTGATTTTGGAGTTAGTATAAAATATATACAAATAGGTGAAATATGGTGAATATACAGGTGATTTTTACAAGTGAAATTGGCTCCTTATTTAATGCAAATATGAATGCTAAAATGCAGATATTATGCATACATGTATGTATGCTAATTTTGCAAGATAAGGGGAAATATGCAGCTAATTTCTCGGGAACAAGACTTTATTTTCAACTTTAAGAGTAATGAATTACAGATTCATCACCCTGCTAGCTTCAAATAGATGCATATTCTTCCTCTCTGCTACACCGTTCCGCTGAGGAGTATAGCTACAAGAGGTTTCATGAACAATCCTTTAGTAGTAAATAGTTCTTGCAATTCCTTAGACAAATATTCCCGAGTATTATCTGACTTGAGTCGTTTGATCACTTTTATGTATCGTTTCTCAATAAGACTGCAAATTTTTTTTACAATGGTGACAAACTCTCCATGATCACATAGCAGATAAACAAATGTACTTCTAGAATAATCATCAATAAACATAATGAAGTACTTGTGTCTATTAGGAGTAGGAATATTAGATGGACCCCGAACATCAGAATTGATTGACTCAGAAAATTCACTTGTCTTACTCTAAAAAATAGAGTAAGTTGCATGAGTATGCTTTGCCTTCAAACAAATATGGCAAACTAGACCCACAACGTTCATATCTTTGAATAATAAAGGAAATAACTTTTTAAGATAGCCAACTAGGTGACCAAGGCACATGTGCCACTGTATGAGCAAACTCTGACAATCCTTTCTGCTTTTTCTTTCTTGAATCATAGTTGTTAATGCAAATGTGATTCAGACTCTAAACCGATTCCGACTCTCCTCACTGTCACTGAATCTTGCAACATACAACGATCAAAGGAAAAAACAAGTTGACAATCCAATTCTTTTGTTATCTTGCTAATTGAAAAAAAATTAGAAGCATGTTTAGAACATGAAGTGCATTGTTAATAACAAATTTGTTAAGAAGGGAGACGCTTCCCTTCCTGCTATTGTAACATGAGATCCATCAATTATACCAATATGGTCCTTGTCAGATGTTAATTTATAAGCGCTAAAAATTTTTGGGTCACCTGTCATGTGGTCAGTGGTATTACTATTTATTATCCATTCTTTGTTCTCGTCGATATGTAAACCATGACGATTCTTCTTAGCAGTAACTGCGAGTGCACTAATGGTAGTGCAAGTTTGATCAGAGGTTCCCTCTCGAGTATTTATCATGTTCAAATAAGTAAGAAGTTTGTGAATTTGATCATATTCAAAAGTTCCCTCTTAATCTCGAGTTTTTCCTTTCAACCTCTCAAGCATATGACCAACATTAGCTTTTATTTGTCTCTTATGCATTTTTTAAAGAAGTCTCTCATGCATTTTGTCTAACACCTTCGCTGCACTTCCAACTTTGATTGCAACTGACATAATACAAACAAACTCTTCTCTTCCTACAAGCAGTCCTCTCTTCCTACAGTCCAAAAAATATGTAAAACAAGGCCCACAAAATACCCAAAACTGCAGCACTCAAGGGTAAATGCGCACATGCATGTTGCTTCACCAAGCAATCCGGAACAGATCTTTAAACACCTAACAAGACCTACTTGCTGAAAAAATCTAACGAGCATGCCCTTACTTGCACAATAGAACACCATGACCAACGAACCTTAAAACCTACCATTACAAAGGTCGGTACGGCTCCAACGAACAAACAATGCCACCAACCAACAGTTAGAAGTAGAAGAACAACACAACCCACACTAGGGCTATCGCAAGGGTACAAAAACAACCCACACAAAGGCTAGAACAGGGGCACAACACACGACAAACCCACGGCGAGTGCAAACAACGATCTATGAGCGTCCACTGATCAACACATTAAGCGTTCTGATACTATGTAGAAAATCAAGCACACAAAGAGACAATGATTTACATGGAAACCCTCCATAAGAGGGAAAAAACACGATGGGAATTGTCCTTGTTGCTTACAGCAATAAGGGTTTCTTTTTCTTATTTGAAAACAATTTAGGGTGAATTCCATATATAGCTCCCAAAGGGAGGTAAATGGATCCTCGCTCATGATCCATTTACCGAATAAACAAGCAACTGAACAAACTGTGATAATAGTAGTATCATGTAGGCCTTCTAGTCACGCATCTGAGCGCCAAACAAATCTTCTACTAAGAGCACATGGACTTTGCAAAGTCATAGCTTAAACCCTGAAGGATGAAGGATATTGTTGCGGATCACGGAAGCAAACACACACAAACACGATCAAACAAGCAAGATGCAAACACATAGATTTACAAGGTTCACCCGTAGCTAAGTTACGTCCTTGGGCATTGACGATCGGTTTTCACTATGTAGAGAAGGAAGAGAGTAGACAATTGTTTTATTAGATCATGTTGTGTATTGCAGAAGCGGAATACGAACAAACGGCCAATCAAGCAAGCACTAAGACATGAATTTACAAGGTTCCTCTGCAATTGGGTTACATTCTTGGCGACGGTGGTAGATCAATGGATCTCTTCAATATGGTGGAAGAACTGGAGTATAGAGAGATGATTCAAAATACTAAACCTATGGAGGATAATATAGTACCTCCTCTCATACAAATAAATCCTAAAACAAATAGGACTTCAAATCCTAAAGCAGACAGGACTTTGAATCCAAAATTAAATAGGACGTTGATTCAATACATATCAACAATCTCATTCTTGAATTAAATCATCTGAGAAGTTTTGCCAAGCTTAACCATGATTTGAATCCTCAGATAGCAGAACTGCTTGATTTTCAAGGCAATCCAAAAAATCCCCACCTTGATTTGAATCCTCAGATAGCAGAACTGCTCCAAATCCGGATAGTAAAACTCAAGGCATTATCAAATATCTCCATCTTGAAATTGAATCCTTCGATAGCATAATAACCACTGCTTTAAATTTGTATAGTGGGTTTCAAGGCATTATCAACAATCTTCACCTACAATTGAATCCCCTGTTGCAAAACCTCAACTGCTAGACTTCACCGTCGCCTTCCTCTAACGGGCTACCGCTTGACTGCCAGTCAAAGGTTGAACATGTTCCTACCAATGAACTCTTAATGTTATGATACTAGTTTGTTGTGAATCTCAGAAGCGGAATACGCACAAACGATCAATCGAGCAAGCACGAAAACTTACAAGGTTCACCCGTAACTGGGCTAC
This sequence comes from Ottelia alismoides, assembly GCA_037367405.1. Taxonomy (NCBI): domain Eukaryota; kingdom Viridiplantae; phylum Streptophyta; class Magnoliopsida; order Alismatales; family Hydrocharitaceae; genus Ottelia; species Ottelia alismoides. Next base: position 436,304 of record JAZKJV010001362.1, on the reverse strand, counting down.
ATCCTTGGTGACGGCGTCTCTTCAATATGTTGAAAGAACTAGAGTACAGAGAGACGATTCAAAACACTAACCCTATGGAAGTTTACCTCCTTCCACATAAATAAATCCTAAAACAAATAGGACTTCAGATCCTAAAGCAAATCGGAAAACAAAAAGAATTTCAAATCTTAAAACAAACAAGATTTTGAATCTCAAACCAAATAGGACTTTGTCTACGGGCTTAAATAAAATTCAATGCATGTCAACAGGTTATTTAGCAGATGTCAAAATTGTAAGGTTGGATATTAAAATTCACCACTTTTTGTGTATCTCTCCACTTCGCGTGAGCTTCCCTTTAGCTTGCCATCTTCCCAAGGTGTTGAGCAGCATTGCTGACAGGACACTGTAGCCTATAACTCTGCATTCATATACATTAATCTCCTCCCAATATCACTCCCAGTGAAATAAGGGACAGCCTCAAACCATAATATACTGAACAACTCAGATAAACGAATTGTTACAGAGGCTGATTATTACAAGTTGTACACATATTTGACTTAATCAGTGATGCCACCGGCAGGCCAGGGATGTTACATAATCTGTATCAAAACTATTGTGAATATTCTGACTCAAAAACATATATGTAAGATAGGAAACCGTAATGGCTTCTCTCTTGCCCATGTTTCCAAAAAAGAGAGGTAGCATCTTTATTATAAGGCTTGAATTTGGTTTCGATTTAGTTGGGGAACATCCTTGTAGGGACCTCAACCTTCTTGTTATGGTTCATGTTTCCAAATTTCCTTTCAATTCTTCGATGCTTGTATAAAACCAGTCTTAGGGATTCAGCATTCCAACCAACAACCATTATTCCCTCATCTACCTCGCCGCCACCATACCCACCTCTAAAATGATTTTTCCCTCAAAACAGAAATACTTGCAACAGCATTCCATTAAAGAAAGGATCCATTCCGCATAAAAAACGACTCTAACCATCGATTTTAACAAGAGAAATTTCAGACACTTCATATTATCTAAGTCGTGTGCAGATCCTAAATTCACGTAAATTACTGATGATTCAGATGACCAGTTTTTCAAAGTATGATAAGCCGAGATCTTCATAAAATTCAACTCATGGCTTCCAGAAAGGAAAGTTGGCGTTTTTCTTCCTGAAGTCGAATTATGTGATCCCAAAATAGAACCAAATTAAGGAAACTGGTATCATACAAACAACAGCAGAACAAAGACTAAAATGAGCTCTTTTATATAATATACCAAAAGGCAGTATAGTTAGAGAACTCGAAAGCGGACGCCATCACTCCGATCGAAGATGCCGCGAACACGCACTGCCCGACCCTCAGCAGCAGCCCGCTGATCGTGCCTGGGCTCCCCAGCAACACCTTCATCTCGGCCTCAATTCCTCCCGGAAACTAGGGTTTGCTCCGCCGCGGCCGGTAACGGGTGGATTCCAAGAGTATCATGGCAAAGCTGCTCATTTGATATCGATATCAGCTCAATCTCGTCCTGTGTAGTGATAAAGGAGAGATCTTGTGATCGGAAATTAAGATTTTTGGTGAGATCTCTGGTGTGAATTGGGTATGGTGATGCTGAGTAGAAGGTCAACTCTATTAGCTGAAGGGGATTTGAAGCAAAGGTGGTTTTGTGTTAAAATATTGATATAAATGAAATTACTTTGATTATTTAATGATTTTGTACTTTTATTTTGTGGTCAATAAATATAAATAAGGGATTTTTACTCGGCAGACCCTGAAATCTTTTGCAATTACCGCTACGACCTTTAAAACATCGTAATTCCTCCCCCGACCCTGTAAAGTTGCTAACCCTTACCCTACAGACCATGCGGTTAAAGCCCGTTAATTGACCCGTTAAACTTAACCAGATTCCGTTATATTCATTTATATTATACCCATTTTGTTCATTAAATTTACATGGAGTGCCACTCCATCATCCGAGACCCTCCCTCCGATCGTTCCCCCACTTCCCGGCGATGCTACTCTCCCTCCCCCCACCCCCCGGGCCGACGATGGAGCCCCCCGCCCCCCTGCCGACGATGGAGCCACCGCCGATTACCCCCCCCCCCCCACCCGCCACGCTGCGACCATCATGGCTCTACCGTGGCTCCTCCTCCCCATCCTCGCCCGTCGCCGCCGCCAGAACTTGCCGCCAGGGCCCATCTCCCTGCCCATCTTCGGCAACTGGCTGCAGGTCGGTAACGACCTCAACCACCTCTTTCTTGCTTCCCTCGCCTCCTCCTTCGGACCCGTCTTCCTCCTCCGCCTCGGCCTCCGCAACCTCGTCGTCGTGTCCGACCCAAAGCTCGCCTCCGAGGTCCTCCACACGCAGGGCGTGGAATTCGGCTCCCGTCCCCGCGATGTAGTCTTCGACATCTTCACGGGTAACGGCCAGGATATGGTCTTCACCGTCTACGGCAACCATTGGCGCAAGATGCGCCGGATCATGACACTGCCATTTTTCACCAACAAGGTCATCCAGCAGTACAAGGACATGTGGGCCGAGGAGATGGAGCTCGTCCTCGCCGACCTCCACGCAAGCGTTGCTGCCTCCTCCGAGAGCATCCTCTTCCGTCGTCGCCCCCTGCCTCGCCCCCCCCCCCCCCCCCCCGTTCGCGCCCCCCTTGCGAAGACGAAGCCCCCCTCCCTCCCCTGAACGATGGAGTTCCCCGACCGCGCCGCTTTGCCCCACCCTCGCGCTGAAGGCCCTCCTCCCTGCCAGCATCCGAATTTTAATTTTTTTTCTTTTTCTTTTTATTTCGGCTAATCCTAACCGTTAGATGCTAAATTGGTTAGGTTAACTCAAGACTAACCCAAGTCTTTGACTCAAATATAGTTAGAATTGACGGCAGGGTTTATTGGGTAAGACGGAGCAAGTTTACGAGGTCGGGGGAGAAATTACGATGTTTCAAAGGTCGTAGTGGTAATTGCAAAAGATTTCAGGGTCTGCCGGGTAAAAATCCCTATAAATAATGTGTTAGGAAGTACAGAGTAACATCTAGGTCAGAAAATGTATTGCCGTTAGATGAGATGGACTTTTCTTCATTTAATTTAATAACAGAAGGGATTTTTTATCAGAAGGTAATCCGGAATTTTCTATCCAATACTTTTTATTTCCTTTTTAAATAATGATCATTATTCATCGTCAATTTGTAATACATATCCCATAAAAAATATGATTTTCCCTCCATAACGATATTTTAGTTCACATTTTTCAAAACGAAAATACGAAATATGAATAAATCTTCATTATTCCTTTTTTTCTCGTTATTGTAAAAGAACAATGATAATGAACAGACTAACTCGTTCTTCATTCCATTTCCTTACTCCATCTTTTTTATCTCCCAAGTGAGGTGTAATTGAACAAGAATTTAGAAGTTAAATCATGCTGATGCCTTTGATTTTAGCTAGTTAAAAATCAGTGGTGACTATGGAATATATAAAATAAAAATTGGAGAAAAGGTTTCGGTTGTTTGCTTTTCCGGAAGGATGCAATCTCTTCAACGATTTAATCTGAATTATAAATAAATTGTGAAAACTCGTGATTGTAATTTTTTTGTAAAGAAAGTTTGACTATTGGGATTAGTGGATACGACAAGTTAGGGGGATGTCTATAATGCGGAACTAAATATAAACTACCTTGGAGTTAGAGCTAATATAGTCATAATTTGAGCTAGCATTCCACCATCGTATAAAGGGAGAGCCGCCACGATTGTCGGTGAACCTCATAAATCTTTTGTTGTGGTTGTGATCTTTTCATTCTTGCTTGCTTGATTGTTTGATTTTGTTCCACTTCCCTTACACACAACGAAATCATGCATTGCTGATCCAAATCGGTCTTTTTTATTGAAAACATTAAATGCACATATTCCACCTAACAAGACTAGTGCACAAAGACCTTGGGAATATTTTGCTATATCATGTCACATCTTGCCTTCTTGGGGGATGACATGATTGCACAAAAGAAGTAGCTAAAATTTGATTACAAATGCGTGAGAAATGGTGAATTTCAATGAATTCACAACCTCCACCGGACTTGGGGAGTTTGGGGATTTTGAGTTTCTCTTGATCATGGAATTGAAGTCATACGTGTTGATTCTCACATTTATTCTAAGATAATAACACCGGTGTTTTTACCAACCTAATTTGATTATTAAAATAAAGATATGCTTGCCATATTTTTCTTTAACCTGTGTGAAGGTAATACTGTGAATTTTAGGAAAAATAAATTGTGTCCGTGACATACTTTATTTTTTAAAATTTAAATTATACTGATAATGAGATGTTTTTATGGGCTATCAATTGAATATCTTTTCTTTTTGGGGAAAGTCTAATCTTTTTCAAGAATAAGCTAAATTTATATCCTTGAAGTTAATATAAAGGTTACATCTAGACGAATGTGTAAGGTATGAACAACACAATTAATGTTGTTTATAATATTAATTATTATAATACAATTACATAAAATCATGTTGAAAAGAAATTACTTCCATCTTATTTATAAAATAAAGTGAACATTCTTAACATAACGTAAAAGCATGCAACCAACACAAACTGATCGGGGTAAATCCATGAGTTCGAGTCCTTACTATTACTATTTACTTTACTAGTTTTAATAACCACTTGAATCTTGAATTGTTCTATGACTATAATTTCATAGTATATCTTTTAACTAACAGATCAAATAAAAAAAGAAACTTCGAATATTGATCTTTTTATTTTACCTTTACTTTGATACGGTAGATAAAAAAATTACCTATTTTTTTCCATGTCCCTAAATTTATTTATATTAATTAGATACTACTTTCAATATTAAATTATGGTATACTGGAAATGAAAGTCCCTTTCTCGCATTTGTCCTCTAGTGCATTGACGGAACAACAATATTGAATTCTGTAATCAAAGAAAGATATTGAAAAATAGATTATAAAAAAAACTTTTCTTTGTGGCGTAAAAGAATAGCAATTTCTTTTTATAAAATGAATGGTCGAGTGTTTTAGGGCCCAGAGTTGTTATTCTCTCGCTTTGCCATTAGCTATCCCAAACTAGATCTCAGAATAATCGCTTGTGCGCCTCACGGAAAGAGCCTATTCTGACTAATAGCTTTAGTCCTCATCATGATTAATCTTAGACACATGCATAACTATGATAAATTCTAGGACTACCCCCTAATAGGGAAATCGATTTAAGATACATATGGTTTCAAATACAAGACCAATAGCCCTTTCGCCATACCGTATGGCTCCATCCAAATTGAAAGAGTTTAAGATTCAATTGCAAAGAACTACTAGTAAGGGCTTTATTCAAGCTAGTGTATCGCCATGGGGAGCACCTATTCTTTTTGTTAAGAAGAAAGATGGAACTCTCGAGCTTTGCATTGATTATCGAAGGCTAAACAAGGTGACGGTACGGAATAATTATTCTTCACCTCGTATATATGATTTAATTGATCAGCTAAAAGGATCTTCTATATTCTCAACGATGTTGAAAATCAAGGAGACGAACATTCTCAAAACAGTTTTTCATACACGTTATGGACATTGTGAATTTTCGGTAAATGCCATTTGTATTAACAAATGCGTCAGCTGCTTCTATGAACTTAATGGATCGTGTCCTTCATCCTTGTTTGGATAAATTTGTGAAGTATCTTGAAGGAAAATAAAGTATATACAAATTAAGTAAATGTGAATTCTGATTGCATAAGATAACTTTCTAAGACATGTCATTTCAGGGGATGTTATCTCTGTGGAGCCTGCTAAAGATGAAGCTGTCTAAGTTAGGAACGACCAACCAACATTACAAAAATTCGGAGTTTTCTTGGACTAGCAAGATATTATCGAAGCCCCATCGAGAACTTCTCGATTACTACATCCCTGTTAACCAAATTAACCAGGAAAGATGTGAAATTCGCATGGAATGATGATTACTAAAAGAATTTTCAAGACTTAAAAGTCGCTTGACTTTGGCCTCGATTCTTAGCCTCCCGTGTGCTGGTGGAGCATATGCAGTATATAGTGATGCATCGCATAAAGGGTTAGAATGTGTTCTTATGCAGCATGGCAAGGTTATTCCTTGTGCTTCCAAGCAACTCAAAAGACATGAAGTGAATTGCCCCACTCATAATTTAGAATTACCGGCAATTGTGTTTGACCTCAAAATTTAGAGACATTACTTATATGGTGAAACTTGCCAGATTTTTACAGATCGCAAGAGTTTAAAGTATATCTTTACACAGAAGGAATTGAACCTCGGATAGATAAGGTGGTTAGAGCTAATCAACGATTATGATTGTATGATTGATTATCATCCAGGTAAAGTAAATGTTGTATATGCTTTGAGCCGAAAGTCTCGTGGAAGGTAGAATCATATAAAGAATGAAAACACTTTGAAATAATTGTGATATTAAGGACAGATTTGGCCATTGATGATTGTGGATCACTTTTAGCAAATATGCAAATACTGCTAATTCTCTATAATGATATTCTAGCCGCTTAAGAGCATGACACCAAAGTTTTAGAGACAATAGAGAAAGCTAAGACCGGAGATAGCTCAGAATATAGTTTGGACGAGCAGCATTTCTTGCATTTTAAACAAAGGCTTTGTGTTCCGGATTTTTTAGAAATAAAAAGGAAAATTTTAGAAGAGGCTCACAATCCATTATAGGCCATGCACCTGGAAACACTAATATGTATAGAACACTGAAGGGTGTCTAGTGGTGGCTTGGAATGAAAAGGCAAATAGTTGATTGTGTTGCTAAATGTATAGTATGTCAGCAAGTTAAGTCAGAACGTCTAAGACTACCGGGTATGTTAGAACCTCTCTCAATTCCCGATGGAAATGGGAGCATATTACCATGGATCTTGTAAGGGACTTCCTCGTAGTTCAAGAAATCATGATGAGATATGGGTCATTATTGATAGATTAACCAAGTCTACCCACTTTATAGAAGTTAATGTTAAGTATACTCATAAAAGGTTATGCAAAGTATTTGTCAATCAGATAGTCCATCTAGATGGAGGATATGTTACTATTACCTTAAATAGAAATCCCAGATTCACCTCTAAACTTTGACCAAGTTTGCAGAAAACACCTGATACAAAATTAAACTTTAGCATTGCATTTCACCCACAAACTGATGGTCAATCAAAACACGCTATTCAAGAATTAGAAGATATGCTTCGTGCATGTACTCTGAGTTTCAAAAATACTTGGGATAATTACTTACCACTTATGGAATTTTTCAATAGTAATATCTATCATTCTAGTATCCAGATGGCTCCATATGAAGCCTTATATGGTAGATTGTGCATAAAACATGTATACTGGATTGAAATGGGAGTACGAAAACTACTAGATCCTGAACTGATCCAAACTTCCGGTGAGAAAATAGAAGAAATCAAAAGATATTTAAAAACAACACAAAGTTGACAGAAATGTTATGCTGACAAACAAAGGAGAAACCTAGAATTTGAAGTTGATGACCAAAATTTTTTGTGTGTTTCTCCTTGGAAGGGTCTTCTAAGATTTGGTGAGAAAGGGAAGCTCGTTCAAAGATATATCGAACTTTATGATATTATTCAAAGAATTGGACAAGTGGCATATTGCTTATTGCTCCCACCAGAGTTGGCACGGATTGATAATATTTTCCATGCTTCACTTAGAAGGTATATTCCAAATACATCATTAATAATTGAGTTTTGCTCATGGTTAAAAGAGAAATATCAGATGTAGAAAACTGCTCGAAGCAAAATTCAGTTAATCAAACAAAAATCTAACACACACCTGAAAGGAAAGAAATCGATGTTTGTTTCACTATTTATTTATCTATCCAGATAAGTGTGCATGGGTCAAACACAAGGATGCAGAAAGTCGCGCTTAATTTTTCGAGGGAAGAAAATATTTTTTGTGATTTTTTATCTTCCTTTTCTTCTCTTCTTCAGTGAGAAAACTCTTTTTGAAATTTTAGTTTTTATTCTTTTTATTTGATTTTTAATTTTTCAATTTTTTTATCTAATTTTCAAAAGAGTTATTTTTTAAAATAAAAGTTCTACTATATAGTATAGGTATAATAGAAAATAAAAGTGATACTATATAATAGAAGAAGCGGAAAATCGATCGAGCAACGGGCTCGATAACGCACAAGACGAACTCAAGAGGAAATCAAAAAAGGAGGAATAAAATCACAAAAGAAATCGATGAAAATCTTTGAAATTTTATTCAAAAAATGTAGAAGAAAACACTGTACAAAGGTGTCAACTTATCAGGGGTATCAATGTAAATAGAATATAAAAAGAAAATATGGAAGTTTCACAATTATGTCCATGGTTAGGGACCTATTGCAATAAAAGTCCTCTAGAATTACATTTAGGCCCCCTTGTAGGGACCTAAATGTAATGATCAAAATGTTCGAGATGTCAGATATTCTGGAGACTAGCAGAGGCTTATTTGAAGATTTTCCACATCTTGGAAGATTAGAGTGAGCCTTTTTGATCGGGTTTGTGTGATGTGGACATGTGTCAGTCGTTTGTAACTTGGTTGTTCTTCCCCCAAATCACAGTGCAGGCAGCAATGATTGCTTCTCTGGCGATCAAGGCTGCTCGTGATGGTTGTGCGAGTGATCGGCGTTGCTCTGGCTACTCGAAGGTAGGGCCAGAAGGGGGATCCTCCCCCTTCGCGCCCGCCTACTATGTGAGGATAGAAGTCGAGGGAAGATGAGTTCTAGGGCTCCAGATCTAGAAATGACAAAACTCCCAGGTCCATTGCAGCACGTTCTTGCGTATTGGTGTTGATGCCGATCAAATTAGAGCGAAAGATCTCTCCAAACGCTTCCTGATTTGCTCTAGATGATAGAAGATCATGCAAGAAAGTTGAGATGGTTCGATTCCTGATGGAATCGGGTAAATAATGGAGTTCTTGTGCAGTAGCCAAAAGTTCAGATATGAGTGGTTTTCAAATCGAATTTTAAACAAAACGAAACCAAATTGAGTCGAATTAAAAGTGGAATTGGATTGTGAATGAAAGATGGTTGATTATCCTAACTAATTGTATAATTAAATGCTATAATATGGGATTAAATAATGTATAAATTAATTGTGTAAGTAATTGTGTAATTAAATGCTATAATATGGGAATAAATAATTTGCTATAAAATTAATTTAGATATATAAATAAACATAGATGTATGTGCTATGGTTTAAATTCATCTATAAATTAGTGTTTTAGATTTATTTAAAATACTAAATAATGTCTAAAAATTCTAAAATATTTATGCACAATCTATAAAATCAAAAATAATTTAAAAAAAATAAAATCACTAAACTATAAATAGTATGTTTTGAATAAAATAAATAGCTTAAAACCCAATTATCATTAGGATCCAAAATCGACTTTGTACAACGGACTCCTATTTTAGTGAAGTCAACTTTAAAGGTGAGTATAGTAAAATTGAAGTTCATATGAAGAATTTATGATGTTCGGAAGTTGAGAAATTGACAAATTAAATGTTGAATTTCTTAGCATATATACAGGCTGGCCTTTTTTAGGATTTTTATATTTTTATAGATATTTTTATAAATAAATATGAGAAGAGTTTATTGAAAAATATCTATAAATGAATTAATTTAAAAACATTGAAGTTTTGATAATTACTGGATAAATAATGAATATTATGTGCAGTGTATAATTAATTCTTTTGTGGTTTTCTTCCTTATCCCCCCTACTTTTTTGTTTATCGACCAATCCATGTTGATTTGGTTTCAGGGATTAGGTTATATAAATATATCCTTCAGCTATATTTATATTTTATTAGTCATATTGTGCATATATACACATTTACGGCATGCCTTCTTATTTATTCCTTTTTATTTTTTATTTATTTACATGTTTTTAATGCACAAAAATGCATTTTTAGTCATGAATGGTATTTTATAAAGATCTGAATTATTGGATATTTACATGCATTTGCTAAGGGTTCTAAGACAAGATGCGATAGAAAAGTTAATGAATCATGGATTCATCAGTTATATGTGATACAACATCAACAAGTAGAGCTGAATGAAGACCTATCATACGAAGAAAAGTCAGTGAAAATATTAGATCATAAGGTTCAAGAACTGTGAACCAAGAGATTTGGTTGGTTAAGGTATTATGGAGAAGTCAAGCTATATAGGAAGCAACATAGGAAAGAGAGGATGAAATACGATCCCAATACCCTGACCTTTTCCTCAATGTGATCAAGATACATATATAAATTTCGAGGAACAAGTTTTTTTAGTAGGGAAGAGTTGTAACATCCATCTTAGATTAATGCTTCTATATATATTAAGCCTACAATTTAGGGATGGACAATGCTAGATACGGGTATAGATGTTTTACGGATGCAGATATAATTCTTTACGTATATGAGAAAACATGCTATGAGATCTATTCTTGAGATGGATCAAGATTCAGGTGTCATAATTAACATAGTGGATATTTTAATAGATGCTACTTAACTTCATTACATCACTATTACAAGCTACAAATAATGAATTGGACAATAATTATAATAGATATGCAAGTATGTGATGAATCTGCATTTCATCATCTTTATTCTTTTATTTTAGCTTAAAATCTCTTATTAAACACTTGTGAATATCAATAAAATACTCATTTTATAATTATTTATTATTTTGTAAATATTAAACAAAAATCATTGTTTTTAAATCTAAAACAGATAAAGAAAGAAATAAAGGGAAAATAAAGAAAAATAAGACTGTATATATGAAATAAATACATGCTGACTCTAACATCAAATCAAGGTCAAAACTTGACCTGATCAATAAGGAATAAAGTAGGAGATAAGGCCAGTGTATAAAATTAAAGAAAATCAAATTTCATTCATTCTTCACGTACAAAGTGCACATATATCATATATTTTGTATATAAATCTGCTACTATTTTATTTATCATTCCATTCATCTCAAATAAAAATACTTTCTTCTAGAAAATTGTACATAAAAATAAGTTCTAAATACTAAAAATAATTGCAAGAATAATCATTATACTTTATGTAAATAATGACACTTTGAAAAAGCCATAAAACTAAATTTTCCAAACTCATATCTTCTCCATAAATAATCAAAATAATGAAAACTCACGTTCATTGTACTCTAAATAAAATAAGCTTCAAAATAAAAGTTGTTTCATTAAAATCGGAGTTAAGATGAAAAATGTGACTTTTTGGAGTGTATTGTACAGCATGCTTATACTATCTATTGTGAGAATATTGTATTTTGATTATATATTATACATATTTGTGAATATTGTATTTTTAAATTCTTGTAAATATTGTATTTTATTCATTTAAAATAAAAAATACAAAATCACCAAAGATAAAATAGTTTATATATTGTGCATATATCATTATGTTTAGTTTAAATACATGTATTTTATTAACTTAATTATTTTATAAAAACAAAATAAAAATAGATTACAAATTCCTACAAAATATTTTAAATAAATAAATAATAAATTATATAAATATTTGTAAAAATAATTAATTAAAAATAAACTTGTTGTATATTTAAGTATATTTACCTACGAATAAAAGGGATTATTTATTTTTAACCTGTTAAAATAATTTATTTAATTTATTAAAAATCGCCATAAATAAGGCTATTTAATTTGAAACATTTTGTTTTTACAATTTTATTTATTTAGAATCATTTTTTATTTTTTAAGTATTTGTTTAATTTTTATTTAACCTTCATCTTTTTCTTCTTTTGTCTTTTTCCTAGTTGGGCTCTGATTGAAGGACCCAGTCTGTGTTGGACATGCGAGCCCACGGCGAGCCATTATGAAATAAATGTTATTGTGAATATCATTCCCTGATATGAAATGAGAAATAACTAATTTGCATAATACGCCCCTTAGTACAATTAGGGTTATGTACCATGGCCATCTTAATAATCATATAGTTGTCGATTCAACTATTGAGTCATAGAGGCTGGTGCTTGGATGAATATCTAAAGAGTTAGATTGAGGACTCATCAAGCACCGTCAAATGATTGTTAAGAGTTGATCTCCATCCTGAGTAGGAGATGGCAATCCTTTCTCATTTAGGTTGATATCTAACTGACCTCTTGATGCAGGTCCTCTACATAGGAATAGAGATTCAGAGGTGTTAGATAAGTTAGGTCAAAGAGTTAACTCAACGAGATCGAGATAACCAAAGTCCTATATCGTATGCTGTCACGATATAGGCACACATCCTCTGACCAAAGATAGACGTGTTACTATATGTCTGAGTATGTGCATTTGGCGGACCAATAGATTGATGACCTAACCAATGTCTATACACCGACACGCTGGTGTGCATATAAGGGCATATGAGTAATACGATCTCTCGAAGGGATCATACAGGTTCATCTACTAAACCCGAAAGGCATGAGCTCACTCATGAGATATTGGGAAGAATCAAATTCCATGCACGATCGTCTCGCTTTGGAAGCTTGACTGAATTTGTAGGTTTGATATATACTTTTGGAAAGTACATGATCAAGACCTATGTATGATATATGCTTTTGGAAAGTATATGATCGATACCAACTCCCAATGATCGAATGAGAAACTTGCTGATAAAAATCCTGAAGTAGACAGTATAAAGTTGATCTAATACTTCTGGTTTATTCTGAGTCTTCTAGTATGCAGGATGTACAAGTATTGGGAATACCTAAGGGTGATGTGATCATAAACGATTGTATAACCATGACGCTTCCATTCCTAGGGAGTGATGAAACGGGTCTGGGTTTTAGTGACTCCTCTCAGTAGAGAAGTAATCTGATCTTGGTCCAAATGTTGGACATTGATCTGAATGTGATTCAGATGCAATGAGAAGATTAGATTTGCGGTCTTGATTTAATCATGCATCTATGGGAGGCCCGTGATCTGGATTTGAGATATGATCTCAATATCCAAGTCACTATATGTGGAATAATACAATCGCCCCGTCCTTATCTCCAAGTATCCGCGAGAAAGTGCATTATTCTTGAAAGAGTTCAGGATAATTTCATTGTTGATATGTGTATCCGAGCATTGAGAAAATTGATAATTAAATGCAATTTAATTATCATGAGTAGTATGAATTTGATTCATATTATAAGGAGAGTTATCTAAGATAATTAAATGTGATTTAATTATCAAAGATGTGAATAGTATGAATGTGATTCATAGTATTTAAGAACAAGAGAATAGAGATCCAAGATGATTAAATGTGATTTAATTATCATGGATATGAATAATGTGGATAGCAATATTCATATTAGTCATATATATTATAAATGTGATTTGTAATATATAAGAGAGAGCTATTTGTATTTTACATTTGTTAATTAAATGTTAATGTGAATTGGCACATTGGACATTGAATTAAAAATGTAATTTACATTTTATTTTGGGTTGTGAATAAATTCTTCAATGGCTAGACTGCAATATCTACAAAATAATTGTGAATTATTTTTGTAGAATAATTTGCAACTAAAGTTATTGCATAATCTTGGAGATTACAATGTAGAGATGAGAGCCACCTTCCATATATATGGAGTGGACGACCACTACTCCTATTAGGAATGTGTGGCAGTCCCCTCCTTCCAACATGGAAGGAGGTACTCTCTCTCCTATGATCTCCAAGAGATCTTGATTTGATTTAGTGATTGAATTATGTTGATTTATCAATATATATTTAATCTAAATTAAATTAATTATTGTTGGTTTTTTACCAACACAAATCTTAGCCACTAAAAGAAACACAATCAATGAGGACCATTGGATTTGTGTTGTCCATGGATTGAGATCCATGGATCCCAAAATATTATAAAAGGAGAGGCACTCCTTTGCTCTTCTTTACACACACAATGAGAACATAAGTCTCTCTCTCTCTCTCTCTCTCTCTCTTTCTCTCTCTAGACACCTACTCTCTCTTCCTCTCATGTGACTGTCCACCATGGATGCCCTAGAGAGGTTCTCCATCACCATAGCGTTGTCGTTATGCTGCCTGATGGTTTGCTCGTGGATCTCAGTCTACTTCGGCGTGCCTTGCTCAAGAAGAAGACGTCGTATCTCGTTTGTCGAGATCAGGAGATACGTAACTTTGATCATCAACGTGGATTGCGAGAAGGACGTGTTTCATCAACACGCTCGCAAGCGTCTCCTCCGTTGGATCGTACTTGAGACAGGAGGTCTCTTTGTTTAGAGACTCGATCGCAACCACGCTTCAAGAGGTAACCCTAATACTTGTTTGTGGTTTAGACGAAACGATTCGAGAAGTGTTCTTGGATCATGTGGTTTCGTCACATGAAAAAAATTTAATTTCCGCTACATAGAACAACTAGTTTGACTAGTCGTTCTTCATCGTATTCGATACGATGTCCACGCTTCCGTGATGCGCTTGAGGATATCACCATATCCTTCAAGTTGACCCAAGTCAACTCCTTTGTTACCCGATTGACTTGAATAATTGAATCACCAGAGTATCTTCCTCCCCTTTTCCCATATGATCCGATCACCTATTCCTTACGATTTCTTCTCGACTTTTCTTGCCTAAATAATCAACACTCTCGCATGATCTTCTGATTCGAATAACATGCCTCGATCCACGTGATGATCCCATTCCAATCATCGCCAAACCCTCTGCTGCTACATATTCACCTCTGGCTCTATCAATCAAATGGAATCCATTTTCCTCAAATTTTTTCCCAGGATCGGCAACAGGAGAGAGCTACTGTGACGGGTAGCTGCTCCTCGATTGGGAGTGCGAGAAATTGAGTGGAGAGTGTGATCTACCATGATTGTTGGAGCTCCACCGACATCATTGAGCTTCTCCATCTGATGTTGTGGATAGAGGTGATAATCCTTCTCTCTCCCATCCTTAGGTTTCCCAGGTGATTTCCTTTCGTTTTCTACGTTTATTTTTGCTTTTAATCTTCATTAGTAGATTAGATCAGATCCATCTTTTCATCCTCCAATCCGATCGAACAAAAGTTCTCTGATCGTCAATCTGCTCATCCGATCATCTTCACACATACGTATCACCTTCTCCGTACTCTTCCAGAACCTATCATCCTCAAATCACGTCGGATCTTAGTGATCAGCTTCCTTTCCATCCATCGCCGCCAAAAGCATCTCGTCCACCTTCATTTCCTTATGTTTTCACCTAACAACCAAGATGGGGATCCTCCGAGCTTAATTAATAATATGTAGATCAAGGGATGTATCCTGGAGCCGTGGAGCGAGATCTGGAGCACACTTCAAGCTGCATACCATCTGAACCTGCAGATCTCGATTCAATGGCGATTGGACTCAGAGGAGTATCAGATCAATAGAGGGGACGTGTAGGAGCACGCTTGGCCATTCAAAATCCATATCTAGTGTAGATCGAGCGAGAATCAGACAATCGAACTTCGATAAAGTAGACCAACATCCCTGTTCATCCAGATAGCCTCATATCCGCATATCTTGAAGCAGAACTTGATGAATCTCGATTCAACATTCTTTATTCTATAATTTTGGCCTTAAAAACCTCAGCAAATGCATGTAAATAGCCTCAATTTGTACATAATAGCATTCATTATTCATTGTATTAATTATACATTAAATAAGGTTTTTAATGCCAAAATTATAGAATAAAGAGAAGAAAAGAAAAAGGAATAAAATATTGGAAATATTTTATGACCCGAACTCCGAGACCAAGGCCAGCATGGAATTGGTCGATAAGGAATAAAGTAGGGGGAGATAAGGGCCAGTATACAATAAATACCTCATTAATTTATTCATTTATTTATGCATTTTTTACACCTATTTTATATATAGTTAGTTATTCATCAAATGAAAATATGTTGTACATGAAAGTTGTAGAGAATAAAGTAAATAAAAATACAAAATTGAGTTTGTGTAAAAATAATACTCAGTGTACATTTTATACACTGAATAAAAAGCCAAAATCTCAACTTCACAGACCCATATCTTACAAATAAAAACTCCAAATCATCCAAACTCACTTTAGTTGTATATAGCTTTCCAAGCACTATTTTATAAAACTGGTTTCATAATTTTTGGAGTTCATCTGTAAAAGTTAGGTTTTTGGCCTTTATTGTGCATAATACCTTATTAAAATATTCATTTTATTGAATATTTATTATTTCTATAAATTGATATTTTTAGAATTTTGTAGATAATATAAGTAATACATCTACATATTGAAACTAGAATAAAACTAAAAAAAGCTGTAAAATAAAATAAGCTTATGCAATACATAGGCAAAATACCTATGTTGAGTATGTACATAAATAAAAGGGGATTTAATTAATTTATTATTTATTCATCTATATTTTTATAATAATATAAATATTACATATAACTTATTGAAAATACAAATTCAAAATAAAAATAAATAAAATACATTAAATAAATAAAGTATACATAATATATATGTGAAATACCTATAAGTATAACTACATATACACATACCTATTTATTTAAAAATGTAAATAAAATCATAAAAATTAAATTAAAATATATTTATACTCATAAAAATAAGTTATAAATTTATAGAATAAGAAAATAAAATAATAAACTAAATAAAATAAAAATAAATATAAATACATATAAATATACTTATAAATTCATTATTAAAATAAAAGCATAATAAAATACATCAAAAAAATAAATAAAAATCATAAATAAATACTACATTTTCTAATAAACATTTTTTATTTAATAAGCAAAATCTAATTAATTCATTTATTACGTGTAATAAATAAGTCAATATTTGGCCGACGTGGACCAATCAGAGGCCAGGGAAGGTTGACCTCCGGTCAACTCCCCCCTGTGCCTCTGACTCCCGTCAGAACTGTCTATTCCCCCGATTTCCTCCATTTTTCCCGCGCGATCTGATGCTCCATTGACAGCGATCCCTTCACGGAATTTGCTCCTAGGACCATGATGATTCTCGCCGTCCTCTTGGATCCCTTGTATATACCACCAATTCATCATTATTAGCCATTTAATAAGGGCGCTCCACCAAGTTTATAAATAACCCCATCTTCTTCTTCCGAGTTTTTCGGCCATTTCCAGAGCCCTAGAGCCCACGCCTTCGGTCAAGCGTGCATCCAGGTGACAGATGGAGGTCCCCTGGAGGTTGTGGAGTCTCGCGGAGGAAGGAGATGCGCCCACGGCGGCGCTCCGGCTGTCGTTCAGCTCCTTGGCCCTCCAGCCAAGTTCGAGCTGCGCACTTTTGTTTCTTAGGTAGATTTTGATTCTCGCATTTCATTTCTGTCTTTTATTTCGCATTTAGATTATTAGAACAGCGTAATTTATTTAAATCGAAGTTCGCCGGAGCTCAGCTCCGGCGACTTCTTCAACGTACCCCCGCCTGTTTTCCGACCGTTACGACCACCTCATTCTCTTCCCCACCGCCTTCTCCACATTCAGACCACTCAAACCCAACCAGATCATCACTGGATCTGCGAATCGAAGCTCCTCCACCGCCTTCCGCCGGAGCTTCTCCGCCCTTCGTCATCCCCTTGCTCCCAGCTTCAAACCCCAGGTGGAGGAAAGAGACCTCGAGCCTCTCTGTCATTCTGTGCAGGTTTAGTGTGCCAAGAAGCGCCAGGAGATGAAATCCAGACTCGCCTGAGGTACCTGGAGCAGCATTTCTTCATCGAGCTCTCAGTGACGCTCCAGTGTACCTCGGCTCGATCCAAGACCTCCCGCAGTTAAAGCAACCTTCCAGGAAGCTTTTGGGACCTTCAGGAGAGGCAAAGACTGGCGGAGGCGCGAGATCTCGTCGGAAGAAGCTCGCCCAGGCGAGCGTTTTTCCCTGTTCTTCCAGCACCCCTCCTCGCCGTTGGATGAAGACGAAGGCCCCAGTTCGAGTGACAGCCGTCCGATGGTGCAGCGCCCAGACCGTCAGATCACCTCGGGTGATCTAATCCTCACCGCCCATCGTCGAAGCGGCATCGGCAGGCATGGAGGCGACACGTGTCAAGTGGATGAAGATCAACCGTTGGATCGTGCGCCTTTGAGGGTAAATTTCATATCTAGACCCCCGCTTTTTGTGTATTTAATGTTTAGTACTGTAAAATAAAAGTCAAGTTGTAAATAAGTTGTAAATTTTGCAGTAGGACCCCTGAAGTTTATGGAATTACAATTAGATCCTTCCGCGCCTCACGTGCAGTCCCATGCGAGGCACGTGAAAATTGCACTACACCCCCTGGCAGTTTTTGTAATTGTAAAATAGTCTTAAAAATTTAAATAAATGTTTATTTACGCTGGTATATTTGCACTGTGCCCCCTATCATTTATTTTTATTGCATATATACCCCTGCCAGGCTATTTTATTTTTGTGTCTTTTATGTAATTATTAAAAATAGTTATGTAGCTCCTAAAAATTCAAAAAAATTAGGATAGATGCTTCACGTAGTGTTCTTTCACGCCCATTTGTTATTTTACATTTTTTGCATTTTTCCTAATTATTAAAAATGAGAAAGGAGCCCCTTTTTGTACAGTTTAACTTACAAAATACAAAAAAAATATAAAAACATTTTGAAAATTCCCAAAAAAATATATATGGTATATTTATATATATATTGAGTCCAGAAATTGAAAAACCCTAAAAATATAAAAAGAAAATATAAAAATTTCAAGAAGCTCCAAAATCCTTAAAAAATATAAAACCCCTTTAAAAACACCAAAAATATGTTTTCCTATTTTATAATTATCTATATATTTTTATTTATGTATTAAAAATTAATTTGGGTTATTTTTGGACTTATTTCATATTCTAAAATCCAAATTATTTGCGACCTATTTAATTAATCCTTTATTAGGGATATTTTTTGAATCAAAAATACATAAAAATTAGCAAAATTCCAGAAAAAATAACATAAAAATTAGAAAAATACAAAAAGCCTAAAAAATATTATACTTAATATATTGAGTATATATATATCTATATATCCATATACTACATTTCTCTCTTCTTATAAGTATATTTCTTTTAATATATATATATATTATAATTTAAAAAATATAAAAAAATACAAAATATAAAAATAAAATAAAAATTATAAAATCAAAAATAAAAAAATATATAAAATCAAAAACCCACAAAAACAATAAGGAATGGGACATGAACCAAGAATTGAATAACTGCGCAACCAATTTCACACACAACCATTCGCCTCCCAGTTTTCGACCTCTACTTGTGCTTACACCAATACACATTTGCATGTAGAGTTATAATAAATTTTAACTCCACATTTTTGAGATTTAATTGCATATATTTCATCGCGGGTTAATTGTTGATTGATCTGGGTATTTTGGAGCGGTCGACTCAGCGACTGGATCTCTCGCCTTGTGAGACATCTAGACCCTCTGAAGAACTCAGTCATCAAATGGCATCGTTGCCGGGGTGGCAACGGATTTTGTATGGTTGATGATTTATTTATTTAATTCTTTGCTCATGTCCAATGTTCATTTCTTTATTTGATTATTATTGAGATTATTGATTGACTGTTCTGACCCATCTCTTTTATTTGTATTTGATGCGATGGACCGCCAAGCGAAGGAGGAATTCCTAAGAAGTCTATGCACCCGAGTGAGGTGGAGTTGGCTCCTCTAACCAGCCAACAGGAGAGAGAGCATCAAAGATAGATGGAGGAGATTTTGGACGGCAGTCTCATTTTTGCATTATTTAGTTAATATGTATATTTACGTGAGAGAGTGACACTTGACATGTAATAATTCGGGACTCTCAGACACTCCGACTCCCGAGGTCCATTGTCCGAGGGATTGTTCCCTGGGGGGCCTCGACGGTTTTGACGCTTTTCTTTTTATTTTAGTCTTATTATTTTGTGTTAATGAGCCCTAGCTTAGGAATTGCTTGATCAAGTAGATTAGGTCCAAACACCCTAGTCTGATCTCCCGTCATTCTATATGTTTCCCTGAAGTCCTAAAAGCAGGAAGGACTGACATGCTTTGACTCCTAAGTCTGAACTCGACTCCTTGGACTCTTCCCTGCCTTGTGATGGTTCCCCAGGATCCAATAAACTGAGGTCTACGTTGCCACGATCTTCTTCCCTCGGGCGGGCTGCTTTTCCGGGCTTCCGGAAATCAGCAAGTCAACTACCTTTTGGATTTCATTTCGACGAGATCTGAAGCGCCTATGAGAAATGTGGACTCTCTGCTGGATACCTATAGTGCATTTTGGATCTAGTCAAATTTAAACAGTCAGTTCATTTATCTCTTAACCCTTGTGCCGTGAGCGAGCCCCATCAAGCGCTACTCCTGAACTCGAGTGCGTCGAGAAGAGGAGGGGTGAGCCAAGACCAGACTCTTAGGTTAAGGATCGACGATCGACTTATGGTGCTTCACGATAGTAGCATCTACTATCCTAGGGCAATTTCTTCGTCTTGCATTTGCATATAGCATAGGTTTCAATTCTGTTATGCATCCCACATGGAGAGAGTTGGGAAGCACTGTAAGTCTTCTTACTTGGCATGCATCATCGTTTTCCGACTTGCATGGCTTTTCCGACCTTCTCCCTCTGATTTTGCCAATCTAGGATGCTTAATGGAAATTAAAACCTCGATAGGCACGTGCATTGAAAATACCCAAAAAAGTGATAACTTAAATAAATTCGGGACTGCTAACTCTATTGGACCTAAAAATAAAACGTAATGGATTCCTTGTCTTGGGGAGAGCAACCCCCTCATCGTATGCGTTTTAAATTGCTCACGTACACACTAAGGAGTAGAGCCCAACTCCCATCAAGCCTCCTAAGTGTTTGTACAACTTTGTGATTCTCACCTCACTCTAAAATTGAAAAGATAAATGACCATCACCTGACGGTCTTCACTGTGTTGAGTAGGTGAATTGGGGGTTTGCCTTGTGTCTTGATTGTGACTTGGAGTCCATTATGCTTTTCTTTCATTAGAGTACTAGATTTCGTCCGTGTGAGTCATGCATTTTTCATCTTTGAGTCTCTCTACCTCTCTTATATATACATATACCTCTTCATTTGCATTGAGTCGTGATATTGGCGCTTGAGCTCAATCATTTCTTCGCCAAGTCCATTCGTTCCCGACATCTTCTTTACCATCTTCTTCGTTTCCACTGTATCATCCCCATCTTCTCTGGTTCGAGGAGAGCTTGCTCTTCGGACAACCATTTTGATGGTGTTCCCGCCCTGTGTGGAACACCCAATTTTGTCTATGTCTCGATCTTCGTGCCCGCCCTCCTCGTTCCCTCTGTATCACCCTTCTACCTCCCATGATATTGGTATGCACGCTCAATCAATTTTTCCACCCCATTGTGTACCCTTCTTATCCATCTTCTTCGTGTACCCCGTATCACCTCTCCCTTTTACCCAGGAATGCTATGCACATTGACGAGGCTCGCATCGAGGATTATGTATACAGATTATTCGAGTAAGTCGGGCCAATGATGTTGAGGATGTTGTGATTGATTTGGTAGATTTGACTTTGGATATATGCATACGAGCGTATTGAGGATTTTTGATGATGCATGATCATTTGGTGTGATTCTTTATTGAGGATTTAGATCTCGCACACCGGATTGAGGATGTGATATGAATCAATGATTTGGTGATGATTTCATGAGTACTGCTTGATCTATCTTTCTTGCGGTTCTAGCCATCTTGATTTTGAGAATTGACTGTTTATTCTGATATGGACCGCTTGATAAAGGTGTGCGGATCCTGCATGATCTCTCATCTTCCTGATTGACCCATCCTTGATCTCCTGACACTTTTATCCACCTACGGCACTTTGAGGATTCCTGATGATCTATTGTGCCATCTCACCAGATTTGATTGACCCAAGGGATGTTTTGTGATTGATCTGATTATTTTCTCCCTCACTTGATCTTATGCCCTCCGGATGATTGAATGATTGAATGTGTTTTGAGGACCTGAGAGGACTTGCCGGCATTCCCGTAACCTACATTGATCTAGTTCGTATTACTCCCCGAGGACCATCTGCGGGAGAATGCGACAATTTCTAGGACTGCGGTTTCATTGACTACTTTGGTCGCCATTGTGATGGGACCCGGAACCAAGTCCGACAATATGCTCGATTGGCCTCACATTGTGATTGTATACCCGACCTATCGGTACCCGAGGCCAACTGTCTGATTGCTCTCCTTGACGGTCCTCGCAAGGCTGAGCTCTTTTCTGATTATTCCTTGACTAGCTCGTCGCTCCCCGAGGGTTATCTGCGGGAGACGACGACATATTTTCGATCTGATTGGTCTCTTCTATTGGTAGCCGATTCGTCGACTATTGAGACCATTATGTGGGTCCGTCTGATGGATCCGGCTCCTTCGAGCCTTTTCTCTCCTTGACGACCCTCGCAAGGTAGAGACACATTCTGTTTGTTTCGTGCCTAGATCGCAGTACTCTCCGAGGACTATCTGCGAGAGACTGCGACACACTTTTTACGCTCGGTTTCCCCCTGCTGACTGTGTCTCCGATCTACGGAGCACTGAACCGAGTCGTTTTATATATATGATTTTGGTCCCATCTTGAGTTGCATATCTGATTTGCAGATCATAGGACCCATTTGATTAGACTCCTTTGAGTCTGCTCGCCTTGACGGTCCTCGCAAGGTTGAGCTCATGATATCTGCTATTTCCATACCTAGCTGGCAGCACGTTCCCCGAGGGTTGTCTGCGGGACGCTGCCACACTTTCTCGATTATCCGGTCTCTTCTGATGGTAGCCGTTACGTCACCTACCGAGATCGATACTGATGATACGGCTGATGGATCGCTGGCTCTTTTGAGCCTGCTCACCTTGATGACCCTCGCAGCGTGAGTTTCTGTTCTGCATATTCGATGATTAGCATGTACCACTCTCCGAGGGTTATCTGCGAGAGGGCACATCATTTTCTAGGTACTTGGCTTCATTTCTGTTGTCTCCTGTCTGTTGGAGCACGAAGCCAAGTCTTCTGAGCTTTGTACTTGGTCCCCTCTCTGATTGTGTGTCCGATCTGCAGATCACGGGACCAAGTCTTCTGATTAGGGTATAAGCCCCGGCTCCTTTGAGCCTGCTCACCTTGACGACCCTCGCATGGTTGAGCTACGACTGGCGGTATACGGTGTGTCTCCTGTGATCTTCCGACTTCATGACCACCGATGCCTTTCCATATCTTATTCAGACTCTGATTGACCGGAGGTATCTGTACTGTTCCGTCTTCCTCCCGGTCTTATGGTATCGGCTCTGTTTCCTCATGCTGACCCTGTGTGCCGATTGTCTGCTTCATGCTACCGCACCCGATATCTTTACTTTCCGATCTATTTGTCCCCAGTAGCCAACACCCACCTGACTGCATATTTGGGTGTCTTTTCACCTTTTGATTGCATCCTCGTTCTCACAGGGAGACGATGATGTGAGTACGGTATTCACTTGTCAGATACCGTCATGTACTTCACCAGTTCTTCACCGCTTGTATATATGTGTCTTTTGTGCATTCTTTCTCCCGTATGTTTTGTGTGCCCCATATCTATCGCCATATCTTTGTGTCTACACTTAGGACGTACCTTGTCCTAAGTATAGGGGGGTACACACCGCGTTGTTCTTTCCTTGTTCAGTTTCGTCACTCTTGCCGTTGCTTATACTTAGGTATATCTCACCCTAAGTATAGGGGGAGTGATATGTCCATTCTCCATGATCTTCTCATATATCTGTATTTATCTGTCTTTTCTTCTTTTCTTCTTTTCCTTTTCATATTCCTTTATCTACATAAAAGGTGTCGCCCCTTTGTGTCAGTTTTCTGTACTTAGGATGTACTTTGTCCTAAGTATAGGGGGGGTGCACCCCTGATTTGTTAATTCTTTGATATGTTTATTCCCACCCTTGACCCTCCCTACTTTGTGTACAGTCTGCTATGCTTAGGATTCTTGATCCTAAGCATGGGGGGACGGTCAACGTCTATTTCCTTTATTTCTAATTCTTTAAGACTTGTCTATACTCAGTACGAGTTATGTCTTCTCTTTCCTTTTCCGATCTATGAGGACATAGCTCATGCTAAGTATAGGGGGGTCGTATATACTCTGTATATACTTTAGCCATAACTCGTACTTTCGTATAATTATTAATAAATATGGCTAAAAATACGATATAATTCATTGGGAATTAATTAATAATGCTTCTTATTCCTCGGATTCTTTTTATATATACTGATTAATAAATCAGGTTAAAAATACTTTTGCAAAATGATTTGAAAAATGGTGTGAACTGTTTGGAAAACTTTTTGTGAAATATTTTCAACCTTTGTAAAAATCTTTTGATTGCAAAATTTTTCTATTTGTGTGAAATAAAGGATTTGAAAACCTATTTGCAAATGGTTTTAAAAACATTTTGTAAAAATATTGTGAAAATGTATATATAGTGTTTGCAAAAATCTTTGCAAAATGGCTTTCAAATGTTTGTAAATATTTGCAAAAATTATCTTGTACTATAGTTTTCAAAACGATTTTCAAATAAATTTGAGGAATAAAAGCATACTAATAATAATAAATAAAATGAATAAAAAATAAATCCTAAATAAAATACATTAAATTCTTTATCAATTGTATATACATCTCAATAAACCACTTTTGTCAAAACTAGTAAATTCTTTAAGTCTTGTAAATAAAGCGGCACGCCCGTGTAAATGGTTGTATATATTTTATTCTTTGAGTGCCAAAATTCTTTTATTTGTAAATTCTTTGTGTAAAAATTCCTCTCTTTGTTTTCAAATTCTTTGAAAAATTGCATTATTCTTTGCATAGTTGTAAATAGCATCTGCATATCATTCATATTCTTTGATTGAGCTTGATGATTAAACTAATCCAATAAAGTCGAAGATTGGAGCTTGGTTGGACCTTACTGCACCTAACTACACTGGAACCTTATGGGAACTAGGTTTAAGGTACTTCAGGTCTATTCAGACTTAATTCTTTGAGAAAGTAGGGCTGGGTTCAAGTCACCTCAGTGGACTAACTAGAACTTTTCGAAACACACGTATGACTCTTGTCGGCCGTGACCTAACTTGGACACTTGCACCTTTCACTTGGCTCAACTCAGTTGGAGTGGTGGGGGGGGGGGTTGGATTTGCCAATCTGAGACGCACACGGGTGGAAACATTCATCCTCATCTACGGAGGGAAGTGCACCCCAACCTGGTCCAGTTTCAATGAAGTCGAATGACAGGAGAGTGCGGGTTGCAATAAAGCTTCAAAAGAGGGATAGTCTGCTGGCTCAAGAGGAAAAAGTCCTTATGTAAATGCTGCTGTAAATAGTATGTTGAAAAAAAACTCCAAAAAAGTGGACATGCTTAAAAACAAAATAAAGTGTCTGCCGGAGTATGTATATATGTTGTATAGAAAATAAGCGAGCTTGAGCATCAAAGTTATACCATGAGAGCCTGCAGCTGGATGACTTTACTACACTGGTCTTGCATCTCGGGATAGGTAGCTACACTGGCTACCATCCATTCTTTTCTCCACCCCCTTCTCTTGAGTTGGATGTCACTTGAACTTAGAAGGGAATACCCCGCTCCTCGACGGTAGAGGGCTGGATTGGGGAATCACTGGGTTGTCATTCTGGAGAAGTCAGTTCCTTTGTCATTTCAGTTGGGGAGAGCCACTATCACTTCCACTGTACAAGTCAGCTTCGTAGTCATAAGGGTTTGCGTATGATGTAGGCTAGTTCTGACCTGGCTATTGAGGTGAGTTGAACCGAGTTCTGTGACTCTCGAAGGTTGTTGTGTTTTAAATTTGGTTCCCTACCAGGTTCCACACACATTGTCACACCAAGGTCTAACCTGAGCTCCAAACTTTGATTTTGTACAGATGAGTTTAATAATCATGATCAATTCAATAAATTCTTTATTTTTGCTTTTCTTTTCTCCTTATTCTTTGTTTTTTGTACTTACTGCATAAGTATTTGATAGGGACTAGCAAAGGCAAGTATAGGGGGATGATGAATCTCGATTCATCATTCTTTATTCTATAATTTTGGCCTTAAAAACCTCAGCAAATGCATGTAAGTAGCCTCAATTTGTACATAATAGCATTCATTATTCATTGTATTAATTATACATTAAATAAGGTTTTTAATGCCAAAATTATAGAATAAAGAGAAGAAAAGAAAAAGGAATAAAATATTGGAAATATTTTATGACCCGAACCCCGAGACCAAGGCTAGCATGGAATTGGTCGACAAGAAATAAAGTAGGGGGAGATAAGGGCCAGTATACAATAAATACCTCATTTATTTATTCATTTATTTATGCATTTTTGACACCTATTTTATATATAATTAGTTATTCATCAAATGAAAATATGTTGTACATGAAAGTTGTAGAGAATAATATAAATAAAAATACAAAATTGAGTTTGTGTAAAAATAATACTCAGTGTACATTTTATACACTGAATAAAAAGCCAAAATCTCAACTTCACAGACCCATATCTTGCAAATAAAAACTCCAAATCACCCAAACTCACCTTTAATTGTATATAGCTTTCCAAGCACTATTTTATAAAACTGGTTTCATAATTTTTGGTGTTCATCTGTAAAAGTTAGGTTTTTGGCCTTTATTGTGCATAACACCTGATTAAAATATTCATTTTATTCAATATTTATTATTTCTATAAATTGATATTTTTAGAATTTTGTAGATAATATAAGTAATACATCTACATATTTAAATTAGAATAAAACTAAAAAAAGCTGTAAAATAAAATAAGCTTATGCAATACATAGGCAAAATACCTATGTTGAGTATGTAAATAAATAAAAGGGGATTTAATTAATTTATTCTTTATTCATCTATATTTTTATAATAATATAAATATTACATATAACTTATTGAAAATACAAATTCAAAATAAAAACAAATAAAATACATTAAATAAATAAAGTATACATAATATATATGTAAAATACCTATAAGTATAACTACATATACACATACCTATTTATTTAAAAATGTAAATAAACTCATAAAAATTAAATAAAAATATATTTATACGCATAAAAATAAGTTATAAATTTATAGAATAAGAAAATAAAATAATTAAACTAAATAAAATAAAAATAAATATAAATACATATAAATATACTTATAAATTCATTATTAAAATAAAAGCATAATAAAATACATCAAAAAAATAAATAAAAATCATAAATAAATACTACATTATCTAATAAACATTTTTATTTAATAAGCAAAATCTAATTAATTCATTTATTATGTGTAATAAATAAGTCAATATTTGGCCGACGTGGACCAATTAGAGGCCAGGGAAGGTTGACCTCCGGTCAACTCCCCCCTACGCCTCTGACTCCCGTCAGAACTGTCTATTCCCCTGATTTCCTCCATTTTTCCCGCGCGATCTGATGCTCCATTGACAGCGATCCCTTCACGGAATTTGCTCCTAGGACCATGATGATTCTCGCCGTCCTCTTGGATCCCTTGTATATACCACCGATTCATCATTATTAGCAGTTAATAACGACGCTCCACCATGTTTATAAATAACCCCATCTTCTTCTTCTTCCGAGTTTTTCGGCCATTTCCAGAGCCCTAGAACCCACGCCTTCGGCCAAGCGTGCATTCAGGTGACAAATGGAGGTCCCCTGGAGGTTGTGGAGTCTCGCGGAGGAAGGAGATGCGCCCGCCGCGGCGCTCCGGCAGTCGTCCTGCTCCTTGGCCCTCCAACCAAGTTCGAGCTGCGCACTTTTGTTTCTTAGGTAGATTTTGATTCTCGCATTTCATTTCTGTCTTTTATTTCACATTTAGATTATTAGAATAGCGTAATTTAGTTAAATCGAAGTTCGCCGGAGCTAAGCTCCGGCGACTTCTTCACCGTACCCCCGCATGTTTTCCGACCGTTACGACCACCTCATTCTCTTCCCCACATCCTTCTCCACCTTCAGACCACTCAAACCCAACCAGATCATCACTGGATCTGCGAATCGAAGCTCCTCCACCGCCTTCCGCCGGATCTTCTCCACCCTTCGTCATCCCCTTGCTCCCAGCTTCAAACCCCGGGTCGAGGAGAGAGACCTCGAGCCCCTCTATCTTTCTGTGCAGGTTTAGTGCGCCAAGAAGCGCCAGGAGACGAAATCCAGACTCGCCTGAGGTACCTGGAGCAGTGTTTCTTCATCGAGCTCTCAGTGATGCTCCAGTGTACCTCGGCTCGATCCAAGACCTCCCGCAGTTAAAGCAACCTTCCAGGAAGCTTTTGGGACCTTCAGGAGAGGCAAAGACCGGCGGAGGCGCGAGATCTCGTCGGAAGAAGCTCGCCCGGGCGAGCGTTCTTCCCTGTTCTTCCAGCACCCTCCTTGCCGTTGGATGAAGACGAAGGCCCCAGTTCGAGTGACAGCCGTCCGATGGAGCAGCGCCCAGACCGTCAGATCACCTCGGGTGATCTAATCCTCACCGCCCATCGTCGAAGCGGCATCGGCAGACGTGGAGGCGACGCGTGTCAAGTGGATGAAGATCAGCCGTTGGATCGCGCACCTTTGGGGGTAAATTTCATATCTAGACCTCCGCTTTTTGTGTATTTAATGTTTAGTACTGTAAAATAAAAGTCAAGTTGTAAATAAGTTGTAAATTTTGCAGTAGGACCCCTGA
The DNA here is from genome assembly GCA_037367405.1 of Ottelia alismoides. NCBI lineage: Eukaryota > Viridiplantae > Streptophyta > Magnoliopsida > Alismatales > Hydrocharitaceae > Ottelia > Ottelia alismoides. The sequence continues at coordinate 407,616 of JAZKJV010001362.1, read as the reverse complement.
AGTTTATGGAATTACAATTAGGTCATTCCGCGCCTCACGTGCAGTCCCACGTGAGGCGCGTGAAAATTGCACTACACCCCTGGCGGTTTTTGTAATTGTAAAATAGTCTTAAAAATATAAATAAATGTTTATTTACACTGGTATATTTGCACTGTCCACCTATCATTTATTTTTATTGCATATATACCCCTGCCAGGCTGTTTTATTTTTGTGTCTTTTATGTAATTATTAAATATAGTTATGTAGCTCCTAAAAAATCAGAAAAATTAGGATAGATGCTTCACGTAGTGTTCTTTCACGCCCGTCTGTTATTTTACATTTTTTGCATTTTTCCTAATTATGAAAAATGAAAAAGGAGCCCCTTTTTGTACAGTTTAACTTAAAAAATACAAAAAAATATAAAAACGTTTTAAAAAATCCCCAAAAAAATTATATATGGTATATTTATATATATTGAGTCTAAAAATTGAAAAACCCTAAAAATAAAAAAAGAAAATATGAAAATTTCAAGAAGCTCCAAAATCCTTAAAAGAAATATAAAAACCCTTTAAAAACATCAAAAATATGTTTTCCTATTTTATAATTATCTATATATTTTTATTTACATATTAAAAATTAATTTGGGTTATTTTTGGACTTATTTCATATTCTAAAACCCAAATTATTTGCGGCCTATTTAATTAATCCCTTATTAGGGATATTTTTTGAATCAAAAATACATAAAAATTAGCAAAATTCCAGAAAAAATAACATAAAAATTAGAAAAATACAAAATCCTAAAAAATATTATACTTAATATATTGAGTATATATATGTCTATATATCCATATACTACATTTCTCTCTTCTTATAAATATATTTCTTTTAATATATATATATTAAATAATTAAAAAAATATAAAAAAATTACAAAATATAAAAACAAAATAAAAATTATAAAATAAAAAGTAAAAAATATATAAAATAAAAAACCCACAAAAACAATAAGGAATTGGACATGATCCAAGAATTGAATAACTGCGCAACCAATTTCACACACAACCATTCGCCTCCCAATGTTCGACCTCTACTTGTGCTTACACCTATACACATTTGCATGTAGAGTTATAATAAATTTTAACTCCACATTTTTGAGATTTAATTGCATATATTTCATCGTGGGTTAATTGTTGATTGGTCTGGGTATTTTAGAGCAGTCGACTCAGCGACTGGATCTCTCGCCTTGTGAGACTTCTAGACCCTCTAAAGAACTCAGTCATCAGGACTCCAGATTAGTTTGCAACCGTCCATGAAGCCCCAAAGCTAAGCTGTGAGATCGTCTTCGAGATCATATTGAACCCTTCCATGCACGGATTTATATCCACTGTTCGATCAGAACCAAAGCCAGATCCATCCGTCTGATTCGCCACACATATAAAGGGTATATTTACTCCCAAAACCCCTATATTTATTTTAATTTAAAAATAAGTGATAAAATGACACATGTAGTGCCATATGTGTGAATAATTGCATTATTGTCCTCGTTATTCGTTTGATTTGCATTATAGTCCTTCTTACTTGTATACATGTGCTCTGCATGCGACACTTGGGATATTTGTAATATAAATCATGCAATTGTTTGTTACTATTCGCCCCTTAGTTTTAAAATAATCCCAAAAGGTTCCATGGACTTACGTCGAGATTCCTATATTAGGTAAATTGCGGGGAATACCCCTATAGTTCTGGTTTTGTTATTCCTTCAGTCTTTTGAATGAAATCCCTTGCATAAATACCCTTGCGAATCTGTTTTTTAATTTTATTGATTAACTTGGTTTAATAAATTTCAAAGCAACTATATAAATTCTTAAAAAAAATACCATAAACTCATGTTAAGGAGTATCAGGTTCAGTCAATTTTATTTTAAATTTTAATTAGTTTTATTATTTTTAGAAAATAAAAACCTTCTGTTTTTATTCTTCTTGCAGAAAATAATTCATTAAAAAATAAAATTAATACGAAAAATTCTAAATACACTTATGGATATTTTTCTTTTTTATGTAATTTCTTTACAAATTACATTATTATATTCCTTACAAAACCCATAAAATCTCAAAATATTAAAAACACATAAAAATTGATATAATCACAAAAAAATCATAAAAATCTAAAAAATACCTTGTTGAAAACCTAAAAACATTTCTTATGTTTCTGTATATATTTTAGAAAACTTTGCATTTATTTTATTTTTTAAGAATACAAAAACATTTGCACTGTTCACTATTTGATATTTTCTCTATTTTTAATTGTTTTAAAAATCTTAAAAAAATCTAAAATTACTCTGAAAATCACAAAAACATTTAAAAACATTGAGTTGATCGAAAGTACAAAAGTTTGCTTGTTTTCCTTTCTTTTTATTTCTTTTACCCTGTTTGTGTTTTATTTTATTTTCAAAAATTTAAAACATTTGCAAAATCTGAAGTCATAAAAAATGCATAATCATAAAACCATAAAAAATATAAAATTAAAAAATCCATAAAAATGTTAAAAAAATAAAAAAATACACAATAGCCAAGCTTAATTTGCTTTGAGATTCCTCTTTCTTTTCCTTGATTTTCTCATTGATTTGAATAAACCATCGAAAAATTTCTTTCATTGTTGCCTCCTTGAGTTCGATCTTGTTGGCTATACTGGTAAATAAAATAGCACTCTAGTTCTCTTGCTTACATTCATCTTCTATTTACTTTGTTTGAGAGCTTGTTCAGAGTAATTAAATAATTTTTGTTTGAGGGAAATTTGGATTAGATCGACATTCCACATTAATTTCAAATAATTAAATTCCATAATTCTCAATAAAACAGTATATCTATTTAAATAGTACTTATCCTGATTGTAGTATCTTGAAAAGAGGTGATTTAAATTAAAAGGATATGTGATACAAGTTGGGACAGGTTAAGTGTGTTGGGTAAATTGGTGAAATTACCATTCTCTTTTTTTATAAGCTACGAGATACATATGTTAGTGGTTAAAGTTTAATATTACCATTTGATTTGCACTGAAATGGGTGACGTGGATGGAGTTCTCATGCCCTTGACACGTGTTGGGGGAGAAAAAGAAGGTGACGAATGGGAACGAATGATTTGGATATATAGATAAACCCGAATAGAGCCTTTATCCCCCGACCTTTCCATTTAACTCGAGTCCACTTCACGTTCTCGAGAAGCGAAGGATATTGTGTCCAGTAGAATGTTCAACGAGAGAACTATCGGGTATTTTTTCTCTAGAATAGAAGCATTGTAGATGGACGTATGTCCTTGTTTACTAGTTCATGATGACTATTTACCACCCTCAACCTACTTGGATTTACATAGGAATTAGTTGTTAAGGGCAATACAAACAATATGATGTTGTAGATTTTCATGTTGCCAAGAAAAGAAGAAGGGAAATTCCATTTTTTAAGGCAGAGTTGTAGTGGAAAGATTAAGTTTGATAAGGCATGTAGGATTTAAGTCTATTTTTTCCCACTAATCGTAAATTAATCCATATAAGTCTTCTTTCTTTTCACTGATGGGAATTTACACCTCCATTATTAGATGAGTTTTGAATTCAAAAATATTATTGAATGACAGTGATGATATATGAATAATTTGGGTCGGTTATTAGAGGCTCAATTATATTTTATATGGATTTAGATAAGCCGATCTAAGAAGCTAATGATATTTGGAAAACTGTAAAATAATGTTGAATTATATATATTTAGAAAATAAGAAAGAGAAGAGAGGGTAGAAATAATGACATTTCACTATATCTTATTTATTCGGGAAGCATAAATCATAATCCATCATATTCTAGGAATTTCATGTTTTGATATGTGTAGGTGCTACCTTTTCCAAAGCATAGATATTCATTATATCGCATATGTCTATAAAATCTTGAGACGTAGAAGGCGACATCGGTAACAACTCTGGGTAGGTTTACCATTCCAACCTAAAGGTGAGTGGTTTCAAGACATATTATCTCTACAAAAATATTTATTTTTCGCTAAATTTTATAGCAATGATTTTACAAGATTTCCAGGTTTATGAAGTTCTTTACAACAATTAAATTATGTGGGTGGTTACAAAATTCTATTTATGCCCTACAATTTTAAGTATACTTTATGTTATGTTCCATTTCAAAATTTATGGTGGTGGTATTAGTATTTCAAATTAGCTATTTGTTTGGTTGTGCAAGATACTATGTGTAGGTGTAAGGTATGAAATTTAGGATTCACGAGTAGCAACTATGAAAAGTAGCATTATGTTTTGAAAATGTGTACACTAGCTTCACCTAGATGAACAATTTTGAACATGTAACATGGCTTTGGGCCCGCACATCATATACATGTGATTTGGAGCGTATGCGAGGTGTTTCTGACCTTTGGGGTCGTCTACGTGTATGAGATTATGATAAGGACATATGTTAAGTTCGCTTGCCTATGCAATAAGCATGTAATGCTAAGAGATGAGTAACATCTCCCTGGAAGTATGGTTCATTGACTAAGTAAAATTAGATGGGAATAGTGGTGCTCATATGAACTGAGAATATGTTATTCAAGCATATTAGTTTTGCACGGGAGAAAAAGAATCGTGCCTACTAATTCCCTTTTATTCAAGCATATTAGTTTTGTAATCATTTGTCATTTTGAAATCTCTGCTTATAAAATTTACATGTTCAATATTTCAAGATATATGCTTATGTGGTAAGTTTTTCCTAGTATGCTATTATTTTGAAATGTGAAAATATTTTTTTCATTTTTGAGTTTGGACCGTTCGCTGGGTCTAAACTCTTTATTCGGGTTTAGACTCACCACACTATTGCTTATTATATTTCTAAACATACCAAAACAAGAATAATATGAAGCTTGAGGACATCACTGACCTAGTTGGAGGTTGCTGCCATAGTAGCATTTTTTATCCCCTTTGGTGAAAGTTTTTGGATCATCCGGGCAATAATATATATGACGGAACACATGGAAATTTTGGTCAAAAAAATATGAATCATCTGAGACAATGCGATGATTTTTTATTCTGAATACAGATCAATTGGTTATGATACTTTGGGTGTTATGTATATGGATGTTAAATATGGATTTGATTGGAGTTGATAAAGGTGAATTTTGATTAGTATTGTTGTGGTTGCATGAAAGATCCCATTCAAGGTACAAGTGTGTACTTTGGAAGAACTTCAAATTATAAAGGAATTGTTGTCGAAATTTTAGGGACACCTTAGTTTAGATAAAGAAGATCATAAAGTTTGGTGTCACGCTTGTCTTGACTAGCGGGACAGGTCGTTACAGGTATAGTGGCACAAGGTTGACCTCAGTCTGGCCCTTTAATTTAATGAGCTAAATTTTCAACCCAAACTCAACCAGTTATAAATCGAGCTCAGTCTCGGTCCGAGCTTGTGCATTAGAAGAAAATTGATTTAATGCAACAAAGAATGTAATATTCATGGTCAAATATCTTTTGTAATTGCTTCTATAACACCAAATATTATTTGTTTACTTGATTCTTGAAATTCGTAACGAATATCGAATCTGTTGCTACGTTCCTCGTAATGAATCATATGATAAAGTTATCCGCTGACTTTTTCTTCTAATCATAGTTAAATTTAGCACCGACTAGTATAAATTATAACGAATAAGTTGACGGTAAAATAAGCATTACATGAACCTTTAACAATAAATAGGGCATTCTTTACTAATTATACGAACAACAGATAACCTGACAAAATAATATTCCTTGTTAATTATATCTTTAACATTGATAGATATGGCAATGAAATTTGTTGCTCCGTTACCAAAAATAAATCCACAAGTTTTTCATTGACTTTCTCACGAATTTCGCTTGGAATCATTTCGCAATGCGTAAAATTTAATGAAAAAGTTAATGAACAATCATCATCTTATTAACAATCAGCTATGGATATGACGTCATTTGTTGACAATAGAACAATTGAACCGTGATTTAATGATAAATGATATTTATTATTCCAAATATAACGTGGGAAGATGTGGACTAATCAAATTATTTCTTGGTGTCCAACTGTTCAGGAACAATGTGAGCATATTAAGTAGATGCCAAGCTAATAATCTTTGTTTTTTTTAATCGAAATATTGCTTGCCGAGTTATATTATATCGCATAAAGAAAGACCACGATTGGTGTATATTAAAAGACGAAGGCGCCATTTGTTTACGTACAAGTTAATAAACTATACACTCATTTTCTCCGGTGGCAAAGGTTCTTTTTAGCAGATTGTATCTCCTTCTCCGGTGGCCTGGTGATTATGGTTGTGGCCTGGTGATTGCGGATGGAGTTTCCTTCCTGGACGGTCTTTATGCTGTGTTGGTATTATTTTTGTTCCTGGAAGATCCTGTTTGTTTCGCTTTTAGGGGGGAGGGGTGATACTCTTGATGCTTATTCCCATCCCTTTTCCCTTTTTTTTGGGGTTGCTGATTGCGGTTGTTCTTTTTGTTATTCCGCCCGATGTTGGTCGGAAGAAACTCATTTTCTGAGTTCTTGGTTGTATCTTTTTAATCCGATGATGAATGAACTTTGATCCTTTTTTTAAAAAAAAATAATAAACTATACACTGCACCAAAACATAATTTATGCAAGTTATAATAAGTGATCGTATCATTCAAACATATCAATAATTTTGTAATTCGCCCTATTAATCTACTTCACAATAATTTATGCAGCTGATGTTGGAGCGATTATAAGTTTAATTTCCACGAAAGAACTGATCTTGATGTAGTAATGATTTCATACGATTTTTTTTGGATTTAGTCGATGTTTAGGGAAGCAATGATCAATATATTTTTACAGACAACAAATAACAAACGATTGTTGTTATATAAACTGCTCTTATTCCTATAAAGCGCCAAATAAAGAATTATATATAATTCTACGATACATAATATTCGTTCTCATGTATTCATATGTTCACGATAAGACGCCGTGATCTGATCACAATGAATCGATGCGATCACAGAAACTTATACGAAACAAACAGAAATTTATATGACGGTCAAGGTTTATGAACAACAACAATATTTAAGGACATATAAAAACATGGTCATATTTTACCAAGAAGGTTTTCAATGCACAAACACTCGTGGTTTGTTCCAACTCGAACGATTACTTCGTATTGTCTATAAACGTTCACATATTATTGGATGATCGGAGAACAAGATCATCAAGAGATACCGATTATAAACACGCACGCAACTACGAACACACAGTGCATGCAAAATTGACAGAAAGAAGCAGCATCATAGGGACGGCAAGGCTTGCCGTGATTGGATCACCGGTGCGTACTACAGCTGCGGTTCGATCTCCATCCCACCTGCGTGAAGAAGAAGATGGATCTGCTGGTGCCGGACAAACCTTGTTGTTGCATCATGTGAATACACACACACGAGATGTAAGCGGGAACCGCAGATTTGAAAGAAGATGAGCGTTTGTAAACACCGGTGCATGTAGCTTAATTCATAGCGAGCGGATCCTCTGCTGGACAGCAGGGATCTGCTGAAGAGGGAAGGGTGTCTGATCGAGCGGTTCGCTCGAAATCAGGGGTTTTGTGGCCCTTAGCGTGCCAACCGCTTGATCTTGATCGAGCGGCTCGGACACCCTTCCCCTTACAGCAGGTCCCTGCTGGCAGCAGAGGACCCTCTCCCTAATTCATATATGTATAAAGTACAGTCTGTATTTGTTATTACATATTATTTTGTCCCACTTCCTTTTGGATGTTTTGTCCGAGAAAATTCAACTATATCGATCTACTTACACGTATTGTGCGTAGATGTTGTAACATCCCAACCCCAAACATAGTACCACATCTAAAACTCACGAAGTGAGGGTGTAATTTATAAGTGATGGGGATTACTACTTGTCAACTCGGACTTAAGCATTTTAGGTGGTTGTCAATGGATCCATTTGAGCACGAACCCAACAAGTTGTCAGAGTCAGTTTTCCTCGATAACAGATCGGGGACCTAAGCCCAGGACGTTACAAATGGTATCAGAGCGGGTTCCCTCTGATAGTGGAAAGGGCTACCCGAAGGGACCTAAGCCGGGATCATGCAACTGCCGTTGTCACTGGGAATAAGAGAATGGGTCATGTCACAACGAGGACGTTGCGAATATAAGTGGGGGAGGTTGTAAGTTGTAACACCCCAGCCCCAAACATAATGCCACATCTAAAACTCATGAAGTGTGGGTGTGGTTTATAAATGATGGGGATTACTACTTGCGAACTTGGGGTTAAATATTTTAGGTGGTTGTCAACGGATCCATTTGGGCACGAATCCAACAAGTTGTCGGGGTCAATTTTCCTCGATAACAGACCGAAGATCTAAGCCCGGGATGTTACAGATGTATGCAAAAATTCAATTAAAAAGTTATGCCGTATACCATATATACTTATCTTGACAATAAGAATTTTAGCTTCTTTACCATCCAATACAATGTTTTCGGAAAGTGTAAAATGGGGATGCCCCCCTTGAGCGGGAGCTAACTTGGCTCCCCTCATCTCATCTCATTTTCTTTATTTTTATTTTTTGAAAATTTCTTCCGTGAATATCCATCACTATATCTTTATCTTATGCTATTCAAATTTCGTGTGAAACAAAGATTCCTACAACCTTCATCCATACGTGGTTGTTTTAGCAATTCTGATGGCTATCTAAATGAGGTCGTATAAGTCTCTGTTTCGCATGAAATTTGAATAGCATAATATATAGATATAGTGATGAATATTGACGGAAGAAATTTTAAAAAAAATAAAAGAAATAAGGAAAATGAGGCGGGAGAGTCAAACTCCCCCTAAGAGGCAGCCCCATCAAACCCTTTCCGAAAATATCTCTTGACACAATTAGTATATGACGTTAATGAATTTTTGCACACTCGTAAAAATCAATACGTATAAACAATAGATCCATACGATTGGATTTCTCAGACAAAACTTAGAAAGAGGAGTTTGGTGAAGAATTACACGGTCAAATACCTTACTGATCCAAACCCATATTTATAGGTATAACTAAATCAATCTCAACAATCATGTGAAATATAGTATAATTATAGGATTTCGCCTCAGGTCGAAAGCCTCGACTCAATCAATGACCTCAGACATAGATTTGAAAGTAAGAACCTTCGAACATGAACTTGATGGATAAGCTTGAAACTCTCCGGTAGAATAAATCACAGAAGCTGTAATATTAGACGTATCACATTTTTCATTTAATAAAAAACCACCGAGATTAGCACAGCGAATATTCCGTCGTTGAATTGGGACGAGGAAACTTCATGAACCGCATACAATAGTTGAGTATTCTCAATGTATACCACCCAATGCCAACTTTACTTAAATCTAATTGGTCAAATTTGCACATTAGGCCCCTCGTCCCTTTTCTGCGAATTATAAATAACGATGTCCACATCTAAACTACGGTTGCATCCATTGAATAATTTGATGGTTGGATAGTATTCATTCTGCCGCAGGTATGCAAATGATAAGTTATTGCATTCTTATCACGGTTTTAAATTTTATAAATACGGATAAACTGAGTACGGATCCACGCGCACAGACATGCACGCACGTACATACTCTTGAACATCGAAGAGATCTGCATCCTTCGAAGATAAACAGAGAAGAGCAAATATATGAGAGGGGCTAAATCCAATATCTTTGTATCTCTACACACACATCTCAATCCCAATACCCATCCGCACAACTATGGCAGCCGCTGTTCAATCCTCCGCCGCCGCTATTGCCGCCATCGACGACGGCCACCACCCCCACCGGCTATTCCTCCGCACGAAGCCGAAGATGTTCAAGTGCGACCGCTGCAAGTGCGTCGGCTTCGGCCGGAGATACATATGCATGGAGTGCAAGGTTTTCTTCCACGACTCGTGCGCGACGTGCCCCGAATATATCCAGTTCTTCATGCACCCCGATCACATCCTCACCCTCCAGCGCTCCCACAACCCCTTCTCTCGTCACAAATGCGAGGCGTGTGGCGACCCTGCTCACGGGTATTTTTACCGATGCAAGCCTTGCAGCTTCGAGCTCCATCCCTTCTGCTCGCTCCTCCAACCGACCATAACCGATGAGGCCCACCCCGGTCACACATTGGAATATGCGAACGGAGAGAAGGCCCCTTGCAAGGTTTGCGGAAAGAAGTGTGGGGGGTGGAGATACATGTGTCAGGAGTGCCCGACGCATGTCCACATGAAGTGCCTAGGTGTGATTGGTAGTGGTGGCCATGGTAGTGCCGAGGAATGGGCGAAGAAGGGAAGAACGGGGAAGAAAGCGAAGGCAGCGTTGAAGATAATAGGCGGGTTTAGTGTCATCTTGGCCGTCATTCTCGCTGCTGCTGTTGCTGCTGCCGCTGGAGAAGCTAGCGTCAATTTTGATTTCGGAGGTTTTGAAATGGAAGGAGGTGATGACTTTGAATTCGACTTCGACTTTGACTTAGGCTTCGAGGCGGAATAGATAGTTGAGCTTGAGCTTGAGGCTGCGGCTGAGGTCGTGGCTGGGATTGCGGTTGTAGCTGAGGCCGAGGTCGAGGCTGCGGCCGAGGCCGAGGCTGAGAAAGAAAATGAAGATAGTAGCGACGATAGCGAAGAGGGAGGAAAGGAGAAAGGCGACGAGGAGGAGAATAATGAAGAGGCAGAGGAGGAGGAGGGGAAGGAAGAGAATAACAAGAAAAAGAAGTCTTTCTTGAATGAGACTGCGAGGAGAGATAGAGAGAAGAAGGATAAGAACAACAACAAGAAGGAGAACAAGAACAAGAAAAAGAAGAAGAAAGATGAGAAGGAAGATAAATAGAAGAACCGATGGATTTCGTTGCAATTTTCGATCTTCTTATGTCTCATAATTCTTTTACGAAATACAAGGATGTGTTGAGTTTGGAATTGAGGTCATGGAATAGATGCCATTCTTGTGAAAGAGTCAAAAGTTGCGTGATTTGGCCGGGAACTCTTGGTTAATTATTTCCTCTTCTTAGAAAGGTTAAATGTGGTTGCTTGAATTGTATTATTTTATTTGTTCTTCATTAGCAAGATGCGATAATGATTTTAACATTGGTAATGATAATTGTGGCACTGTACTCCTTTTATTTTCCAACAATGTACCCATCTTTTCTACTTAGATCACTAATGCTTCCTTACGTTAAATCTTAGGGGTACCACGGACTGGGTACTCAATCGGTACGTTGAAAGGGGTGCTACGGAGTGGGTACTCAATGGGCCTGTTTGGTTGCTGGGTTGGACTGGGTTGGGTTGGGCTGGGTTGGGGTGGGTGAATAGTAATCTGTGAGGAGAAAGTACCCTTGTGAATAGTAACCAGGGTTGAGCCAACCCAGTCCAACCCAGCAACCAAACAGGCCCAATAGGTTCGTTGACCCGCTCCAACCCATCGTTACCAGATCAGGGGCAGACTTGACATGTTCCAATGGGTAAGTGTATTTAATTGTAACCCACTTCATTTGAGTGGGGAAAGAGTAGTTGGTGGTATCCGTGGAATATCTTTTTAAAAAATGATATCATAAATTGTCCTAATAAAATCCATCTATTTACATTTATAGAATAGAATGCCATTAAATTGAGATGAATGCATGTATTATTCTGCAATTTAAATAGATGTTAAAGATGCGATAAACATACATGTAGAAATATTCAAAAATGAAAGAGTGTGTGAATTAAACTATGTAATTCGCTAATTAAGAGAAGATTCTTACACATTAGATAACGGGTCATAGATCGACTCCACACATTCCAATTGGTATCCAGCTCTAACGTGTATTCATTTCATTTCGATGATAAAGGATACCAGTGGAAATACATCATCTATTAAGCAGTGATTATCTATACATTAAGTGATAAATAAAAGTACATCATTGATAGTTATAATTTTTAATAAACATCATTTATCAATCTTGAAATTCATGGCATGTTGTTTTTGTCATTATTCCTTTGCAGATTCGTTTGTTTGGCCATTAGATTAAATGGTTGATTGGTATAACACTGCCACATAATTTTATCACAAAACCTAATTATTATTTTATTGCATGAGAATTCAACTAAATTGTTGTAAATGATTTCTAGGGTAAAGTTAATTTATATCTGCGAACGAGCAGGCTCGAGTGTTCGATTAATTATCATATATGTTTATTCATATTTTAGTATTGTTATCCATTTCAAAATGGATACGGATAAAGATACATATATTTTAATTTGTAAAGTCATTTGATACATTTTACTTTTACATAACCAAATTAAATTTCTACTAATAGGCATTTAGACCTGATTATACACATATCCATTTTCATCATATGGAATGTTCATCGATATTTGTATTTGTAACCATATATCTATTGTAACACCAATAGCACGATCCGCCTTCTCGCTCATTCGCTCATCTAACATCAATTATTGATTGTCATGTAATTTAAATCACTTCTGAGTCAAGCTTATCATCATTTAAGATATATTTGCTCACTCAAAGAGCCTAGGAGTGATAGCCACAGATGAGGATACAAGGGTAGTCCACTACAGACAATCCACTTAGCCCTATCGATGAAGTACTCATGGGGCTAAGGAATAATTGGTTACACTAAGCAATAGTTGGTTGCATTTCTAAACACATCATCCACATTATAAATATATAACAGGATGTTATTTCTTATTGTTTTATTGTTATTCTTATTCTACTTAAGTAATAGCAAGAGAAGCTCTAAACATAGTGTTATACATTTATGACAAATCTATAACAAATGTACAACTCATTACAAATGTATAACGCATCCCACCTTTAAGTATGGCACATGGAAAGCTTCTCCTACTATGTCCTGCATTTATATCACCATGTGAAAAGCTTCCCCTACCATTCCCTGGAATTACAGTACCTCATTGAAACCTTTTCCCACCTTACCCTTAATTCATAACATCATGCTAAAATCTTCTCCAATCATGTCGTACATTTACAGCACATTGCTAAAAATTTCCCTCATCTTGTCATTAATCTATATACCTTTCTTTGAGACTGTTATAAGTTTATAGCATCATACTAGAAAAACATACTAGAAAACTTCTCCCCCTTTAGTATTTCATATCACAAGATATGAGAAAAATTGATAATTTAGATGGGAAGTCCGCTCATGGATTTCAATTTAACATTTGGGTAGAGTTTTGGGTATGCAATCTCGTCTTAAGTGATTATCCTCTCAGTAATCCTAACAATGATGTGCACTTTCTGCTGATCATAAGCAATATCAATAATGGACTACATTGATTTTGCCCATGAATATGTCAAATCTTGGTCCTAGTCTGGAGTCATTATCGAGGACAAACAATCTTAACAACTTGTAGATTCAAATCCAACTGGAACCGTTAACAATCGATCAAAATACTATAGCTCAAGTTGTCAAGCATAAGTCCCCACCACTTATTAGTTATAACTCACTCTCATACTCTGTGAGATTAGATATGTGAGACCATATTTGAAGGTTACAACTGGTCAACTCTTTGGAAAGAATGTGAGGATGAGGGCTTGTGACATCAATGAGTAAGGTTGTTAAGTCTTTCTCTTTATGTTTATGTCTTAACACTCCAGGGAAAAAGGTTCCATCTTGATCCCACTATTCTTGGACATGTAATAATGTCACTCCCTAATAAGCAATGAGGGATCTAAGATGAAGTCTAGTTCAAACCTACATTTTCCTTTTCTATAATCGGAAAAGAAGACAACATTAAAGAAGAGAGGTTCCACCTAGAAGTACTACCCTCATATGCTACCCCAAGCCAAAGGAAACTGCCTCCTCACCACCTCATCCGTGGAGAGCTATGTGTAAGGTGCTGGTGCAAGTAAAGCCATTGTCTCTGAGAGTTATGCATGTGTTGTTAAGTGCTCTACTTAGGCTCATCAAGATGACATATGCTCATAGCCTAGTGAACTCAAAGAATTAAGTCACTATGGACTTGAAAAGCCTTAACCCTAAGCCCTATAAGGTTCCTCTTATAATTAGGTGGATTAAGATCTTAATCAAGCTCCATTTTCTAATTTGATTCCAGGCTAGTTTAAATGTCAACTATAATCCAGGAAAAACTATTCAAATATTTACAAAGATGCTATTTACAAATGTGTAATTTACAACTATTTACAATCATGCAAAATTTTTGAAAAATGTTTGAAAACATGGATGTATGCATGAATGCGAAGTTTTGCAAAATATTTACAAACATTTACACAAGGTTTTTGCAAACTTTTGATTTTCAAAATATTTTAGAAAAATTTTGTACTATATACATAGATTTTGATATGGAAATATTTACAAATCCTTTACACAAATCATTTTACAATCATTTGTACAAAAATAATTTGTATAAATAAATAGGTATGTGCAAAATGAATTTTTATATATAAGAGAAAATTTTTTAAATTTTATGGATTTTTAGCCATTTTTATTTATTGACACACTCAAACAAAGTACGAGTTATGGCTAAAGTATATATGAAATATATACACCCCCCTATACTTAGCTCGAACGATGTCCTCCGAGTGATCAAGAGCGATGAAGAAGACATAACTTGTGCTTAGTATAGGGAAGTGAAAAGGAATGGCTATATACAAAGATGAATCGAAGAATAGAATGAAGAGAACTCGGTGTTTCCCCTATACTTAGGATCAAGTAATCCTAAGTATAGCAAGCTGTACATGAAGGGAAATCCGAGTGAAGGATGTACATAGTCTACCCCCCTATACTTAGGGTGAAATATCCCTAAGTATAGGCAGCAAAACAGGGGTAGAAAGAATCAAAAGAATATCCGAGAGTCCTACATCCCTCCTATACTTAGGGTAAAGTACACCCTAAGTATAGCAAAATCATAAGATGAGAAAAGGGATGTGGGACTAAAGAATAGAGTTATATGGACAACTGGATCTATACAGGTCGGAAGAACAGTGATAATCAGGCGTGAGATGCAATAGATGTGAGTCAAGAGACCACATCTCACGCAAAGTGAATAGGGGCAACATCAACGACCCGTGGCTCATGATCTAGATATGGCTTGAGCCGTTGTCCGTTCACTCGAAAGGTACTCTCAGAAGACAACTCAGATATGTCAATACTCCCATTGTCGTATACCTTTCTCACTAAATACGGATTCTTGCATTTGCTCTGTAGCTTCCCTGGGAATAATCTTAGCCTAGCATCAAACATCCATACTCTCTGTCCTAGCTCAAACTGCTTGTGGCTGATATGAGAATCATGCCACTCCTTCACTCTCTCCTTATAATGTAGGCTGTTTGAAAAGGTGGTATCATGAAGCTCCTCCAGGGCTGCTAACTCTACCCTCCTCTGATCTCCTACACTCTCTGGATCCAAAAGTATATCAGTGACTGCCCAAAGTGACCTATGTCTCAGCTCAACAGGTAAATGGCACGGCTTGCCATAAACGAGGCGAAAGAGAGATGTACCCAAAGGAGTCTTGAAAGACGTCCGATATGCCCACAAGACCGAGTCCAAAAGCTGTGACCAATCCTTTCGGTCAGGGCGGACGACTTTCTGCAATATAGTCTTGATCTCCCTATTTGACACTTCAGCAAGACCATTCGTCTGAGGGTGGTATGGAGTGGCAACTCGATGGTCTATGCTGAACTCGCTAGCAAGGGCTTTACCTTGTCGTTGACGAAATGAGATCCCCCGTCAGATATCAGTACTCTAGGTACCCCGAATCGTGAAATGATATTCTTCCTCAAAAATCGGCAAACAGTCCTAGCATTTGCGGTTCGGACGGGGATGGCCTCAACCCAACGACTCACATAATCCACGGCCAACAGAATGTACTCGAATCCCTGACTCTTAGGGAATGGTCCCATGAAATCGATGCCCCATGCGTCAAAAACCTCACAGAAGTGTATGGGCTGCATCGGCATCATATCATGCTGTCCACAAGTGACCATCCTCTGACAGTCAGTACACCTCTTCACGAGCTCATCAGAGTCCTTGAAGAGAGTAGGCCACCATAGGCCGGATTGGAGCACTTTCTGTGCCGTTCTCCTCCCTGAGTGATGTCCTCCTGCCTCCAGCTTGTGGCAGTAAGTAAGGATGCTGTGGTGCTCCTCCTGAAGAATGCACCTACGCCAGATACTATCCCCTCCCTCATGGTAAAGGACGGGATCCTCCCAATGGTAAAACTTGGCCATTGCGAGGAAGGTCTCAAGTTTCTTCTGGACCAATCTTGTGGAACTTTCTTGACGACAAGATTGTTCACAATATCGGCATACCATGGGAGCGAGGCGATAGCAAGGATCGCCTCATCCGGGAAGGTCTCACAAATAGGGTCAATCTGCTCAGAATCCTCAAGATACTCCAATCGGGAGAGATGATCCGCCACCACATTCTTGACTCCAGGCTTATCCTTAATCTCTATGTCAAACTCCTGGAGTAGAAGGATCCATCTGGTCAATCTAGCTTTGGCATCCTTCTTTGCCATGAGGTACCTGATGGCGGTATGATCAGTAAAGATGGTCACTCTAGATCCAATAATGTAAGATCTGAACTTATCTAGGGCGAAGACTACGGCTAGCATCTCCTTCTCAGTGACTGTGTAGTTCCGTTGCGCGGCATCCAATGTACGGCTAGCGTAGTGAATGGCAAATGGGACTCCATCCCTCCTCTGTCCTAGCACGGCCCCCATGGTAAAATCGGAGGCATCCATCATGATCTCGAATGGGAGAGACCAAACAGGTGGCTGGAGGACAGGAGCCTCTATCACACATCTCTTGAGAGTCTCGAACGACGAAAGACACTTGTCATCGATAAGGAACTCGATGTCTTTCGTTAGCAGATCAGTCAACGGTCGGGCAATCCTGCTGAAATCATGAATGAACCATCGGTAGAAACCGACGTGTCCCAGAAAAGACCGTAACTGCCGCAGGTTGAACGGTGGTTCGTGTTTGCTAATGACAGCCACCTTGGCCGGATCAACCTCCATGCCCCTGTTGGAGATGATATGGCCAAGCACCGTCCCTTGAGTCACCATGAAGTGACTCTTCTCCCAAGATAATACCAAGCGAACCTCTATGCATCGCTGAAGGACCAAAATAAAATATAAAATGGTTCTGTCAAAGCCTGAAGGTAATTTTCATGATAAGTATAAACAACAAGGAAAATTCGGAAGAAAAGTTTATGAATTTTTGAATTTTCTATGATTTTTTAGAATTTTTATGAATTTTAAGTGTTTTCAATTTTTAGGTTTTTTTATAAATCCAAAAATAGTCAAAATTACACAGAAAATAAAACACACAAAAATTAACAACTCCTAATTTTTTTAGAATTTTTGAAAGCGTTTTAATATTTTTTTGGGATTTTATATTCTGAACAGACAGAAAACAAGGGTTTTTGAATTTTAAAAATACTAAAAAGGCTCAAAAATGTTCCCAAAAATTGGTGAAAATTCTACACAGTGGCAGGAGCCAGTGTCTAATTTTCACAAAATTTGGACTTGATTTGATATTTTATTTAAAACAAACAAGAGCCCACAGTGCACAAGGACCTGTTCGTAATAAAAATATCTTCTGGGGGCCAAAACGTAATAAAATCAGAAGCTGGGGGGTGTCCTCGTGCAATTTCTCCAATATCGCACGCGCCAGGCATATGTACTGGGCACGGAAGGACCTATTTGCAACAAAAAATAGTTCCGAGGGCTTATTAGCAATAGGTGCTAAAAGCCCAGGGTACTAATTGCAAAATTCCCAAAATATTCGGCACATATCAAATTAAACCATTCACAGGGGCATAAGTGCAAATATCAAGAAATGTATTTCATTCATTAACACATCCAGACTACAGGCCCATATCATGCAATTTCACCAAAATGACACGTGGCGATGCACGTGTCCAACATACACATGGATGAAAATGCAAATAGAGTAAACTACCAGGTCCTAAGTGCAATTTTTACAAAAATAAAAGAACTACATTCGATATTTACATGACTAAATAATAACGACAAAACAGAAGGGCGCCTAAGTGATATTTACCCCTTATTATCCGAGGGCTGAGAGTGCGCCACGTGGAGGATCAAACGACTGAGCTACGCTGTGGCTAACCCTTCATCGGGAAGGTCGGTCCAGATCTAGCCTCAGATGATCGAACGGTGGTCTGCTGCTCCTCAAATGGATGGCGTGGATCATAACTGGAGCTCAAGGCTGAATGGACGGCTGAGGCAGGTCCTCCAAGAACAGGTGGCCGGCGAACTTCACCGACCCGATACTCGCGCTGGATGCCTCCTCTGCTGCTGCTAAGATGCGGAATGGATCCGCTTTGACCTCTTGCAGCTGATGCGCCTCTCCGATGAGGCCGGCGACCACTGGAGTGGCCAGCGACGGCGGTGTCCTGGAGCTCCTGTGCTCGAAAGCTTCGACCCTCAGATGGGCCTCTTCAGACCTGGAAAACACCACAGGAAGACTCCTGGGTCGAGGGCAAACTGCCTCGACCCTGTGAGGGGTGAAGTGGGTGGAAGATGCGTCAGGGCAGATGATCTCCGGCGATGCGACGATGAGGGAGATCGACTCCCAGTTCCGGGGCGAACTGGGTTGGATGAATGGGCGTAAAACGTGGAGAGGGATGTGGCGATGATGATGGTCGATTCGGATGGTCGGAACGATGGTCAGAATGGAACTAATCGATGGACGACGGCGAAAGATGGATTTGGGCGAAATCAGAAATTAGAGAAATATAGAACGGATTAGGCTTACCGGATGGGTGGATTCGACTATGGAAGAGCTACTGGAGCTCCTGGTCTTCACCTCGAGGGATGTCGATGGCCTGAGGCTCAGGCGCAGCTCTGGGCGGCGCACGGCGGCGAAGCGCGACTGGATCAGTGACGCGGGGTCCCTCCTCCTCTCTGCAACACGCCGGGCGCTAGCTGTCACTCTAGGCAATTGGGTGGAGGTCCTGGGTGGAAGGGGAGACGCCAAAGATGGAATGAAAAGGTGGTTAGAGCTGAAGCTTTATACGGCTAGGGGTCCGAGAAGGTGAAGGTCGGGCAAGCATATCGGAGCTCAGATCCCCAAAACCCACCCCGGGCGTGAATCACGGATGTGGGATCTTCAATCGGAGCCCGGGGTTTTGAGATTTGACGATCAGATCGCGTGGGAAAAATTTGGAGAAAAGACGGGTCGGGCGCAGATCCGGAACAAATGTGGTCCAGGGGGAGAGTTGACCAGGGGTCAACAATCCCTGTGGACCAGTCAGGTGCAACCACGTCATAAATATTTAGAAATTAAATAATAAATAGTAAATGGTCGAATTTGAAAAAAGTTAAAACATGAAAAATGTTTATTTATTTTTAAACTATTTTTTTGCGATATTGATTTATTTTTTTTGAAATACAAGTTAGGTATTTACAAAATATTATTATTATATACATGTATACACATATGTATTTTTGATTTTTGATTTTTGATTATTTATTTTTATCAAAATTATTCCAATTTTATATTTTATTTATTTATAGGATAAAATTTGGAATAATATGGTATTTTTATTTTATTTTTATTAATTATTTATAAGGGTGAAATAAATAGTTTTGTTTGTATACATGTATGGTATAAATACAATGTGGCTTTTGATTTTTATTTTTATTTATTTTTATTTTTATTTTATTTTTTTGGTTTTTGTTTTATTTATATACACTATAAAATATGGAATATGTACATATTTTTATGGAATTTTATTTATTTATAAGGGAAAATAAGTAGATAAAAGGTTCTATGTACATGGCTTCTATACAATGATGAAGGGATTTTTAATTTCTTTTTATTTTTCTCATTTTTGTTTTAATTTTATATTCACAAATATATACATATAAATACACACCCATTTTTATTTGAATAAGAGGAAAATAATTTTTATTTTATTTATAGGTATATGTACACATGCGAGCTTCCTTATCTATCTCTACTTGGATTTTTTACGGTCAGGCCCATGCTGAGCCCTCCCTTGGGATTAGGTTGCTCAATATTTATTCTAAATATCTCCATATTTTTCTTTTATTTCTTTATTCTTTTATTTATGCACAAAAACATGCTAATAATGCATATTTACACAATGCATACTTTTTGACAATTATTGTTATTTACAGGAATATACATGTGTTTTGCATATGTTTTGTAGCTAAAATAAAAGAATAAAGAGTGATGAATGGGTATTCATCACCTCTTAAAGCGTAGTTGGATCGAGTCTTTAAAGGAAAAGACCTCCTATCTCAAGTCCGATCCACCGGAGGAGACGCTTCCGAGCGCATTGATGAGACACGTACTCCTCGCAATCCATGTTAACGATCCAAGCAACGAATCTCCTGATCTCGTCAAACGAGATCTAACTTCTTCTTCACGAGCGAGGCGCATTGAAGGAGACGGAGATCCATAACCAAACAATCCGGCAACATAACGACGATGCTTCGACGATGGCGACTCTCTCAAGGGCTTCATGGTGGACAACAACAATGAGAGAGAAAGAAAGAGACATACATGACGTGTAGAGAGAGAGGGAGGGAGCATATTGGTTTTTTTGATGTCTTCTGAAGAGCAAGGAGTGCCTCTTCTTATATAATATTTTGGGATCCTTAGATCTCAATCCATGGACAACACAAAATCAATGGATGAGATTGATTTGTGTTTCTTTCAATGGCCATGATTTTGTTGTAAAACCACAACAACAATTAATTTGATAAGTTAAATATATATTGAATAATCAATATAAATTAATTTCAAATCAAATCAATTATCTTGAAGATAATTGGAAGGAGATAATTATCTACCAATCTAGGAGGGATGGCCACCCAATCCCATTGGGACTTGGTGGCCGTCCACCACCTTTGGTGGATGGAAAAATTTTCCAATGAGATTACATTATCTCATTCCAACATTATCTCATAATAACAATTCTCAATGATATTGAAAACATTGCAATCATGCCACTGGAAATTTGTGAATCTCATTCACAACCCAAAATAAAATGTAAATTGTATTTTCAATAAATTATCCCATGTGAATCCAATTCACATCAATAATTAGTCAACAATTATAAATTACAATAGGCTCTCTCTTATAAATTATAAATCATATATATATATATGATTAATATGGATAATACTATCAACATTATTTATATCCATGATAATTAAATGGAAAAAATGGGGCTGCCCCCTTGGGGCAGCATGTTGGCTGCCCCCGCCCCATATTTCGGCCAAATTTTTTTATTTTTTTGAAAAATATCACCATGTATATTCATACTTATATTCCTCCTACATGCTATTCGAATTTCGTCAGAAACAGAGACTCCTACGGCCTCCATCGAGATGTTGTCGATTTAAAAAATCCTGTTACCGTTAAAAAATGATTGTCTGGATGGATGCCATAGGGGTCTCTGTTTCTGACGAAATTTGAATGGCATATAGGAGGGATATAGGGATGAATATACATGGTGACATTTTTCGAAAAAAATAAAAGAAATGCCGAAATAAGGGTGGGGGCAGCCATGTTGGCTGCCCCCTTGGGGCAGCCCCATTGCACTCTAATTAAATCACATTTAATCATTTTGGATCTATATTCTCATGTGCCCAAATAATATGAATCACTCTCACATTATTCTCATCTTTGATAATTAAATCACATTTAATTATCTTAGATAACTTTCCTTATAATATGAATCAAATTCGTATTAGTCATGATAATTAAATTTAATTATCAGTTTTTTCAATGCTCGGATACATATATCAACATTGAAATTATCCTCGAACTCTTTCAAGGGTAATGCACTTTTTCTGCGGATACTTGAGATAAGGACATGACGATTGTATTGTTCTACGTATAGTGACTTGGATATTGAGATCACGTCTCAGATATAGATCTTGCGGACCTCTCATAAATGCTTGATTAAATCTAAACCGCAAATCTAGTCTTTCATTCCATCTGAATCACATTCAGATCAATGTCCAACATTTGGACTAAGATCAACTTACTTCTCTATGAGAGGAGTCACTAAAATCCAGACATGTTTTATCACTCCCTTAGAATAGAAGCGTCGTGGTTATACAATCGTTTATAATCACATCACCCTCAGGTATTCCTAATATCTATACATCCTACATACTAGAAGACCCATAATAAACTCGAAGTTTTAGATCTCTTTTATACCGTCTCCTTCTGAGTTTTATCATTAAGTTTCTCATTCGATCATTGGGAGTTAGTATTGATCATATACTTTCCAAAAGCATATATCATACCATGTATTGATCATATACTTTTCAAAAGCATATATCAAACCTACAAATTCAGTCAAGCTTCCAAAGCGAGGCGACCGTGCACGAAATTTGATTCTTCCCAATATCTCATGAGTGAGCTCATGTCTTCCCATTCAGCAATGAACCTGTATGATCCCTTTGAGAGACCGTGTTACTTATATGCGCTTGTATGCATACCAGTACGCCGGTATGTAGATCTTGGTTAGGTCAGCAACCTATTGGTCTGCTAAATGTACATACTCAGACATATAGTAACACATCTGTCTATGGTCAAGGATGCGTGCCTATATCATTACAACATACGACATAGGTCTTTGGTTGTCTCGTCTCATTAAGTCAACTCTTTGACCTAACTTGTCTAAAACCTCCGAAATCTATATTCATATGCAGAGGACCTGCATCAAGAGGTCAGTTAGATATCAACTTTTCGAGAAAGGATTGCCATCTATTTCTCAAGCTGGAGATCATCTCTTAATAATCATTTGACGGTGCTTGATGAGTCCTCAATCTAAATCTTTAGATATTCATCTAAGCACCATCTTCTATGATTCAAATACTGAATCAACAGTTGTATGATCATTAAGATGGTCATGGTACATAACCCTAATTGTACTAAGGGACCTATTATGCAAATAAGTCATTCTTAATTTCAGATCAGGGAATGATATTTGCAATAACATTTAGTGCATAATGGATCGTCGTGGGCTCGCATGTCCAACAATCTCCTACTAGTCCAAAGAGCCATTAATGGGCTAATCATTAAACCCTCACTCATGTGACAATCATAGGCTATTTAGAAAAATAGCTAGATAAGTTGATCAATCACTCTGTTCCCAAGAGATTACGCCAAGTTTTTTTATGGCACTTGCATATCTCCTAGTAACAGTACCCGCATCCAATGCGAATATTGCATCTTATGCAACCACTACTCAATTTTGTCAGTTATAGTGTCCTTGACACTACAACTCAATAATTGTTATAACTAGTATTTCCATTATCCTAATTAGAACACCCTTATTCCTGGAGATCTATATCTCATAAGGTATCTGTAATTAATTAAGACCATTTAGATCACTATTTATAATATCTTAAGTTTTTGAAGATAAGACCTTGAGATCACTATCTCTAAGTCTTGTCATCTTTGAAGAGATTTTTACCATTTGAAGAGATTTTATTAATCCCTCGCAAAAACACCTAGCCGACGTTAGATAAATATCTAAAAATGCATTTGCATAGTTGCATGGGTCGAGCCGGAGCGGATACAAGCGGGTCAGCTCGCACAAACAGGTACGGTTCCCTGCAGGCAGCTTCAGAATATAGTTGAAACAGGATCCTTTTATAACAAAAAACATATTATATTTAAAGCTGCTTAAAGCTAGATAATATAAGGATCCCATGCGTAGGCTTAATTTGTAGCTGCAGTTGTCGTGCTCTCCACTGTTTTCCCTTAATTTTAAGAAGAAAAGGAGATGATCGAGAGCTTGATAGTAAATAATTCTTGTTAATCTGTTCGGTGGACGAAATAGGAGTGGTTTCCAAGGGAAGAATTCAACGCTTCTCCTCTTCTTGTACTATGAATATAGATATCCATCAACCTTTTCACTCGATCTCTCATTCCCCCTCAATCCAGAGATGGCATTGGCAACTACTGTAACGGTGGCAGGATGGTTCGCTTCTCATCTCATCTCTAAGTTGCTGGATCATCATATCCTTAATTGGAAGGAGAAGAAAGAATTGAAGAAGGGCCTCCAGAAGGAGGTCGAAGGCTTGCGGGATGTCCTTCCACAATTGAAAAGCATCACCGATGATGCGGAGGAAAAGCAATTCAAGAACGAGGGTGTGCGGAATTGGCTGAAAAAGCTCAAAGACGTGTTGTACAATGCTGAGGACGTCCTTGACCTGTACGAGGTGGATATCCTTCTCAAGAAGCAGAGAGATATGAAGCCGCCGTCTAAGAAGAAGGTAAGCTTCCCCCTCTTATGTTTGTGTAGCTGCAAAAAATCCAAAGATGGTGCCCCGTCCAGCAGCCACATTTCTGTGGCGAAAGAGATCAAGCTTATCAGGAAGAGGTTGGATGAAATTCTCAAACAAGGTGTTGACTTTGGTCTCAAAGATATGGTCCGATCTACTCCACAGGTCGACCCCGGGTTATTTCAGAAAAGAGAGACTTCATCTTACCCAGAGGATGACGAGTCCGCAATCCTCGAAAGACGTGTTATGAAGGAAGAGATAATAGAGCAGCTGGTGCCAGACATGGAGAGGCGGGTCCATCTCGGTGACGGCGAGAAGAGATTCTCGGTCCTTCCCATCGTGGGCATGGGAGAACTTGGAAAAACCACTCTTGCTCAGCTTGTATTTAATGATAAGCGCGTGGTAGATTTTTATAAATCGAGGGCATGGGTATGCGTGGGTCAGTCCCATAATCTTGATCCGAGTCAGTCCACAGCGAAGATCATAGAATCGTTGAGGTCTCTTCAAGGAAATAAAGAAGCGTGTAACTTTAGTACTCTATCGGCGTTGCAGACAACTCTTGTGGATGAGATTAGGGAGCCATTCTTGCTGGTTCTGGATGATGCATGGGATGCGGATAGAAACGGCTGGGAGAAATTGCTAGGACCTTTGAAAGCCACTCAGAAGAGATGCCGGGTGATCGTAACAACGAGGGACGAAAAGGTTGCGAATGCCTTTCGTGATATAGTACAAGTCAGGAGACTGGATTTCTTGGATAACAATTGTATGTGGAGCATCTTTGAAAAATCTGCTTTTGGTAGCGAGCGTGCCACAGAATTTCCAAGACTAGAAACCATTGGCAGACAGATTGTCCAAAGACTTAAAGGTTTGCCGTTGGGTGCGAAAACAATTGGAGGCATTTTACATGGAAATAGAAGAGAAAGAGATTGGATGAAAATCATGAACAATGAACAACTATTGAACAATAACAGTCAAGAGGAAGACTTCATGCACTCCATATTGATGTTGAGCTATTACAACCTACCAGTGATTGTGAAACAATATTTCTCGTGTTTTTCATTATTCCCGAAAGATCACGAATTCTGTCGGTATGCATATCGTAAGAAATACAATGAGAGCATATGGATGATTGAAAGAGTGTTATTTCTAATTGAGGTCGGGCACGACTCAAAAGATATGACATATGATTGTGTTAATGGATTGTTAAGTAGGTCGCTTTTACAAGCTTCTTCGAATAATTGGAGTGCTATCAAAATTTCAATGCATGATTTGGTTCATGATATGGCCGAGTTGCTCAGCAAAGAAGAATTCCTTCGAATTAATGATGCTCACAAAAAGAAAACAATTCCTGAGAACATTCGGCATATATCATTTTTCCAGGAGACCTTCGATAAGGACTCAGCTATCCTTGAGAATCTCACAAGATCTAAGTCATTGCGCACTTTACTATATAATAATACGAATGAAAGACTGAACAATTCTCATGGTATTCTTCATGGTTGGTTTAAAAACCTGAGATATCTACGAGTTGTTACATTGTACAACAATTGGATAACAATATTGCCAGAATCGATCGGAAATCTCAAGCTTCTTCGTTACCTTGATCTCTTTTTGCCAAAAATTGAGAAAATACCTGCAACAATATCTGAGCTATGTCAACTGAAAGGATTAAATTTATGCGGTTGTATTAATCTTCGTGAACTGCCAAGTTCTATAACACGATTGATTAATTTGATACATCTGGATGTCGAACCAAGGTTGTTGAAAGAAGTAGATGGGATCGGACAATTCACAAACTTGCAAGAATTGGAAGAATTTCATGTCAAAGAAGAAAAAGGGCACGGGATTGTCGAGTTAAAAAATATGAATGAGCTTTGTGGTTCACTCTCCATCTATAACCTTGAGAGAGTCAAAAATAGAGAGAATGCACAACAAGCACAACTGGATCAAAAGAAGAACCTCAGAAGGTTGGAGTTAAAGTGGAACGATTATGTACATGAAAAGACACAAACAAATATTATTGAAGGACTTCGTCCAAGTATGAGTCTCAAGGAATTATTAATTTTGGGATATCAGGGAAGATGTTTGCCCGATTGGTGGGCTAGTTCCTCTTTGATTAGCCTCCACCACTTGAAGGTCACCTCATGTACCAACCTTATAAATATCCCCTTCTTGCCTTCTATGCTTCGGAGTCTTGAGCTCTCCGGTAATATTGGGGTAGAATCATTATTTTCCTCACCATCAACAATTTGCATGCCTTCTTTACATAAGCTCGAAGTCATGCGGTGCGGTAAACTCGACAAGTCCCTAAATGCCCTTCTTGAAGCTTCGTCATCGTCACTCGAATATTTGACTATCCATGAGTACAACTGTCCGCTGGAGGGTTTATCCTGTGTGACGACCTTACGAATGCTTGTACTTCGTGATTGCAAGGAAAAGGTTATGTTGAATCCTACAGCTCTGATCTCGTTGAGAAATATGAGGATTAGAAGGTGTCCCAACATGGTTGTAGAAAGACATTGTTCTGATTCTGATTTATGCAGCTCTTTAACTTATTTAAAAATAGAAAAAAGTCCTATGCTGCTGAAATCATTGTCCCAATGCAGAGTCCTCCTCACTTCACTTACCTATCTATACATGATCTCCAGTGAATGCGATGACTCGACACTTTCCAAATGTCTGCACACAGCTACAGCTTTAGAGGAGCTACATTTGAAATCCTGCTCCAACTTAACATCATTGCCATCCGCATTGATGCATAAACTTGCAGCCACCAAGAAGTTGGAAATCCGTAATTGCCATAAGTTGGAGGAAATAGAATTCCCACCCGTCGTCAACATCAGCATAACCATTGAGGATTGTCCAAATCTCTCATTCAGAAGATCTTCACCTCTCGCGAATACAGTTATCAAGCGTCTGGAGATAAGCGGATTTGGTGGGGAGCAACTCTCGGGGTTATTTTCCATTTCATTGAACACCCCTATCCAGAGCATATCATTGAACGAATGCATCATAACAGATGACACAGCGACGTCGGTGCTTGGAGGAATCTGCCGAAGCACAACCTTGGAGGAATTGGAGATTTCCAGGTTTGAGGGGGATTCGTCAGAGTTCTCGTCCCTCAAAATCCTCAGAAGGCTCGAGATCAGGAACAGTCCAGCTGTTACGTATCTTCCCATTCTCATCTCTCTTGTTTCTTTACGGATTGTAAATTGCGGCAATCTTGCTTTCACATGTGGAGGGGCATCAACCCCGATCTTTCCCTCACTTGAAGTTCTTTATGCCGATGAAGTCAGCACGCAGCATCTCAACGGTTTGCTTGGAAGCCTCGTCAAGAGCCCCATCAAGCGGATAACTATTTCACATTGCATTGAATTGGAAAGCTTCGATGGCGATCTGCAATCCGCTTTGATGGCGTTCAAGAACTCCTTGAAGGTACTTCGGATTAGAGATTGCCCCAATGTAAGATGTTTGCCTAATCATCTTGAAGTATTTGAAGCCCTCTGCCAGTTGGACATAGTTAACTGTCCGCAGATGTCGACGTTGCCTGATGGCCTCCCTCCCACGTCTCTTCAAAGACTTGTTGTAAGAGGTTTTTCACCATTGGAAGCTCTATACCAAGATGGAAACCGATGGCTCTCCAACATTCCTCGAGTAAAATTTCAATAGGTATGCCAACTTTTGCGTACTTTGTGATTGCTTCAATATCGTCAACTCAGCTTTCACTATCTCTTTATCATTTTTTCCCTAACCTCATCTAATGTGATTAGGATTTAGGAATATAATCTTGTTGAATAAACTTATATTTTGTTATATTGTTATATCCAATGGTGTAAGCAGTGGTAACTTAGGCCTTGTTTGGTTGGAGAATACGCCATGGAATAAGGGGTCAATTCTCCTCCCGACACGGTTCTCAGTGATACGACTATTCCCCATTATTCCATCTTATTTCACTCTTATCCCTATCTTTATCCCACCTTATCTACTTTTGTTTCACCTTATTCTTCTTATTCCTATCCTCCAGCCGAACAAAGAATAGAACCTTATTCTCCTTATTCCCCATCCTTATTCCTGCTTATTCCCGAACCGAACGCACCCTTACGCAGCAAAAAGACTTGTTGTTCGGTGGAAAGGTATTTCAGGCATAACAATCATGCAAAAAAATTATCTTAATTTGTCACCATACTTGCTAAAGAAAATTTGATGAGGGGATGTAGATGTATAATGATGCAAACAAAATTGACCAATGGTAATGAGTAATTTTAATTTTTCCTTGTCATCTTTTTCGTAGTTAAATTATAAAAATAAATAGTATTCGTTGTTTGACTCTTTATATTCCCAACAAATATCTTATTCATGGTTATATTGCCAGCAGTAAATCATATATTAATAGTTACATGTGACTTATCCTTTTAACATCGATATATTTTGCAATGCTTAAATAAAATTAACACAATTGACATACATTTATGAACAGTACGATAAAATGAGTTTATAATAGTGTATTTTTAATTTATGACTTTACCATTTGTTCTTAATTAGTAACAATTGATTCAAATTTTGAAAAATAGCAACAGCTAATTGTTGTTATATAGATTATCGCTAATGATGTAGCAACGAATATAACATTCATTAATAATTTTTAATTTTTATCATTATATAGTTAACAAAAGATGATATAACGATAAATTTTAAAAAAAGTTTCACTAAAGACTTATCTTGTTGTTGGAGAACATTTCGCAATGGACCTTATTATTTACAAGAACTATAGATAATTTTACAACAAATAATTTTGATATTATTTATCTAATATTACATTACAAGAAAATTGACTTAAGGTAACGAATAATATTTAATATTCGTTGACATATCTTCCGTAGTTAAATATATAACAACGAATATTATTCGTTGCTTACTTCTTTAAATTCGCAACGAATAGTGGTATTTGTTGCTATATTCCTCGCATATATAACAATGATTATTTGTTACAATTTTCTTCTAATCATTGCTAAATATGGCAATGATTAGCATGAATTTTAATGAATAATTCAACGAAAAAATTGTCGATATATGGATCTTTAACAACGAGTATGATATTTATTGATAATTACAAGTACAAAAAATCATTTGGCAACGAATAATATTCGTTGTTATATCTTTAACATCGGAAGATATAGCAACGAATATTCAAATTATTCGTTGTCTTAAGTCCAATTTCTTATAATGTTAGTAGATATAAAAAATATTCAAATAACTCATTACCATAGACCAATTTTGTAGTATCACGATGATGTCCTTGTTTGTGTAGGATATGCTGCTGCAATGCCTAATATATATATCAATATGAGTCAATTTACAAATATTTCCATAACTTTTTATATTTTATTTTCCAATGAAAATGTTTTTATCATTTACATATTGGACAACAAAATTCATATCTATTATTTATATCATTTACTGCATGTATAGTGCAAATGGTAGGAAATGTGCATGGAATCGTCGAATTAGAATATGGCTTAACTCAAAGCTTTACAGTATGCATGTATTTAATTTTATAACTCAATCAATCACCATTCTCTTTATAACATTACCCTTTTCCCTGAAAGTTTTTTCAAACATCTATTGATGTTTATCATGATGGAAATATTGGGACTCCATACCAACGAGGGATAAGAGACAAGTGAGGACAAAGAATAAGAGGGTTTATATTTTATTTGTGTTTCGTTGATGTTTATACCTAAAATTTTATTGTTTTTTAATTAGGATATTTACACCCATAATCCTGAGTAATATGGTAATTACCCCAAGAACCCTGCGTAATAGCGAATTACATCCAAAAACCCGAGTAATGGCTAACCTTTACATGGCATAACCCTGTGTCAACCTCCGTCTTATTTCTCCGTTAACTCTAACGGAAATAGTCAATTTTGCCCTTCCAAACCCATCATATTTACACCATGATGCCATTCCCCCCTCCCTCCTCCCCATCCCCCTGCCTGCAAGGTCGAGCATCCCTTCCCAGCGTGGTTGCGCCCACCTCGAGACCTGGCCGAACCCATCCAACCCCTCCGCTACGAGCTCCCTCACCTCCGCCCGTGAGCTCCCCCCTCCTCTCGCCGGCAAAACCTCGAGACCTGGCCGAACCCATCCCCCCTCCCCCCAACCCATCGCCCGCGCCGCCACACCCCCCTGCCTGGGAACCCATCTGCCGGGGGTCCGAGCTCCCCCACCTCCGAGTATGAGCTCCCCCCTCCGGCAAGCTGCCTCCCTCCGCCCCGCATGCGAGCTCCGGCCCTCCCCACTCCGCACGCCTTCGCCCTGCAGCCCTCCGACCTCGCTGCGCATGCCTCCGCCTTGCAGCCCTCCCACCACCTTCGCGCCTCCGCCCCCCGCTCGCTGCGCTGCCTCCACCCACCCGCGTGCGCGCCTCCACCCTGCATCCATCCCCCTTCCCGCAAGTTCCAGCAACCCGCACGACCCCTCGCCCCCCCCCCCCCGGCCGCGCCTGCAGTCCCGGGCCCCGACCCCTCCGCTCCCTGCGCCTGCAGTCCTCGAACCCCACCTCCCGGTCCCCTGCCTCCATCGCCTCCCTCCTAGCAAGCACCTGCAATCCCCAAACCCCAACCCTCGATCCCCAACACCCCTCACCCAATCTGCAATCCTCTGATGAAGCACTCCCCTGCTTGAAGCTTCTGACAATGCCCCCCCTTCCGCCCCCAGCTTCCCGCCTCCATCACGCCGTCGTCCTCCAGCGGCAGCGACGTTCCTGGGGTTGCAGTTGGGCCCGGCAGTTCTCTTCACGGTCTTCGCACCACCCGATGCTGCGGTGGGTGGCTGCAGGGGAGGGTTCGGGAAACTAGTGAGGACGATGCTAGCGCACACAGTACCTCCTCCTCGAAGCCTCCTCCTCCACCTCTCGGAATCCCGCCGCCGAGGAGCCAAGCTCCTGCTCCTCCTGCTTAGGCCCCCCTCCCCTCGCCCGCCCCTGACTGCTCAAAGCCCTCCCACTCCCCTGAGCCCCGCCGCCCCATGCCCAGCTCCTCCTCTTCCCCTATTCAGAGTCCTCTTTCTTTTTTTATTAATCTTAGCCGTTGAATCACTGATTGGTTAGATTAACTCAGTCATATGGTTGAGTTAATGGACTAAATTAATGGAAGGTTATGAGTGTAAAACAGAATGGTTATTCGAGGTTTTCGATGTAGTTCGTGTTTATCGAGGGTTCCTGAGGTAATTATGAAACTACTCAGGGTTATGGGTGTAAATATCCCTTTTTAATTCGCATGATTTTTTAAAGTACTCTGTTAGCATACCACGCAAGTTTGGTGAATTTTCACGAAAGAAATGGTTCTCTTTTAACATTCCAAGTAGGATAATTTTATTTGTACTCAATTATATTATCGTGGTCTATTTAAGTAGTTAATACTATAATAACGTTCGAATGCATAATTTTTTATGCAAAAATAAGGTTTTTATAGTATAACTAATAGTCAGAAAAATGCAAACTATCATGACATGATACGAAGAATGAATAGAAATTGGTGCGAAAAAAAGTGAATAATTATCGGTCATTATCTTAAAAGGGTATTGAATTGTGTAACACTAACTAGTAAGTGAGAAAAGAAACTTTGGTTCTTGACAAAGTATCACGAACTGAGATTCCTGATTAACGAGTTCCTATTAGATCTGAAGTCTGCATGACCTTTAGGTTTCTCTATTTTATAAATGCAAGAGTGAGAGTACATGTCCTCTTACTCAATGATGTTCTTTACAGCTTCCATTTTACATGTTGTTCAAAACTGCAGGAATATATTTCGTAGAGCATGCCACTCTTAATGCCGTTCTTAAAGCATGTCGTGGATTTCAGAGTTGAGTTCGCTTTCATTTGAAATATGTATCAGATCGTCTTTAAGGGATATCTCAGGAGATTGATGATGGATCAAACTGCATGCACTTCTGCTTCTCTGATAAACAATTTTATAAGGTGAAATTCATGTGCAACTTATCAACTTAGTTTTACAGAAAAAATAGTGCCTACATAGCTCATGTTTAATTTTGTTGCATACTTTTCAGTTGT
This sequence comes from Ottelia alismoides, assembly GCA_037367405.1. Classification (NCBI taxonomy): domain Eukaryota; kingdom Viridiplantae; phylum Streptophyta; class Magnoliopsida; order Alismatales; family Hydrocharitaceae; genus Ottelia; species Ottelia alismoides. The sequence continues at coordinate 375,241 of JAZKJV010001362.1, read as the reverse complement.
AGAGTCCATAACTTGAGCGACGATGGCTCTGGAATTTACTGAGAATCATAGTGTTAGTAGAGACATGCATGTAATCTCTTCGATCTCCAGCTTTTCTTCTCTTATTTTATTTGGAAAAGAAAATTCTCTCAAAAGGTAATCCTTGTACTTGTTTAGAGTCACAATCGCAAACACGCTTCAAGAGGTAATCTTTGTACTTGTTTGTGTTCTCAATGAAATAATTTGAGAAATGTTCTCGAATCATATGGTTTCATCTATTTAAAATTTAAATCCCCTTGTCCCTCTCAACTAGTATGATTAGTTGATTTAAATCGCATTCACTTACACTTCCCTGATGCATTAAGGCCTAAATCCTAGCCTTCAAGTGGTATCAGATCCTTGTTCAAAGGACTTGGATGAGATCCAAAATCTTTGGTGAATGAGGTTTTATATTTGATGCATGTTTCGAATTATTTTTTCAATAAGATGAAAAGCTCCTATTTATGCATTGTCTGGATGATTTTTTTAGATAATAAAATTTATTTAGAATATCTAAATATGTCCTCAAAACAATAGCCAATTGTTGGCACTAAAGGTGCATAAATTAAAATTCAACAAGTTCTTGCAATGACATTATTTTTGCATGTATTCACGGGTTTGTAATGAATTAATTTTTGTTTATTGTTTTCCCATTATGAAATATGGAATAAACACTTTATTTAAGTAGAGAATTAAAGCAGCAATCCACAAGATTTTATTTTACATGATTTCGACTCTATTTGCTCCATATATTTCATATTTAGTGGAGATGGGTTAGATGATGATTGGATCATCAATGTTACTTTCTTAATTTGTTTATCATTCAATGTCAATCAAGAAAATTATGGATTTGTCATGATTAATTGATGCTTAATATTTAACTTTATGAAATATCAATCATCATTGAATGAATGTTTCATGACGAAACCCTAATTTAACCTATAATAGTTGTAGGTCAAATTTTACATGCAAAACATGTTTGCTTGATATGATTAGAAATTTAGTATCTCAAAATTGTTTAAAGATGCTTAAGATTTCTGAGAGATTGCTACATAGTATAATGTCGATCATCAAAGGAATGATCGTTAAAATCACAAGAACATTGATCTAGCAATTATTGTTCTTGAGTCGTTATAGTGTCGGTGTCTAGGCCATGGACATGCTAACAGGTTACTTAATTGGTACCTTCCGTAACATTTGGAGTGGAAGCCCTCCTTGTTAGCATTGTCTGTTCGACATGGCTTGATCCATATCGATGATAGGGTGATATGAGTAAATCAAATTATTTTCTAATTACTAAAACTCAAGAATAATACACACTTGTATGGACATAATACTAGGTGGTAATGTCAAGCAAACCCTAATTGTTGTTGGTTGGTTGATTGGATTGATAATTGATTTAATATGATTAAATAAATTTGAACCGATTAAAGTAAACACTCTATTGTGAATAGGTTTGTAACTTCTTTGGAAGAATTAATTATGTGAATATGATTCATAATTAATTAAAATTTGAATGGAATATGTAGGATCATATAAATGATATCCATGATCTTCGTCAATGTGAAGGGTTCCATCGCCATGTATTGTATGCTAGAGACACATGTCTGAAGTGACAACTCCAACATGCAAGCACACATGGATCAGGCTCTTTGCTTCAAGAAAGAGCAAGGTCGCATGCGTAGTGACCCCAATACTGATCCTTATATAATTGGGACAATATTGGATTACACATAACGAGTGCTATTCCTATTGATGATTTATTCAATTAACGACTGGTCAACATCACTTTAGGGCTAGTGGGTCTGGGTGTTAATGATCGAATTGGAAAATACAATTTGGACTTGCAAAGCAGAATGAGTTTCCACTTCTTTTTATCCGAGTTTCAATTTCTCATATAATTGAGATGTAACAAAGGTAAAAACGAGATCTCAGATCTTTCTAGAGATATAACAGTAAGTACATCTCTTGCTTTGAAAGTAAACAAGGGAATGAACTTTCAAAGTTTAAATGGCAAGAACTTAAAATCATTAATCAAATAATTTAAATTTGAATATATAATGAATTATATGTTCTAATACAATGCATTCTTAATCTTATATGAAATCCATGAACCCGCTCAGTAGGCTTCTAGAGGTCAATTAGTTGACCAGACCTAACTATTCGGATTGGATCCAAAACTTGGAGCTTGTTCTATCTGCCGACCATTTCCCCAGACCCCAATTATTCTTGGTTGGTTGTTCATTCGAACGGTCGAATCGGTAGTTGATTATGGGTTTGGAAAGATCACGTTCTGATCCTGCAGTGACCTAGTCACCATTGATATGATCGATGAGCGGAAAGCTACATCTGATGAAGGCAAGTCAGAACTAGTAGTTAAAGACTGTGACACTGTGGATATTAATGATCAACAACTATCTATGAGTGATATTTTGAAATAGGATATCCTCTCTTCAGAGGAGGATCTGGACAACACAATCAACTCTTGCTCCTTTTCCAATTGGGAGACCGAATCTGAGTTACTGATCAACCTATTTGAAGAAAATTCAAGCCAAACAGAACAAGATGAATTCATTGAAGACATGTTCGAGACATTTCTATGAGATCAAATAGTGATAAAGATGGAGAACACTTCATTAATTTCGACTGATCAATCCCCTATCAAAATAGTATCTAAATTACCTACAGAGCAGACTCAACAATTACCTAAATTAAAACAACTCCCGACAGGTTTAAGGTATACTTTCCTTACGTGTGAGGATAAGATGTATCCGATCATCATAAGCAAAATGCTGACTCCAAATCAGGAATCTCGACTGCTCAAGGTACTATAGCAAAATCACAAGGCACTTGGTTGGAAAGATTCGGATCTCCGACAGATAAACCCAACAATGTGTTCACATCATATTTATTTAGAAAATGATTGCAAGTCATCCCTCTAATTTCAGCAGAGGTTGAACTTGAACATAGAAGACGTGGTAATGAAAAAAATCACAAAATGATGTGAAGAAGACTTTATTTACCCTATCTCCGACTCAAAATAGGTGAGCCCTCTGCATATTGTTATAAAGAAATCATGGATCACCGTGGTTACCAATGACTACAGAGAGGAGATTTCTACTCGAGCACCAACATCATGGCGTGTATGTATTGACTACAAGCATTTGAATGCAACAATGATGAATGACCACTTTCCTCTATCGTTCATTGACCAAGTACTTGAAAGATTTGTCAAGAAGGAGTTATACTTTTGAGATGGGTACTCCAGGTACAACCGGGTGGTAATCGCTCCAAAGATCAAGTGAAAACTACATTTACCTATACATTCGACACATATGCCTTCCGAAGAATGCCCTTTGGATTGTGCAATGCCCCTTCTACATTTCAAAGGTGCATGTTAGACGTCTTTGTCGATATATTCAGTAGTTTTCTCACGTTTTTCATGGATGATTTCTTAGTCTACGGTGACAGCTTTGATTCCTGTCTCATGCACCTAGACCGAGTACTACAGGAGTGCCGTGAAGTTAATTTGATATTATCATGGGAAAAGAGCCACTTCATGGTCACCGAAGGGAATTTGCTGGCCCATGTTGTTTCCAAGGGTGGCATGAAAGTCAACTCGGTGAAGGTGGATGCGATCGCTAAACTTAAGCCACCTCGAACTATCAATTCAAAGAGTTCATTCCTTGGACGTGTTGGATTTTACAGAAGATTCATCAAGGACTTTAGCAAGATTTCCCGACCTTTCATAGAGCTTTTATGAAAGGAGACAAATTTCAAAGTTGATCAGAAGGTTCTCGTCATTTCATGAGTTGGAAGATTTAGTCACTCAAGCTCCAGTCCTACAACCACCTGATTAGTCTCTCCCCTTCGAGATCATGACAGACACATTAGATTTTATAGTTGGGATTGTGTTGGGAGAAAGAAGAGAGAAACTGGCTATGCCATTCATTATGCTAGCAAAACACTTACAGTTACAGAGAAAGAATTGCTGGCAATGGTTTTTTCCCTAGAAAAGTTCAGATCCTATTTGCATGGATCAAAAGTGATTATTTATACTGACCACTCTGCTATCTGATACGTACAATAGAAGAAGGATGTCAAATCATGCCTACTCAGATGGATCCTTCTCTTCAAGAAATTCGACTTGGAAATCAAAGATAAGCCTGGAGTTCAGAATGTGGTAGCAAACCATTTGTCCAAAATTAAATGCACATATATTCAGCTGAGCAGTGCACCGATTAGAGAGAACTTCCCTGATGAATCCATTCTTAGTGCTGCATCTCTCCCTTGGTATGCCAATATTATTAACTACCTCATATCTGGGGTAGTCCTACAAGATTGGACGAGAGTCAAGAAGGTCAAGTTCCTATATGATATCCATTTTTATCAGTGAGAAGATCCACACCTATTTAGGGAAGGAGCGGATTGCATATGGCATCTGTGTATTCCTCAGGAGGAGTATACATGTCCTCGAGAACTGTTATAAGCTTGAATATGGTAGACATCATTCTGGAAGTAGAACAACAACAAGGATATTGCAATGTGGTCTCTGGTGGCCTACACTATTCAAGGATGCCACAACATATGTCAAAAGCTGCACTAATTGTCAGAAGATGGGAGGAACTCTCGGCTCAAAAGAATCCATGCCCCTTAAATTCATTCAGATCTCTTATATGTTTGATGATTGGGACATTGATTTCCTGGGATCATTTCATAACAATTAGAGTTATGAGTACATCCTGCTTGGCGTAGATTACGTGAGTCGATGTGTATAAGCTATTCCTGCTCGAGCCGCTGAAAGCCGCACAGTTTGTCAGTTTCTAAAAGATAACATCATTTCACAGTTTAGGATTACGAAGATTCTCATCTCAGACAGGGGTAGACACTTCATAAATAAAGAGTTCAAGAAATTAGTGGAGGAGTACGACATCGATCATGATGTCATATCTTCTTATCATCCTCAATCCAATGGCCTGACTGAATTTCCAAACAAAGAAATCAAGAAGATCCTGCAGAAACTTGTTAGGTTGTACAGAAAGAACTGGTCCCAACTTATGGACCCAGTTCTATGGGATTATCGGACCACCTACAAATCTCCATTGGGCATGTCACCCTATCGTCTTGTATATGGAAAGTCTTGCCACCTGCCAATAGAACTGATTCACATATCTATTTGATACTGAATATATGCAACCTCGACTCACATAAAGGTGGCCAGAATAGAAAGTGGATCTAAACGAGCTCCTGGAACTTCGAGACTATGCGCATGAAAACAATTTAATGTACAAGTACAAGGTTAAATTCTAACATGACTGACACATCAGATGAAAGATCTTTGAGCATGGATAGAAAGTGTGATTATTTGATATGAAGTGGAAGATATTCTTAGGTAAATTGAAGAGTAAATGGACATGTCCATTCATCGTTGAAACTGTACGTGACAATCGAAGTGTTTTGATATATGAACTATCATCTGATGCACGACCATTTATTGCCAACGATCAATTGCTTAAGTCGTATCCAGAGCACGATACATTACTAGCCATTGTCGATTATGTTCAAATGGTATTTGATGAAGAACTCTCAACTGTCGCAACATCAGAAGATTCAAACAATGCAGTCAGAAACATCCTTGATTAATTTTCCTCTTCTTTTTTTCCTCTTTTCATTTTTTAATTCTTTCATTCTTCCGTGTTGCACTCATCCCATTCATTTGTGCTATTCTTAAGATATACTTCATCCTAAGTACATGAGGGATAAGTGTGTCCAGGTTATTCTTTATTCATTCGCCCATTTGTCCCTCAAGTTGCTGATACTATGTCTATACTTAGGGATTTTTTACCCAAAGTATAGGGGGTACAAGTTGAGCCGAATAATTTCATAAATTCTTATCCTCGATCATCCCCATTTTACGTACAATCTATTATACTTAGGATTAGTTGATCCAAAGTATAGGGGCATGATCGACTTCTCATTCTTTATTCAATCGTTGTAGTATATGCTTTCCTATACTCAGCATGAGTTATGTCTTCCTTTTTCTCTTTGATCACTATGAGGACATAATTCAAGCTAAGTATAGGGGGGTTGTATATACATTGTATATACTTTATCCATAACTCGTGCTGAGTATAGGAAAGCATATACTACAACGATTGAATAAAGATGCTCCGCCTGTAGCTGCTCCGCTTGAGCAGGAGGGTCTCCAGATGGTGCTCCTCTCGTGCACGGGCACCAGCAAAGGGTAGAGGGACTCAGGGCAAAGCGCCGGTCCATGTTGTTAGAACTAGAAACGAAAGAAGGGGAAGGGGGTGAAGGTTGATCTCCGGCGAAGGCGATAGAGGGAGATCCTAGCCCTATTCTCGACTTGAAGGTCGAGGCTAAGGATGATCAGACTGCGGTGCAAGATGGAAGGAGAGCCTGTGGGTCAATCTAAATGGCTGGACGTGGATATCGAGGCTCCGACTAGGGTGGGCGAAGCAAAGGAACGTGTGGTGGAGGCGAGATGCGTGATTGATTCGACTAGGATAATGAAGGTGAAATGGGTAATACCTGAGGTTTTGGATGAACTTTGGACCTTCAGGCAAAGATGGGAGTCGAGATTATGGCCTCAAACTCGCTACGGAAGGCAGGGAGGCTGCTTGCGGCGGATCTCCGACTACGAAGGGTGAGATGCATCGTCACTGCACCAAACCGAACTCCAAGAGGCTCTCCAAGCAGCTGTCACTCAGTTGGAGGTGGCTAGGGGTCGAAGTGGGAGCGAGGTGAAGGATATGGTGAGATCCTTAAGCGCATCACGGAAGCATGAGGATCGCATGTATGCGATCAGGAGTGACTAGTCACACTAGTTGTTTGATGCGGCGGAAATTAAAAATTTTCATGTGACGAAACCACATGATCCAAGAACACTTCTCAGATCATTTCGTCTAAATCACAAACAAGTAATATGATTACCTCTTGAAGCGTGGTTGTGATCGAGTCTCTAAATGAAGAGACCTCCTGTCTCAAGTCCGATCCGACAGAGGAGACACTTGCGAGTTTGTTGATGAAACATGTGCTTCTCGCAATCCATGTTGATGATCCAAACGGCGGATCTCCTGATCTCGATACACGAGATTCGATGTCTTCTTCACGAGCGAGGCACACCGAAGGAGACGTAGATCCACGAGCAAACGATCACGCAGCACAACGACGACGGTGCGGCGATGGAGACTCCCTTTAGGGCATCCATGGAGGACGACCATATGAGAGGGAGAGAGAGTAGGCGTGTAGAGAAAGAAAGAGAGAGAGGCTTATGTTCTCATTATGTGTAAAGAAGAGCAAAGGGGTGCCTCTTGATGAATCCACATTTCATCATCTTTATTCTATCATTTTGGCCTCAAAAACCTTGGCAAATGCATGTAATTACCATTAATTCCCGTATCTTAAAATTCATGCATGTGCATTTAAATAGTGTATAAAATATTATTTTTAAAGCCAAAATCATAGAATAAATAAAAGAAAAGAAAAAGAATAAAATATTGTCAATATTTTATGACCCGAAACCCCGAGACCTAGGCTCTTGATGAATAGGTCGACAAGGAATAAAGTAGGGGGAGATAAGGGCCAGAATACACTAAAAATACCTGTTCATTTTATTCATTCTTTAGTCATTTTGGGACCTATTTTTGGTTCCACTTTTTATACCTCAAATAAAGAAACTTTGTACATAAAAATTGTAGATCATTAAATAAATAAAAATACAAAATTTATTTCATGCAAAAATGCTGCACAGATAAAAAGTTATGATATGAATAAAAATCCAAAATACCAACTTTCCAGACCTGTATCTAGCAAATAAAAGCTCGAAATGCATCAAACTCACTTTTAATTGTATATAATTAAAAATAGGCTACTTAATGAAGGTGGTTTCCTATTTGGCGGAGCTACGGGTTGAAAGTTGAGTTTTTGGACCCCTATTGTATACTTGTACATAATAAAATATTCATTATCTTATTTATTCATTATTTTCATAATTTTATATTTTTATAATTTTGTAAATATTGTTTATAATAATTATGTATATTAAATCAACATAAAAACTCAAAGAAGACACAAAATAAAATACTTGTATAAATAGCATACCTAGGTATAAAACCTATACCTATATCTATAATATTACTATTTATATTTTATTAAGTGTACAAAATACATCAGAAAAATAAAATAAAAATATATTGAAGTGTATAAAGATATTTTATAAATTTACAAAATAATAAACAAAAATAAATAAATAAAAAATACAAAATAAAAAAAATAATAAAATATATATACCTATATAGGGCATAAAAGGTAACATGTAATTATATACCTAATAAAAATAAATAAAAATCAACAAAAAAATCCTTATAAAATAAGAAACTTTTTTCTAACCTAAAATTAATAAATTGATTTACTATTTTATTTCGAATTTACAAATAATTTTGGCTCCGAATTTCCTGGTTGGTCCACGTGGACCAACCAGGCGCGGTCATCTATTGACCTCGGTCAACTGCTTGATCGAGGTCTGCCACCTTCTGACATCCCGATTCGAGCCCGATTTTGCCCAATTTCCGAGCCTAATCCTTGCGTTGTCTTCCCTCGATCCCTTCTTGGAACATTTTCCCTAATCATCACTAATCCACGCCACACCTTCAGATCACGCAAGATCTCCATCATGTGTCGTGGCCCTCGCTTGAAGAAGACGCCACCATCCTATATATAGTAGACCCGCCACCTTCAAGCTCGGATTGGAGCCCCCTTAGCACCCGCTTCGCTCCCACTTTGGTGCCCTTGAGTGAGAGGAAGGTGACAGCTTCCACCTCCGCGCGTCAGATCGGTCGAGCAAGCGTCAGGGCGGCTCCACCACCTCCGCCATTCACCAGCGTCGAGGTTCACCCACCGCTGGTTCCGGCCATTGAGGTATACGTCTTTTCCCCCTTTTTCATCTCGCATTTTATTTCCCTTCGCCGTAGGATCAAACCCCCCCCCCCCCCCCCCAAAAAAAATCATCGAGTTCCATCCATCGATTCGCCTTCACGATCATCTCGCCGGAGCTCGCTCCGACCATCACTTTGCGCCGCCGCTTCCCGTCGCCATCCGCTTCACCGACCTTCGAGGCATTTTGCCCTCGTTGGTCTTGGGTTAATTGGAGGTCCAGAAGCATCAAAGATACGCCTGGAGCTCATTTTGAGCTTCGCTGGAGGATCCAGGAGCCCACCAGCTCCGCCGCTGTCTCCCGCGAACTTTGACCACCGTTGGAGCTTTTTGGAGCCCCAGGCAGCCAGAAGGGAACCCCAGGAGGTCGCAACCCAATTTTGGAGCCCAACCATCGCCGGAGGACGGAGATTTGGCCCAGGGAAGCTTGTCTCACCGGTGTTGCTTCCCTGTTCTTCCTCATCGCCTCTCCACCGTCAGATCGGGCCGCACCTCCAGATCCAGCAACGACCGTCCGATCTTCTCCAGCAATCACCATCCGATCCTCCAGAGGAGATCTAATCGCAGCCATCCGCTGCGAACCGTCATCGCGCGTTGTGCGCGCGCCACGTGGATAAGTGACCGCCTCCCACCGTCTGATCGCGTACGAGGAGTTTAGGCGTGGATATTTTGCACCTACACCCTGCCATTTTCGCATTTTATTTTTAGTCCAAAAACTTTTATTCGTAGTTTAAATATTTCTGTAATATTTGCATCAAGACCCCCATAGTTTTCATATTTGCATTTAGGTCCAGTTCACATCACCTCACGTGACCCGTGCACGTGGGGTGGTGGGCATTTTGCAAAGACCCCTTGTGGGTTTGTTTATTTCGATTTGGTCCAAGAACTTTTTAATTAAGTTGTAATATTTTGGTAAAATTACATTTGAACCCCTGGAACTTTGTAAAATTGCAAAAATACCCCTGCTAGGTCACGTGCCCAGTGCGCGTGAGTTTGGATATTTTGCTGCGAACCCCCTCCGGGTTTAGGTATTTATTTTCAGTCCAGGAAATTGTATTTAACGTTATATAATTTTGGAAAAATTGCAAGTAGGCCTTTGGACTTCTGTGTATATACGTTTATGCCCTTGCTAGTGTTGTATTTTTGCTTGGATGTTTGTATTTATTTCATGCATCATTTTAACTCGAAAAATTACCATAGGCTCATGTTGCATTGTAGTGTAACGCCCTTCTTTTAATTTGTATTTTTATTGCATTTCCATATTTATTAAAAATAAAAAACAAGCATTTTCAGTACTGTTTGCATTAGAAAAGACATAAAAATTATAAAAAGTCTTTTAAAAATTTCAAAAAAAATATATTTCTGGTGCCTTATCTTATTTTATTTTCTGACCAAAAATACCTAAAAATTACAAAAGAAAACCCCTAAAAATAGAAAAATTCTCAAAATCTTCATAAAAATCTAATAATTCATAAAAACTCCAAAAAATGTGTTTCTTGTCTCTGAATTTTTCCTTATCCTATTGTATATCTATAAAAATTAACTTGAAAATTTTTCACTCTTGTTTACTATTTTATTTCTACATTTTTTCTCCGCATATATATTGTATTCACTGTTTCTTAGTATTTTTGCCCTTAAAAATACCAAAAAAATTAGAAAAATCTAGAAAAATCACAAAAACATTAAAAAATATAAAACTCACAAAAATATTTCATTTCCTATATTCTGAGCATCTTTTTCTTATTTTTATCCCTCTCTTATCTCTAGTGTACATATATATTTCTTATATACATTACATTGTTATTAAAAGAAAAAGAAAATATAAAAATACAAAATATAAAAATAAAATACAAAATCAGTAAATTTAAAACCCAAATATAAAAATAGAAAATCAAAAATTAAATAAAAAATGTAAAATTCAAAACCCACAAAAAATAGCACTTGTAGGCATTTAACTACATTCACACTCTGTGCATTTTTGCCTTAATCTATCTTGTTTGCTCCCTGAGTTCGATACTCTACACATACTTGCACTATACACACTTATTGTAGAGTTATAATAAATTTTAACTCCACACTTTGATTTCCATTGCTTGATATTATTCGTGGGTTAATTGTTGATTTAATCGCGATTTACCGAGGGTCGCCGCAGCGACTTTGTCTCCGCCTTGTGCGAGACATTTCGACCCTCGTATCTCACGGTTAATCGCCTCTCCTTTTATAATATTTTGGGATCCACGGATCTCAATCCATGGGACACCACAAATCCAATGGTTCACAATGATTTGTGTTTCTTTCAATGATCATGATTTGTTGCTAAAATACAACAAAAATTAATTAAATTAAATTAAATATATATTGAATAAATCATCAATATATAAATTAATTTAAATCAAATCATTATAGGAGATTTAGGAAGGAGGCATGCCTCCCTTCCATAAAGGTGGTGGCGGCACACCTTGAATCCAATTCAAGGAGGTCGTCCATCCTCTTTAATAGGAAGGAGGCACTCCTCTTCCTTATTCATGAGATCTCATATATTATGAAAATCTCCATTATTTACAACAACTATTGTTGTAAATTATTTACACAAATAATCCATAATTATTTTGTGAACATTGCAATCATGCCATTGGAAATTTGTGTTACCCGAAATAAAATTTGAATTACATTTTCATTTTAATGTTCAATGTGAATTCAATTCACATCAACATTTAATCAACAAATGTAAACTACAAATAGCTCTCTTTTATATATTATAAATCACATTCATAATATATATGATCAATATGGATAGTGCTATCCACATTATTCATATTCATGATAATTAAATCACATTTAGCTTGGATCTCTATTCTCATGTTCCCAAATAATATGAATCACATTCATATTATTTATATATTTGATAATTAAATCACATTTAATTGTCTAAGACAACTCTCCTTATAATATGAATCAAATTCATATTATTAATGATAATTAAATCACATTTAATTATCTATTTTCTCAATGCTTGGATACATTATCAACAATAGAATTATCCATGAACTCTTTCAATGATAATGCGCTTTCTCCGCGAATACTTGGAGATAAGGACATGGTGATTGTATTGTTCCACGTATAATGACTTGGATATTGAGATCATATCTCAAATCCAGATCGAGGGCCTCCCATAGATGCTTGATTAAATCAAGACCGTAAATCTAATCTTCTCATTGTATCTGAATCACATTCAGATCAATGTCCAACATTTGGACCAAGATCAGATTACTTCTCTATTGAGAGGAGTCACTAAAATCCAGACCCGTTTCATCACTCCCTAGGAATGGAAGCATGATGATTATACAATCGTTTATGATCATATCACCCTCAGGTATTCCCAATACCTGTACATCCTGCATACTGAAAGACTCAGAATAAACCCAAAGTATTAGATCAACTTTATACTGTCTACTCCAGGGTTTTTATCAGTAAGTTTCTCATTCGATCATTGGGAGTTGGTATCGATCATATACTTTCCAAAAGCATATATCATACCTAGGTCTTGATCATATACTTTCCAAAAGTATATATAAAACCTATAAATTCAGTCAAGCTTCCAAAGCGAGACGACCGTGCATGGAATTTGATTCTTCCCAATATCTCATGTATGATTTCATGTCTTCCGATTCAGTAGTGAACCTGTATGATCCCTTTGAGAGATCGTATTAGTCATATGCCCTTATATGCACACCATCGTGCCGTGTGTATAGACCTTGGTTAGGTCATCAACCTATTGGTCTGCCAAATGTACATACTCAGACATATAGTAACACATCTGTCTCCGGTCAGAGGATGTGTGCCTATATCATGACAGTATACGATATAGGACTTTGGTTATCTCGATCTTGTTAAGTCAACTCTTTGACCTAACTAATCTAACACCTCCGAATCTCTATTCCCATGCAGAGGACATGCATCAAGAGGTCGGTCAGATATCAACCTAATTGAGAAAGGATTTCCATCTCCTACTCAGGCTGGAGATCATCTCTTAACAATCATTTGACGGTGCTTGATGAGTCCTCAATCTAACCCTTTAGATATTCATCCAAGCACCAGCCTCTATGATTCAATAGTTGAATCAACAACTGTATGATTATTAAGATGGCCATGGTACATAACCCTAGTTGTACTAAGGGGCCTATTATGTAAATTAATTATTCTTCATTTCAAATCAGGGAATGATATTTGCAATAACATTTATTGCATAATGGCTCGCCGTGGGCTCGCATGTCTAACAATATCCCACTATCCCAAAGAGACATTAATGGGCTAATCATTTAAATTCACACTCATGTGACAATCATGGGCTATTTAGAAAAATAGCTAGGTAAGATGATTAGTCACTCTGTTCCCGCGAGACTACGCCAAGTCCTTTTACAGCACTTGCATATCCCCAGTAATAGTGCTCGCATCTAATGCGAATGTTGCCTCTTATGCAACCAATACTCAATCTTGTTAGTTATAGTGTCCTTGACACTACATCTTAATTATTATCATAACCAGTATTTCCATAATCCTTATCAGAATACCCTTATTCCTGGAGATCTCTATCTCCTAAGGTATCCAAAGTTAAGACCTTTTAGATCACTATCTATATAGTCTTAATTCATCTTTGATGATATTGCTATTTCTGCAATCAAGTATTTTATCTCCATAGTAGGATTAGAAACAATTTACTACTCCCACTGCATGGCAACCATCTGGCTTTTGTACACATCTAGCACATACTTGGCTTCTCAGAACTGATGCCCAAGGGGCAGCAGTTTTGACATTCACATCCTCAACTCTTTGAGGTGCTATCCCTTTAGATAGGTCAGTACCATATCTTGAAGGAAATAAGCCTTTCTTGGAATTTTCCAGAAAATAAAAATGCCCAAGGTGTATCATTAATGTGACAGTCCCAATATCCTCTTCTCTTTACTTCTGAAAAACTTCAGAACTAAGATCTAAGAGGTATCCTTGAGATCATATCTTGAGGTATGGGACAACCGGATTATAAAACACTTATTATTATCATCCTTAGATCATTCCAAATGATTACGATATCTAATTTAGCATGATGAACACAATGGTACTCCCACTAAGCTTCATACGGTTTATCAAGATTCTATCTGAAATCATAACATTTATGATTTTCTCAAATCTCATATTCCAATTACAAGAAGCTTATTTGAGTCCACAGATGGAATTCATTAGCTTGTACTATTTGCTTTCCTCAACCATGAAGCCTTCGGGCTGCTTCATGTGAATGTCCTCAGAGAGGTATTCATGGAGAAATGCAATATTGACTTTCATTTTAAAGATGTAAAAGTCAAGTTGTGTAGCTATGGTTAGCAATATTCCGATGGGTTAAAGCAAGGTCCCTGGATAGCAAGTCTCATCGCAAGCAATGTCTTCTCTTCGGTGTGTAGCTCATGGCTACGAACCATGCTTTGAATGTCTCTACCTCCTCATCAGGTTCCCTCTTTCTCCTGAAGATCCATTTACACCTTAATGGGTCCAACCCTTATAGGTGGATCCTCGAGGGTCCATATACAACATTTGTATATGAAGTCTACTTTAGACTTTATTGCTAACATCCATCTTTCTATTTCATGATCTTCGGAGGCTTCATCACATAATGTAAGATCATTGTCAGACTTAACTGACACATGGAATACATTCTCAAACTCATTTGAAGAGGTATTAGTGTTTCATCTTTAATTGTCCTTTTAGTTTCCGATTTCAAGAGCCTCATTATCATCTCAAGATTAAATGGGTTCCTTTACTTCATTTTCATCTTGATTCTCAAGAGAGTCATCCTATAAGAATCATATTCTCAAAGATGAGATCTTTTAAGAATCTCAAGGTTATAAAGTAGGTATCCAATACCATCCTTTATTTTCCTAATGAAGCAATACTCTCTAGTGCTAGATTCCAGCTTGCATGCATGGAAACATATTAAGGATATATACTGTAGTCTCTACTACATATATACATGGAAACTAAGAGGTAATTATGATAAAATTCATCATTGATAAGATCATGTCACACATGATCCAATTGTATCTCCTTATAACTCTATTGAGTTAAGATGTGTTAGGAGGATTGAGATATAAATGACATTCATATCTCCATAAGGTATTCTTTGAATTTATCTAACAGGCACAGGCTACCTAGATTAGATCAAATTCATTTTATCTTCCTTCAAACTTTGGTTCTAAATCAAAATAATGAAATCTTTGAACATTTCAAAGGTTTCTTTAGTAAAGAGAAGAAATCTCATATCATACATAATCATCAATATATATCACATATCCATAATGTTTACTATGATATAGATGATCCGCATACATCAATATGTATGAGATCCGGAATACCTTGACATCTTACACCATTCCCAAGGAAGGGTGTATTGGATATTTTACTTTGAATACAATATTCATAAGTATGTAAGTTTTGAAATTTTAGACATTCTAGAGTTTCATCTCTTACTAGTCTATTGATCATATCAATAGACAAATGTCCAAGGCTTGATGCTAGATCATTGTCAAATGATCTTCATCCTCCTATTTATCTTAAGGTTTAATTTCAGTATCTAGAAATGTTAATGAACCATTCATTAATTTTCTAATTTAGTAGAGTCCACTAGATACTATCTGAAATATCTCCATCATAACTCTTTATGATAGATTTATTAAAGGGTTCATGTTTATTTCCAACATTAGAAATAAACAATGAGTGTATTCTAATATCTAGGTAATAGAGACATTCTCTAAGACTAAGGGCTCTCCAGCTGAAATTATGAAGCCTTTCAATCCAATAGAGATTGTTGCAACAATTGCATCAATATCCATGTGGGTGACTATTAAGCCTTTAAGATCAAATTTCTATCCTCTAATACATATGCAACCAGCAAGTGTCATTAGAAGATTGAGATACAATTATTAGACTTTATCTTATTAAATAAGTAGGTCAATTTCAACGATTATATGTAGATTATTCTGATGTACTATCCAGTTCCTTCTCTAAGGATTCCAGTAGATTTGATAGTCATACTATCAATACATCAACTTATTGCAGTATTAGCACTCATCCAACTCTTTGGATGTCATATGGAAGTCACAAAAGTACAGCCAACTCCTTGACTTTCCTTCTTACTTGGGTCCAACCCATGCTTCCACTGTGCTCCCTTTATCTATAAGCAACCATTGCTCAAGACAAAGGATCTCTTTTGCTAAATTCAAAAGAATTCAATATAAGAGTATTTCAACATTTATACATGCTTCATTCAATTCATACAATATAAATATTATGAAGCTTCTTGAATAACTAGAGTATAGATAGTAGAATGATGACGCTCATCATGCCTACATTCATCTAGACTCTTAAAACATTGGTTCAGGTAGGTATGGAGCCACCATTCTGCATGATGCAGAGAACCATGTCTTTCATGATTAAATGTTGAGAGCACATATGTATACCAGAACATCTTGTTAAGTCTTTATAAGGATTATTTGGCAATTGCGATCATCATCGACATGTCACTTCCAAAGTACATTCGATGAGAGATTAAGACTATAGAGACATACAAACCCTGGGGTTGTAGTCCTATTATCTATTTAATTGTCATTCGTCATTAGTATGAGGAGACTTGCATATTGCAACCACATACATTATGTGTCCAACTGCAAGTACAATATCTGGATCATGAGTCCAATCCATGATATTTTACTGGTTATCATTGAGTATAACATTGAGTGGATTTAATGAAGGATTATCTGAAATAAGAAATTTGCATAAGTGGATATATATATACATATATATATATATACATATTTTAATTTTATTTAGGAATTTTTATATCAAAGTTGTCTTGCCTTGTCAACACTGAAAGTTAATTCCCTTAATCACTTTCAATGTAAGAGATATACTTACCATTATATCTCAGCAAGATCTGGGATCTCCTTCCTTATCTTTATCACATCCCAATAATATGAGAACCTGTGACTCCGATAAAAACAAGCGGGAACACATTCCGCCTTGCAAGTCCAACTTGCATTTCCCAATTCGGTCTTTAACACCCGGGCCCACCACCCCTAAGGTGATGTTGACCCGTCATTAATTGAGCCAACCATCAACAGGAATACAACTCGCTATGAGTAATCCAATATCGCCCCAATAGTATGAGGACCTGATATTGGGGTCACTACGCATACGTCCCTACTCTTTCGAGAAGAGAAGAGCCCGATCCAAATGACTTGTATGCATGAGCTGTCACTTCGGACAGGTGTCTCTGACATACAATCTCTGGCGACGGAACCCTTCGCCTTGACGGGAGACCATAGATGTCACTTATGTGATCCTTCATATCACGTTCAAATTCTAATTAATCATTATGAATCATATTCATTACGATTAATTCTTCCAAGGGAAATGACACATCTAATTATAACGGAGTATCTTAATTTTAATTAGATTCCAATTAATCTAATCATATTAAATTAATGATCCAATTAATATCCAACAAACATTCTTAGTTGTTACTTGAATTATGGTATTATCTCAAATACGTATTATTTCAAATTTTAATAATTAGAAATACGTCATGATTTCTTAAGCATTATACTAACCCTACCCGTTGTCATGTCCAGTACCGACGGGAGTGAGACAGACCGCACACGGTGCAACTTTCTACCCCAATGCTCCCAGACTAGATACCATATCCACCTCGGGAAAGGATAATGCAAACTAGATCACTTTGTACTTGAGATGATCATCGGTTCTTCAACCGAAATTATATCATATAATAATAATCAAAATAATTTTGATTAACATTATAATGAGATATGCTAAACAAATCCCAAATCTTATTCAAGCAACATGTTTGTTGGAATGTAGATCATGTAATCAATTAGTGATCTAGATCACATCTAATCAAATATTGGTTAGGGCAATGTCATTTAAGGAAATAATTATCATATAACATTTCATAAATATTTATTCGCAATTATTCCAGGAAATTAAATAATTTAATTTCAATAATTGATTAAATGACAATCACTAGGTTCTTGATTAGGAAAGTATTTCCAGTAGTGGCCCTCACTTACTAAAAATATCATATCTCAATCAATTTAAATCCAAATTAAGCAAAATAAGTTTCTAAAATTTGCTAATTTTATTTACAAAAGAACCTAAATGATTTGCACACATTTCAAGGCGTTTTAAATCCTCAATTAACTTCCTATCTATGTCATGATCTGCGGTCCCCGAAACACTGGATACATGTTCACTTAAATGATCATAACTTGAGCATACGGAATCCAAATTACGTAAACTCAGATCCTATGTTTTCCTTGTTTAATGGGGAACAAGATACAATTATTTATTCGTGTTTAAACAATTTAAACAGTGATGAAAATAATCTCAAAACAGAGATGCAAAAATGAAATGCAAGAAAACTTTCGCAAACCCTAATGAACCCAAGTCGTCCTCGGTTCATGGATCACATCCAAAACCTTCGACCTAAGGCTCTGATACCACTTGAAGGATATGGTGAGATCCTTAAGCGCATGACAGAAGCATGAGGATCACATCGTATGCGACCTGGAGAGACTAGTCGCACTAGTTGCTCGATGCAGCGGAAATTAAAAATTTTCATGTGACGAAACCACATGATCTAAGAACACTTCTCGGATCGTTTCGTCTAAACCACAAACAAGTAATAGGATTACCTCTTGAAGCGTCGTTGTGATTGAGTCTCTAAACGAAGTGACCTCCTGTCTCAAGTCCGATCCGACGGAGGAGACGCTTACGAGCGTGTTGATGAAACATGTGCCTCTCGCAATCTATGTTGATGTTCCAAGCGGCGGATCTCCTGATCTTGACACACGAGATTCGACGTCTTCTTCACGAGCGAGGCGCACTGAAGGAGATGGAGATCCATGAGAAAACGATCGCGCAACATAACGACGACGCTGCGGCGATGGAGACTCCCTCTAGGGCATCCATGGTGGACGAGCATATGAGAGGGAAAGAGAGTAGGCGTGTATAGAGAGAGAGAGAGACTTATGTTCTCATTGTGTGTAAAGAAGAGCAAAGGGGTCCTCTTCTTTTATAATATTTTGGGATCCATGGATCTCAATCCATGGGACAACACAAATCCAATGGTTCACATTGATTTGTGTTTCTTTCAATGATCATGGTTTGTTGCTAAAAATACAACAATAATAATTAATTTAATTTAGTTAAATATATATTGAATAAATAATCAATATATAAATTAATTTAAATCAAATCAATATAGGAGATTTAGGAAGGAGGCATGCCTCCCTTACATAAAGGGGGTGGCGGCACACCTTGAATCCAATTCAAGGAGATCCTCCATCCTCTTTAATAGGAAGGAGGCACTCCTCTTCCTTATTCATGAGATCTCATATCTTATGAAAATCTCCATTATTTACAATAACTATTATTGTAAATTATTCACACAAATAATTCATAATTATTTTGTGAACATTGCAATCATGCCATTGGAAATTTGTGAGTCACATTCACAACCCAAAATAAGATGTGAATTACATTTTCATTTTAATGTTCAATGTGAATCCAATTACATCAACATTTAATCAACAAATGTAAACTACAAATAGCTCTCTCTTATATATTATAAATCACATTTATAATATATATGATCAATATGGATAGTGCTATCCACATTATTCATACCCATGATTATTAAATTACATTTAATCATCTTGGATCTCTATTCTCATGTTCCCAAATAATATGAATCACATTCACATTATTTATATATTTGATGATTAAATCACATTTAATTATCTAAGATAACTCTCCTTATAATATGAATCAAATTCATATTATTCATGATAAGTAAATCACATTTAATTATCCATTTTCTCAATGCTTGAATACATTTATCAACAATAGAATTATCCATGAACTCTTTCAAGGATAATGCGCTTTCTCCACGAATACTTGGAGATAAGAACATGACGATTGTATTGTTCCACGTATAGTGACTTGGATATTGAGATCATATCTCAAATCCAGATCGAGGGCCTCCCATAGATGCTTGATTAAATCAAGACCGTAAATCTAATCTTCTCATTGTATCTGAATCACATTCAGATCATTGTCCAAGATTTAGATCAAGATCAGATAACTTCTCTATTGAGAGGAGTCACTAAAATCCAGACCCGTTTCATCACTCCCAAGGAATGGAAGCGTCACGTTTATACAATCGTTTATGATCATATCACCCTCAGGTATTCCCAATACCTGTACATCCTGTATATTGGAATAATCAGAATAAACTTGAAGTATTAGATTAACTTTATACTATCTACTTCAGGGTTTTTATCAGTAAGTTTTTCATTAGATCATTGGGAGTTGGTATCGATCATATACTTTCCAAAAGCATATATCATACCTAGGTCTTAATCATATACTTTCCAAAAGTATATATCAAACCTACAAATTCAGTCAAGCTTCCAAAGCGAGACGACCGTGCATGGAATTTGATTCTTCCCAATATCTCATGAGTGAGCTCATGTCTTCTGGTTCAGTAGTGAACCTGTATGATCCCTTTGAGAGATCGTATTACTCCTATGCCCTTATATGCACACCAGCGTGCCGGTGTATAGACCATGGTTAGGTCATCAACCTATTGGTCTGCCAGATGTACATACTCAGACATATAGTAACACATCTATCTCCGGTCACAGGATGTGTGCTTATATCATGACAGCATACGATATAGGACTTCGGTTATCTCGATCTTGTTAAGTCAACTCTTTGATCTAACTAATCTGACACCTCCAAATCTCTATTCCCATGCAGAGGACCTGCATCAAGAGGTCGGTCAGATATCAACCTAATTGAGAAAGGATTGCCATCTCCTACTCAGGCTGGAGATCATCTCTTAACAATCATTTGACTGTGATTGATGAGTCCTCAATCTAACCCTTTAGATATTCATCCAAGCACCAACCTCTATGATTCAATAGTTGAATCAACAACTGTATGATTATTAAGATGACCATGGTACATAACCCTAATTATATTAAAGGACTTATTATGCAAATTAACTATTCTTCATTTCAGATCAGGGAATGATATTTGCAATAACATTTATTGCATAATGACTCGCCGTGGGCTTGCATGTTGATGAATCCCAATTCATCACTCTTTATTCCTTTATTTTAGCTAGAAACTTGAGCAAAATACCATGTAAATGAGTGTAAATATCATAAAATACCAAAACACATGAATCGTGTAAATATGCATAATTAGCATGTTTTTGTGCCAAAAACAAGGAATAAAGAAACACAAGAAATAGAGGGAAATATTTAGAATAAATATTGAGTGACCTAATCCCAAGGGAGGGCCCAACATGGGCCTGACCGCAAAAGAACCCAAGTAGAGAGAGATAAGGTCATTCATACATGTACATATACCCATGTGAATAAATAAAATTTATTTCCTCAAAATAAAAATTAAAAAGTGTTTCTTATATTTTTATATATTTATAAAAATAAAACTAAAGTAAAAATGAAAAAAACAAAATAAAAATAAAAATAAATAAAACCTCTCTCATTAGTGTATATAGACCATAACATACCTATTTATTTTCTCCTTGTAAATAATTAATAAAAATCCCATAAAATTATCTTTATATTCTAGATTTCATGATGTAAATAAATAAAATAAAAATCAGGAAAATAAAAATAAAATAAAAAGAAAAAGAATAAAATCAATTCCCATCTTGTATATATACCATGTACATATGTATATAACCCTATTTATTTACTCCAAGTAAATACATCATAAAAATAAAATAAAAATACGTCATTATTCCAAATTTTATGCTATAAATAAATAAAATATAAAATTGGAATAAATATACAAAAATAAACAATTAAAAATAAAAATAAAAAATACATACATGTATATACCTATATATAATAATAAAATTTTGTAAATACGTTATATATTTTTCAAAAAAATAAATAAAAATCACTACAAAATAATTTCAGAAATAATAAACATTTTTCATGTTTTGACTTTTTCGAAATAAAATCATTTCATAATTTTAATCGAATTTCCAAATTTTTAATAAATGGTGAATTCCGATTGGTCCTCGGGGGATTGTTGACCCCCGGTCAACTCTCCCCCGCGGACCTCTTTCACGCGGATCCTGCATTCGACCCGATATCTCCAATTTTTCCTCGCTTGATCCGACCCTCGTTTATCCAAACCCCGGGCACCATTTCACCCTTGATGATCCGAGACCTCGCCCGGTGGTTAGCCTAGGGATCCGTGCTTCGTGCGACCTCGCCCGACCCCTTCTTCCCGGACCCCTGGCACTATTTAGCTCCACCTCCACTGCACTTTTCAGCCATCTTTGGCTCTGCCCTTCCATCCCAGGACCTCCATTCTCATCCCTAGAGTGACAGCTACTGATCGGAGTGTTGCTGTGAGGAGAAGGGTGCCTCCAGCCACAGAGATCCGACGACCTTCGTCGCCGTGGGCCGCTGCGAGGTGCGTGATGAATCCACATTTCATCATCTTTATTCTATCATTTTGGCACCAAAAACCCTAGCAAATGCCTGTAAATAACATTAATTCATGCATCTTAGCATTCATGCATGTGCATCTCAACAGTGTGTAAAATGCGGTAATTAAAGCCAAAATAATAGAATAAATAAAGAAAAGAAAAAGAATAAAATATTGTAAATATTTTATGACCCAAAACCCCCGAGACCTAGGCATCGTGATGAATGGGTCGACCAGGAATAAAGTAGGGGAGATAAGGGTCAAATACCTATTTTATTTCATTCTTTATTCATTTTGGGACCTATTTTTGGTTCCACTTTTTGTACATCAAACAAATAAACTTTGTACATGAAAGTTGTAGATAATTTCATAAAGAAAAATACAAAATTGATTTTACAGAAAAATAATGTACAAATAAAAAGTTATGGTCTGAATAAAAATCCAGAATGCCAACTTCCCAGACCCGTATCTCACAAATAAAAACTCCAAATGCAGCGTACTCACCTTTAATTGTATATAGAAGAAAATAAGCTATTTAATGGCGGTGGTTTCGCATTTGGCGGAGCTACGGTTTGAAAGTTGAGTTTTGGACCCTCATTGTATACTTGTACATATTAAAATATTCAATTTATTAATTATTTATTATTTTTATAATTTTATATTTTTATAATGTTGTAAATATTACTTATAATAATTATGTGTATTAAAATCAGAATAAAAACATAATTAAAATACAAATAAAAATACTTGTATATATTCAATACATAGGTACATTACCTATATATATACTTATACAAAACATACTTGTATTTTATTAAATATATAAAACATATCAGAAAAATAAAATAAAAATATATTTGTGTAGATAAAAGTATTTTATAATTTTATAAAATCATAAATAAAAATAATAATATTAAAAATACCTAAATAAAAATAAAAGAATACAATACATAGAATATTATACCTATAAAGGGTATAAAAGTCAACTTGTAAAAATACACTTCCTAAAAATAAATAAAAATCACTATAAAATACTTTATAAAAAATTAAACATTTTTCATTTTATAATAAAAAATCAATAAAATCGTTTTCTATTTTAATTTGATTTTACAAATCTTTTTCCCTAGGTTTTTCCTGGTTGGTCCACGTGGACCAACCAGGGGGCTAGGAGAGTTGACCTCGGTCAACTCTCTGCCCAACACCTGGGCTGTGTCAGAACATGATATTTCTTGGACTTCGAGGATTTTTGGAGGCCGTTCCTTTCATCGAATCAGGTCGGCCTCTTCACGAAACTTGTAGCCCTATGACTGATCTATCACGGCTAGCCTTCATCTCGGGGATTGGATCATCATGCCGCCCGTGATCTTGCCTCGAAGGTTGCTCCAGGACCATGTTTCAAAACCAACCTCATTTCCCCCATTCCTCTTTGAACCAGCTTTGGGCGCCAAAAACCTTCGGGTGAGGGTCGAGGGCTAGTCTCCGGTGACAGGGGAATCCTCCCCCATCTCAGGCGAGGTGCGGCGAAGCACCTAGGGCTGCGTTCCAACTCCATCTCCGGCCACCGCCGTGAGGTCTCCTTCCTCGTGGTCCAGGCCACTCGAGGGCATTTTTATCCTTGTTTTTCTCGCTGTTCGATAGCTGTTAGTTATAGTTTTTTTTATTTGCTCTATTATCCTCTCGATTAAACCATCCCTTCGCCTTATTTTCACCGTCGAACCTCGCCGGAGCCCTTGAGCTCCGGCGTTCATCTCCATCGCACGCACCGCTATTCCACCCTCGTTAGCCCTTGGGACATCTACTGTTGTTCTCGTGCTTTCATTTGCAGGTCCTGGGGCTCGAAGAACCCCATCTGGGTTCGAGTTTTGCAGCTGAACGAGGCATCTGGAGCCACCTTCCTCCCTCGAGCTCGCGGCGGCGCACCGGTGCTACCCTGCCCATTTTGGCCCTGCCGCAGGCTCGAGAAACCTTCCAGGAACCATTGGAGCCATTTTGGGGCGTCGAAGCCCACCGGAGGAGGAAGCGAGCTCGATTCCAAGCTCGCCATCGGCGAGTTCATCCTGTGTTCGTCCTCCAGCGCTCAGCACCGTCAGATCCGGCTTGTTCTTGAAGATCAGCAGTAGCCGTCGGATCGAGGGTGCCCTTGGCCGTTGATCGCCCTTCCATGATCTAATCAAGACCGTTCGCTGCCAAGGGGTATCGGCTTCTTGGGTGTTGCCACGTGTATTAGTGGCGCATGATCGACCGTTCATCCGCGTCAAAGGCTTGGGTAATTTTGCAAGATACCCCTGCCATTTTTGCGTACTATTAATCAGGACACAATCTTTCATCTGCAGTTATAAACTTTTTGTAATAATTGCTAAACACCCCCTGAAGTTTTCATATCTACATTTTAGTCCTTGCCAGCCCACCGCACGTGCGTGGCACGTGCGCGTGGACATTTTGCGGACAAGGGCCTCGCAGTTGTGATTTTATTGTTTAGTCCACTGAACATTTTGTCATGCTATAAAATTGTAGTGAAATTTGCAGTCCAGCCCAGCGATTTTGTGATATTACATTTAAGTCCCTGCCAAGCGCGTGCTAGTCACGCGCGTGGTTGGAAATTTTGCGAGGTCACCCTAGCGGGTTTTGCTTATTTGTGTTTAGTCTAAAAGTTATTTTGTTCAGCACAAATTTTGTGGCAAATTTGCAGCCGTGTCCCCATCTTTTCGTATATTTGCTAAATGGTCCTTGCCAGGCTGGTTGAATGTTTGGATCTTTGTATGAATTAATTAGACCATCTTTTGAAATCCAAAAATTCTCAAATTTTAAACTTAAGCTCCTGTGCATGTGTTCTTTCACGCCTATATTTTAGTTTTTGATTTTACTTGATTTTCATATTTATTAAAAATCAAAAACTTGCTATTTGTGCACTGTCTAGCTTAGAAAATACCAAAAAAATAGTAAAACCTCTCCAAAAATTCCAAAAAAATTACCTAGTGTCTATTTTATTATCTTTTAGTGTCAGTCCAAAAACCACTAAAAATCTCAAAAGAAAAATACTAAAGATTTAAAAACACTCAAAAACTTCAAAAAAATATATAAAATCAAAGAAAAATCCAAAAAATATAAACCCAGGTCCTGTTTGTTCTCTATTTTACTCTCTTCATTTGAAAAATAGTGTGCAAAATTTTGATTGCCGTTTGCCATTTTTAACTCCTATTTTACTCACAGCCAGCAACTTTGTCACTGTTTTCTCTTATTTCAGTATTTAAAAATATCAAAAACACCTTGAAAAATCCCCAAAAATCACAAAAACAGTAAAAAATCATAAAAATATCAAAAACAATTTGTTTCTGAATTTTTGGTAATTTTTACTTAGTTTTATAAATATTTTAGCTTGCCTTCTATTATATTGTTTTTACTTTCCAATATTGAAAAAGAAACTAAAAATCATAAAATATAAAATATAAAAATCAGAAAATCAAAAATCAAATACAAAATTAAAAATTAAATAAAAAAAATAAAAAAATTAAAAACCCACAAAAAATCATTTGCTTGCGTGCTTAGTGTAGACACATCACACACATTCACTTGAGCACATTTTTGTGAATTACCCTGCTTGCTCCCTGTGTTCGAACTCTCTGCATACTTGTCACTATACACCATTTGTGCAGAGTTAAAAATAAATTTTGACTCCACATTATTTCTAATTTATTGATCTTAGTGTGGGTTAATTGTTGATTAAACGCGGATTTTGATTGGTCGACACTTCGACTGTGTTCCCGCCTTGTGTGGAACACAAGACCGATCGATTTCTGTGTTTATCAAATGGCGCCGTTGCCGGGGAGCAACAGCGAGTAGTTTACATTTTTGTTTGCTTGTGATTGCTGTCTACCATAGCTTATCTCTCTTGCACTTTTGATACATTTATTGATTGAGCTATTCTGACCATCCTTTCTTATCTTCTTGCGAGGGACCGCGGAGCGAGGCGGATCGCCTAGGTGACCCGGAGCATCCTTGGGAAGCGGAGCCGGCTATTCTTTAGCCAAGCCGGCAGGAGAGAGCAGGAGGAGTGAGAGAGAGTGCTTAGATTAGTTGTATTTTTTTTTTCGTGAGAGAGTGACTTTGATAATTTGTAATAATACAGGTACATTCGGACTTGGACTTTCGGGCCCAATTTCCAAGTGCTTGTACACTTGGGGGCTCACCGCGGTTTTCCATCGGTTTTCATCGCCTTTTCTTACTTTGTTTTCCGATTTTGTTTTCCTTACTTTGTGTGATTGAGCCCTTAGATTTAGGATTGCTTGCGATAGATTAAGGCCAAACACCTAATATATCTTGCATGTACCTATAGCCGCGTTTGGACTTAGTCAAAGTTTAAACAGTCTGTTCATTTATCTCTTAACCCGTGTGCCGTGAGCGAACCCCATCAAGCGCTACTCCTGAACTCGAGTGTGTCGAGAAGAGGAGGGGTAAGCCAAGACCGGACTCTTAGGTTAAAGATAAGTGGCCGACTTGTGGTTCTTCACGATAATAGCAATTTCTGAAACTTAGGGCGATTTCATCGGCTTGCATTTGCATATAGATAGGTTTCAATTCTGCTGAGCATCCTTGCATGTAGAGTGCTGGAGGCAAGGTGAGCATTTATGCTTTAGCATTCATCATTGTTTGCCGCTTGCATTGCTTTTCCGACTCTCCCTCTGATTTTGCCAACCTAGGAGCTTAAAGGAATTGAATCCCCGTTAGGATCGTGCATTTTTATTAAAAATCCAAAAAAAAGTGATAATCAATAAAATTGGGACTGCTAATTTTACTTGACCCTAAAACCGACCAAAAGAAAAAACTTGTATTGGGGCGAGTAATCCCCTCATTGTCTTCGTTTTACATTGCTCACGCACATACTAAGGTTAGTGCCCAAATCCCATTTTTAGCCCCTAAGTGTTTGTGCAACTTCTTGACTTTTTCACCTAACTCTAAAACAGACAAGATAAAAAGACCGCATTTGTGGTCTTCACCGAGTTGAGTAGGTGAATTGAGGGTTTGATTGTTTCATTTTTGCTTGTGATTGTTTGGTGTGCATTCTAGATCATCTCTACGCATTTGCGCCTTTCTCCACACATCTATTGACTTGACCGTCGTGCTCTCCCGATCATTTCTCTTGTTTCGAGATGGATCCTTGGAGTGATTTTTATCCGGATTTTGCGGATTCCTCCTACCCTCCAGCCGATCCACCTCCCTTTTATCAGGAGGATCCTCCTCCTACTTTTTCTAACTTTTGTACATATCCACCTCAGCCACAGTATCATGACTCAGACTTCTACCCACATCCACCCCCACCTATATATTATCCGCCTCCACCATCACATCCACCCGAGTCTGACCTGTTGGAGTCACCTCCCACGACCTCCATGAGTGTTGTCATGAACCTAATGCTAGAGCACATCAATTTGATGAAGGAAAATCTTGACACTTTGAGAGAATATCGGACTAGTGCTCTTTTCATTGAGGATACAACTTTGCTTGTGAAGAATCATGGGAGCTTGCAATCGCCAAAAATACAAAAAAATGAGAAAAATCTAAAAATCCAAAAAGATTTCGGGAGACACTTGGTTGATCAAGATTTTGAGGAGAGAGTCCACTTGCCAGAACCCTTGACCACACATACATTCACACCTAGTCCCACCTTTGACCCCGAGGATGCCGCTGTACAGACTGCTCTTGGCATGCCTCGTGTATATGCTGATTCCGACTTCCTCCCTTGTATGGAGGAAGTCCAAAAATTCAAAAAAATGTTATCTGAACCCGAAGTGGTGGTTGCCATTCATGAGATTATCCGTGCCCCACTTCAGCAGGCCATGACCCAATTATCTGCTCCTCTTCCCAAGAAGAGAAAGCGGAGGAGCAGATCTGAGCGTCACATTTTGACCATGGCCACTACCCTCGCCATCACACACCGTCCCATTCCCAAGAAGAAGAACACAGCTACACCTTTCATCACTTGCACCATCTCTGACCATACTTGTGATCGCACTCTCCTAGACGGCGGTGCATCTATTAGCATATTACCCTTCTCGCTGGTACAGTCTCTTCACTTAGGGCCTCTCAAGAAGACCAGGATGATCGTTCAGTTTGCTGATGGATCTATCAAGAGGCCGAAGGGTATCCTTGAAAACGCCGTCATTTCTATTCAGGGCACGAGCCACCATGTTGATTTTGTCGTGTTGCCCATGGAGAACTCCACAGGGGAGCCATCTCCAATCATCCTGGGACGACCATTCCTCGCCTCTGCGAGGGTCGTTATTGATTATGGATCAGGAGAGGTTCGTTTCCGTCCTGTTGACGGGAACGAAGTGTCGATCACCGCACCCACAGTTGACCAGAGACCCGCACCTGATGCACCTTCACCGATCATAGCTGACTCTGAGGCCTGTGACAAACCTGATGCTACTAGAGATACTTCCTTAGCGATCCCTGATGAGACCCGACGGATCCCCCGAAAGGGGAGGAAGTCGGAAAGCATGGACCTCACTAATCCTCCTCCTGGTGTGTGGCGATGTGTTGATGAGATCCAGAGTATTTATGTGATTGAACCATTTGATCAGGGGGAAGATACCAAGATAATTGAGGATGCTTATGATGTTGCCCATTACTTTGAGAGATCTTATAAGGCAACAAATGACTTGAGTAAGACTAGACAGGACGGACCTAGTTTGACTACTTCCACTGATAAATCCGTTCCTGGCCCTTCACAGGTCAAGATGATTGAGGTCGGTTATGATGCTGCCATTTATTTTGATAAATTCAGACCTCTTGTTGAAGACAAGGATTCAGGTGAGAGTCTTGAGGACGATATGAGTTCGTACACTTCCACTGATGATTTTGTTCCTTTTGATTTTGACCTGGACGAGGACTCGCAGGACGACTCCGATTACACTTCTTCCGAGGATGGTGAGTTTGTCCCATTTCACTTCGATATCGGCGAGACTTCCAAGGCCGGACCTAGTCGTACTTCTTCCACTCACCCGTCTGTGCCTTCACATCATAGGACCACCAAGGGAGAACCCAGCCATGCTGCTTCCATTGATCAGTTCGTCCCTTTCCGTTTTGACTCCACTGAGGGTCTTCACCGTGTCGACCCAGATCAGCTTCTATCCACTGTGGACCCCGATGTCGACATACACCATATCAGATCTATCCCTCAGCGGTCTCGCAAGAAGGTCAGCTTTCCACCTTCTTGATCATGTGTATATCCATCTTTGTTGTATATTCCCTTGTGTACCTCGATTCTTTCTTCCGTATTGCTCGACCACCCATTCTCGTGTTTGCCTTGCTTAGGACGTACTTTGTCCTAAGTATAGGGGGGTGGACGAGCCGAGTGTTCCTTCTTCGTTCTGTGTCATCGCTCCTGTTTGTTGTCTATACTTAGGGCTTCTTTTACCCTAAGTATAGGGGGAGCGGTGTGTACATTCTCATGATCTTATCTCTTTTTCTTTTCTTCTTTTCTTCTTTTCCTACTCTATCTTCTTCATCTATCAATAAGGTGCCGCCCTTGTAGACAGTTTTCCATACTTAGGACGTACTTTGTCCTAAGTATAGGGGGATGTGCACCCCGAGTTTTTCTATTCTTTTCGATCCTCTCCATTGTCTCCTCTTCTTGTCTATACTTAGGGATATCTTACCCTAAGTATAGGGGGAGACAATCTGAGTACGATCTGTTCATTCCCACCCTTGACCCTCCCTGCGTTGTGTACAGTCTGCTATACTTAGGATTATTTGATCCTAAGTATAGGGGGGACGGTCAAATTCTCATTCATTGATTCATTCATTCTTTAGACTTGCCTATACTTAGTACGAGTTATGTCTTCTCTTTTCTCTCCGATCTATGAGGACATAGCTCAAGCTAAGTATAGGGGGGTCGTATATACTACGTATATACTTTAGCCATAACTCGTACTTTCATATTTTCTTAATAATATGGCTAATAATTCTTTAAAATTCATTAAAAACATTTAAAAAGGTGTGATATTCCTCAGATTCTTTTTATATACTGATTAATAAATCAGGTGAAAATGTTTTTTGCAAAATGTTTGAAAGATAGTTTGAAAATCTTTGTGAACATCTATTGAAAACTATTTTGAAAATATTTTGTTACATGTTTTCAACCTTTGTAAAAATGTGTGATTTGTAAAATTCATTTTCTTTATGTGAAATAAAAGATTTGAAAAATGATTTGCAAATGGTATGAAAAATGGTTGCAAAAATATTTGAAAAACCTTTATATATACTGTTTTGAAAGCCTTTGCAAAAAGATTTTCAAATGAGTGTACATATTTGTAAAAATGTTTGTAAAAATTATTTTGGACTATAGTTTTCAAAAATTGTTTGAAAAACCTTGTGTCAAATAAGTTTGAGGAATATTTACATCACACCAAAATCCATTATATATATATGTGTATAAAACTGACCACTTACCCTTGTAAATTCTTAAAATCCACTTCTTGTACATATAAGAAGCACTCCCGTGTACATATTTTCACCTAGTTTTTAGCCAAAATCTTTTGTTTTCAAAAAGCCCAAAAACATTTGCAAAATTAAAATCCAAAAACATTTGAAAAATCTTTTTGACAAAAAAAATGCATATGCATCATCATCATCTTTTCAAAAATCCATAAAAAGTTCAAAATCCTTGAAAATTGCATCACAAAAATATTTTCTGCATTCTGCATTGCATTGCATAGCATGAGCATTTTTCGGATTGAGTTTGATAGTTGAACAAGTCTAAGTAAAATCCGGAGATTGGAGCTTGATTGGACCTTAAAATC
The DNA here is from genome assembly GCA_037367405.1 of Ottelia alismoides. Taxonomy (NCBI): domain Eukaryota; kingdom Viridiplantae; phylum Streptophyta; class Magnoliopsida; order Alismatales; family Hydrocharitaceae; genus Ottelia; species Ottelia alismoides. The sequence continues at coordinate 343,868 of JAZKJV010001362.1, read as the reverse complement.
TACCTAATAACAGGAACCTTATAGGAACTGGGTTTGAGGTACTTCAGGTCTAGTTGACTTAATTCTTTGAGGATCACGGGACTTGGTTCAATGGATTCTTGACTGCCTAAGTAGAGTATTTCGGAGCACACGCACGACTCTTGTTGATGATGACCTAACTTGGACACCTGCACCTTTCACATAGCTCTCCACGGATGAGGTGGTGAGGAGGCAGTTTCCTTTAGCTTGGGGTAGCATATGAGGGTAGTACTTCTAGGCGGAACCTCTCTTCTTCTTATAGTGAAGGAAGTGCACCTCAACTTGGTCTAGTGGTGATGAAGGCTAAAGACAGAAGCCGTGGGTTGCAATAAAGCTTCAAAAGAGGGATAGTCTACTGGCTCAAGAGGAAAATTTCTTGTATATATGCTGCACCATGTAGATATGTTGTACAGATGCAATTGAAAAAAAAAAGAGAAAAAAAGAAAAAAAAAGGAAAAAAAACTCCAAAAAAGTGGTGGGTCGGATTGAAAATTTAATAACCCCACCGGAGTGTATATAGTCCAATAAAGCAAAATCTTATGGTATCCACGTTACATCTCATGAAGCTTGCAGCGGGAGACTTAGCTACACTGGTTGAGCTCCCAAAAGTCTATACTTCTTCCCCCTCTTCTTGAGCCGGTTGCACTTGAACTTAGAAGGGAATACCCCGCTTCTCGAGGAAAGAGTTGCTAGACCGAGGCATTAGAGTTACCAGGTTCGGGGAGGTTGTTTCTTTGTCACTTCTGAGGTGGGGAGCTACATATCACTTACACTGTACGAGTCAGATTCATAGTCATAAGAGTTTGCGTATGAGTTGAAGTATTTCTGACCTGGCTATTGAGGAGACTTGGACAGAGTTTTGGGATTCTCAAGGACTGTTGGATTTCAAACTTGGTTCTCATTAAGGTTCCGACCGCACTAAAATTCCAAAGGTCCGACTTAAGCTCCAAACTTTGATTTTGTGAAGACAAGTTTGATAATTAAACTCTATCCAATTTTCTTCTTTTCCTTTTCTTTCTTTTCTTCTTGCACTTATTGCATAAGTGTTTGCTAGGGACTAGCAAAGGTAAAGTATAGGGGGATGATGAATCCACATTTCATCATCTTTATTCTATCATTTTGGCACCAAAAACCCTAGCAAATGCCTGTAAATAGCATTAATTCATGCATCTTAGCATTCATGCATGTGCATCTCAACAGTGTGTAAAATGCGGTAATTAAAGCCAAAATAATAGAATAAATAAAGAAAAGAAAAAGAATAAAATATTGTAAATATTTTATGACCCAAAACCCCCGAGACCTAGGCATCGTGATGAATGGGTCGACCAGGAATAAAGTAGGGGGAGATAAGGGTCAAATACCTATTTTATTTCATTCTTTATTCATTTTGGGACCTATTTTTGGTTCCACTTTTTGTACATCAAACAAATAAACTTTGTACATGAAAGTTGTAGATAATTTCATAAAGAAAAATACAAAATTAATTTTACAGAAAAATAATGTACAAATAAAAAGTTATGGTCTGAATAAAAATCCAGAATGCCAACTTCCCAGACCCGTATCTCACAAATAAAAACTCCAAATGCAGCGTACTCACCTTTAATTGTATATAGAAGAAAATAAGCTATTTAATGGCGGTGGTTTCGCATTTGGCGGAGCTACGGTTTGAAAGTTGAGTTTTGGACCCTCATTGTATACTTGTACATATTAAAATATTCAATTTATTAATTATTTATTATTTTTATAATTTTATATTTTTATAATGTTGTAAATATTACTTATAATAATTATGTGTATTAAAATCAGAATAAAAACATAATTAAAATACAAATAAAAATACTTGTATATATTCAATACATAGGTACATTACCTATATATATACTTATACAAAACATACTTGTATTTTATTAAATATACAAAACATATCAGAAAAATAAAATAAAAATATATTTGTGTAGATAAAAGTATTTTATAATTTTATAAAATCATAAATAAAAATAATAATATTAAAAATACCTAAATAAAAATAAAAGAATACAATACATAGAATATTATACCTATAAAGGGTATAAAAGTCAACTTGTAAAAATACACTTCCTAAAAATAAATAAAAATCACTATAAAATACTTTATAAAAAATTAAACATTTTTCATTTTATAATAAAAAATCAATAAAATCGTTTTCTATTTTAATTTGATTTTACAAATCTTTTTCCCTAGGTTTTTCCTGGTTGGTCCACGTGGACCAACCAGGGGGCTAGGAGAGTTGACCTCGGTCAACTCTCTGCCCAACACCTGGGCTGTGTCAGAACATGATATTTCTTGGACTTCGAGGATTTTTGGAGGCCGTTCCTTTCATCGAATCAGGTCGGCCTCTTCACGAAACTTGTAGCCCTATGACTGATCTATCACGGCTAGCCTTCATCTCGGGGATTGGATCATCATGCCGCCCGTGATCTTGCCTCGAAGGTTGCTCCAGGACCATGTTTCAAAACCAACCTCATTTCCCCCATTCCTCTTTGAACCAGCTTTGGGCGCCAAAAACCTTCGGGTGAGGGTCGAGGGCTAGTCTCCGGTGACAGGGGAATCCTCCCCCATCTCAGGCGAGGTGCGGCGAAGCACCTAGGGCTGCGTTCCAACTCCATCTCCGGCCACCGCCGTGAGGTCTCCTTCCTCGTGGTCCAGGCCACTCGAGGGCATTTTTATCCTTGTTTTTCTCGCTGTTCGATAGCTGTTAGTTATAGTTTTTTTATTTGCTCTATTATCCTCTCGATTAAACCATCCCTTCGCCTTATTTTCACCGTCGAACCTCGCCGGAGCCCTTGAGCTCCGGCGTTCATCTCCATCGCACGCACCGCTATTCCACCCTCGTTAGCCCTTGGGACATCTACTGTTGTTCTCGTGCTTTCATTTGCAGGTCCTGGGGCTCGAAGAACCCCATCTGGGTTCGAGTTTTGCAGCTGAACGAGGCATCTGGAGCCACCTTCCTCCCTCGAGCTCGCGGCGGCGCACCGGTGCTACCCTGCCCATTTTGGCCCTGCCGCAGGCTCGAGAAACCTTCCAGGAACCATTGGAGCCATTTTGGGGCGTCGAAGCCCACCGGAGGAGGAAGCGAGCTCGATTCCAAGCTCGCCATCGGCGAGTTCATCCTGTGTTCGTCCTCCAGCGCTCAGCACCGTCAGATCCGGCTTGTTCTTGAAGATCAGCAGTAGCCGTCGGATCGAGGGTGCCCTTGGCCGTTGATCGCCCTTCCATGATCTAATCAAGACCGTTCGCTGCCAAGGGGTATCGGCTTCTTGGGTGTTGCCACGTGTATTAGTGGCGCACGATCGACCGTTCATCCGCGTCAAAGGCTTGGGTAATTTTGCAAGATACCCCTGCCATTTTTGCGTACTATTAATCAGGACACAATCTTTCATCTGCAGTTATAAACTTTTTGTAATAATTGCTAAACACCCCCTGAAGTTTTCATATCTACATTTTAGTCCTTGCCAGCCCACCGCACGTGCGTGGCACGTGCGCGTGGACATTTTGCGGACAAGGGCCTCGCAGTTGTGATTTTATTGTTTAGTCCACTGAACATTTTGTCATGCTATAAAATTGTAGTGAAATTTGCAGTCCAGCCCAGCGATTTTGTGATATTACATTTAAGTCCCTGCCAAGCGCGTGCTAGTCACGCGCGTGGTTGGAAATTTTGCGAGGTCACCCTAGCGGGTTTTGCTTATTTGTGTTTAGTCTAAAAGTTATTTTGTTCAGCACAAATTTTGTGGCAAATTTGCAGCCGTGTCCCCATCTTTTCGTATATTTGCTAAATGGTCCTTGCCAGGCTGGTTGAATGTTTGGATCTTTGCATGAATTAATTAGACCATCTTTTGAAATCCAAAAATTCTCAAATTTTAAACATAAGCTCCTGTGCATGTGTTCTTTCACGCCTATATTTTAGTTTTTGATTTTACTTGATTTTCATATTTATTAAAAATCAAAAACTTGCTATTTGTGCACTGTCTAGCTTAGAAAATACCAAAAAAATAGTAAAACCTCTCCAAAAATTCCAAAAAAATTACCTAGTGTCCATTTTATTATCTTTTAGTGTCAGTCCAAAAACCACTAAAAATCTCAAAAGAAAAATACTAAAGATTTAAAAACACTCAAAAACTTCAAAAAAATATATAAAATCAAAGAAAAATCCAAAAAATATAAACCCAGGTCCTGTTTGTTCTCTATTTTACTCTCTTCATTTGAAAAATAGTGTGCAAAATTTTGATTGCCGTTTGCCATTTTTAACTCCTATTTTACTCACAGCCAGCAACTTTGTCACTGTTTTCTCTTATTTCAGTATTTAAAAATATCAAAAACACCTTGAAAAATCCCCAAAAATCACAAAAACAGTAAAAAATCATAAAAATATCAAAAACAATTTGTTTCTGAATTTTTGGTAATTTTTACTTAGTTTTATAAATATTTTAGCTTGCCTTCTATTATATTGTTTTTACTTTCCAATATTGAAAAAGAAACTAAAAATCATAAAATATAAAATATAAAAATCAGAAAATCAAAAATCAAATACAAAATTAAAAATTAAATAAAAAAAATAAAAAAATTAAAAACCCACAAAAAATCATTTGCTTGCGTGCTTAGTGTAGACACATCACACACATTCACTTGAGCACATTTTTGTGAATTACCCTGCTTGCTCCCTGTGTTCGAACTCTCTGCATACTTGTCACTATACACCATTTGTGCAGAGTTAAAAATAAATTTTGACTCCACATTATTTCTAATTTATTGATCTTAGTGTGGGTTAATTGTTGATTAAACGCGGATTTTGATTGGTCGACACTTCGACTGTGTTCCCGCCTTGTGTGGAACACAAGACCGATCGATTTCTGTGTTTATCAGTGCGCCAAGCCTCGGATCCCGATGAATCCTTGAGGCAAAGAACCCTGGAGCTCCGCCAGCCCCTGCCTAGTCGACTTCCTCCGCCAGGTAGCATAGATTCCTCCTAGATTAGCTTAATTTTGATTTACGCCCAATTGCGCCGCCGGCCTTCGTCGACTGATCCCCGTCGATCCGATCATCCGTTCACTCATCTGACACTCGATTCACATCCACGATCCTTCTCTCCATGTTCTTCACCCAGCCATTCTCCCTGAATCGCCCCGGAGCAGGTCCCTCGCCTTCCTCCGCCGTCACCTCGCCGGAGGGCGCCATATCGACTCACCCGCGCATCCACTTCACCCCTAACCGGGTCGAGGCAATTTGCCCTCGACCCAGGAAGCTTTCGTGCCCATCTTCAGGTCAAAGGACCACATCTGGGGGTCGAGACGTTCGAGCACAGGAGCTTCGCTCCTCCGCTGTCGTCGGGCCACTCCGGTGGTCCCTGGCCTCGTCGGAGGTGTCTACCAGCTGCAGAAGACCCAGAGCTTTCTTCTCACCATCTCAGCAGCCCAGGAGGAGGTCCATCACGCCCGAATTGCGCTGGCGAACCTCGTCGGCGTCGAGTTCTTCCAGGACCTCCAGCAGCCGTTCGATCAGCCCCCAGTTCTAGATTTGATCATGACCGTCCATCCGTGTGACATGTCTACCGTCCGATCTCTTTAGGGTTTGATCCGAACCGTAGGTCACAGAGGAGAGGCGTGTACGCACTATAGCCGTTAGATCTTCCACGTGGCGCACCTCCAGCCGTCGGCCGTTAATAATAGGGGTAACTTGCACTTAGGCCCCTGCTCTTTTAGTTTTTGCTATTTAGTCCTGTAAATATTTTTGTACATTGTTTTTAATTAGGTTAAATTACACTTTAGACCTTCATGTTTCTTCTATTTGCAACTTCGTCCCTATGTATGTAGACTACGTGCATCGACTGAGGATTTGGAATTTTTGCACTATTGATCCTGTGTTTCTTGTGCGTTATTGTTTGATATTTTATAAATAGGATTTACTTTTATACCCCTCCGTGCTTGATTCACGTGCCTCGCGCGTGACTTTGTGGACTTTCTGCACAAGGGACCCTGCACTTTCTTGATTTGTTACTGTTTGTCCCCTGAAATTACTTTTCTTTGCATTTAGGTCCCTGTGTACTATGTGCCTTGTTTTGATTGAATAAAATAGCAAATAAAATCCAAATTAGGTGAAATTTGGAAACGTGGCTCCTGCCACCGTGTAAAAATTTCTCTAAATATTTGGGACATTTTTTAGGCTTTTTGATATTTTTAAAAATTAATAAACAGTGATTTTTGGTACTTTTGAATTAGAAAATCAAAGAAAAATATAAAACTCCTTTAAAAATTCTAAAAAATCAGGTAAGTTAGTTTTAATGTCTTTTAATTTCTGCCAAATTTTTGTGCTTTTTGGATTTATAAAAACCTTAAAAACTGCAAAACCCTAAAAACTCATATAAATTCTAAAAAATTCTATAAATAAAAAATACAATCTCTTTTTCTATAGCTTAGTTTTTACATGTACTTTTCATAAAAATTGCCTCCAGACTTTTATAGATCAATTTTATATTTTTAATTGATCTTGCAAGTCTGGCTGCACAATAGCCTTTATTTTCCCCCTTTCTCGATTTTTATAAAATCAAACAAAAATTGAAAAATTCTGAAAAATTCACCAAAAACATTTAAAAACATTAAAAACACAAAAATAATTTTATTTGAATTTTTAGATCATTTATGTGTGCTTGAATAATTGGTTGAACTTGCTTGCTTTCTTTTTTTCTCAAAAAAATCAAAATATAAAAACATTAAAAAATCATAAAAAATCCACCAAAAATATTTTTCCCCTTATTTTTGATTTTTGACTACTTCGTAGGCTGCAAGGACATCACATGCTCCCTGAGTTCGACCCTGATCGCTATACCAGGTTAATAAAAATAGCGAGGACCGCTTCTTGTTTTCATTGCTTGATTATTTGATTTTTGTGGTTCCTTATTTTTCTTGTTGACCGAGTCTCTCTATTCGGGTCGCAACGACACCGAATATTTTTACCTTGGCCTGATAGAGAGATCCTAGTGATTTTTCGATCCATCAGAATGGCGCCATTGCCGAGGAGCACAGCTTAGTAGTCATTTTCGATTTTTCCATGGCTTTTCTTTTTCGTGACTTTTTTGTAGATATTTTTGTAGATATATTTTCTCTGCTTTATTTATATATTTTTCAGGACTGACACTTTGGTTTCTCTTTCTATCGAGGGCCCGACGATGGAGGCGGCTTTCTCGGAAGCTGAAGCAACCGCGGGAGTTGGAGGCGGCTTCTTTCTCTACGAAGCCGCAGGAGGACGCGAGGAGGAAAAGCCGAAGTTCGGGAGCTACAGAATAGCCGCGAAATAATCGTAGATTAGATTTAGCTTAGTTTATTTTTCAGCATTATTTTATTGTAATAATACAGAGACTTGTACACTTGATGGTTTTCGGGGCCTGTTTTACTGAGCATCGGTGTGCTCAGGGGACCTCACCGAGTTTTTCACGGTTTTTGCGGCTTTTGATCGTTTATTTACTGCTTACTTGATTTACGCGGTTTTCAGCCTTAGCTTAGGATTTTCATTGATTGTGTCGTAATTAATTAGGATCCAAATACCTAATTATCTGCCTGTGCCCATAGATCGATAATTGGACCTAATTAATTAATTCACAAGAAAAAGCCGGATTGTTAGAGCTTTGGTCCACGTGCCTTGAGGAGTCACATACAACGCGTGCAGGATCTGTTATGGCAGACACCGAGTGGCTCCCAAGATAGGACTCAGGACCTAGGCTCAAGTACTTGGCTACTATTCTCTCGTGTAGAAATTGCTCTGCTAGGGATGATTTTCCGCGTGCATCATATATGTAGTTTATATTCAGTCTTTTATTTATGCGCGGATCACCCTGCATGTAGACTGATGGAGTCAGGTACGTATTTCTTACTCTGCATGCATCATTGATTCCCGCGCATAGGCTTTTTCGTCTTCTCCCCTCTGTTTTTGGACTTAAAATAATCAGGAGAACCGAAAAATTTGTTAGGCATTTTTATCTGAAAAATACCTAAAAAAAGAAAAACTATAAATTGGGACTGCTAAACAAACTTGACCCTAAAAGACACTTCATCTAAAAATCTGTCTTGGGGAGAGCAACCCCCTCATTGTCTGATTTGATTGCGCGAGAGAGTGACCCGCACACTAGGATAGAGCCACATCCGTGCCCCGATTAGACTACCGGCCTTTTATACGGGATAGTCTGGTTGGCAGATTGGATTCCTACCAGGTTACGTAACCACTTTGATATCATGACATGATCACCTAATAAAATAGACAAGATAAAAGATCGAACCTTCATGGTCTTCAGCTCTGGGTGCGTCGGTGAATCAGGGGTAGTGCTTGACCGATCTTGTTTGTGTTTTCAGATCCCATCCGCCTTCTTCTCCTCTATCTATTCTTCCAGTTATCTATCTCTTCTCTCTCCCACCCTCCCTTCACTTTTCTCTTCCTCTTCTGTTTCCTTGGATGATGGACCCCCTCACTTCTTGCCGACTCTTGTGGCTTCTTCTCCATCTTTTAACCATCAGTCCAATCCACCTTCGAGGGAGGTCGGATCCCCGACCAACCTCCCGATCCCTCCCTCCCATCCCTTTTAGTCTTCTGAGCATACTGCACTACACGTCCGTGGAGATCAGATTGAGCAGATGCGAGCCCCGGATGATGCCATTGCTGGATTGAGAGTGCACTCCGTACGCAATCATAGAGAGCAGATGCGAATATCAGATATCTCCTATACCAGTATGGAGGATGAGCAGATAGGACAAGGAGCTCAGTCAGCTTCTACATTAGGTCCATTCATTCTAGATTTGGAGCTTATTCAGAGATTGCCGACATTCTCAGGAGAGGTGCACGAGGAGCCCTATATTCACTTGTCGGAGTTTGAGGAGTTCTATAGCAGACAGATATATTCAGATACTACTGCAAAGGAGCCGATGCTGAAGACCTTCCCATTTACACTTCAAGAAAGAGCCATGAGATGGAACCGACGGTTGGGAAGGAGATTCGCTACGTGGGGGAGATTTACGGTTTGAGTTTCTACAAAGATACTTTCCCCAACGTAGAGCAGAGATGATGCGGTCTTTGATCACAAAGTTTTCAGTAGACCCCCAAGAGCCACTACATGAGGCATGGCCGAGGTTTCTTGACCTTTTGAGGAGATTTCCTGAGCACGGACTTCCACTATCGACCTTATCGAGATCTCCATGCGGGGGATGACCGTGGATCAGATAGCATTGGTGATTACCTCATGTGGCGGTTCACACCGCAGTTCTGACATTGACTTACTAGATACCATCTCGAGGTTACTTTCACAAAGACCATCTTTACGAGATGCCGTAGTTGGGACAACACATGAGGATGTTGCAGTACCAGTAGCGTGTGTCGCACTACATGAGGATACAGTTTCTACACACCAGCCCGAGGATTTGGATTCTGCAGCACCACAGAGTACAGAGGACATGACTGCTACAGAGGAGGTTCTGACCCAGAGTCTACTCGAGTTCCCGTTGGTTTTCCAACTAGAGTTCGAGTCAGCCCCAGAATTTTCAGTTGACGATTCTTAGATATCAGATATTCTGATATTCCAAGAGACGGAGGAGCCCCCGCTACTACAGCCATTGATCCAGCCATTTCAGAGTCCAATCCTGGATGATTCAGCCTCTTTTCTGCAGAGACACTTCTCGAAATCAGACAGATATCATGACTCAGCCCAACAGCCACAACTTGATATGGGACACCACTTTGAGAGGTCAGACATAGACAGTCCCGTATTTGAGCCTGTTGTCCTCCAATTTGATGAGACGGATACATTTTCTGAGGACTAGATGACAACCAGCATTGCCGCAGAGCGAGGATCAGCCGCAATCACCTTACCAGCCTCCGCGATGATGACCAGTACCTTCTCCTGCTTCCAGATTACCGAGAGCCAGACTTCAGATGATGATGCAGCCTGGTGTACAGAGTGGGTGCTTGACAGTAGCGTAGATGCCCTTATAGATCTTGATCCTCTACTCCTCACTGATGATCTTGTATTTCTCCCCGAGGGTTATCTGCGGGAGAATGCCGTACATGATGAGTACTCGGTTTCACCTTCTGAACGTGTATCCGATCTAGCGGATCATGAAATCGAGTCTTCCGATCATTCTGATTCTGAGTCTACTCACCTCGATGACCCTTGCGAGGATGAACCGATCCTTGAGATATTCGATGATCTGTCTGATTTGTCTCCATTTTGTGCATCGATATCAGTTCTCTTCGAGAGTCTCCTGATCTTAACTTTCCATACCTCTTTGAGACACTGATTGACGTGGAGGATTCCATGACTGATCCATCTTTCTCCACATTTGATTTCTTCGGCTCTACACTTCCACTCCAGTCTGAGCCTGAGCCGATGATTTCTTTTGTGCTACCGGATCCCGAATCATTATTCCCATATCCTTGGCCGGTAGCAGACACCCGCCTGATTGTATACCTGAGTGTCTTTCTTTACATTTTTGATTTCGTCGTAGTTCATCCACCGCTACTACGACGACAGTACGACAGTCGCCTTACCGATGCCGTCCTGAACCTTGACACAACGTTATCCTAGCCTTTGCGCCCAGCTAGGGGCGTAAAATCTAGCGCTTGTTGAGAGGCACCTCAACATTGTACCCTTTTGTATATACGTGTTCGTCTTGGTTTGATCATTCTTTCTGCCGTATTTGTTTTCACCCCAGGTCTCCTATAGGACTATCTTTGCTATACTTAGGATATACTTCATCCTAAGTATAGGGGGGTGGAAACACCGAGTTGTTCATTCGTTCTGTTTCATTACTCCTGTCGTTTCCTATACTTAAGGATTCTTCACCTTAAGTATAGGGGGAGTGATGCCCTTCCATCTTGTATATATTTGTCTTCTTCGTCTCTTTCTACCCCTGTTTTATTGTCTATACTTAGGGATATTTCACCCTAAGTATAGGGGAGGTAGACCCTGTACATCCTTCACTCGGATTTCCGTTCATGTACAACCTGCTATACTTAGGATTACTTGATCCTAAGTATAGGGGGAAACACCGAGTTCTCTTCATTCTATTCTTTGATTCGTCTCTGTATATAGCCATTCCTTTTCACTTCCCTATACTAAGCACGAGTTATGTCTTCTTTATTGCTCTTGATCACTTCGAGGACATCGATCAAGCTAAGTATAGGGGGTGTGTATATATTTCATATATACTTTAGCCATAACTCGTACTTTGTGTGAGTGTGTTAATAAATAAAAATGGCTAAAAATCCATAAAAAAATAAAAAATTCCTTGTATATAAAATTCATCTTGCACATACCTATTTATTTATAAAATTATTTTTGTACAAATGATTGTAAAATCTTTCTGTGTAAATAGCTTGTAAATATTTTCGTATCAAAATTATGTATATAATATAAAATTTTTACAAAATGTTTTGAAAACAAAAAGTTTGCAAAAACCTTATGTAAAACTTTGTTAATATTTGCAAAACTTTGCATTCATGCATACATCCATGCTTTCAAACAGTTTTCAAAAATTTTGCACATTTGTAAATATTTGTAAATTGCATCCTTGTAAAATGGCATCTTTGTAAATACATGCACAATTTTTCCAAATCATAGTTGACATTTAAACTGGCCTGAAATTAAATTGACAAATGGAGCTTGGTTAAGACCTTAATCCACCTAATAATAAGAGGAACCTTATAGGGCTTAGGATTGAGACTTTTCAGGTCCATTGAGACTTAATTCTTTGAGTCCACTAGGCTATGAGCATATGTCATCTTGATGAGCCTAAGTAGAGCACTTAACAACACACGCATGACTCTTAGAAACAATGGCTTTACTTGCACCAACACTTTACACATAGCTCTCCATGGATGAGGTGGTGAGGAGGCAGTTTCCTTTGGCTTGGGGTAGCATATGAGGGTAGTACTTCTAGGCGGAATCTCTCTTCTTCTTATAGTGAAGGAAGTGCGTCTCAACTTGGTCTGGTGGTTATGAAGTCTAAAGACAGAAGCTGTGGGTTGCAATAAAGCTTCAAAAGAGGGATAGTCTACTGGCTCAAGAGGAAAAACTCCTTGTATATATGCTGCACCATGTAGATATGTTGTACAGATGCACAAAAAAATGTGCAAAAAGAAAAGAACTCCAAAAAAGTGGTGGGTCGGATTGAAAATTTAATAACCCCACCGGAGTGTATATAGTCAAATAAAGCAAAGCTTGATATTCAAGTTCCATATCATGAAGCTTGCAGCGGGAGACTTAGCTACACTGGTTAGAGCTCCCAAGGATACAGCTACACTGGCCATGGTCCATTCTCTTCTTCCCCCTCTTCTTGAGCCGGTCGCACTTGAACTTAGAAGGGAATACCCCACTTCTCGAGGAAAGAGTTGCTAGACCGAGGCATTGGAGTTACCGGGTTGAGGGAGGTTGTTTCTTTATTACTTCCGAGGTGGAGAGCTACATATCACTTACACCGTACAAGGAAAGATTCATGGTCATTAGAGTTTGTGTATGTAGACTTGTTCTGATCTGGTTTATTGAGGAGTCTTGACCATAGCTTGGTGGAACTTATAGGCTGTTAAGTTTTAAGCTTAAGTCCAAATAAGGTTCCGACAAATTAATAATCCAAAGGTCTGACCGAGCTCCATATTTCAATTTAATGAAGGAAAGTTTAATAATCAACCTTGATTTCGCCTCTTTTTCTTTTTCTTTATATTTTGCACTTCTTTTTCAAATAAGTTTTTGCTAAGGGACTAGCAAAAGTAAAGTATAGGGGGGTGATGAATCCCAATTCATCACTCTTTATTCCTTTATTTTAGCTAGAAACTTGAGCAAAATGCCATGTAAATGAGTGTAAATATCATAAAATGTCAAAACACATGCATCATGTAAATATGCATAATTAGCATATTTTTGTGCCAAAATAAAGGAATAAAGAAACGCAAGAAAAAGAGGGAAATATTTAGAATAAATATTGAGTGACCCAATCCCAAGGGAGGGCCCAGCATGGGCCTGACCGCAAAAGAACCCAAGTAGAGAGAGACAATGTCATTCATACATGTACATATACCCATGTGAATAAATAAAATTTATTTTCCTCAAAATAAAAATTAAAAAGTGTTTCTTATATTTTGTACATATTTATAAAAATAAAACTAAAGTAAAAATGAGAAAAACAAATAAAAACAAATAAAACCTCTCTCATTAGTGTATATAAACCATAATATACCTATTTATTTTCTCATTGTAAATAATTAATAAAAATCCCATAAAATTATCTCTATAGTCCAAATTTCATGGTGTAAATAAATAAAATAAAAATAAAATAAAAAGAAAAAGAATAAAATCAATTCCCACCTTGTATATATACCATGTACATATGTATATAACCCTATTTATTTACTCCATGTAAATACATCATAAAAATAAAATAAAAATACCATTATTCCAAATTTTATGTTGTAAACAAATAAAATATAAAATTGGAATAAATGTACAAAAATAAACAATTTAAAATAAAAATAAAAAATACATACATGTATATACCTATATATAAAAATAAAATTTTGTAAATACATTATATATTTTTCAAAAAAATAAATAAAAATTACTAAAAATAATTTGAAAAATAATAAACATTTTTCATGTTGTAACTTTTTCGAAATAAAATCATTTCATAATTTTAATCGAATTTCCAAATTTTTAATAAATGGTGAATTCTGATTGGTCCTCGGGGGATTGTTGACCCCTGGTCAACTCTCCCCCACGGACCTCTTTCACGCGGATCTTGCGTTTGACCCAATATCTCCGATTTTTCCTCGCTCGATCCGACCTCCGTTTATCCAAACCCCGGGTGTCATTTCACCCTTGATGATCTTAGACCCTCGCCCGATGGTTAGCCTAGGGATCCGTGCTTCGTGCGACCTCGCCCGACCCCTTCTTCCTGGACCCCTGGCACTATTTAGCTCCACCTCCGCCACACTTTTCACGCCAACTTTGGCTCCGCTCTTCCATCTCAGGACCTCCACTCTCATCCCTAGAGTGACAGCTACCGATCGGAGTGTTGCTGTGAGGAGAAGGGTGCCTGCAACCACTGATACGGCGACCTTCGTCGCCGTGCGCTGTTGCAAGGTGTGCCAAGCCTCGGATCCCAACAAATCCTCGAGGCAAAGACCCCCGGAGCTCCTCCAGCCCCAGCCTAGTCGACTTCCTCCGCCAGGTAGCATAGATTCCTCCTAGATTAGCTTAATTTTGATTTACGCCCAATTGTGCCGTCGGCCTTCGTCGGTTGACCCCCGTCGATCTGATCGTCCGTTCACTCATCTGACACTCGATTCACGTCCACGATCCTTCTCTCCACGTTCTTCACCCAGCCATTCCCCCTGACTCGCCCCGGAGCAGGTCCCTTGCCTTCCTCCGCTGTCATCTCGCCGGAGGGCACCATATCGACTCACACGCGCATCCACTTCACCCCTAACCGGGTCCAGGCAATTTTCCCTCGACCCAGGAAGCTTTTCGTGTCCATTTGCAGGTCAAAGGACCCCATCTGGGGGTCGAGACGTCCGAGCACAAGATCTTCGCTCCTCCGCCGTCGCCGGACCACTCCGGTGGTCCCCGGCCTCGTCGGAGGTGTTTACCAGCTGCGGAAGACCCCAAGCTTTCTTCTGACCATCTCAGCAGCCCAGGAGGAAGTCCATCGCTCCCGGATTGCGCCGGTGAACCTCGCCGACGTCGAGTTCTTACAGGACCTTCAGCAGCCGTTCGATCAGCCCCTAGTTCCAGATTTGATCGTGACCGTCCATCCGTGTGACATGTCTACCGTCCGATCTCTTTAGGGTTTGATCCGAACCGTCGGTCACAGAGGAGAGGCGTGTGCGCACTACAACCGTTAGATCTTCCACGTGGCGCACCTCCAACTGTCGACCTTTAATAATAGGGGTAACTTGCACTTAGGCCCCTGCTCTTTTAGTTTTTGCTATTTAGTCCTGTAAATATTTTTGTACGTTGTTTTTAATTAGGTTAAATTACACCATGGACCTTCATTTTTCTTCTATTTGCAACTTAGTCCCTATGTATATAGACCACCTGCATCGACACGTGAGGATTTGGAATTTTTTGCACTATTGATCATGTGTTTCCAGTACGTTATTGTTTGATATTTTATAAATAGGATTTACTTTTATACCCCTCCGTGCCTGATTCGCATACCTCGCGCGTGACTTTATGGATTTTTTGCACAAGGGCACCTGCACGTTCTTGATTAGTTACTGTTTGGCCCCTAAAATTACTTTTCTTTGCTCTTAGGTCCATGTGTACTATGTGCCTTGTTTTGATTGAATAAAATAGCAAACTTTAAATCCAAATTAGGTGAAATTTAGACATGTGACTCGTGCCACTGTGTAAAAATTTTCCTAAATTTTTGGGACATTTTTGAAGCTTTTTGATATTTTTAACAATTCATAAACAATGATTTTTGGTACTGTTTGAATTAGAAAATCAAAGAAAAATATAAAACTCCTTTAAAAAATTTTAAAAAAATTAGGGTAAGTTAGTTTTAGTGTCTTTTAATTTCTTCCAAATTTTCGTACTTTTTCGATTTATAAAAACCTTAAAAATTACAAAACCCTAAAGAATTCATAAAAATTCTAAAAAACTCTATAAAAATAAAAAAAATACAAACTCTTTTTCTGTAGTTTAGTTTTTACATGTACTTTTCATAAAAATTACCTCAGACTTTTATAAATCAATTTTATATTTTTTAATTGATCTTTCAAGTCTGGCTGCATAGTAGCCTTTATTTTTCCCCTTTCTCGATTTTTATAAAATCAAATAAAAAATTAAAAAATTCTGAAAAAATCACCAAAAATATTTAAAAACATTAAAAACACTAAAATAATTTTATTTTAATTTTTGGATCATTTATGTGTGCTTGAATAATTGGTTGAACTTGCTTGCTTTCTTATTTTCTCAAAAAAATCAAAAATACAAAAACATTAAAAAATCATAAAAAAATCCACCAAAAATATTTTCCCCTTATTTTTGATTTTTGACTACTTCGTAGGCTGTAAGGCCATCACGTGCTCTCTGAGTTCGACCCTGGTCGTTATACCAGGTTAATAAAAATAGCGAGGACCGCTTCTTGTTTTCATTGCTTGATTGTTTGATTTTGGTGGTTCCTTATTTTTCTTGTTGACCGAGTCTCTCTATTCGGGTCGCAACGACACCGAATATTTTTACTTGGCCTGATAGAGAGATCCTATTGATTTTTAGGTCCATCACATGTCCAACATGAGGAACGAGTTATCGCGCCAGGGGATCGAAGGAGATGCTTTATAGGGTTCCCAAAGGGGTGGAAGAATCGGGCGAAAGCACGTAATCATAGGAAGATCTGCACCTTCCTAGGGATCCTCAAAGGTGCTGGATCTCAGGAGGAGGTGCGGGTGAAGATTCGGATCAGAAGGAGGCTCGACCCGATCGGGATAAAAGGGAGAACTGGTTCCAGCGAGAGGGATCGGGTCGGGTCAAGCCTGGAAGAGGGTATTGACCCGAGTCAACAAAATGAGCTGGACCAATCAGATAATTCGATTTTACAAAATGTTTACAAAATCAATAAAAAATAGTAAATGACTTCAAAATAGAAAGTGTATATAATGAAAAATATTTATTATTTCTCAAACTAATTTTCTGTGAATTTATTTTTTTATGAAAAATAAATTAGGTATATACAATATATAGTATTATATACATGTAGAATATACCTATGTATTATGTACAATAATTTTTATTTTGTTATTTTTACATGTATATCCCAATTTTATATTTTATTTATGAGGAAAGCGAGCCTACTTTGTGAAGCAGGTAATCTTACCTACTTTATATTCATTTTTCGCAACTTTTTTTATTTTTTTGAAAAATGCCATCGTGGATTTTCATAACTATATCCCTCTAAAATGTCTTTCAAATTTTGTCAGAAACAGAGACTCCTACAACCTCCATCTAGACAGTCATTTTTTACGGTCACTAATTTGTTGTATTTTACCTGTTCTGGATGGAGGCCGTAGGAGTCTCTGTTTCTGACGAAATTTGAATGACATATTAGAGTGATATAGTTAAGAAAATCCAGGGTGTCACTTTTCAAAAAAATAAAAAAATTTGCGAAAAATGGATGTGAAGTAGATAAGGTTACCTACTTCACAAAGTAGGCTCCCTTTCCTCTTTATTTATTTACAATATAATTTTTATAGTATAAAATTATTTTTATTTTATTTTTTATTTATTTACAAGTATATAATAAATATGAAGTGAGAAATATATACATATATTTTATACAATTGAGAGAGGATTTTATTTTATTTTATTTTTCTAATTTTTATTTTGTTTTGTTTTATTTTTAGGACTATATACAAGGAGGTAAAAAGAATATTTTATTTTTATTTCATCTAAAATAGTTATTTACTTATATAGGTAATATATACAACAAAGAGTAGACCCTACCTCTATCCACTTATTTTATTTTTGGTGATCAGGTCAAGGCTTGACCTTCTCTTGGGGTTCAGGTCACTTTGTATTTATTCTAAATAACACCTTACTTTTTATTTTTCTTTACTCTTTTATTTTTGCAAAAATACATGCTAATTATGTAATATTAACAAATGCATGTTGAATGCTTACTTATTGTATTTACACCTATCTATATGATGATTTGCCCAGATAAATAGCTAAAATAAAAGAATAAAGAGTGAGAATCAGGAATTCATCAGTTCACAATTCCAAACTAAATGTGAGTGGTTTCGAGATAAATTTTCTATGAAAAATATTAATATTTCACTAAAATTTATAGCAACAATTTTACAAGATTTTCAGGCTTATGAAATTCTTTACTGTAATTATATTATGTGAGTGGTTACAAGCTTCTATTTATATTTATGCCCTTTAACTTTAAGTATACTTTATGTTATGTTCCATTTCAGGATTTATGGTGGTAATATTAGTATTCCAAATTAGCTATTTGTTTGGTTGTGCTAGATACTATGTGTAGGTGTAAGGTATGAAATTTAGGATTCGCAAATGGCAACTATGAAAAGTAGCATATATGTTTTGAAAATGTGCACACTAGCTCCACCTAGAAGAATATTCCTGAACATGTAAGAGGGTTTTGGACCTACACATCATATACACGTGCTTTCGGACCTTTGTGGTCGTCTACGTGTATGATAGTATGATAAGGACATAAATTAAGTTCGCTTGCCAGTGCAATAAGCATGTAAGTAGAGGTGTCCATGGGATGGGTACTCGCCTCATTTGATCGTGATTCGTCCCGCCCCGTTATTATCAAGTCATAGGTCGACCCACCCCATTCCAACGGGCATCCAATTGTAAAGGATACCTGATTAATGCCGATGGATGTTGGCTACTCGCATGTACCCATGGGGATAAAGAGAGATGCTTCTAGTGAAATTTGACATGTATCAAAATGCAAACGATATGTCCACCTATGTATATCTGTATCGATATCATATTCATAATGATAATGTCGGGACAAGAAAATCTAAATGATACAGAATGCATTCAGATAGAGATATGTAAACATAGTAAATAAATTAATGAGGATATATATATATATATATATACTATGTGGATAATGTAAACCATATGAATATATGAATTTAGAAGGAATGAAATCGGATCGGATATGGATCCAATAATGACACATTCATGTAGGTCCGTCCTCATAATGAATCGAATATGATAAGCTAGATGTAAATATATATATCGGAGGACAACATGACAAATGATATATAAGTATATATTCCTATTTATAAATGGTTATATTAGTTATCATCGCATTTGATTATCACAATATATATATATATATATATATGCACAATACAATTCGTATTCAATTGTATTCATTATCATAATGTTTGGATGAGGATATTGATTTGGATCGTATCCGCTTTATTATCATATATGTTAATTCAAATTTTAACATCCATATATATATATATATATATATATATATATATAGACACGCACACACACATACATGTACGAATATAAATATCATTGTGTGAACCCTTCTATGCATATATATTTAATCTAATCTATGCAATTTTGATTCAATTATTTTTCCTATCTAATTTGCATCCATTTCAAACCGGCATCCATTTTTAATGATTTGGCAATACATTTTCCATATTCACCGATATTTGTATCTACATCCATAGCTATATTTTTAAAATAGATAAAATTAATGTAACATGTACATTGATATTTATATTTAACCATTTGCATCTTTGTGAATCAATTATTGGTGGAAGCTTCCAACCGGGCAACCGCGGGTACCTGTCGGATTTTTTTATGGGACGCGGGTCATGGCATAGTGGGTACCTGACTCATCATTTTTAAATGGTACCCGAGACTTTAGGATCAAAATGAACGGGTCAAGCCGGGTACCTATTGACCCGGATATTTTTGAACACCCATGCATGTAAAGCTGATGGATGAGTAGCATTTCCTTGGCAATATGGTTCATGGAATCAGTAAGATTGGATGGGACTAAGTATAGTTCCTTTTATTCAAGCATATTAGTTTTGTATTCATTTGTCATTTTGAAATCTCTACTTATCAAATTTATTTGCTCAATATTTCGAGACATATGCTTATGTAGTAAGTTTTTTCCACCATGCTAAAGTTATTTTGACATGTGAAAATATCATTTTTTTTCATTTTAAAGTTTGGGTCGCTCGTTGGGTCTAAAATTGTTATTTAAGTTTAGACTCACCACTTTATTGTTTATTATATTTACAGACATACTGGGACATGAATCATAGGAGGCTTAGGAACATCACTGACCTAATTGGAGGTTGTTGCCATCGCAGCATTTTTGATCCCTTCTGGTGAAAGTTTTTGGATCGTTCAGATAATGACATGTATGATGGAACACATGGATTTTTTTGGTAAAAAATATGAATTATCTGAGACAATGCGGTGATTTTTTGTTTTGTATACATATCAATTGATTATGATTTTTTGCGTATTATACATATGGATGTTAGATATGAATTTGATTGGAGTTGATAATGGTGAATTTTGATTAGTATTGTTGTGGTTGTATGAAAGATCTCATTTCATATACAAGTATGTACTTTGGGAGAACCTTAAATTATAGAGGAATTGCTATCGAAATTTTAGGGACACCCTAATTAAGATAAAAGAGATCATAAAGTTTGGTGTGACGCTCATCTCGACTAGCGGGACGAGTCATGACAGGTATAATGGCTCAAGGGTTTAGGTCAAGATTGACCTAAGCCTGGCCCTTTAATTTATTGGGCCAAATTTTCAACCCAAATTCAACTAGTTATAAAATCGAGCTCAGGCTTGGTCTGAGCTCGTGCATTGGAAGAAAATTGATCTAATGCAACAAAGAATGTAATATTCATTGTCACCGATCTTTTGTAGTTGATTCTATAACACCGAATATTATATGTTTACTTGATTCTTGAAATTCATAATAAATATCGAATATGTTGGTATGCTCTTCGTAATGAATCACATGCCAAAATTTATTTGCTGACTTTTTCTTATAATCTTAGTTAAATTTAACAGTGACTAGTATAAATGATAATGAACAATTCGACAGTAAAATCAGCATTATATGAACCTTTAACAATGATATTCGTTACTGTTACCAGAATAAAAAATAATTTGACAAAGAATAATCTTCCTTGTTAATTATATCTTTAATATCGATAAATGTAGCTATGAAATTTGTATGTCCATTACTAAAAACGAATCCGCAAGTTTTTCATTGACGTTCTCAGGAATTTTTCTTCGAATCATTTCACAATGCGTAAAATTTAACGAAAAAGTTAATGAGCAGCCATCATCTTATTAACAATCACCATTGGATATGACGTCATTTGTTATGGACAATAGAACAATTGAACCGTGATTTAATAATAAATGATATTTATTATTCCAAATTTAAAGTGGGAAATGTGGAATAATCAAATTATTTCTTGGTGTCCAACTGTACGTTCAGGAATAGTGTGAGCATATTATGTAGATGTCAAGCTAATAATCTTTGTTTTTTTATCGAAATATTGCTTGCTGAGCTATATTATATCACATAACGAAAGACCACGATTGATCGTATATTAAAAGACCGAGTCGCCACTTGTTTACGCACAAGTTAATAAATTATACACTGCACCAAAACATAATTTATGCAAGTTATAATAAGTTGTTGAATCATTCACTACAACAAAATTGAATTATGCTGACGATTTTTTCAAAATCTATTACTAAATTAGTCGTTGTTAAATATGTAATGGCGATGCTACGTGGATCATTGCTAATGATATAACGACATATATGATATTCCTCGCTAATTTCGAGTACAAAAAATCATTTCGTAACGAGTAATATCATTGTTATATATTTAACAACGACTAATTTAGTGACGGAATTTGGAAAAACCGTCAATATATCTTAATTTTTTTGTAGTAGTACAATTATAGGATTTCGCCTCGGGTCGAAAGCCTCGACTTAATCAATGACCTCAGACATAGATTTGAAAGTAAGAACCTTCGAACGTGAACTTGATGGATAGGCTTGAAACTCTGGTAGAATAAATCACAGAAGCTGTAATATTAGACGTATTAGCATTTTTATTTTAATAAAAGGGATTTTATCACTTGTGCCCCTCCGAGATATCGCAATATCAGTTATGCCCCTATCTTTTTGGTAATATCAGTTGTGCCCCTCAAAACTTCCACAATGATCACTTGTGCCCCTCGCGTTAGTTGCCGTCAATCCTCATCCTAAACGGCCGTTAATTTTGGGGATAAATAGGTAATTAACTTAAAAATGAAGGGTAAAAAATATTTTTCTTCTCACTTTCGTCTTCTTCCTCCATCCAGATTCTTCGTCTTCTTCCTCCAAGCCCGCCTCGGTGCCCTTCCCCCTCCAGGCCCTCCTAGCTCCTCCCTTCACCTAGCTCCCCTCCGCCCCTGCACCCCCTCTCCCGCCCCGAGGTCCGTCCCGGCACCTCCCTCCCCTGCCTTCGCACCTCTCCCCGCCCACACACCTCCCCCTCCGCCCCAAGGTCATCCCCCCACGGCTGCACCCCTCTGCCCCCTGCACCCCCCTTCTTTGCCCCGATGCCCTCCCCTCCGCCTCGATGCCCTGCACCTCCACCCATCGTGCTTCCCTCCGCCCCTGCACCCCCTTCCCTGCCCCGATGCCTTCCCCTCTGCCCCGATGCCCTCCGCCCCGATGCTCTGCACCTCCACCCACCGTGCTCCCCTCCGCCCATGCACCCCCTTCCCTACCCCGATGCCCTCCCCTCCACCCCGATGCCCCCTGCCCCGATGCCCTGCACCTCCACCCACCGTGCTCCCCTCCGCCCCTGCACCCCCTTCCCTGCCCCGATGCCCTCCGCTCCGATGCCCTACACCTCCACCCACCGTGCATACCTTCCCCTCCACCCCGATGTCCTCCCCTCCGCCCCCGCACCCCCCTTCCCTGTCCCGAGGTCCTGCCACGTACTCGCACCTCCCTCCAGTGGCTTCCCCAGCCCGCCGCCCCTCCTCCCTGGCCTGACCCCGTCAACCTCGAGCTCCGTTCCGAGCTCCTCCCCCAGCTCCTCCTCCGCCCCTCTTCCCCGGCCTAACTTCTCCAGCCCCATGTTCTGCTCCCTCCTCCCCAGATCTGACCCTTGATTTTATTTTGACCATAATACCCTTCTTAACCACATCATGGTTTGAATAAACCATGATTATTTTAATTTTTTGACGGTCAATCAGACGGAAGGGCACAACTGATGATGGAGAAAGTTTTGAGGGGCACAACTGATATTACCAAAAAGATAGGGGCATAACTGAAATTGCGATATCTCGGAGGGGCACAAGTGATAAAATCCCTTAATAAAAAGTCACCGAGATTAGCACACGAATATTCCATCGTTGAATTGGGACGAGGAAACTTCATGAACCGCATACAATAGTTGAGTATTCTCAATGTATACCACCCAATGCCAACTTTACTTATATCTAATTGGTCAAATTTGCACGTTAGGCCCCTCGTCCCTTTTCTGCGAATTATAAATAACGATGTCCATCTCTAAACTATGGTTGCATCCATTGAATAATTTGATGGTTGGACAGTATTCATTCTGCCGCAGGTATGCAAATTATAAGTTATTACATTCTTATCCGTTTTAAATTATAATTTTAAATTATAAATACCGATATACTGTGTACGGATCCACGCGCACAGACATGAGACATGCACGCACGGCGCATGGATCGTCAGCTGACCAGCAGAGTCTGCTGTGCATCCAGAGCCGCTCGATCGTATCGGTTCGCATGAATTCGCACACGCTCCTGAACATCGAAGAGATCTGCATCCTTCGAAGATAAATACAGAAGATCAACTATATGAGAGGCTAAATCAAATATCTTTGTATCTGTACACGCACATCTCAATCCCAATCCCCATACGCACAACTATGGCAGCCGGTGTTCAACCCTCCGCCGCCGCTACTGCCGCCATCGACGACGGCCACCACCCCCACCGGCTATTTTCGATCTTCTTCTGTATCAGAATTCTTGTATGAAATACAAGGAAGTGTTGAGTTTGGAATTGAGGTCATGGAATAGATGCCATTCTTGTGAAAGAGTCAAAAGTTGCATGATTTGGCTGGGAACTCTTGATTAATTGCTTCCTTTTTTAGAAAGGTTATGTATGGTTGCTTGAATTGTATTAATTTGTCTCTCCTTCATTAGCAAGATGCCATAATGATTTTAACATCGGTAATGATAATTGTGGTACTGTACTCTTTTCCTTTTCCAGCAATGTAGCTATTTTTTCTACTTGGATCCATGATGTTTGGTTGTTGGGTTGAGTTGGGTTGGGGTAACCCTATGAATATTATACTGTGAGGATGGTTGGGAGGGTTGGAAGGAAGGGTACACCGGTGTACCTCAACCCAACCCTGCAACCAAACGATGGGTACTCAATCATTCATTCGTGGACCTGCTCCAACCCATCATTATTGGGTCAGGGTGGACTTGACATGTTCCAATGGGTAATTGTATTTAATGATGAATCAGTTCATTTGAATGGGGAACTAGTACTTGGTGGTATCCGTGGAATGTCTTTTAAAAAATGATCTCATAAATTGTCCTAATAAAATCCATCTATTCTATTACTATATCTTAAGCGGGAGAGATGGGCCAACCATCATTAATTTTTGCTCAGTAAATTCCAATTCTACCCCTTTTGTCGAATTATGAAATCTTGCATGCATGTTAAATGCAGCACTATTGCTTCCGAATCCAATATATCCATTCTCACGTGACATACAACCTTCAGCGGGCAAATCATAATATGGAAACTTTTTAAAAAGTGTTCTGATTTTTTCTGCAATATAATTGGTTGCAACTTCGTATATTGAATCTCTTATTAATGTTCTGTATACATACTAAATTTCGCTTGAATCCGATTTGTTTTGTTAACTATTGGGATAAAGTAACAAATGACATCACATTCAGACAAAATTTGGCATATATATAATATTAATCAAAGATTTAATTTATGCAGTTGGATTTTTTTGGAATCAATTCCGGAAAAAAAAGGTCACATCACCTCTTTTGTACAACAATGAATCTACTCCCTAACCTTCACACCCATCGATGTCATCTCTATTGCATGTAACTCGACCTATCGCTCTTGAGCCTTGTCTTACATTACGAGGTCACGTTAATCAGATTATTGAGAGGTTGGCAGGGAAAGAGTTCTTTTGCTTCTTGGATGGGTACTCAGGATACAACCAAGTTGCTATCGCTCCTGAGGATAGGGAGAAAACTACTTTTACTTGTTCGTTTGGCACCTACGCCTTTAGATGGATGCCCTTTGGATTGTGTAACGCTCCCGCTACATTCCAAAGGTGTGTGTTGGTCATTTTTGCCGACATGTGGGTAGTTTCCTTGAGGTCTTCCTGGACGATTTCCCGATCTACGGGGACAGTTTTGACACATGTCTTGCTCATTTAGACCGAGTTCTCCAACATTGCTATGAGGTAAACCTAGTGCTCTCGTGGGAGAAGAGTCACTTTATGGTGACTAATGGGATTGTATTGGGCCATGTCATCTCCAAACATGGTATGAAAGTTGACCCGACTAATCCTCCCTCCAGCTATATTTTTGCCACTATCTATGAAGATTGTCCTCACACCAACCACTTTGCTAAACCATAGCCATGTTCTTTTCTCCGCAACAATCATTTACACCATCTTGCTCCTCCTTTTGGACGTTATCATCTCCAAGGTACATTATTGTTCTTTGCTTTCTAATTTCAATGCTCAGCATTTGCCTTGCATGTCACCTACTCTCTTCTACATGCATATCGACATCTACTCTCCTACGTTGGCATCTTCATTGAACCGTCAACCTTCTACATCATTATGTTGCCCCGTTGTTCGCTATCATCCGTGACGTACATTTAAATGATCATATTATGACTTCGTAACCTTAATATTCATTATTTGTTGCACATGCAACCCACTCGTTCGATGTGTAGATGGATAGATCTTCTTTTGTCGGACCCACACCGTCTTACATTGAACCGACACCTTCAACCGCTCTAGATATGAAGATACATCCACTACATTAAAAAATCTGGATAACATAAGATGTCTATGAAATCAGATATGCACTTGCATTAGTGTTAACTTCTCCATACACATGTACCATACTACACATGATTTACAAATACACAACGTAGTAGCACGAGTTCGATTTAATATTAGTTGGTATTTTATGAATTGAACATTATATTTTAAATTTCTTACTTAAAGCCACTTACCTACTATGTTTGTCGATAATGTCAAGAACAACCATTCTCGATTTCCTAATTGTTATGTTGAGTATTTGTTGTGCATCTTATTTATTCTCCTCCCCATGTAGACAAATGATATAGTGACTCTTTTACAGCAAGCTCGCTTTGTCATCCAAACTGACGATATCGAGCTGAGAGACCATTGATACCGGCTACTTCTATGTTGTTCCACCTATACGACATACCTCATGCTTCGAAAAATAATACTTTGTGGGATATACATAAGGAATGTATAAATAAGGTAGCATGCTCTCAATTTGATTAACTCCGCCAAATTGTTGTTAGAAAATATATATTTGCTAACATAAGATTTAAAACACTTTATATATTCCAAAGATGTTCATCTTATAGTTCACATTGGCCTCTTAAAATACCACAACTTAACATTTTAGTCCCGTGCAACGCACGGGTAGTCCACTAGTTACATTTATGGGAATAGAATACCATTAATTTGAGATAAATGCATGCATTATCCTGCAATTTAAATATATGTTAAAGATGGGATAAAAATATATGTAGAAATATTCAAAAATAAAAGAGTGTGTGAATTAAACTATGTAGTTCGCTAATTAAGAGAAGATTCTTAACACGTTATAACGGGTCATAGATTGACTCCACACATTCCAATTGATATCTCATTTCATTTCGATGGTAACGGATACCCGTGGAAATACACCATCTATTAAGCGGAGATTATCCATACATTAAGTGATAGATAAAAGCACAAAACTGATAGTTATAATTTTCAATAAACTTCATTTATCAATCTTGAAATTCATGGCATCTTGTTTTTCTCATCAGTCCTTCACAAATTTGTTTGTTTGGTCAATTAATGATTGATCCGATACCGTCACATAATTTTATCACAAAATTTAATTATTATTTTATTGCATGAGAATTCAGCTGACATGTTGCAAATGATTTCTAGCTGCGAACGAGCAGGCTTGAGTATTAGTTATATTCACTACAACAAAAACTGATTCGGACAACTGGCTTGTGGCGACGGAAATCTATAATGACGGATGGAAATCTGTACCGACGAAAAAAGTTGTCGCTACTATTATGCGTTATCCCACCACAATTGCTACAGTCCTTTTAAAAAGGAAAAATTAAAACATCTGCATTAGATAATGAGAAGATTGCATTCTATTACCTATTTTTAGTATAGGAGGTTGCGTTTATGAATACCATTTGCGATTGCAGATTGTTTTGCTCCAATCAACATATAGAAACTTTTGAGGATGTTATATTGAGGGGGATTAGGGTGAAAGAAATTAGGCATGAGAAATTAGGAATTATATTGTAACTAAATTAGGTTCCCGAATTAGGGTGGGAGAAATTCTCTCGTAAATTAACCTTTTAACATGTCGGATTTCTTATAGTTATGGGAGATTAGGGTGACCAAAATTACGCATGAGACCCGGAATTATATATAATAAGTTAGTTGGGACTATTTCTCATTTGTGCACTTTTTAGAAATTAATTGAAGGTATATGTATTGGAAGGTTGAGGAGCATATGGTGAGCGCATCTCGACCGTCCATGCAAAATAAAAGCCCATTGTGGACCGTCCATTGCAAAATAAAACCCTATAAAATAGATCAGTCGTCATTCCCCTTCTCCACTCCTGTATTTCTTGAGAAAACCCTAACCTCAAAAAAACTACTCCAGAATGGCAGTTGGCGATGGCGAAGGTCGAGGTCGAGCGAAGGCTGAGGCAGAGGCGGAGACGGATGTCGAGGCAGAGGCGGAGGCCGAGGTGGAGGCAGAGGAAGCTGACAAGGTGACGATGATCAATGGATCCTAGATTATGGTGATCGACGGCTGGCATGTCATGAAGGCGATCGGTTGTGGACAACTGAAGGTAGAGACAAAGAAAGCTGACAAGGTGGAGGCATAGGTGACTATGATCAATGTTGGCAAGCTTATGGCGATAGGAGATGGTCAATACGTGGTGGCAAA
Organism: Ottelia alismoides; assembly: GCA_037367405.1. NCBI lineage: Eukaryota > Viridiplantae > Streptophyta > Magnoliopsida > Alismatales > Hydrocharitaceae > Ottelia > Ottelia alismoides. Next base: position 315,971 of record JAZKJV010001362.1, on the reverse strand, counting down.
GGTGAAGAACGGGGGCTGGTGGTGGAGGGTGATGATCCACACATCGGGGACGAAGGGCAGAACATGGGGGTGATGGGCGGTGGATGGAATACATGGATCGTGTGTCGTGAGAGAGGGGAAAGCCAGAAAGTAAGGGTGGAGTCGGAGGGTGATAATCGTTGGGATGATGATGACTTGCAAAGCAAATGAGCTATGCATAGTGGTTGGTACCATATCTCAGTGGATGCTCGTAGAGGTGAACATCAGTGGACGTCAATGACGACTGAGAGAGAAGGTAGATGGAATGAAGGGCATAGTGCAAGGAATGCGGCCGGGTGGAGCACGATGGCAGGTTATAAGCGGATTACAAACATGGATACTGAGGGTGACGATCAGTGGCTGGAGTATGCACGAAGTAAATCGTCTGTAGAACGTAAGGTCATGATCAAAGGGTGGTACTAGAGGATACTAGGTAAGACATTTTACACAACTTATTGATGATATGTCTATTTAGTGATGCAATTTTGTCTGCAAAGAGTTTGCATATGATTAAAGCATTGAAATGTAGAACATGGTTATGTAAGTTGGCGTTGAATTACAACTTAGTCATATAAGTTGGGTTTGAAATACATAACATGTGAAGATATATGTGAGCTTGGCATTTGGTGCTTATTAATTGGGATTGAGTGCATGATTAGTTGGGATGGGATGCTAATCTAAATCCTGTTTTTTTGTAATCTTGTGCATTTTCCTGGACAGCGTTATTAGCTATTAACTTCATTTAGGAACAATAAATTTATTTTGATTTATGTATAAAAATTTTGATATAATAAAATTGGTATCCTTTTGAAAACAAGAAGATAGAAGTCACTAAGTAATGACCTGACAAATCAGGTTCACTGTCGCTGAGGCAACTGCTCGAATCCTCTCGTTGTTTCAACAATTAACACACACAAGTAATTAAGCAATTTAGAGCAATAGTTAGAAATTATTATACCCTACTAAGAATGTATGATGACAAGCAAGTAGGGGTCGAACACAAGAAGTAAAGGAGTAGAGCAGGCAAGATAGAAATCAAAACACCAATTATCTCTCAAACACTTAGCCAAGTTGCAATTTTTTGTGGGTTTTTTATTTTTTGATTTTTTGATTTTATTTTTTATTTTGTAATTTTTAATTTTGATTTTTTAATTTTCTGAATTTTTATACTTTTATATTTTTTAATTCCTTTTCTTTTAAATATATAATAAGCTATATATATATATATAAACTAGAGTAAAATACAATGAGGCCCCCAAACTTGTTCGCCGGTAACAATGTGGTCCCCAAACGTCTAGTTGTGACGATTTAAGTCCCAAACTTTATTTACGATAACGATGTAGTACATATCTTCTTTTTCACAGTTAAAATGAATTAACAGTGTTCTGAATTTATCGAAACAGATAAAAATGCCCTTTGTACTTACCCACTCCCCCAACCTCTCCCGATAGTTACCCAAAACTGGTTGAGCGTATGAAGAAGGTGAGTCAAGGGCGTGATCGAAGGTTCATTGCCGTCGCAGATCCTCGGAGCTGCTTAGCCTCCGGTGGCGTCGCCTCGTCATTGTAGTAAGGATCCGTGAAGCTTTGAGCTTCAAAATCCAGGCGAGTCTAACCCTTTTCTGTAGCAATCACTGTTCTAGGTATCCACTCTCACCTTCTGCTTCTTTGAATTATATAGGTTCTTAGTGAAGTTCTACATGTTATAGAACAACAAAGTGATATATCTGTACATAATTCTAACTAACGATCTTAATTTGTAGTGTCTGATTCTTGTAGAACTTTAGTTTCAACATTTGAGTTTTGTTGTTTAATTTTTCTATTGGTAGATCTGTTCAACTACACTGAGAACATCCGATATGTAGTTTGGGAAGCATGGATTTGTTGTTTAGAATCTATTATGATGCATACATGAAAGAATCTTATAGAGTAGTTGATGATTCTACTTATGTGCTTAAATGAAAGATTTGTTTTTTTCCGTTAATCTGATTCAATGAGTAATTGGAGTCCAATTTGGATCAAACCGAGATAGAGGTTTTGGTTTGCAGGTATTCTTGAGAAATACCGAAGAGGTAATCAACCCCTCTATCTCGAATATCAACCAATGACTGCCATCTCTGAGCTCTCTTCGCCGGACTTCAGTCAACCGCCATCAGCTCCGCCCTGTGTCCATGCCTTTATCACCAGTTAATCTTGGTTGGTTGGTTCATTGTGCCTAGTTGCTATGGAGTAGATTGAAAGGAGGGATCCGTTGGGAGAGGAAGGGTTTCAGGCAAAGTACAAAGGGCATTTTCACCCGTTTAGGTAAATTCAGAACACCATTTATTCGATTTAATTGTAAAAAAGAAGATGGGTACTACATTGTTACCGTAAATAAAGTTTGGGACTCAAATCGTTACAACCAGAAGTTTGAGGACCACATTGTTACCAGCCAACAAGTTTGGGGACCTCCTTGTAATTTACTCTATAAACTACAAGCTTGGGTTAATATAACATTAATAAAAATAATCAAAAAATAAGAAAATAATTTTTTTTAGGTTTTTAAATAATTTTTTGCTGTTTTTGTGATCTTCTAAGAATTTTTGCTAATTTTTTTATATATTTTTAAAGTCAAAACTACCCAAAAATAGGGTCTAAATATGTATCCGAAATTAAAAGGGAGATTAAAAATAGAAAATAATACCAAATTTCTCCAAATTAATTTAAAATAAAGAAAGTAAAAGAAATAAAATTCATAAATAGATAATATAATTTTTAGTTTTTTAAAGAATTTATAAATTTTTATGAAGAATTTTAGAGTTTTTCTATTTTTGAGTTTTCTTTTATATTTTTAGTAATTTTTGGTCTGAAGGTCAAAGATACAAAAATACACAAAAATATTTTTTTTGAGATTTTTTCAAAAAGTTTTTATATTTTTTATGTATTCTCTTTTGCAAACAGGGCGTGAAAGGAAGGTTTTTGATTTTTTTATATATATTAAAAAGCTTCAAAATACAAAATAAAAATGTACGCAAAAGAGCAATACACCATGAAGTTGCGCCTATTTTTTTAGATTTTTTCGATCAATATAGATGTATGAGATAGATTCTAGAAGCAAACAGAAACTACACTACTAGCAAAGGCGTAAATGCAAATAACAAGAAATCCAAGGGCCAAAGTGCAATTTCTTCAGAATATTTAAATGTGTACAAAAGTTATAGTATTGATACAAAATACCTAAAGTCCCAAGGGCCTTCGTGCAAAAATGCACAACTCACGTGCTTGAACAGTGAGCCACATAAGCGGGGACCAAAATATAATTTCCAAAAACTATAGGAGTAATTTGCAATTTATCCTAAAATATATAACTAAATAACAAAATCACTGGACTAATTAGAAATACCCAAAATCTTAGGGGTACTGCTGCAAAATTCACCACCCCACATGAGGCGTCACGTGAGGTGACGTGGTGTGGTCCCAATGTAAATGCAATAAAGTGCAGGGGGTGAGTTTGCAAGTATCACAAAATAATAAAGTTGTAGATGAAGGTGTCTGGATAGAATAGTAAATACAAAAATGGCAAGGACAAAGATACAAAATACCTACACTTAAGGCACTGGCGGATGGTGGGATTCGCTTCACTTGGATACGATTCAGCTCCAGGCTGCCCGATAACGATTCGGCGCAGACGGGCATGATTAGATCCTCCAGGTGATCTGATGGTGAAGGCAGAGCTTGATCTAATGGCTGTTGAAATATCTTGGTGAAGGATCTTGATCGAACGATGCTAGCGACCAGAGGAAGAACACCAGAAGAACTAGCCGGGGGTGAGTTTGAAATCAATGAAGGGCGCTCCTCCTGTAGGGTCTCCGACTGCTTTCACGCCCAGAAGGCTGCTGGAGGCCTCCCGCATAGATGGACAGCTTCAAAATGGTGTGGGAGGTTCTGGTTCGAGCTGGCACATCACCACACCTGGGGAGAGGTTCTTAAGCTACGCCGAGCAATGAAGGGGATACTCCTTAGCTTTCTCTTGCAGGGGTTAGTCGCAAAAGAATGACGGAACTCGGCGAGCTCCAGAAGGGGGAAATGATTGGTGAAGTGGTTGGGAGAAGCCTTTTAGCGAACGGTGGAGAGGAAGACACGATGACCTTGCTCTTTGCGAGAGCAAGGTGAACGAAGGTACGTCAGGTGATAAGAGAACGTCGAGGGAGAGGACAGAGGTGCGAGTGGGGTCGGAGCGTGACTGAGATGGTCGGAAAGGAGCGACGGAGCCGGGTCTCCGACGAACGAGGTATTTTTGGGATTTTGCACGAAACGAACGAGATTCGACGCTATAAAAGATCTACACTACGCTACTATGGTCTAGGGGATACAAATGTCAAAAGAAGGGGACATGAATCTTACTGGGCATGTCAGAAGCAAAATCCGGTAAAGTGACTCTGGCTAACTGGATCGGCCTCGATTCAACGCCAAACACCAAGAGAAGATCCTCAAGGTCCTCTTGTTGTCACCAGGAATATGGGGGAAGTCTCAGATCTAGAATAAAATGCCAGAAGAGGGATCAAAAACCAAATGGAAGGTCGGAGGTGATTTTTATACACATTGACGAGCGGGCTCCAAGATTGACGAAGATCGAGCGAATCAGCGATGCAATCCCTGAAGAAAACCCTAGGCGTGAATCATATATAATAAGGGAGAAAAAGTCAAGAAGGAAGTTCAACGATTTGGTGAGAGAGCTGGCCTTGAGAAAATCGTGAAGATGGGCGAAAGCCAATGTCTGACAAGAGGCAGAAGGATGGGTCAGAGAGTTGACCCACGATCAACCCTCGGACGCTCTTGGTTCGTCCACGTGGACCAACCAGGAAAAAGCCCTGGATCTTTTTTTAGAAATTCAATTGAAAATAATAAATGATTTTATTAATTTTAGGTTATAAAACTAAAAAATATTTATTATTTTATAAGGTATTTTATTATGTTTCTTATTTATTTTTTCGAGGTCTAGAATTACAATTTACTTTTTGAGGGCTATATATAGGTATATTCATCTATGTATTTTAATCTTTTATTTTTATTTTGTATTTTAAATTTTATTAATTTATTTTATTATTTTATAAAATTATAACTTATTTTTATACACTTAAATATATTTTTATTTTATTTTTCTAATGTATTATATACAATTAATTAAATAGGAGTATTAATTGTATAGGTATGGTTATTGGTATTTTACCTATGTATTTTATACAAGTAGATTATTTTAATGTTTTATTTGGTGTTTTATTCCAGATTTAATATGTAAAAATATTATAAATAATTTAAAAAAAAATATAAAAATGTTAAGTTATAAAAATAATGAATAATAAATAAAATAAATATTTTAATCGGTATAACTATACAATAGGGGTCCAAAACCTAACCTTAATACAGTAACTCCAACAAATATGAAACCACTTTCATTAAATAGCTTATTAAATGTTATATACAATTGAAGTGATTTTGAGTTTTTATTTGAGAGATATGGGTCTGGGAAGTTGGGGTTTTGAAATTTTATTCAGACCATAATATTTTATTTGTATATTATTTTTGTATAAAATAAATTTTGTATTTTCTATATTTAATTATCTACAACTTTAATGTTGAAAGTTTTTTATTTGAGGTATAAAAAGGGGAACTAAAAATAGGTCCCAAAAAGGAATAAAAAATGAATTAAATAAAAGAGATTTTTATTAGATTTTGGCTCTTATCTCCCTCTATATTATTCCTTGTCGACCTAGACATCGAGATGCTTAGGTCTCGGGGATTAGGATCATAAAATATTTTCAATATTTTATTCTTTTTATTTTATTTTCTTTATTCTATAATTTTGGCATTAAAAGCTGCTTTTTATACATTATTTACACCATGATGCATGAATGGTAAAATGCCTAAATTAATGGTATTTACATGCATTTACTAGAGTTTTTAAGGCCAAAATAATAGAATAAAGATGATGAAACAGAGATTCATCATCCTCCTACACTTGCTTTTGCTAGTCCTTAGCAAACACTTATGCAAAAAGCACAGAAAAGAAAAACAAAGAAAATAAAAAGAAAAAAATTGGATTTAGTTTAATTCTTAAACTTGTCTTCACAAAATCAAACTTTGGAGCTTAAGTCGGACCTTTGGAATTTTAGTTTGGGTGGAACCTCAATGAGAATCGAATTTGAAAATCCTAAAACTCTGCTAAAGTCTCATCAATAACCAGGTCAGAATACTTCAAATCATAATACACAAACCCTTATGACTATAAATCTGACTCGTACAATGTATGTGATGGTGGCTCTCCCCAACTGAAATGACAAAGAGACTGACTTCTCCAGTATGACAACCCAATGATTATCCAATCCAGTAACTCCTTCTTTGAGGAGTGGGGTATTCCCTTCTAAGTTCAGGTGACAACTAGTTCAAGAGGAGGGGGTGAAAAGAAGAATGGACGGTAGCCAGTGTATCTACCTATCCTAGGATGCAAGATCGGTGTAGTCAAGTCATCCAGCTGCAGGCTCACATGATTTGACTTTGAAGCTCAAGCTTGCTTATTGACTATATAAATATCTACAGTCCGCAAACATTTTATTTTTAATCAGGCATGTCCACTTTTTTGGAGTTTTTTTTGAAATACTATATACATCAGCATTTACATAAGGAGTTTTTACTCTTGAGCCAGTAGACTATCCCTCTTTTGAAGCTTTATTACAACCCACACTCTCCTGTCTTCAAAATTCATCGTCACTAGACGGGTTGGGGTGTACTTCCCTCCCTACAGGAGGATAAATGATTCCACTTATGTGCGTCTCATACCGACAAATCCAATCCGCTCACCACTCCAACCTAGTTGAGCCAAGTGAAAGGCGCAGGTATCCAAGTTAGGTCATTATCAACAAGAATCGTGTGTGTGCTATTAAATACTCTACTTAGGTAGTCAAGAATCCATTAAACCAAGCCTCATGATCCTCAAAGAATTAAGTCAACTAGACCTGAAGTACCTCAATTCCAGTTCCTATAAGGTTCCTGTTATTAGGTAAACTTTAAGGTCCAACCAAGATCCAATCTCTGGATTTTACTTAGACTTGTTCAATCATCAAACTCAATCCAAAAAATGCAAATGCTATGCAGAATGCAAAAAATATTTTTGTGATGCAATTTTCAAATATTTTGATCTTTTTATGGATTGTTGAAAAGATGATGCATATGCATTTTTTGGATTTTTAAAAAAAGTTTTTTCAAATGTTTTTGGTATTTTAATTTTACATTTTTTGGGATTTTTGAAAACAAAAGATTTTGGATAAAAACTAGATGCAAATATTTACACAGGGATACATCTTATATTACAATAATTAGGTTTTAAAGAATTTACAAGGGGTAAGTGATCAATTTTACACATACATATAATTTAGTAAAGAATTTTATTGTGATGTAATTATTCCTCAAACTTATTTGAAAATCATTTTACAAACAATTTCAGAAAACTATAGTCCAAAATAATTTTTATAAACCATTTTTACAAACATGTACACACATTTGAAAATCATTTTGCTAAGGTTTTTCAAACAGTATATGTAGATTTTTCAAATATTTTTGTAACCATTTTCAAAATATTTGCAAATTATTTTCAAACATCTTTATTTCACACAAATAAAAGAAGTTTTGCAAACAAACAATTTTTACAAAAGTTGAAAATATTAAACAAAATGTTTTCCAAATAGTTTTCAAAAGATTTTTCAAAAGGATTTTCAAACTTATTTTCAAACATTTTGCAAAAAATATTTTGACCTGATTTATTAATCAGTAAATACAAAAAGAGTTTGAGGAATAATAGGCATATTTTTATTAGTTTTTTAATGAATTTAATTGTATAATTAGCCATAATTATTAATAAAAATACGAAAGTACGAGTTATAGCTAAAGTATATACACAGTATATACGACCCCCTATACTTAGCTTAAGCTATGTTCTCATAGATCAGAGAGAAAAGAGAAGATAGAACTCGTACTGAGTATAGAAAAGTCTAAAGAATAAACAAACTAAGAAATGAATGAATGAATGAGAAGTTGACCATCTCCCCTATACTTAGGGTAAGATATCCCTAAGTATAGACAAGAAGGGGAGACAATGGAGGAGATCAAAGAATATAAGATCTCAGAGTGCACACCCCTCTATACTTAGAACAAAGTACGTCCTAAGTATAGAAGGCTGACAACAAGGGGTGGCTCCTTTTCAATTGAAAAAGAAAAATGAAAAAGAAAAGAAGAAAAGAAGAAAAGAGATCCGAAGATGGAAGAAGATAGGAGAAGAGATATGAAAAACTCTGGGCGCACTTCCCTCCTACACTTAGGATAAAGTACGTCCTAAGTGTAGCAATGATGAAGCAGATGACACCTTCTCGGTAGAAGAAGTAAAGAACGGAGAAAAAGAAGAAAAGAAGAAAAGTCATTCAAAAATATTTTGATTTGCTTTGTCTTCTACTATCACTTCGGAAGTATTGAGTTCATCGTCATAGATCATTTGAATGGAGTCAACGACAGACATATGCGTATCATGTTCAAGATAAGGCTTCAGAAGCTTTCCATTGACTAAATGGTTGTGCGTCAGTTGTCAAATCAGATATCATTACGCTTCCATTGTCACATACATGTCTCGCTATAAACGACCTTGTCCATTTGTTCTTCAGTTTACCTGGAAAGATCTTTAATTTCGCATCAAACAACCACACCTTCTGACCTGACTCGAAGGATTTGTGGTGGATATGCTTGTCATGCCACTTCGTAACCTTCTCCTTGTACATCAGGTTGTTGTCGTATGCATAATATCATAATTCCAATAATTTGTTCAGATCAACTTTTCGATTCTTTTCGACTTTTTCAGAATCCAAATTACAGATGTTGAAGCCCATAAAGATTTGTGAATCATCTCAACAGGTAGATGACATAGCTTTCCATACACAAGGCAATAGGGAGACATTCCTAAGAGTGACTTTTATGCGGTTCTATAAGCCCAAAGAACTGAATCCAACAGCTGAGACCAGTTCTTGCGATCCAGACGCACAAGCTTCTGTAGAATTGTCTTTATCTCCATGTTTGAACATTTGGCCAAGCCATTGGTCGATAGGTGATATGGTGAAGCAAAACGATGCTCGATGCAGAGTTCCTGAGTTAGGTTCTTCACCTCTTTGTTTATGAAATGGCTACCCCCATATGATATGAGGATTTTGGGAATCCTGAACCACACGATAATGTGATCTCTTAAGAATCGACATACAATCCGACTGTCAGTAGTTCAGGCGGGAATAGCCTCCACCTAGTGGCTCACATAGTCGATAGCAAGTAGAATGTATTCATAGCCTTGGCTGTTTGGAAATGGGCCCATAAAGTCGATGATGCCCCATGCATCGAAGACATCTGATATCTGAATGAACTTCAGAGGCATTGTGTCTCTCATTCCTATGGTACCTTTCATCTTCTGGCAGCCAGAATCTTCTGCATCTCTGAATAATGTAGACCACCAAAGACAACTCTGAAGAACCTTTGCTGCTGTTCATCTACCCGAATGGTGTCCTTTAGATTCTTGATGATGGCAAAGTGCAAGGACACTAGGAACTTGCTCCTGAGGGAAACACCTCCTCCAGATACAATCTACCCCCTCACGAAATAGATATGGATCCTCCCACTGGTAGAAATGGATTTTAGACGAAAATTTGTCCACTTTAAGCTTCGGCCAATCTTATGGAGTTTTCTTGGACACAAAATAATTCACGATATTAGCATACCAGGGGAGTGAGATGGCTGACAAAATTGCCTCATCAGGAAAGGTTTTATGATCAGTTTCAAGTTCAACTCAAGAGATTCAGGTTTGGAAAGTCTGGATAAGTTGTTGGCCACAAGTTGTTGGCCACCACATTCTTTACCCTAGATTTATCTCGGATTTCAAGGTCAAATTCCTGGAGGAGAAGGATCCATCAGATGAGATGTGGTTTGGCATCCTTATTCTGCTATAAGTATCATATGGTCGAATGATATGTATAATAGATAACCATGGACCCGAGCAGATGGGATCTGAACTTTTCCAAGGTAAAGACCACAGCTAACAGCTCCTTTTCAGTGACTGTGTAATTTCTTTAGGCTTCATCGAGCGTTCGAATAGAATAGTGAATCGTAAATGGTACATTATCTTTCCTCTGTCCGAGCACAACACCGATGGCATAATCTGACACATATGTCATTATCTCAAACGGTTGTGTCCAAATCGATGGTTGTAAGATAGGGCCCCGAGTAATAAGTTCCTTCAATTGATTGAAGGCAAGGAGCACGCGGTCATCCAGAATGAAATCATTCTCCTTGCTGAGCAACTCGGTCAATGGTCTGGCCAACTTGCTCAAATCTTTGATAAATTGCCAGTAAAAACCAACATGTCCTATGAATAACCTGACCTGCTTGATGGTTGTAGGTGGCTCAAGTTTAGAAATTACCTCCACCTTGGCTGGGCCAACTTCTATACCACGTTTAGATACAACATGTCCAACACAATTCCTTCAGTTACCATGAAGTTGCTCTTTTCCCACGAGAGCATCAGATTTACTTTGTAGCACCTCCGTAGGACTCGATCTAAAAAATCGAGACATTGATCGAAGGAGTCCACATACACTGAAAAGTCATCCATAAAGACCTCAAGAAAGTTATCCACCATGTCAGCGAAAACTGCAAGCATACACCTTTGAAATGTGGCTGAGGCATTACATAGCCTGAACGACATCCGTCTGAAGGCGTATGTACCAAATGGACACGTGAACGTAATCTTCTCTTGATCTTCAGGGGGTTATAACAACTTGATTATATCCGGAGTAACCATCCAAGAAGTAGAAGTATTCTTTTGCTGCCAGTCTCTAAGAATCTGGTCAATGAAAGGAAATGGGAAATGGTCCTTCTTGGTGGTAAGATTGAGTCTTCTGTAATATACACACACTTGTCAAGAAGTGGGTACTCTGGTCGCAATCTCCTCTCCGTTGTCATTCTTCACGTTGGTGATCCCTTAATTCTTTGGCACTATATGCAGATGGCTCACTCATTTGCTATCAGAGATGGGATAAATGAATCCCGCATCGCACCATTTCTGAATTTCTTTCATAACAACCTCCCACAGATTTGGGCTGAGTCTTCTCTGAAATTCTTGGGAGGGTTTTCTATCTTCCTCAAGGAAAATACAATGCAAGCACAAGGATGGATTGATACAATGGAGATCCAAAGTTTTCCAGCCTATCACCTTGCGGTTCCATGCAATAACCTCCATCGGACAAGATTCTTGGTCTGCAGTCAGATGAGCATTGATAATGACTCAGTACATGTTAGGTTCTCCTGCAAGAAGACATATTTCATATTGGAGGGAAACAATTTCAGCTCAGACGGGCTAGGAGCTACTTCAAGGGTGACTTCAGCTCCGGGTTGGTCCTGCAGGTGGTCTGTCTGTTCGCTGCAACCCAGATGGTCGAGCGGAATCTATGCCATGTCCAGCTAGTGCTCCTCCTAAAGTAGTCGATGGAGATGAGCGAGCACTGCCTAAGAAAGTCGATCATGTAGGTCGAAAACATCTGGTTGACCTAATATGCTAAAACAGTCGACGTATAGATCCAAAAGATTGTTGCGGTCTAGGCACTGCTCCAGACGAGCTCTCGAAATGCCTTCCTATGATGTCCTCGAACTTCTCCACAGCATCAGTAGCCTCGTAGATGGAAGTGATGTGTAGTCCAGCCAGCTTCTCCTTTACCTCCTCTTGTATGTTGCTAATGAACTTTTCCATATTCTCCTCTGGAAATACGCCAGTTTCTTGTGTATGTTGTGACAGTTTTGTGTATCGGGTAAAGTAATCTTTGGTTGTCATCTGTCCCTGATGAAGCTCTGAAAAAATTCAGCACTGGGACTCCTTCCACTTTGCAGAAAAGAAGTGGGCTCTGAACTTTGTCTCGAAATCGTCCCATGTAGGCTCTCAGCCTAACTCAGATACTACGACATCCCACCATCTCTCGGCTAAGTCTGTCAATGAATACTCCATGAAAGATAGCCACGTGTCTCGTGATACGTGAATCATCCTGAGTACCTTCATCACTCTCTTCAGCCACTGCTCAGTAATATCTGGTGTACCGGTACCCTCGAACAATGGTATGTTGGCCTGTTGGTGGGATGTGAAAACCGATCGGTGCCTGTGGATAGCTGAGTACTCGTGTGCACCCTCGTTTACATAGTCAATAGGGTCCAGATCCCTATCAAAGTCCCCATCCTCCTCATCTCCAGGCTCTACTATGTCCTCAAGTGGATCATCGAAATGAGGCTGTTGTACCTCTACTAATTGTCGCTGGTCCTGACGTGTGCCGTCATGAGATGGACGGTAGGTGGAATCTGACAGCTCCTCAAATCTCATCTTTATGTCTATCAACAATCTCTGTCTGCTGATCCTGCTAGCCTCTCATAGTAGCCTGCTGCTGCTGAAGGTCAGTGAGAGTGGTCAGTATCTGTGCCAGCTGGTCAGCCGTCTCTTGTCCCGGTCGAGATGCCATGGCTCTGCATGAGAACCATAATTAGTCATAAAAGTACCATTTGGAGATACTTACAATGTATATTTTTTCTCTTCTTGGGATGTAATATGAAATTAATGACATTGATGACATCTGTTGTGATTGAATCTGAATGTCATATTTCCCTACTCAGACTCACAACAAGTCAGAAGACTGTCATTATCTGAGAACTTATTGCGATCGGACTTGTAATACTGCGAATGTGCGTATCGAGGTACCACTGCTCTGATACCAAAAATGTGAACCCCCAAGAATTCGAGTGCCCATTGACGCACGTTCGCATAATTACATTTTTAATTCAATGGCATCGCATTAAAAGTATGAATTTACAGGGAAATTTTTCGTACTTCTATAATTGCACATGACATTCCAACCACATTCATCAAATTCAATAAGACAATTGCCAACAAAATTTTTATTCCATTCATTTTCAAATTATATACAAGTCTACATCAGAGTCGACAGTACAGAAATCCCTGTCAGACACCACTTCTCGTGGTATACCATGTAGCATAATGATATTCTGCACATATAGCATGGCCAATCTGGATGGAGTGTAAGTTGTGTTGACAGGTATGAAATGTGCAGACTTGGTCAACCTATCAGCAAAGACCCAAATACAATTATGGTCACCCGGTGTCTTCGGCAATCCTGTGATAAAATTCATAGAAATTCTCTCCCACTTCCATTCGGGAATGGGGATAGACTGCAAGTAATCATGGTGGTCTCATGTGTTTGGTCTTGACTCCTCTTATTTCGTAACATGTTTTGGCAGGCAAACAGCCTGCCGTTCAGTAGCTGTTGATGTATCCAGGCGATAGGGTTTCTAACAGATGGTACGTATATTTTTTGTTTCATCTTTTGTTCGATTCAAAATGTAAATGCTTCATCTTCTCTTCTGTACAAGATTTTAGAAATATTGTATGTACTGGCAGACTTTTTATACATGATGTAATTATATGAAATTTTATGAAATGAATTATTGGTGGCACTTTTTTCTTGTCTCTGTGGTTTATGCAAAGAATGTGATTGTCATATGAAAATATAGCAACGATAAAAAAATCCCTATTTTTACGTAGCTTGCACGATCTCATGCGAACAAAAATGCTGCGAAAGTGTTGTAAATGGGTACCCAGATCTTTGAGGGTTCACATGGTCCATTTCGGACCTTTCTGTTAAATATTTTATATATTTTTGTTACAATTATACCCTTGACTTGATGTACTAATATAACTTGAGCATATTTGATCGAAATTTATTGAAACTAATGACATTTAATGGTATTTTCACACTCTCCCATGTGGTAGTTTTAAATCTCTATGAAGTGGGGTTGATCTCTAATTAAATTTCAAATAATTATAGTCGCTTGAATTTTTAATCAATTTATCTGTTAATTCACCTTTTCATTGTTTTAATGTGTTCTTGAGCCCTTGATGTACCTCCCTTAATTATTACTTAATCGAAAATCTTACATGATCAACTTAGTTAATTTATTTATAAATTTGAGCCCTTGATGTACCTCCCTTAATTATTACTTAATCAAAAATCTTACATGATCAACTTAGTTAATTTATTTATAAATTTGAGCGCTTTTTAAGGAGATGCATGAATCAATTGATAAGTGAAACATTACCTCATCTTTTGATGCTTTTAACTTACTGAATGATTTTCCACTTACACTGTTGGATATCTGAATCATTTAATGTACTTAAGTATTATTCTCGGAGCTTGGTTGCAAGTTTTGTACATCTTTTTGTTGTGTTGTATTCTACATTAGCTTGACTCCTATAGCTTCTTAGTGTAGCTTGTTGCTGACTTTAGGTTCATGTTATATACATTGATCTGTTGTGCTCCTGTGTTCGACCCTGAACTTATCCAAGAGATTTTAAATTGAGTCACTCTTCGCAGAGATTCTAGCTCGATCTCTGGTTGATCCATTTTTGGTCGTATTCCAAAAGAGCAATATTTATCATATCCAAAAGTGGATTCCATCATATATATAAATAAGCAATTCCACCTAGAAGGTAATGGGTTACTCCTACTTCACGTCCTTGTACAATGCTCAAGGCCCTAGGCTGAGTAGAAGGAGCCACTTTTCATTTGTGGATTTAAATAGTTCTTTCCAATAACCATGTCCCTGAATAGAAACATGAAACTCAAAGCCCAGACAAAATAAGTACCCAAGAAAAAGAGACCATACGCGGATAATGAAGAGCCATAAGACTGAATTACCTGAGACGTCTGTACCCATAAGAAATCTCGAAGCCACCCATTAATAGTAATGGAACTCTGTGCAAAGTGTCCTTCCGTGGAATAGAGCCTTTATTCACCGATATTTCCATTTAACTCGAGTCCACTTCATGTTGTTTGGAAACAAAGGAGATTGTGCAAGTCCAGTAGAATGTTCAATGAGAGAACTATTAGGTATTTTTACTCTAGAATAGCGGCATTGTAGATGGGCATACTTGTCCTTATTTACTAGTACACGATGACTATTTAAGACCCTCAACCTGCATGGATTTATTTAGGAAATTGTTATTCAGGGAAATATAAATAGTATGATGTTGTAGATTTTCATGTTCTGAAGAAAAAAAGAAAAGAAATTCCAATTTTTAGAGGCAGAGATGTAGTGGAAAGATTAAGTCTGATAAGATCTAAAGGATTTAAGTGTTTTTCCCAACAATCGTAAATTAATCCATAAAGTTTTCTTTCTTTTCACTGATAGGAATTTGTACCTCCATTATTAGATGAGGTTAGAATTCAAAAGCATGGTTAAATTATAGTGATAATATATGAGGAGTTTGGGTCTGTTATTGGAGGCTTAGTTATATTTTATATGGAATTAGATAACCCGATCTAAGAACCTAATGATGTTTGGATAACTTAAAAATAATGTGGAAGTATATATATTTAGAAACGAAGAAGAAGAAAGGGGTAGAAATAATGGTATTTCACTATATCTTATTTATTTGGGAAGCATAAATCATAATCCAAACACATTTCAAGAATTTTATCTCTTGATATGTGTAAGTATTACCTTTCCAAAGCATAGGTACTCATTATCTCGTATATGTCTATAATAAGAACTAGAATGCTGTATTGATAATAACTCTGGGTAGGTTCACTGTTCTAACCTAAAGGTGAGTGGTTCCAAGACATAATTTCTATGAAAAAATATTTATTTTTTGCTAAAATTTATAGCAACGGTTTTACAAGATTTTAAGGCTTATGAAGTTCTTTACAGTAATTCAATTATGTGGGTCGTTACAAACTTCTATTTATGCCCTCAAATTTATATTTTCAGTGAATGTTAATTAGTCCAATCGTTTCCAAACATGAAAAGTTAACATGACCTTTTTGGGTCTTTTTATATTCAGTGTTACCTTCGATTTTCCAACTTTATGTCCACCGAATGTCGAATTGCATATAGAGTCTCACATTATTGACTTTTCGTATCTTGATGAGACTATGATTGGCATGGAGTACTCTGTATTTATCCTTCCTCCTCCATGTCTTACGACATCAGCTTTGATCCTTTAATCTGTTGTGAGCCGATGTTCTGCTTCTCGCTACCATATCCTGGCTTAGTTTTTGACCTATTCGTATTGGTAGCAGACACCCACATGATTGCATATTAAGGTGTCTTTCTTTTTCTGCCGTCATCACCATTCTCACAGGGAGACAATGACAAGAATACGGTATTCCATTGTCAGATACCGTCCTTCACTTCACCATTCTTTACCAGTTGTATATATGTTTTTTGTCTTCTCATTCTTTCTTTCTTCCGTATGTCTTGTGCGCCCCAGATCCTTCGCCATATCTGGTCCGAAGTATAGGGGGTGCACCTCTCGAATGGCTCTTTCTTCATTCTGTTTCATCACTCCTGTCATTGCCTATGAAAATAAAATGCCTGCCAGAGTGTACATATTTGTATAGTCAATACGAAAGCTTGAGCTTCAGAGTCATATCATGTGAGCCTGCAGCTGGATGACTTGGCAACACTGGTCAAGCATCCTAGGATAGGTAGCTACACTGGCTACCATCCATTCTTCTCTACCTCCTCTTCTTGAGCTGGTTGTCACTAGAACTTAGAAGGGAATACCCCGCTCCTCGAGGAAAGAGTTGTTGGATTGGGGAATCATTAGGTTGTCATACTGGAGAAGTCAGTTCTTTTGTCATTTCAGTTGAGAAGAGCCACTATCACTTATACCGTACTAGTAAGCTTCATATACACTATCACTTATTGGTTCTGACGTGGCTCTTGATGTGGTTTGAATCAGGCTCTGTGACTCTCGAAGGTTGTTGTGTTTTAAATCCGGTTCCTGATCAGGTTCCACACACATTCTTACCCCAAGGTTTGACATGAACTCCAAACTTTGATTTTATGAAGATAAGTTTGAAAGTTAAATTCAATCCACTTTCTTTCGGTTAATTTTCTTTATTTTTATTTTTATTTTTCTACACTTATTGTATAAGTGTTTGATAGGGACTAGCAAATGCAATTATAGGGGTGATGAATCTCCATTTCATTACCTTTATTCTATCATTTAGCCTTAAAAACCCTTGCCAATGCATGGAAATAACATTATTTTGTACATATTAACATTCATCATTTATTCCTTATTATATATAAAATATAATTTTAATGCCAAAATTATAGAATAATGGAAATAAAAGAAAATGAATAAAATGTCAAAGGCATTTTATGATCCTAAACTCCAAGATCAAGTCAAGAATTGATTTGATCAACAAGGAATAAAGCAGGGGGAGATAAGGGTCAAATATACAATAGAAACCCCATTCTTTCATTCATCAATAATTCAGTTGTTAGGACCTATTTTATTCTTTATTATTTATTCATCAAATCAATAAACTTTGTACATGAAAATTGTAGATAATAATATATAGAAAAATAAAAAATTGATTTCATATAAAAATAATATATAATGTATATTTTGTACACAGAATAAAGTTATAGAACCCAAACTTCACAGACCCATATCTCCTAAATAAAAACTCAAAATCAATAAAATGACTTCAATTGTATACAACTTTTAATTGAATATGTAATGAAGGTGTCTTCACTTAATTTGGAGTTAAAATGTGAAAGTTATGTTTTGGACCCCTCTTGTATAGTTTACCTATATAAAATATTTATTTTATTCATTCATTATTATTTGTATATTTTTTTTAATTTTTGTAAAAATTATTTAAGTATACGTACGTAATTAGAATATAATAAACCATAAAGAAAACACAAAAATAAAATAGTCTATATAAATACATAGATGAAATACCTATTTATACCTATATAATATATATCCCTATTTATTTATGTGTACAAATAAGATCATAAAAATATTATAAAAATATTTTTATATATAGATATAATAAATTTTAAATATATAAAATAAGGTAATAAAATAATAAAATCAGAAATACAAAATAAAAATAAAATACCCAAAACATAGATAAATATACCTACAAATATACACTTAAAAATTAACTTGTAATAAATAAACCAAAAATATAAACAAAAATAATACTAAAACACTACATAAAATAATAAACATTTTTTATTTTATACCCAAAAATTGATAAAATCATTTACCATTTTTAATTAATTATTTTTAATAAAATGGGATCTTTTGTCCTGTGGTGTTCCTCGTGAACCAATCAGATTGCTGGGATAGTTGACCTAGGTCAACTGCGTTGTCTTCTCTCTAGACTGTGTTAGATATCTTGAGCGGCCCGCTTTCGTAATTTTCTACCTGCCTCTCCGTTGCTCCATCACCCTCATGCCCTTCACAAGATCTAATCCCTAATCTTCCAGGAATCTCGCCCATGCTCCATATCTTTTGTACATACTTCGGCTTCTTGCCAAATCGCCAGTAAATAAGGGTGACCAATCTATGCATAAATAAGAACCTCCTGCCTCCTTGACCTAATTTGTCACTTTCCAACTCGTGAAACCCTTCGACTCTAGCCAAGTAAGCATCCAGGTGACAGTTGTAGGTCCCCTATGGTTTGAAGTGGACGGCGGAGGAAGGAGGTGCACCCATGGTGGTTCTCCGACCACCCTGCTCCCTTTCCTCACGGGAATGTATTAGAGCTACGCAATTTCCATTTTCTAGGTAATTTTACATCTTGCATTTCAATTTTGCTTTTAATTAATAGTTTAGTGCCTTAGTTTAAGTGTAGGTTAAGTTGGTTATTTCACTGGAGCTCTCGAGCTTCAGCATCTGTTCACCACCATGCCCTCCTGTCTCCGACCTCACCGACCATCTCCACACCTTCCTCAGTGCCTTCTCCGTCTCCCAGACCTATTTGACCAACTAGAACCCTTGTGGCTATGTGAATCAAGGTTTCCCTCTGCCGCTTCGTCGAAAACCTCACCACCATCGTCCACCTCGCCCCAATCCTCCACCAAATAAAATCCAAGACCCTCACCATATTCTCGCAAGCATTTCTAACCCTTTTGCATGTCTTGAAAGGGGTGTTTGAGCATCGCCTTGCTTGAGAGGACCCTTTAGGTACCCTTTCCCTCTAGAGCTTTTCCAACAAGCTCCAGAGCCCTTTGAGGTGTCCACAGGTCCACAACGCGTGCATGAACATTTAGAGCCACTTGGTGGCGATGGAAAAGGTCGGAGATGCGCGCTTTACCGGACCGAGT
Organism: Ottelia alismoides; assembly: GCA_037367405.1. Classification (NCBI taxonomy): domain Eukaryota; kingdom Viridiplantae; phylum Streptophyta; class Magnoliopsida; order Alismatales; family Hydrocharitaceae; genus Ottelia; species Ottelia alismoides. The sequence goes on along the minus strand of JAZKJV010001362.1, from coordinate 296,703 downwards.
CTCGCCTGGGGCAAGTTCTTGGTTATTCTTCCACCAACCTTCTCCATCGTCCGATGAAGTGTCATGTGCCAGAAGCTACAGGAGACGTCTGATCTTTTATGCCTTGACCGTTAGATCGTCCTCCAAGATATAATCACAGATGTTCAGATAGGAACCCTCATTGGCCGCCTAATGTGCAACGCATGGCAAGTGACTTAATCTCTGTCGCACGATGGCACACTAATAAGGGGTAAAATGCATATCTCGCCTCGCTCATTTTTTATTTACTTATTAGCTATAGTGTAAATAAAATTGGATATATTGCATAGTGACCTGGGTATTTACTGTAAATTGGAAATAGGTCCATACTAGGTTACCTCACGTGTCATCCCACGTGAGGTGGCCATTTTGCATAAATACCCAAGATGGTTTTTATATTTATATTTAGTCCAATAAATTTAAATAAAATTTGTATATTTCTAAGAAAATTGTAATTCAGCCCTGTCTTTAATTTTATTTGCAAATATGTCTTCCCAGTTCATGTATTTTTTGTGCTTGAATTTCATTAATTAAAAATAACACCCGTACTCCAAAAATTATGCAAAAATAGGGTTAGATGTCTGTTAGCATGTATTTTATCTTTAAATTTATTTTGGCATTTAAGCATTTTAACTATTTATTAAAAATCAGATGAGCATATTTTTATCCCTATTTGAATTAGAAAATGCCAAAAAATAGGAAAACATTTTGGAAAATTCCCCAAAAAATATATTTATGTATTTTACTATTTATTAACTCCAGACCAATAATCTCTAAAAGGCTCCAAAATCTAATAAAAATAAAAAATCAATAAAAATCCCAAAAATATGTACTCTTATTTCTGAATTTTATTTATATTATTATCTATCTATTAAAAATGATTTAGAGAATTCTGGATATTATTTGTTATTTTTCATCTCAAATTCAATTCGGCCTATTTATCAAATCTCTGATTTGAGATATTTTTTACTTTAAAATGTATAAACATTAGCAAAAAAATCCAGAAAAAGAAAATAAAAACATTAGAAATATATATATATATATAACCCAAAAAATTTATTTACCAAATTTTGATTATTTTAATTAGACTTTATAATTCTACTATTCTATATTGTACATCTAAATCTATATATTTCTATATTAAATAATTAAAAGAAAAAGGAAATTAGAAAATTAGAAAATATAAAAAGAAAATAAAATTGATAAAGTTAAAAACAATAAAAATATATATAAAAATTAAAATTCATAAAAACTATAAAAACAAAAATCCACACAAAACAATAAAAAGACAAGAGGAGAGAACTAGTTTTTAGCATCATTGCCCCGATCTACCATTTTCTCCCTGAGATCGACCTCTACACATGCTTGTACACTATATGCATTTCTTATATAGTTATAATAAACTCTAAAGTTTTGCTTTCCATTGCTATTATTTATTTGTGGGTTAATTATTGATTAATTAGGGTTTCTTCAGCGATCAATGCACTGACTACGATTTCGTCGTGTGAGATCGCATAACCCTAGTCAAATTCATGTTATTAACTGCTTACAACCATAGATAAGGAGCATATACCATTGGATTCGATCTCATTGATATGATCTAACAACTAGGATTAAATCTCAGACTCGCCCCGAAGCAGTGATTCACACCCATGGTTTGGAGCGACCGAGCCTAGTGTTGAGGCACACGAAGCAGACACATCACCTAAGCCTGCAATGCCTCCCGAGTCTGGCTCCATGTGAGACAAGTCATTTGATAGGGTAAATTGCAACACGTGGGTTTGAAATTTCCTATATTGCAGATAGGTAAAACGCATGCACAACATGCCGCAAAGAAAAAATACATATAAGCCCCACCACCTATTTTAAATCGCATTTATACCCCCATACATGGTGAAATTACATATTTACCCTAGGGGATGTAAATATTGTATTGTAGTCCATTTTGAACCTTTTTGTTAAATATTTTATATGTTTTTATTACAATTATACCCCTGACTTGATGTACTAATATAACTTAAGCATATTTGATCGAAATTTATTGAAACCGGTGACATTTAATGGTATTTTCAAACTCTATCATGTGGTAATTTTAAATCTCTATGAAGTGGTGCTGATCTCTAATTAAAATTCAAAGAATTACAGTTGCTTGAATTTTTAATCGATTTACTATTAATTCAGCGGAGCACCATCACCGGACCACCTTCATCTCTCCTCAGGCCTCACTACGCACTCACGCTCACCCCACACGCAAGTTGCACGCTTCGGCTATTCAACTCACCCCCTGCTATAAATGATATCAGAGCTAAATTTTCTCTGATAATGAATAGACTATCTAAAACGTAGCGCCCCATCTATAAAAAGATTGGAAGCAAAAGGGTGTCTGAAGTGTATAATTGCCAATAATACCATGAGTCAATGATGGTTTGTATCAAGACGAGGATGTTACGATGTAAGTGGTTATTGAAAAGGTGTAGACATGTGACCTCTACTACTATTGAAGGTAAGTGATGGACAATATCGCAACCAAAACATCATTAATTAAATGGAAGTTGTAGACTCGTAGCACACCAAAAGTAAAGTTTAATAGGGTGGAAGTAGAAGAAGGTGGGGGATGGAGAAGAAGAGAAGGAATGCAAGAGTATATAAATTATTTGCAAGTTATTGAATCACTACATAATTCTTAACAGGTTTGTGGAATTGTTCGGACTTCGCCTCGGTTCGAAAGCCTCAACTCAATCAATGACCTCAGACATGATTCGAAAGCAAGAACTGCCGAATATGAACTTGATGGATGGGCTTGAAGCTCTCCGGTAGAATGAATCACATAAGCTGTAATATTAGACATATCAGCATTTTTCTTTTAATAGAAAGGCATCGAAATTAGCCATAAGTATGTGCCACGAGTGAAAAGATGAAGTCACGCACATCCGTATTTGTTCCTCGGCTAATACCCATGCCTTATAGCGCTCCATAGAGCCATCAACACATTGACAAGCCAATTACATCCCACAACAGAAGCATAATTAGCTAGCTCCCAATTCATCCTCTATGGCATGAGGACATTTCTGATCAGGAGATGTAATCATTTCCATTGTTTTAGAACGAGGAAACTTCGTGAACCGCATACCACAGTTGACTATTCATTGATGCCAACTTTACTTGCATCTAATTGGTCAAATTTGCACGTTAGGCCCCTCGTCCCTTTTCTGCGAATTATAAATAACGATGTCCATCTCTCTAAACTATGGTTGCATCCATCGAATAATTTGATAGTGGACAGTATTCCTTCTGCCGCAGGTATGCAAATCATAAGTTATTACATTCTTATCCATTCTAAATTATAAAGTACGGATTTACTGTGTACGGATTCACGAGCACATACATCCACGCACGCACACACGCTCGTGAACATCGAAGAGATCTGCGTCCTTCGAAAATAAATATGTAAGAGCAGATATATGAGGAGGGCAGAATCCGATATCTCTGTACACACACTCATCTCAATCCCAATCCCCACACGCACGATTTTCTACCTTTTTACGATTGGAAGAAACTATGGCAGCTGCTGTTCAACCCTCCGCCGCCGCTGCTGCCGCCATCGACGACGGCCACCATCCCCACCGGCTATTCCTCCGCACGAAGCGGAGGTTGTTCAAGTGCGACCGCTGCAAGTGTGACGGCTTCGGCCGGAGATACATATGCAGGGACTGCAAGGTTTGCTTCCACGAGCTGTGCGCGACATGCCCCGAATGGATCCAGTTCTTCATGCACCCCGACCACATCCTTGCCCTCCAGCGCTCCTACAACCCCTTCGCTCGTCACAAATGCGAGGCGTGTGGCAACCCCGCTCACGGGTATTTCTACCGATGCAAGCCTTGCAGCTTCGAGCTCCACCCCTTCTGCTCGCTCCTCCAACCGACCATAACCGACGAGGCCCACCCCGGTCACATGCTGGGATATGCGAACGGAGAGAAGACCCCTTGCATGGTTTGCGGAGAGGAGTGTGTGGGGTGGAGGTACATATGCCAGGAGTGCCCGGCACATGTCCACATGAAGTGCCTAGGTGTGTTTGGTAGTGGTGGCCATGGTAGTGCTGAGGAAGGGACGAAGAAGGAAATCATGGGGAAGAAAGCGAAGGCGGCGTCGAAGACAATAGGCGGGTTCGGTGCCATGTTGGCCGTCATTCTCTCTACTGCTGCTACTGTTGCTGCTGCTGCTGGTGAAGAAGCTGACGTCGATTTTGATTTCGGAGGGTTTGAAATGGAAGGCGCTGATGACTTCGAATTCGACTTCAAGTTCGACTTCGAGGCGGAAGAGGAAGTTGAGCTTGAGCTTGAGCTTGAGGCTACGGCTGGGGTTGAGGCTGAGTTTGTGGTTACAGCTGAGGTTGAGGCTGAGGTCGAGGCTGAGAATGAAGATGAAGATAGTAGCGACGATAGCGATGAGGGGGGAAAGGAGGATGGCGACAAGGATGCGAATAATGAAAAGGCAAAGGAGAAGAAGAAAGAGAACAACAAGAAAAAGAGTCGAAATCCATTCAAGCCGTTCTTGAATGTGAGTGGGAGAGGAGATAAAGAGGAGAAAGATAAGAATAACGACAACAAGGAGAAGAAGAAGAAGAAAAACAAGGAGGAAGATAAATAGAAGAACTGATGGATTTCATTGCAATTTTCGATCTTCTTCTATCTCGTACTTCTTTTACGAAATTGTTGATTTGAAATCGAGGTCATGGATTGGATGTTCTGATTCTTGTGAAAGAGTAAAAAGTTGTGTGATCAGGCTGGGAACTCTTGATTAGTTGCTTCCTTCTATATGAAAGGTTATGTATGGTTGCTTGAATTGTATTATTTTGTGTTTTCCTCATCTGCAAGATGTGATAATGATTTTATCATTTATAATGATAATTGTGGCAATGTACTCCTTTCTTTTTCCAACAATGTAGCTCCTTTTCCAAGTAGAAGAGAAAGTTGAGCTTGATCTTGAGGCTATGCTTGGGGTTGAGGATGGGCTTGTGGTTAAAGCTGAGGCCAAGACCGAGGCTAAGAGTGAAGATGAAGATAGTAGTGTCGATAGTGATGAGGGGGGAGGGAGGAAGGCGGCGAGGAGGAGAATAATGAGGAGGCAAAAATTTTCTTTTCTACTTGGATCAATAATGTTTCCTTACGTTGAATCATAAGGGTGTTATGGAGTGGGTATTGAATTGGTTCTTTTGTTGAACCACTCCAAACCATCATTACTAGGTCAGGCGTGGACTTGGCATGTTCCAATGGGTAATTGTATTAATGGTTACCCAGTTCATTTTGAGTGGGAACGGGTACTTCGTGGAATATCTTTTTCAAAAAAATGATCTCATAAATTGTCCTAATAAAATCCACCTATTTGTATTTATAAGAATACATTGCCATTAAATTGAGATAAATGCATGTATTATTCTGCAATTTAATTAGATGTTAAATATGTGATGAAGAGACATGTAGAAAATTTTAAAATAAAAGAGTGCGTGAATTATACTACATAGTTCGATTATTAAGAGAAGATTCTTACACATGAGATAATGGGTCATAGATCAACTCCACACATTCCAATTGGTATCCAATTACAACGTGTACTCATTTCATCTGGATGGTAAAGGATACCAGTGGAAATACAACATCTATTAAGTGGAGATTATCTATACATTAAGTGATAAATAAAAGTACAAGTTATATTTTTTAATAAACTTCATTTATCAATCTTGAAATTCGTGGCATGTTGTTTTGGTCATCACTCCTTCACAGATTCATTTGTTTGGCCATTAGATTAATTCGCCGATTGATCCGACACTGTCACACATTTTTTATCACAAAATCTAATTATTATTTATTGCATAAAAATTCAACTGATCATGTAAATGATTTCTAGGGCAAATTATTTATATTTGCTAACGTGCAAGCTTGAGTGTTCGGTTAATTGGCGTATATGTTTATTCATATTTTTAGCATCTATCCATTTCAAAATGGTTAAGGATAAAGATACATATATTTTAATTTATAAATCCATTTGTAACGGAACGGGTCACGCTGACTGGCGGAAGCGTGTGACTTAAATTCGCATGACCGAACCGTTACCAAAACATGCATGATAATCATGGAGCATACAAAAATCATTCTCAAAAGATCAAAAAAATTCAATTCAACCAAGAGTTCTATTATTAAAACAAATAAAGGTATACTTGCAAAAGAAACTAAATAATTTCTTAACAGGGCTCTCTGTTTCAATGAGCATACATATATCCACCATAAATCATATAATTATCCATACCAAATTGAAAGTCTTGTTGAGTCTGTCGCACGAACTTGAATGATTAGTCAAACTTGTTCTTCACCTGAAATAATAAAAACATAATTTTGCATGAGCATAATGTCCAGTATGCATCGGAGTCCATGCATGGGAATTCTAACGATCTTTTAACCTGTTACAGTTCATGTACTTGAGTGCCCATGGAAAAATATCATTGCGTGCCTGGATGCCCCATGCATGTCTAACCCGTTCCCTAACAAGTTCCATATTGGTACTTTTATAAATATGAGTTTGCATGTGTAATATACATAAAAATACATAAGCTATCATTGTTCATCATAATGGGTATGCTTCGTGATGTCTACAACATGTGTGTATCCTTTATCAATTAGATCGTTCTTACATATTAATCCCTTAACTAACTTTTACATGCCTTGACGGATTATTATGCTTAAACCATTTCATTCAAAACATATAATGGTTTATTCTTTAATTAAACAATTTCCTCACATAACATGTACTGGTTTATCTTTGTAAACCATTTTTTTCATAACTTGTAATGATTTATCTTTACAAAATATTTCCTTGCATACTTGTAATGGTTTACCGTTATAAACCATTTATTTCATCACTTGTAATGATTTATCTTTATAAATCATTTCATTGCATACTTGTAATGGTTTGCCGTTATAAACCATTTATTTCATAACTTGTAATGATTTATCTTTATAAATCATTTCCTTGCATACTTGTAATGATTTACCTTTATAAAATATTTACTTCATAACTTTCATGTACGTATCTTATTATGCGTTTTCAACCGCTGACACTTGCGGTCCATGACAGTGTAGCTACAACTGTAGAGGACTTAGCTTTTGCCTCCGTGGTTCCTTGCAACCATACGTCCCTTGTGACGTTGCCCCTTTCAGCATTAACATGACAGTGTAGGTACAACTGTAGAGGACTTAGCTTTTGCCTCTATGGTTCCTTGCAACCGTACGCCTCTTGCGGCGTTGCCCCTTGCGGCATTGCCGTTTGGCGAACACGACCCCTTGCGGTCGTCCATGTGACTCTTTATGGGTCTGTACCTTAAATCTTCATTAGCTCTTAAGTGGTAGGGTCAATTTACCTTATTATCATTTTCTTTTCTTTTGTTGATCAAATAACATGGTCTTAACTTATAAATATACTAATTGTATTTCCTTAAGCATATACTTACATATTTACATGATGAAGTGGCAAGTTAAGACTTCACAGGAAAACTATGAGCACTAAAAAAAAGTGACTTATATAAACCTGTGCATTAATCATGATTCCTCGTCCACAACAAGATATCCTTACTTTGCCTTGCAAGTAATGTCGTGTACATTTCAGAGTACAAATGGGTTGTGTTTTTTTCCTCTAGAACATAATCACAAGTAGATTATACAATCTAACAAAAGATATCAATGTTCTGCATTTATGATAAAAAAATCTGAAGATTAGTTACTCTAAACTTAATCGCAAATCGGATCTCTTTTTCCTAATTACATATTAGATAAGCGTAAATCATGATTGGCAAAGACATGAAACCTCCATTTTAGGTTATGCGTTGAAGTGCCTAAATAATAGAGTCTTTTAAGGATTGTCTTATGACTTTCAAATGCATATAACAGATACTGAATGTTATTTCTTTCCAAAATACTTATATATGCCTCACCCCTTTTATTCTTAATGATAGGATTTAAAAAAAATTATAATCTTGAGTTGTGTATCATAGCCGTTGCAACCCACCTATTCTATCACATTTTTTATCACTTACGATCTCATGTTTGCATCACCGATTAGCATTCATTACGTTGAAATTGTTATATTTCGACGTTGGTATTCACGAATCGGCTTACATAATAAATAATGGCTCATGTGAATTCGATTTAAAGATCGAATATAAGGATAAATCTATTGATAAATAAATGTATCTACGCATTAATATGTGGCTCGGAATACAATTTCACATGCTAATACCAACAATCAAAGTTCTGCCATACAACTCCAACATCAAGTGTGGTGGTAATATCCGACATATAAATTTATAGATCGTATTTCAGATGTGATCAAGGTACATACATAATCCTATACCGATGCATACGCTTAAAGATTGCAATCCTTAAGACTTTTGTTGATATGTAAAATCCTAAGCCGGTCCATACGAGGGATCTATTTTAACGTAATCAATATTTATATGAAAACCTAAACCGATACATACCTTAAGTCCAATGCGTAACTCTCCCTGGCGTGGTCGTCGCACCTCTTTCGGTCACATTTCCGCACCCTTGTCCTTCGCTTTGATGTCACCGTCTCTTGTAGCGAATATGATTATTCCAAATAAACCTCTCTCTAACTTGCTCTCTCTCTCCCGTCGTACAAGAAAAAGGGAGAGAACAAATGACATGCTGGTTTTGAGATCTTATGGTCTTTTTATTTGTTGACAATAATGCAATTTAATGAGGTAATAAAATGGGATATTCAATAGTGCAATAATGTTAATATGGTATAAATAGAAATTTGTTGTATAAAATTATGAGATTTGAATTTTTATTTAATTATTTTTTTAAAGTCGCGATCCTTACACCATTTGATACATTTTAATTAACGTAATCAAACTAAATTTCTACTAATAGGCATTTGGACCTAATTAATTTCATACACATATCCGTTTTCATTTATGGAATGTTCATCGATATCTGTACTTGTAATTATAGTCCTATTATAACACTAATGGCATGATCCACCTTCTCCACCTTCTCGCTCATCTATCATCTATTGTTGATTGCCACGTAATTTAGTTCATTTCTGAGTCAAGCTTATCATCATTAAAAACCTTCCATTCTCTGGAATTATAGTACCTCATTAAAACCTTTTCCTACATTATCCTTAATTTATAACATCATGCTAAAATCTTCTCCAATCATGTCGTAAATTTATAGCACATTGCTAAAAACTTCCCTCATCTTGTCATTAAGTTATATACCTTTCTAAAGTTTCTTTGACACTACTATAAATTTATAGCACCGTACTAAAAACTTCTCCCCATTTGCTATGCCATATTACAATGATATGAGAAAATGGATAGTTTAGCTGGGAAGTCAGCTCATGAATTTCTGTATAACATTTTGGTATGGGTATACAATCTCGTCTTATGTGAGCTCAAATTATCCTCTCAATAATCCCAACAATGATGTGCACTTTCTAATGATCATAAGCAATATCAATAATGGATTACACTGTTTTTGCCCCCATGAATATGTTAAGTCTCAGGCCTAGTCATTATCGAGGACAAATAATCTTAACAACTTGTCGGATTCGAGTTCAACAAGAATCGTTAAATCGATCAAAATACTTTAGCTCAAGTTGTCAAACATTAGTCCCACCACTTATTAGTTATAACTCACTCTCACACTCCATGAATATTAAAGATGTGAGACCATATTTCGGGGTTACAACTCGCCAACTCTTTAGAAAGAATGTGAGGATGAAGGCTTATGACCTCGATGAGTAAGGTTGTCGAGTCTTTGTCTTTATGTCTAAGTCTCCACACTCCAGATAGGAAGGTTCCATCTAGCTCCAACTATTCTTGGACAAGTAATTCCGTCAGCTCCCTAATAAGCATTGAGGGCTCTTAGACGAAGTTTTGTTCAGGCCCAGATTTGATCTTTTCTATAGTAAAAAAAGAAGACAACATTAGTCCCCACTATATTCACAATATCCTTGTTGCAATATGCCTCCTCGTTTATTATTGTTGAAATAAATAATGCTGAATCATAATTAGACTAAGAACATAAGTAAAGGAATAAGAATGCTCAAGAACACCACGATTTACGTGGAACCCTACTCCGTGAAGATTAGGATGAAACTGCATGAGAAGACTTCTAAGGATAGATTTTTTATCGTGAATATGTCAATGAATATAGGGGGTTTGGGCATCTTACATAACCCCACAGACATACTATAGTCTCACTTATTTACAACGTGAGATTAAAGAGGAAGCATGGTAGTTGGATCTTACAGAGATCTAATACCCTTCTATTACATACTTAAACACTCCCCTTCAAGAAGGAGCTGAGAAAGTTACGGTAAACAAAAGAAAATATACACACCACATCATTATTTCTTCCTTCTCATAGATCGAAGTCCCCTAGTCTTTTCTCATAGGTTTCAGACAGATTCCCCTCGCTTTCGAGAGACTGGTTGTCGATTAGAAGTCCTAGCCCAGCAGGCAAACTCGATGACCGAGACTTAATGACGAAGAAGGCTGTAGAGGCTGAAAAGATCAAAGAAGACTAACCATCAAGCAAACTTATATACAATGAGATAGAATGAGGACAAGAAATTTCAGAGCGGAAGAACCAACTCTCATTTGACCAATGACTACACCTTGAGGGTGAGAAGCACATAGAAAGGACATACTATGAGTTAGTGCGAGGTGCTAGATCATTTTTGAAAGTCAGACTATATATCTGGGTGCTTACACTACTTAATACTACTTATTATTACTTACTATAGTAGGGATAAGGGGTCTTGCAATGAGGAAAGTAGTAAAAAAGCATTAAAGAGAAAGCCCGACGAATGCTTCCACATCAAAAGTAGGATATAGTACTTGCTAGTAGGGAGAGGGTTGAGTACTACCCCCTACGATAAGGAAGGGACTCCAAGGAGGTATGAAAGTCAGTAAGAAAAGAATTGCTAGCTCTCACTTATCGCAATGAGGGAAGTAGTAAACGATTGAGGGAAAGAGGTCCGGTGGTTGTAGCCGTTTCAGAGGTACTCCCCCTTCTTGCTTCGTAGATTGAAAGATGAAAGAATATATATGTGATCGAACAATCTGTTTGAGCCTCTGCTTGTGATAATTTGGTTGTTGTCTTCCATGCTTGTTACAAATATGGTTGAGCCTCTATCTCTGACAATCTGGTTGAGCCTCCAGCTCTATAAATTAGGTCACCCTATGATAAACAGATAAAGGGAGGGGGGAGAGGTCACCCTGTGATAAAGGTGTAAGGGTTGATAGAAGCAATTGGCTAACTATGGAGGATTCCCCCTTGCAGTTGTTTTGTTGTGGAAGACAAGCAAGCAAGGCTAAAGCAACGATAGAAGGTTTTTAGGTAAAGCTAAGCTACTTCACAAGCCAACAACCTTCTTGTCCCTTTCAAAAAAAGAAAGCTAGCACAGTTAGAGTCTGGGAAGTTAGGGTATATTCTTATCTAATTATTGCTTTCCCAATATACTAGATTAAAAGGCCGTTGAAGGAAAAGCGAGGGGTACGATGCAATACACATTAAAGAAATGTTTTCACTTCATCGGTCAGTGGTTTCAAGTCAGGTGTTAGTGAAACAACGCTTCTCAGTTTTTAAATAAATGCATCGATTTGCTATTTAGTCTTGATCCTCCATCTACTAGCCTTCTTTTATAGACATCTTCACTCGATGGAGATGAGAGAGATGGGAGGAGACCTGTTTGGATTAGTTGATGCTGGGAGAAGACCTATATGAGCACAAGATGGTGACGATCATTATGCGCATGTAGTAGAGTCGTTGTGACCAAGACATGAGCGGAATATAGTCACTAAAGAATAAGACCAACACGTAGAGTAGTTGCACCAGGAGTAGACCTGTGCGGAAGTAGTTGATGCTCGATGAATATTAGTGATATGTAATAGTAGTCTAGTGTTGGACATGCGAGCCCACAACAAGCCATTATGCAATAAATATTATTGCAAATATCATTCGCTAATCTAAAATGAAGAATAATTATTTTGCATAATAGGTCTCTTAGTACAATTAGGATTATGTACCATGAGCATCTTAATAATCATAAAGTTGTTGATTCAATTGTTGAATCATAGAAGATGGTGCATGGATGATATCTGATGAATCCACGATTCATCGCCTTTATTCTTTTATTTTAGCTTCATTTTCTTAGCCAACTACCTGTAAATACCACTAATTCCATAAAATTACCATTCTGCATGCATTTGTTAAAATTGTATTTTAAACACTTTTTGTACATAAATAAAAGAATAAAGAAGAAAAGAAAAAGAAAAGGAGGCATTTATGCAATAAATACAGACTGACCCAAACCCCGAGAGAAGGTCAAGACTTGACCTGATCGACCAGGAATAAAGTAGAGGGAGATAGGGCCTTCTGTTAGAAAATCCAAAAATATCTTGTAAATATTTTCCTGTATATTTGTACAAAACTCACATTATTTTATTTGTACATAATTTGAACTCAAACTAATTAATTTTGTAAATAAAAGTTGTAAATAAAATTGTGTTGTAAATAATAAAAATATTTGTAAATTAAAATATTGTATATATTGCAAGTAATTACATCCAGAAAAAGCCGCAAAGCGATAATTGAAACATCAATTCTGGCTCCATACGAGCTCAAATCAAACCAAACTCACTTCCATTATACTATAAATTAAATTATCTTTCAAATGGCTGTGGTTTCGTATTTTTTGAAGTTACGATTAAAAAGTCGGTTTTCTGGGGTGTATTGTGCAGTTTACCCATATATTTATGTATATTTATTTTTATATATAATATATATAATTGTAAATATTGTTTTCATTAAAAATAAAATAAAAAAATTTAGAAATTAAAAAATCTTTTATAAAAATTATTTCCTTATTTATACCTATGTATATTGTATTATATGTGCATAATACTTGTATATAATTAACTTCATTTTATAAAATTCACCAAAAAAATTAATTATCTAACTTTAATTACTTAATTTAATGTAATTACGAATTTTATATTTATATTTAATTATTTAATTCATTTATTTGGTTTGATAACTTACCTTATATGTAATGATTTGATTTTATACCTTAATTGGCCACCATTAAGGTGGTTAATTGATTTCCATAAATTACTTGATTTATTTAATTAATTTAATTCCGAATTTCGAAATTAATTATTTATTTTATTTAACTATTTAATTATTTTATTAATTTCACCAATAAAAACATTCCGTAAATGTACATACCTTCCTTTTTCATTTCTCTTCTCTTTTTAATGGACTCCTCCTCCCTCATTCACATTTGATCAATCTTTGGCGGAGAGGAGCCCGATTTCCGAGAGGTTTCTTGTTGAAGAGGGTCCTAGCCTCCGATCCGGCCGGTGACAGCGATTTGAGCTTCGTCGAGGCCATCATGGCATGTCCGAACCCCAAGGTGAGATCCACTTTTACTTCTTATCGTTTCTCCTAGGTAAATTGTAGGCTTAGATTTTAGCTTAGACATAGTTAATCTTTAGAATTTTGATCACAAATTCCTCACACTTTACTCCGCGTCCGACACCGAAATTTCCACCTCATTTTGTGTTCTTCTCATTTCTACATTCTACCTCACGCAACCTTCCACCTCCGACCACGCACGGTGGTCGGAGATACGGATCTCTATCTTCCACTTCGTGATGATCCGATACATTGACACTCTCCCATTTCTGTGTATAAAGAAAGAACAACATAAAACTATTTTTCCTGTTTGTCTTACATCTGTTTTTTCAGGAAAATAAAAAAATACTTTTTTTATCTCTAATCTTTGTTTATGCAGGATAAAAAATATCAAAAAAAAATATTTTTGTTGTACCTTTTCTCTAATCATTTGTTTTGCAGGGTCAACAAAAAAACAATAAAAAATTTTTTATTATTGTTTACATATTCTGATAAAAAATCAAAAAAATATACATTTTTGTAACTTTTTCTGCTGGTTACAAAATAAAATATAAAAAAACAAAAAAATAATAACACAGGTCTCCACCCCCGCGCGGGGGTTGCTCAGCCACCTCCAGCGGGTGGCCGCGTCGCACCGCACGCGGCCAACCGCCGCGCCTCCGCCACGCCCAGCCCCACACCGCCCTCCTGCACCTCCCACCGCGCGCCCGACCTCCGTCTCCTTCTGCCGGCTGTCCTCCAGGCCGTCCCCGCGTGCACGCACCACCATTGAAGAAGGGTGGGCGGCGGACCCGTGCTCCCCTCTTGAAGAAAATACGAAGAAGAACCCTAGGGGGCTCAATTGAATTAAAAAGGAAAAAATTGTGTATTCGTCCTTGAAGGTATTCAAAATTCGCAAAAACGCCCCCGTGCTCCAGAAGTCATGTGCTTAGCACATGTTTAGTGGGTAAATTTCACGTTTTACCTCATGCAACTTATTTCTGTTAAAATTCATGCTAAAACTTTGAATAAATTGCAGTATAGTCCCTGTTTGCCAAACATTAACTTTGATTGCTCTCTTTGAATGAAATAAATGTTTTTATACTTTCAAAACTTCTGAGAAAATTGGAGTATGCTTTTGCTTGGTGCCTAATCATTGTATAAATTTTTCATCCATTTTTAATGCCATTTGATATATTTAAAAAATAAAAAACAATGTCTTTTTCTTATTAGAACTTTGAAAATTCATAAAAAAATAGAAAAATTGCCTAAAAAAATCCAAAAATATTTCTGTAGGTGCATTTTAATCTCTTTAAAAACCACTAAAAAACCACTAAAAATCATTTCTGAAATTTGACTACTTAGTTTTTAAATCGTGCTCCTTGTGTTCGACCCTGATCGCTATACCAGGTAAAAAGAATAGCGAAAGCCACTTACATTTAATTTCTTGATTTATCTTTATTAAGTGGTTTAAAATATAAATTTTTCTCGTTGACCGAGCCACGTGGTTGAGAACAACGACAATATTGTGATATTATTTTATCCCATCTCGACCGTGTCGGATTTTGTGTCATCAGAATGGCGTCGTTGCCGGGGAGCACGGCTTTGTAGTCATTTTTCTATTTTTGTCTCTCTATATTATAATTTTTTTCTGACCTTCTCTCTCTAATTTTTGTGCGAGGTACTGCTTGGACGACTTGGAGTTTACTTTTTGAGGATCCGCACGGGAGGAAGAGTAGAGAATTGAAGAAGAATTTTTTATTTGAGAGAACAATATTTCTTTTGTAATAATTTAGGACCTTTGAACTGTAGACTTGGACTATTTTTCGGGGTCTGTTTCGCCAAGTGTCGATGCACTTGGGGGACCTCACCGTCATTTTCTGAGTTTTTGATTTAACCACCATAACTTGCTATTTGATTCTCATGGATTTGGCCCCTGGACGTAGGATTTTTGTTGATTGCGACGTAAATTTTTAAGGCCCAAACACCTAATAGAATATCTGTTCCTATAGAACGTAATTGGACCTTGGATAAAAATTAAATTGAAAAAGTTAGTTTAATTGGATTTGAGACCACGTGCCGTGAGGAGTCACATACAGCGATGGCAGGACCCGTTGTGGCGGGCACCGAGTGACTCTCAAGATCGGACTCCGGACTCAATTCAGTGAGCTAACTATAGTTCTTCACAATCAATAGAAGTTGCTTGTCTAAGGCTGATTTCTTCGTGCATCATATAGTTAGTTTATATTCTGTCTTTAATTTATGTGCAGATCATATTGCATGTAGAGTGCTGGAGTAAGGTACGCATTTTTTATCTCTACATGCATCATAGTTTTTGACCGTGCATTGGCATTTTCGACTTCCTCCCCCTGTTTTTTAGACTCAAATTAATCAAAGAGGAAATCGGAAAGCTCATTAGGCATTGTTCTTGAAAATATCCAAAAAAATCACAAAACTAAAAAATTAAAATTGGGACTGCTAATTGAATTTGACCCTTAAAATCAAACATGATTAATTCACACCATTGTTTTGGGAGAGCAACCCCCTCATTTTTTGCGCTTTTAATTGCTCGCGTACACACTAAGGAGCAATGCCCAAATCCCATTCAAGCCTCCTAAGTGTTTGTACAACTTTTGTTGATCACCTAACTCTAAAATTGAAAAGATAAAAGACCAAATCTCACGGTCTTCACTTTTTGTTGAGTTGGTGAACTGAGGGTTTGCTTTGTGTTTTGTATGTCTTTGGTGTGAGTCGGTTACAATCATCTTCGTGAATCATTAACAGTTACCTTTCCTCCCTCCCTTCTATCTCTCTCTCTCCCCAACCATCTCTCACCCTCTCTCTTCTTTCCCACATTCTATCTCTCTTTCTACTCTCCCACCCTCCCGCCCTTCATTTTCCTTCTTCATGATGGGTCGCATTCCATTCCAGCCGGATTTTGCGGCTTCTACATTTCATACCCATCATTCTCGCCCACTCTCTTGGGAGGTCAGAACTCCGTCTGATTTCCCATCTTCTCCTTACCCACCCTCCTATTTGGGACATGTTGTGAGTGACACCCGAAGAGTTCAGATTGACCAAACACGAGACATGGGTGTTCACATTATTGAGATGAGAGTGCATCCCATAGGCGATCGAATGGGGTAGTTGCGAGATTTAGACAACTTCTATCCTAGGATGATGGATGAAAACCATGATCAAGAAGCACGGTCCGCTTCTACTTTGAGACCATTCATTTTGGATTAGAGTTCATTGATCTACTACCAAAATTTTCTGGGGAATTGCACGAGGAACCCTATTTGCATATCGATGAGTTTGAGGATTTTTGTGGATCACGATCATATTCTGATATCACTTCTGAGGACTTGATGTTAATCACCTTTCCATTCACACTTCAGAGTAGAGCCAATACTTGGCACAGACGATTGGGAAGGAAGATTGTACGTGGGGAGATTTACGATCGTTATTTTTGCAGAAATTTTACCCCCGACTTAGAGCCGAGATGATGCGGTCTTGTATTCGTGAGTTTTTAGTTAACCCCCAGAAGCGATTAATAGATACATGGTTGAGGTCACGAGAACTTTTTAGGCGATTTTCAGATCATGGATTTTCGATGACTGACCTTATCCATATCGTCATGAGGGGGAGGACCGCAGAGCAGATTGCATATGTCATTACCTTGTATGGTGGTTCACACCACAATCCTGACCTGGATTTAATTGAGACCATCTTGGATTCACTTTCAGACACTCCATATTCACAAGATGATTTATTCAGGACAATACATGAGGGAGAGATGACAACAGTTGAGTGTGTGACGCATCATTGTGATTCAAACATCACACACCGATCAGAGGATATGGATGCCGATACTTCTCATTTGATGGATGTGTTGCCTATTATTGTGAGTTCTCAGAGCCGGATATTGGTTGAGGACCAAATGAATTTACAGTCATATTTTGAGCCAGTCTCGCTCTTTCACATAGAAGATTCTTCGATTCTAGATCTGCTAGGATCCCAAGAGATACAGGAGGAGCCCACATTTCAGCCATCCTTAGAGTCATTCCAGTATCCATACACAGTTGATTCAATGTCTTGTCTTCAGGAGATCTTTTCAGATTCGGGGATATACTTGGAATCCATCTCAGCAAAGCAAGCTTGATGAGGGACCGATTTTTCATTCGACAGACCTTGATAGTCCCGTATTTGAGCCTTGTGTCCTCCCATTTGATAAGGTCGATATATTTTTGGAGGACATGACATTTGACAGCATTGATCCCCAATTTCCTGATGATTTGACATTACTCCCCGAGGGTTATCTGCGGAGGATGTCACGGACCCTGTGTACTCGGTTTCACTTTCTGAGAGTGCATCCGATCTGTTGGATCACGAGACCGAGTCTTCTGATATATGTGATAATGAGTTTGATGATTCTCTCCTCGACGACCCTCGCGAGGATGAGCCGATCTTTGAGGTATTCGATGATTTCACTGATTTGTCTACATTATATACGTCGGATATCAGCCTTTATATTGAGTCTCCTGATCATAACCTTCCATATCTATTCGAGACGGTGATTGACGTGGAGGATTCTCTGACAGATCCTTCCTTCTCCACGTTCGACTTCTTCGGCTCTGCCCTTTCACTCCATACAGATCTTGAGCCGATGATTTCTTTTGTGCTACCGAGCCTGACTTCATCTGCACATATCTTTACCTGGTAGCAAACACCCGCCTGACTGTTTATCTGAGTGTTATCATTTACTCTCTTGACTCTGTTGACCTCGTTGTTGTTCTTTCACCGAGACTGCAACGACAGTACGGTATTCGCCTGACAGATGTTGTCCTGAACCTCGATACGGCGTTGTCCTAGCATTTGCGCCCAGCTAGGGGCGTAAACTCTAGCGCTCGTTGAGAGGCACCTCAACATTGATCACATTTGTATAGATCCACTCTGTCCATATCATACATCCATTTTTTCTCACACCCCTTATTCATCTCCTGATCATTCCATACTTAGGTGTACTTTACCCTAAGTATAGGGGGTGTCAGACATGTGATTATTCTTTAATTCTTTTTACCTCTGTTTTGCTGCCTATACTTAGGGATATCTTACCCTAAGTATAGGGGGGGGGGGGTAAACTCAGTACATTCTACCCATCGGTTTTCCCCTTGTGTACAATCTTCTATACTTAGGATTACTTGATCCTAAGTATAGGGGGATCACCGACTTCTATTGATTTTATTCTTTTATTCGTCGTTGTAGTATACTATTCTTCTCACTTTTCTATACGAAGCACGAGTTATGGTCTTTATTTCCAGCTCTTTGATCACTATGGGGACATAGTTCGAGCTAAGTATAGGAGGTGTCGTATATATTGTATATATACTTTAGCCATAACTCGTACTTTCATATTTTTAATATGGCTAAAATACTGTGTAAATACTAAAAAAAAGAGATGCAGAAATTTCCTCAAAATTTTTCCCTTGTACATACTGGCTAATAAGTCAGGTTAAATATTTTGAAAAATATTTTGAAAGTAGTTTGAAAATCTATTTGAAAAATCTTTTGAAGACTATTTGAAAAGTGTTGAAAAATATTTTCAACCTTTAAAAAATATAGTGGATTGTAAAAAAAAAATTTTTGAAATAAAATGATTTTGTAAAACTATTTGCAAATGTTGGAAAAATGGTTGAAAAATTATATTGAAAATCTATATATACTATTTGAAAAATGTTTGCAAATCTGTTTTCAAATGATGTAAATGATTGTAAAATAGTGTGAAAAATTATTTTGGACTATAGTTTTGAAAATTATGAATAAAATTATTTTCAAATAAATTTGAGAAATATATGCATCACAAAAAATGAATTAAAAAAGAGAGAGATAATAGTAAAAAAATTAAAAAATCCAACGGTGTATATAATTGTATAAATTACTCAAGTTGTAAATCCTTTCTCATGACTCTTGACTCACTTCTTTGTAAATATGTATATATAATCCCTAACCATTATCTTTTAAAAAACTTTGTATATACTTATATATTTTTCTAACAATTTGCATTAAAAAAACTTTTGCATGTGCATCATTTTTCAAAATCCATAAAATTTTTAAAATTTTGAAATTGTTTCACAAAAAGATTTTGTTTTCTCTATGCATTGTACATATTTTCTTGCATTGGCATGTGCATTTTTCAGGATAATCTTGATAATTAAACTAAGTCTGAATATATTTGAAAAATGGAGCTTAGTTGGACCTTAATCCACTTAATTTCAGAGGGACCTTATAAGATGTGGAGTTAAGACTTTTCAGGTCCTAGTGACTTAATTCTTTGGGTCCACACGACTATGTTCACATGTCATCTTGATGAGTCTAAGTAGAATATTTAACAACACACACATGATTCTTTCAGACCGTGGCTTACCTTGGACAATGCACTCTGCACGTAGCTCTTCATGGAGGAGGTAGTGAGGGGGCAGTTTCTTTTGGCTTGGGGTAGCATACGAGGGTAGTACATCTAGGCGGAACCTCTGTCCTCCTCTAGGGAGGGAAGTGCATCTCAACCTGATTTGGTGATGATGAGGTCTAAAGACATAAGCTGTGGGATTTGCAATAATGCTTCAAAAGAGGGATAGTCTACTGGCTCAAGAGGAAAAACTCCTTATGTACATGCTGCACCTTGTATATATTTTAAAAAAATAAAAAAATGCAAAATCTCCAAAAGTGGACAGCCTGATTGAAAAGTAAAATGCCTGCCGGAGTGCATATACAAGTGAAAAAAAAGAGAATAAGAGCTTCAAAGTCAAATATTTGTGAGCTTGCAGCGAGTGACATGGCTACACTGGTCATGCATCCTAGGATAGGTAACTACACTGGTTACCGTCCATTCTCTTCTCCATCCCCTCTTCTTGAGCTGGTTGTACTTGAACTTAGAAGGGAATATCCCCGCTCCTCGAGGAAAGAGTTGCTAGACCGGGGGATTAGAGTTATCTTGTTGAGAGAGGTTGTTTCTTTGTTACTTCTGAGATGAGGAGCTATATTCACTTACACCGTACAAGTAAGATTTCATAGTCACAAGAATTTGTGTATGTAGACTTGTTCTGATCTGACTGTTGAGGAGACTTGAATAGGAGTCTTGTGGAACTTAGAGTCTGTTAGGTTTTAAATCCATATCCCATTAAGGTTCCGACACACTAATAATCCAAAGGTCCGACAGAGCTCCAGACTACATTTTTGTGAAGATAAGTTTAAAGGTCAACATTGTTCTAACTTCTTTCCTTTTTCTTTTTCTTTATTTTTATTTTTACTTATTTTCCAAATAAGTATTTGCTAAGGGACTAGCAAAGGTAAAGTATAGGGGAATGATGAATCCACGATTCATCGCCTTTATTCTTTTATTTTAGCTTCATTTTCTTAGCCAAACACCTGTAAATATCACTAATTCCATAAAATTACCATTCTGCATGCATTTGTTAAAATTGTATTTTAAACACTTTTTGTACATAAATAAAAGAATAAAGAAGAAAAGAAAAAGAAAAGGAGGTATTTATGCAATAAATACAGACTAACCCAAACCCCCAGAGAAGGTCAAGACTTGACCTGATCAACCAGGAGTAAAGTAGGGGGAGATAGGGCCTTCTGTTAGAAAATCCAAAAATATCTTGTAAATATTTTCCTATATATTTGTACAAAACTCACATTATTTTATTTGTACATAATTTTACCTCAAACTAATTAATTTTGTAAATAAAAGTTGCAAATAAAATTGTGTTGTAAATAATAAAAATATTTGTAAATTAAAATATTGTATATATTGCAAATAATTATATCCAGAAAAAGCCGCAAAGCAGTAATTGAAACATCAATTTCGGCTCCATACGAGCTCAAATAAAACAAAACTCACTTCAATTATACTATAAATTAAATTATCTTTCAAATGGCTATAGTTTCGTATTTTTTGGAGTTACGGTTAAAAAGTTGTTTTCTGGGGTGTATTGTGCAGTTTACACATATATTTATGTATATTTATTTATATATATAATATATATAATTGTAAATATTGTTTTCATTAAAAATAAAATAAAAAAAATTAAAAATTAAAAAATATTTTATAAAAATTATTTCCTTATTTATACCTATGTATATTGTATTATATGTGCATAATACTTGTATATAATTAACTTCATTTTATAAAATTCACCAAAAAAATTAATTATCTAACTTTAATTAATTAATTTAATGTAAATTACGAATTTTATATTTATATTTAATTATTTAATTCATTTATTTGGTTTGAAAACTTACCTTATATATAATGATTTGATTTTATACCTTAATTGGCCACCATTAAGGTGGGTAATTGATTTCCATAAATTACTTGATTTATTTAATTAATTTAATTCCGAATTTCGAAATTAATTATTTATTTTATATTTATTTAATTATTTTATTAATTTCACCAATAAAAACATTCCTTAAATGTACATACCTTCCTTTTTCTTTTCTCTTCTCTTTTTAATGACTCCTCCTCCCTCATTCACATTTGATCGATCTCTGACGGAAAGGAGCCCGATTTCCGAGAGGTTTCTTGTTGAAGAGGGTCCTAGCCTCCGATCCGGTCGGTGACAGCGATTTGAGGTTCGTCGAGGCCATCATGGCATGTCCGAACCCCAAGGTGAGATCCACTTTTATTTCCTGTCTTTCCTAGGTAAAATCGTAGGTTTAGTTTTTACATAGGTGTATTGATTAAGTTTTAGATCTTAGAGTTAAAAAATCTCCAACACACGCGCCCGACACCGATTTTTCATCTCATCTCTCCATCCCTACATATTCACGTTCTACCTCGCACAACCTATCACCTCCGACCACGCACGGTGGTCGGAGTCACGGATCCATCTCCCATATCACGGATCCAAATCATTCACCCTTCTTATTTTATGCATAAATAAATTAAAAAAAATAAAAAATTACATAAATTTACTCTTCCTGTTTATCTCACAATTATTTTTTTGCAGGAAGAATTTAAAAAAAATTCTTCTTTTCTCTCTAACCTTTGTTTTGCAGGAATAAAGGAAAATAAAAAATATAGTTGTTCTCCATTCTTCTCTAACAATTTGTTTTGCTGGATCATTAAAAAATATAAAAAAGATAAAAAAATATAATAAAAAAATCGTGTTTTTAATTCTGTTTACATCTCCTTCATCTCTAAAAAAACCAAAAAAGATTTTTATCTCTGTTGTTTACAACATCAAACAAAAAATAAAAAAACAAAAAAAAGAAATATTTGTCATTCGCGGTCACGCTGCCCTCACCCAGAACCGCGCCGACCTCCGT
Organism: Ottelia alismoides; assembly: GCA_037367405.1. Taxonomy (NCBI): domain Eukaryota; kingdom Viridiplantae; phylum Streptophyta; class Magnoliopsida; order Alismatales; family Hydrocharitaceae; genus Ottelia; species Ottelia alismoides. The sequence continues at coordinate 273,874 of JAZKJV010001362.1, read as the reverse complement.
CCGCAGGACCACCGTGCTCCAGCCCTTCCCCACGCGTGACCCGCGCCTCGAGCCACGCGGGCGCCTCTGTCTCCCCTCCAACGCCTCCTGCGCGTAGCCCACACGCACGGGCCGCACGCTCAACCGCAGCACGCGCCGCTCCCAGCCGCGCGCCTCCACGTCGTGCACGGTCCCCTCCACCTTCAGCGGGCATGTGCCGCCGCGCCGCCCTCGTTTCCGCCCCGTGCTCCAGCAGCCGACCCCGCGCCTCCCAGGCTGACGACCGCTCCAGATCCATCCGCCTGCAGGCAAACCGCGCTCCGCCGGCTCCCTCCTCCGCGAGCACCCGCTCCCTCGTGCGACCCGACTCTGCTACCGACCTGTGGCCGCCCAGCTCCTCCTTCCATCTCCGTGGCGGCGGCCGAGACCATCTTTCCTTTGTGGGAGAAGGAACGAACGAGAACAGAGGAAACCCTAATAGTGTGGTGCATTAAAAAGGAATATTTTTTTGGTAAATTACAAAAGCGTACTCCAAGCTTTTAGAAAGTGCAAAGATATCCTTGACCTCAGGAACATCACGTGCAAGGCACTCCTTCTACTGGGTAAATTTCAGTTTTCACCTACATTACTTTCTTGTTATTTTATGGTACAGAAATTTCGTATATTTGCAACAAAGTCCATGTGTTTCCAGAACTCAAATTTCTTGATCTTTTCACTGAAATAAATGTCTATCTTGCGCTAAAAATTCTGAGAAAATTGTTGTATGCTCCTGTTAGGTTCCTAATCATTTTTTCATCCATTTTTATTGTCATTTAATATTTTTAAAAATTCAGAAACAGTGATTTTATGTCTGCCCGAAATTGAAAAATTCATAAAAAATAAAAAATGCCTAAAAATTCCAAAAAAATGTTTTTGGTGCATTTTGATCTCTTTTAATTTCTGACCAATTTTTATGTAATTTCCTTTTATAAACTCAAAAAATAGCAAAAAATGAAAAATTTTAAAACAATTGTAGAAATTTGTAAAAAAATTCAAAAATAGTGATTTCAGTTCCTGATTGTAGATATTGTCTTGTAGTTTTTATTAAAAATAATCTCCAGGAGTTTTGAGCTTTTAAAGAATTTTTAAATTGAAAAACACTCCTGGTTGTGAATAGTCTCTTTATTTTCCACTGTTTTATTTTTTTAAAATTCCAAAAAATCAAAAATTGTGAAAAAATTATCAAAAATATTTTAAAACATATAAAATACAAAAAAATTTCTTTGGACTTTTTTGTACATTTTTTACTACTTTAAAAAATACAAAAAAAGTGTGTGTGTGTTTTATCATTTTTATTCCTTTATGCTTATTCAAAAAATTTAAAAAAATAAAAAAAATAAAAACCACTAAAAATTTGCTCTGAAATTTGACTGCATAGTTTTTAAATCGTGCTCCTTGTTGTTCGACCCTGGTCGCTATACCAGGTAAAAAGAATAGCGAAAAGCCGCTTACATTTGTTTTCTTGATTGATCTTTTATTGAGTGGTTTAAAATACAAATTTTTTCCGATTGACCGCGCTTGGTGATTTGGGTCACAACGACCATTGTTAATTACATACTTAACCCGATTGTCAGGCGTGTCATCAATATCTAAAGAGTTAGATTGAGGACTCATCAAGCACCGTCAAATGATTATTAAGAGATGATCTCCAGCCTAAGTAGGAGATGTCAATCCTTTCTCTAAAGGTTGATATCTATTCGATCTCTTGATGCATGACCTCTACATAAAAATAGAGATTCGGAGGTGTTAGATAAGTTAGGTCAAATAGTTGACTTAGTGAGATCGTGATAACCAAAGACCTATGTCGTATGTTGTCATGATATAGGCACGCATCCTCTGATCGGAGACAGATGTGTTACTATATGTCTGAGTATGTATATTTGGCAAACTAATAGGTTGATGACATAATCAAGGTCTATACACCAGAGCGCTGGTGTGCATACAAGGGCATATAAGTCATAAAATATCTCAAAGGGGTCATACAGGTTCATTTACTGGATCGGAAGACATGATCTCACTCATGAGATATTGGGAATCAAATTCCGTGCACGGTCGTCTCGCTTTGGAAGCTTTGCCGAATTTGTAGGTTTGGTATATATTTTTGGAAAGTATATGTTCAATACCTAGGTATGATATATGCTTTTAGAATGTATATGATCGATATCGACTCCCAATGATCAAATGAGAACCTTAGTGATAAAACCCTGAAGGAGACCGTCTAAAAGAGATCTAAAACTTCGGTCTATTCTAGGTCTTCCAGTATGCAGGATATACATTTATTAGGAATTCCTGAGGGTGATGTAATCATAAACGATTGTATAACCATGACGCTTCCATTTCGAGGGAGCGATGAAACAGGTCTGGATTTTAGTGACTCCTCTCATAGAGAAGTGATCTGATCTTAGTCTAAATGTTGGACCTTGATCTGAATGTGATTCAGATACAATGAGAAGATTAGATCTAAGGCTTTGATTTAATCAAACATCTATGGGAGGTCCCTGGGATATGGACTTAAGATGTGATCTTAATATCCAAGTCACTATACATGAAACATACAATCACCATGTCCTTATCTCCAAGTATCCGCGGAGAAAGCGTGTTATTATTGAAAGAGTTCAAGGATAATTTCACTGTTGATATATGCATCCGAGCATTGAGAAAATGGATAATTAAATGTGATTTAAATATCATGAGTAATATGAATTTGATTCATATTATAAGGAGAGTTAGCTAAGATAATTAAATGTGATTTAATTATCAAAGATGTGAATCATGTGAATGTGATTAATATTATTTGGACACATGTGGAGATCCAAGATAATTAAATGTGATTTAATTATCATGCATATGAATAACTTGGATATCACTATTAATCATATATATTATAAATTTGATTTATAATATATATATATAAGAGGTATTTGTAAATAACATTACAATTTAAATGTTGATGTGAATTGGATTCACATTGGACAATTAATTAAAAATATAATTTACAATTTATTTGGGTTGGATGTGATTCACAAATTTCCAATGGTATGATTGTAAAGTTCTCAAGATATTTGATAATTATTATTATGAGATAATGTTGGAATGAGATAATGTAATCTCATTGGAAGGAGATTACCATCTACCAACAAAGGTGGTGGACGACCACCAACTCCTAATTGGAGTGGGTGGTCGTCCCCCTTATTGTTGTTGGATGATTGTCTCCTTCCCAATTATCTCCAAGTATAATTGATTTAATTGAAATTAATTTATATTACTTATTCAATATATATTAAATTAAATTAAATTAATTATTGTTGTGTTTTACAACAAGATCATGGCCATTGGAAGAAACACAAATCAATCTCATGCATTGGATTTGTGTATACATGGATTGGGATCCATGGACTCCTAAAATACCATATAAGAAGATGCACCCTTGCTCTTCAAGTTACAACAAGAGAACAACAACATATGCTCTCTCTCATTCTTTACACGCCAAGTCTCTCTCTCTCTCTCTCGTTGTGCCCGTCCACCATGGAGCCCTAGAGGGAGTCGTTATTGCCGCAACATCACCGTTATGCTGCTGGATTTTTTGTTCATAGATCTCCATCTCCTTTGGTGCGCCTCGCTCGTGAAGAAGACGTCGGATCTCTTGTGACGAGATCTGAAGATTCACCACTTGTATCATCAACATTGATTGTGAGGAGCACACGTTTCATCAACGCGCTCGCAAGCATCTCCTTTGTTGGATTGAACTTGAGATAGGAGGTCTCTTTGTTTAGAGACTCGATCACAACTACGCTTCAAGAGGTAAACCTAATAATTTTTGTGGTTCAGATGAAACGATCCGAGAAGTGTTCTTGGATCATGTCGTTTCATCGTTTGAAAATTTTTAAATTCCGCTGCCCTGAGCAACTAGTGCGACTAGTCGCTCTCGATCGCATACGATGCGATCCTCATGCTTCCGTGATGCGCTTAAGGATCTTCCCATATCCTTCATCTAGAGTATCGATCTTCATGTTGTTGATGTGCGCTAGAAGTCTTGAGATGGTCCTACTCCTAGGTAGAGAAATCCATATGGGGTAGTTAATATCAATGTCAAACAATATAAGTAGAGTGGTTGTCTCATACATAGATCACTAGAGTTGATCCCCTCCTATATGTGAACCCTGAGAATAATCTCTCTCAAATCTCATGGGGACTTGTAGCAGTTTGCTTATATAGGGACCATGGAGATGAAATCACTTTCTAATAAGCCACGAGTAGAAGATGATTGATGCAATAATCTTGTAAATACATCTCAACGAGAAGAATATGCATTGCTCTCATACCTCTTACTCTCAAACTTGTCATAATATAGACATAGATAATCAAGTTGGAAGAAACAAGATAAAACATGCATCTTTTCGGCTTTCTTCTTTTTCTATAAGTCGACTCTTTTTCTAAGTCATACGTTTTTTCTTTCCTTTTTTCAGTAGACATATTTTTTCGTACGACTGCCCTTTCCTTTTTTATAACTGCTCAATTGGGCCTAATAAGTAGTGACCCCTTTTTTCGATAAGGTTGGGGGCCCATTGGGCCTGGAATGAACACATTGAATAAACGTTGATATGTCCTGTCTCTTTCATTCAACCTCCTTTTCTCCGATTTTCCCCTCACATTTTTTCAATCACATAAAATCAACCTTTCTATTGAGGAAGAGGGTATCCCCCTTCCTCTTCTCCGTCATCCAAATAGGATTGCAGCAATGGGAATTGGGAACTGGAAACCCATCACATGGGAGTAGTCTATTCTGCCACCTTGAAGAAGGAGTCGTGTGCATATGGGGTTTCATCTCCTCATGGTTGGCACACACATGAAGAAGCAAGGATGTGTCTCCTAACTGCTTGGAGATTTGAGTGCCACCATTCTTTTCCCCTCTTTCTTTTCCCACACCGATGCTCAAAGATGACAACACCTATGATCGATTGTTTGTAGATTTTGTATTGATGAGTGGTGAAAAGAAGTTTCTAGGGTCATGCTGTGATGTGGTGTGATGCTGTGTAGAGGCTCAGATGTAGCGTGTGCACCCCCTTCCCCCTATTTTGGATTAGGCAGTTTCAGATATTTTGGTTCCCCTTCAGTTGTGCATGTGGGGGGAAGAGGTCATGCTGCCTTGAGTTTCTAGGGCATTCATGAGCCAGATGGCTAGAAATAGAAGCACACCACCTTCCACATTGTTTCTTTTAGGATCTTCATCTATTTGGAGGAGGTGATCGCCTCTTGGAACATGGCTTAGATATGGGATCCCTAGATTTTTCTTAAACGAACTCCAGAACTATGGTTACATGGAACCCTAGATTTTATTGAACGAACTCCGAAACTAGGGTTACATGGAACCCTAGATTCTTGAACGAACTCCAGAACTAGGGACACAAGAAACCATGGATTTTCTTGAATGAACTCTAGAACTTGCACATATGAGCAGAACAAAATTTAAATTGAAAGCTTCAGAATTATAATAGAACATAATCATAATAAAATCTTCAATAATAAATCAAGAATTGCACCGCTCTTATACCATGTAGATATGTAATGTGGACGTATATAATCAACTCAATAACATAATAAAATATAGAAGAAGAACACTCAAATTTACATATAACCCTACTCCATAAGGAGCATGATGAAACCACTAGAAAATGCTTCTAGGGACGAATATTCTATTGTAATATATCGGTGAATACATGGGGAGTGAGTCTTCTTATATAGCCCCTCGGATAAACCATAGTCCTAATCATATATGATGTGATACTAAACACGAGAGCATGTAATTACATCTTGAAGAGATCCATTACTCATCTATTACATACTCTAGCAATTCTCAATAATAGTGGCAGCTGCATGCTCCGGGTAAGGTAGCCTTTTTCCTAGCGAAGGGGACCTCCCATACTATTTGTAACATCTTAATCTTAAACCTGACCAGTTATCAAGAAAATCTAACCCTTAAAGTTTGTTGTGTTCGTGCCCAACTTAGCTTGTCAATAACCATACAAAATGATTAAACTCAAGCTGTCATGTAATAATATCATATTTTCATAGTCCACTATTATATTTTGTGAGTATTAGATGTCAAACCGTATTTTGAATGTGCTAGGACATTCCCCACTTATATTCACAACATCCTCATTGCAATATAATATACACTTATTCCCGGTATTACTGACCATTGCACGTTTTAGATAGTCTTTTCCTTTTATGTCCTTGTAAGGGTGTCTCACCCTCTCGATTATCACTTTCTTCTATCAGAAGGAATTACCTTCGATACATGTTCCTAATAAGGAGAACCGAGAATCCTAAAGATTATGAAGAGGGATTTTACTTTTTTATAGAAAAAATTGAAGGTAAATTATTATAGAATTTATAGAAAGTAGTAACTGTTAATTATCCAATATTCTCTCTTATAGTATTTTGGAAGGAATCTGAAGGTTTTTTTATTCAATATATATTTGAGAAAGGGGGCAGCATAGATTATCTAATCACCTTACTCATCTTTTTTATTTCAAGAGGAGTTCCCCTACCGTTCCCCTTTCTCTCCGTCCTTGTCTGACAATTTGTTAGGGTGTAGTCTTTATTGTAACCATTGACAACTACCCAAAATGCTCAAGCTTAAGTTGTCAAATAATATTATCCAACTCTTATAACTCATTCCACACTTTGTGAGTATTATATCAAGAACTATATTCGTGTATACAAGATACAAAGAGACATGAGGAAAAGACTAACCAAAGCATACATCCATCACAAATATTGGAAGTAAGTTATGAGTCGCTCGCAACACGGACACTGTCAATGTAATTGGTGGAAGTCTAACACCTTCAAATATAGCCCCTTATCTAATACTCCTAAAGTATGAGAGTCATTATAAGTAGTGGGGATTACTACTTGACAGTTAGGACTTAACATTTTGGGTGGTTATTAACATGTCCAGTTGGGGTTCAAACTTCATAAGTTGTCAGGTTTAATTTTTCTCAACAAGGCTTAGATTTAAGATCGGGATGCTACACAATACAAATAAATCCATTTTTTAAAAGATAACATAATTTATAACCAATGAAGTCCCAATATGCAAACCAATGCATATTAAACTAACACACGACATATTTTGGACTACAAATTTTGTTTCATGCATCCTTGTTAATAAGAGAATAAAATGATGCATGTTGAACGGCAAGTATATTGGACATCGAGAATACCCGATAATCTTTATGACGAGTCTCCACCATAAATATAGTTTGAGGATTGAACAATAATGAATTTAATTATATTTTAGTTTTTTATCATCACTAAGTAACAATTTAACTTATATTTGAAGGATACAAAAATAAAATGATGATGGTTTCCGAATTCAAAAGGTACTATAAAACCTACGTATTCTACGTGGCATGTCACAACAATGACCATATATGATTTAAACTTGCTTATTGGATGCTTGATGTATATGAAGCTGGTCCATTTATGTGAATGATGTGACCTCTTTGATAACACGTCAAATCTTGGATTGGATTCCATTGTACTCATGTTGGTAGACCTAATATAAAGTTACGATATCTGCCATGTATTAGTTCGAATTCATGGCAGATCTTCGAAAACATGTCATGTTATTAACTCATTTTGATGGCATGTCTCTGATGACCTACCATATTATTAATTTGTTTTGATGGTATTTGATGCCTTGCCAAAATTTCATTTATTTTAATTGCATGCCACTTATCTACCATAAGGTCAATATTTTTGATGGCATATTCAAACCCTCCTCCCTCCCCCACACCATTTCTATCGCTTTCTTAACCTCTCACATGTCACTATCACCACCATCTTCTCCTTCCTCCCCATTACATCATACCGCCACTATCCCGGCTCCAAGGTCACAATTACTACTAAAACGATGTCACTACCACCACCATGTACCTTAGTATTCATCGCACTTACCGCTCGTACCACTTCCGTTCGTTGCGCCATCGCGTGCATTGTTGTAACATCATTATATTGCCACATCTGCTGCACAATCACGTTCTGCCCATCGTCGCAATCGATACTATAAAATGAGAGGTGAGACTGTCCTCTTCCTTTTTATATATTATTTTCAAAAATTTGACTCTCAAAATCCATGACTCTCAAAATCCGTTTTTTTTGGGTGAATTCACTTTCTTACTTCGCTCTTAATGTTAGAAAATGACCAGTGAATTTATAATATCATACACTTAAAAAAGAAAAAAAAGTATCGCTTGAATAAAAAAGAATCTTCAAAGCTCTAACTCCAACCAGGGAGAGGCCATCTCTACATTCTCCCCATCGAACCATTGAGAGCAAATGTGGGAAGAAGGGATGTACTTCTTCACCCTCAACCGATGCCAAGATGCCGTCTCTCGGCCCCGGCATTTGGCAGTTGGAGCCTGGCATGGTCGCTGCCGCCATCCCCGCCGCCGTTAAGGTCTCCCTGATTTTCCCCTCCTTCTTTTGTCTCCAAAAATCACTTTTTTTTAAAAAAAAAATTATGATGTCTTTTTGGACAGGCGGGATACATGCTCATCGACCGTGCTCGCGGGTACAAGAACGGAAAAGAGGTATTTAAAATTCGACCCTTTATTTTGTTTCTTTCAAGTTTCGAAAATGGCGGTCAATGTTTCTTGATGATCATGCTGTTAAGTGGTTGTAATTCGAAAAAGCGAAAATGGTCGACTCCAAAGTGACGTGGGAGGTCTGAGGACTCCAGTCCTTTGTTTACAGACATCGTAGATTAGAGCCCTGCTCCTACTGAAATAGCATGTATCTTGCATTTTCCCAATGAGTATCACAATTTCTTTTAGAGGACATTGAACTTCGAAGAATAAATAGACATATATCGACCTGTAATGTTACATTGTACATGACTAGGCCAGTTGAGAGAGTTGTTAATTAGGAGAGCCTTGACCGCCATCAATTTAGGTTAGGTTCTTTTTAATGGATTTAAAAGTTTAATTATTAATTATTTTTTTACTTTTAATTTTAGGACCCATTGGCAAGCTTTAGAAAAGTTCTTGGGGTTCTTTCCCAAACTAGGCCTATTTAAAGCTGACTGATCAGCATGACTTAGTCTAATTGATCTTCTAACCCTCGTAAACACTCATGAGGTCGGCTCGTCTAACTGTTCCACTTTCATCATAATTCTCTGTCATTTATACATGACTTTCACCATGAAAGGGTGGAGAAGAAGGAGCAGTTCCCGCACACACCATGCACTCTCTTCTTTCATATTTAAGTGGGGAAGTGGAAAGAGTACGTGCTTCCTTTTGTTTGATCTGTTCTAGCCAATCAGTAGCTCTGATTGAGGATCTTTACATGGTCGTTGGAGATGATGGCAGTGTTCCTGACGTAGTTGATCATGTATTTATCAAGTGCCAGTCATCTGTAATATGCGAGATTAGCTACTTCTCTTGTTCAATGTTTTGTTGGAGAAGATCCTCGAGCACTCAATGGTAGATCTTAGATCTTTCTTGGACTCGGACGGTCGGCTTTCACTTGACTCCGATGTTACTTGTCCCTTGCTCGGACTTGAGTGTGTTCCATTGTTTTTTTAGTTTTATTTCTGGTGTAAAAATCCCTTGCATAAACCCCCATATGTTCTAACTTCTATCCAATATCCCACTAGAATACAGTTTATTCTTCCTTTGCATAGGATTTAGGAAAAAAATGATCAAAGTCTGCAGCAAAAAGGAACAAAGTCAAACTATAAATGGAATCACGAATGCAAAAGCATGTTGGGAGTGTGTAACTCAAACTTGAACATGATGGCTAAAATTTTGGAAGAGGACCATAATCAGTAGAAAAAAGAAGGGATTTGCACCACAAACCCTAAAAACTTTGTTAATTATCTTCTCAACCCTGTAAACATTGTAATTATCATCTAAACCACGCTAACTTGCAAGTCTTGTACCACATACCCTCTAGTTAATTTCCATCAATGTGTCCATTAAAACAGATGAAATCCATCCAAAAAATGTAATATTGGCCCATTACTCTTTGATGATTTACAAATATCATGCCCTTCTTCGTAGGGTTGAAAATTAATGTGAATATAATCGTATCTGTTAGAGGAAATGAGAATTGTGTTTATTCCAGCGAACCCTAGGGTCTCTTATATAGAGAAAACCCTATGGGTAAATTACATAAAGTAGAACATAGAAAAATAAAAGACCAAACGGTACATAGATATATGATTCTTCCAACACTCCCCCTCAAGATGGAGCATAGATATCGATCATGCTCAGCTTGGAAGTGCATTTCTGAAATGGTCCTCTGAGAAGTGGTTTGGTGAAGATGTCGGCAGTCTGCTCCCCAGAACTGACATGTGAAGTAGAAATCAATCCCTTTTGGATCATGTCTCTGGTGTAATGACAATCTACTTCAATATGCTTGGTTCTCTCATGAAAGGCAGGATTATTGGCAATGAATAATGCAGCTTGATTATCACAATGTAGTTGCATGGGTAGAGGTACATCTACATGCAGATCTTCTAGTACAGCTCGAATCCACATCATTTCTGTACTTGCCTGTGCCATAGCCCTACATTCAGATTCTGCACTGGATCTAGCCACGACGGTTTGTTTCTTGCTTTTCCAAGAAACTAGAGAGCTACGAATAAACACAAGAAAGCCTGAGGTAGACTTTCGATCCTTAGGGCATCCTGCATAGTCAGCATCCGCATATGCAGAAACAAATAAATTGGTTTCCTTCTTGAACAACAATCCCGTGCCTTGAGACGATTTTAGATACCTGAGTATCATATATATAGCATCCATATGTATCTGTCTAGGCTGTTCCATGAACTGGCTTACCCGGCTAACTGCAAAGGCAATATCAGGTCGGGTTATAGTTATGTAAAGAAGTTTCCCCATCATTTCTCTATACCTTCTCTTGTCAACCTCTTATGTATCATTATCGTACAGTTTCACGTTAGGATCCATAGGAGTAGTAGACGGTCTGCATCCCGTCATGCCAGTCTCAATCAGCATATCTGTAATATATTTCCTCTGGGTCATTACTAGACCCCGTGTATTCCTGGCGAACTCCAGTCCCAGAAAGTATCGTAGTGTGCCAAGATCCTTTGTAACAAATTGACGACACAACACTGCTTTGGTCATCTCTATCCCCTGGGCATCATCTCCTATGACTAAAATGTCATCAACATACACCATGATGACAACTGTACCTCGAGTAGTCTTCTGAACGAAGAATGAGTGATCTGCTTTGGATCTCTTGAAGCCTTGTTCTTCAATCAACTGGGAAAGCTTCTGAAACCACGCCCTTGGACTTTGTGAGGGGGGGAGGGGGGGCGGGTGGAGAGCCTAAACCCTAGGCTCTAGGCTCTGATACCATGTTAGAGGAAATGAGAATTTTGTTTATTCCAGAGAACCCTAGGGTCTCTTATATAGAGAAAACCCTATGGGTAAATTACATAAAGTAGAACATAGAAAAATAAAAGATCAAACGGTACATAGATATATGATTCTTTCAACAGTATCCAATCCACTATCGTATTTGTTCTACACATATTTTGACGTTCATATTCGTATTCATTTTAAAATGGATGCGGATATGGATATTACTTTGATATTCAATAATATTCACATTCGTATTTGTATATTCGTTTTCATACACAAGTACAGTCATAGATTTATTTATAACAATGCGTAGGAATATTTTATGATTGCATTCACCATTGTTGATATAATTGCTAAGAAATTAATATAGCAGATATATCTATTTTGTGTTAACCATCCTAAACATGTCTATTTTTGTTAATATATTAAGCATTTATGTTATTATTCATATCCAATTCGTATACGTTTTTAAGGATATCGTAACACATTTTTCATGTCCGTCAATATTTTTATCCGCATTTGTATTCATATTTTAAAATAATAATGTTATGATTATACCTATATTCCTATCCGTATCTGATGCAAATCAAAGAGATTCAATGGTGAAAAATATTTTTTGATGGTGGAAACTATTTGGTGGAATAAGTTGGAAGGAGAGAGAAGAGAATGCCCACCGGTTGCGAGGAATTAGGAGAAGAAGAATCACGGAAAAGATGTGGAGGGAGAAGAGAAAGGGAGAGAGATGAGATAAATCTCAATTTTTAATTAACTCTGAATGAATAAAACTTGAAGCTAACATCCCCTTTATATAGGAGGGGAGGGATTACAAAATAGAAAGTGAATAAAATTTTAAATCCTAACTTATCCTAATTGACTCTAAATAGACTATGACCAACTAACTAATTGATTTGAGATCACAAACGATCTCGTTATTTAAAATAAAATTGCAACATACTCAATTAACTTGATCCTAATTTAATTAAACTTAATTAATAGATGGAAAAATAGAGCCTTATTATTTGTTTCACGCTGCATCAACTCCTTGCCATTTCGAAAAAATCATATCCTGATGAGTCTTTACCTTGAATTGCAACGTTCTGGTGTCCGTGCCAAAAGAAGAATTAAGGTGCATATAGTGGAACCCAAGCCGTTGTCGCAACCATCATGGAGTCATCATCATCATGTCAGAGAGGATGACGATCAAAGAACTGATGGGGCACATGTGGGGGATTCCATGTCGTGGCAGAGATTCTCACCAAGTTGTTGTCGGGGAAAAATTGATGTGGGATCTTCATAGGTGGAATCATGGAGTTTGGAGAGGCAATGGAAGATAGAAACCACTGGATAATGGTGAGAGGAGATGCGGATAAAATAATAAGCCCACATGTTCTTTTATAAGGAGGCTCAATAGTCCTAATTCTAATGGGACTAGATTGTTGTCCACTCCTATTCCAAATGTTATTGCCATAATTTTCATTAGTGGGCGTGGGTGCAATTTCCTACTCCTTCACTTAAATGAATTCCCCTCTTTCTTTCTTTTCCACCAAAAGGTACATTTGGATAAAATACCTTCAGAGAGAACTCCTTACAATTTTCTCAAAACAAACAACTCCCTTTTATTCGGGATTTGATTGCTTGGGAATGGAGGCTCTCTCCATCCGTTAGGGTTTTCTCAGCTCTTCAAACCCATCGACATCGATGACAATGATACCACACACGATGCATGTGGCAGTTGTATCTGAGGAGGATATGGGCTAGCCTATGGAGGCAGAATTCATGGAGGTCACACATAGATGATGGAAGAAGATGCAACCTGGTGGTGGGGTTAGCAGTGGAGGGGATATGGGGTCGACAAGAGGAGGCAGTGGTGCTATAGAGGCGGAAGGGGGTTGTGGCGGTGTTTGGGGAGTTGGTTAATGGGTTGGATTTGACAAATCAGGGTCTTGAATCAAAGATGAGGGCTGTAGCAAGGTGGGGACAATAGGGACTGGTGTCGGGATTTGCGTCGAGGGTGGGGAGGGGGGCTGCAGTGGTGGTAGAGCTTGTTCGGGGACTGTATAGGTAGTGAAGGGGGTCTGTAGTGGGGTTGGGGAGTTGGCAGAAGTGCTGGGGCCGCCTAGGCTCGGAGGGGATGTCAGAGTCAGTTCCACATGTATTGGCGGATCTGAAACATGCTGGACAATAAGTGGTGGTAGAACAGTGGCGGTAAAGCTTATTCGGGGATTGTGTAGGTGGTGAAGAGAGTCTGTAGTGGGGTTGGGGAAGTTGGCAGAAGTGCTGGGGATACCTAGGCTCGGAGGAGATGTCAGAGTCGGTTCTACATGTATTGGCGGATCTGAAACATGCTGGTCAGTAAGCAGAATGTCATCGATGGCGTTTTTTCTTGTTTTTCTTCCTCTTGTTTATCACAGGAGTTTGTTGTGTGGCTGTACCTGTGATGTAACCCATAATTTTTTCTTAAATGATTGTATCTTCGCCGAACAACAAATCCATCCAATCCTGCACATTCAAAGTTGATTTGTAGAGATACTTCAGCAACTTTCTCCTCTCATATGAGCACGCATAATTCAAACGACTCGCTTCATACTTTGCTCACTGTTGAAATCAGAGAAGCGGAAGCGGAAACGATAAATCAAGATGATAAACATAAGAACACAAAGATTTACGTGGAACTCTACTCCGTGAGGAGCGGGATGAAACCACGGGAGAAGCCCTCAAAGGGACATATCTTGCATTGCTTTTTCTCAATGAGTATAAGAGGTGTGGGGATCCTTATATAGGTGCTCAAGGGAGAATATTCTATAGGAAATTCTCTATAGAATATTCTCTTAACAAATAGCCACATAGAATATTCTCTAACACTCCCCCTCAAGCTGGAGCAGAGAAAGCTGCAGCTTGCAACAAAAAGAAAGTATACAACACATCTTCATATGATACATCACAAGAAGAATACAAGTCCACTGCTGGTAGAAGACCTCGCACGAGGACGTGTCTGTGGCTTTCAGGTCATGGGAACGTATCTCTGTCATGCCTATAGAACCGCTGCGATGACCTGATATCTCTGTCGTGCCTGGAAAAGAATCGCTGCAGAAGAAGTCCAGCATGGGAGCTGATCGGGTCGTAATAGAAGAAGTATACGCCTCAACGAAGAAGTTGATGCTCGGTGAAGATGGATGATCTGTAGAAAACTGGAGTTATGGTCTGTCAGTCGTAGATGGACAATTGTGAAGAATACATCTCTGACTCCCCCTTTCTCCCATACTTGATAGAATAAAGAGCATGGATCAAGTTGGGAGAAACCAAAAGACGCACAATTTTTTTACATAAGCCATTCATTTTTTTAATCGACTTATCAAAACATTTTTTTACACAAATATTTTTTTGCTTAGCCATTTCTTCTCTCTCTTTTTTTTTTCTCGGCTTTCTTCTTCTTTTTTTAACAAACTCCTTCTCCCTTTTTTTTTCTCGTTGCAGCACTCTTCTTTTTTTTGCTGCTGCACTTTTTTTTCACAAACAACCCCCTCATTTCCTTTTTTTATAACCACTGGAGGCTTGCTGGGCTTCGACATTTTTTTTAAACAGGGTTTTTTTAACAGCTGACCCATATTTTTTTAATTGAAACCCACGGCCCATTAGGACCCTCTACCCATTTAGGATTCCCTGATAGGGAACCCTTTCCTCAAGAGAGAGAGAAGCCCACCGCCTCTGGGATATCTGATGGGAGCCGATGCTGGTCGCGCCACCTGCTGCGCGAGAGAGAACTTCAGGGAGATGCGTGGGGGGTTGCGGTTTGGATGCGTGCCACCATGCTGGAGGTTGGAGCAGAGGAGCGGCACCGCCTTTGCGCATGGAGCTGAAGGGGCTATACAGGAGATCGCGCCTGGGATGCGCTGTGGAGGCCGTGAGGCGAAGTAGGGACCGTGGAGGCCGTGCGGCCTGGGATGCGCTAAAAGTTGTGCGCGTTGGAGATGCGCTGGGTCAATGGGAGCGCGATGGCGCGCCTATACGAGCGGGACAAGAGGGTTGCACGCAGGGAGGTCGTCGCTTGGAATCCTGATGGTCTGGAAACATACTAGACAAGCGTGCGCCTCCTCCTTAAGACGCACGTCGCCGCCAGCGCGCAGAGCTCTGGAAGATCGATGCCGTGTTTGCACGCTCCGCTGCGTGTAGGGGAACTGGATGCTCCTCGATGCGGCAGGAGGAGGGAGCGCTGCCTCAGCCGCTTCATGGAGATGGGAGTGGCACGCTGGATCGGCGTGATGTTCAAGTTTCTTAGACACGTGATGCGCCTGCCGCCAAGAAGTCTGGAACATGAACAAGGGTTTCACATGGATCCTAGAACTAGGGTTCTGGAGATTACCCCTAGTACATAAACTGATGCCTTGATCTGAACAGATCTCGAACAATAGTTGGACATAATAATCTTCAGGAACAATCGAATCTCGAACAAATGTGATAATCGAATTTCGAATAACAAATCCATAAAAACCTCGAGAATCGACCCGCTCTGATACCATGTTTAAATCAGAGAAGCGGAAGCGGAAACGATAAATCAAGATGATAAACATAAGAACACAATGATTTACGTGGAACCCTACTCCGTGAGGAGCAGGATGAAACCACGGGAGAAGCCCTTAAAGGGTCATATCTTGCATTGCTTTTTCTCAATGAGTACAGGAGGTGTGGGGATCCTTATATAGGTGCTCAAGGGAGAATATTCTATAGGATATTCTCTATAGAATATTCTCTTAACAAATAACCACATAGAATATTCTCCAACACTCACTAATATAGAACATGATCATCGAGTCATGGAAATGAATCGGTTGCCATGCTCTGATACCAATTGATACAAACCAAAAAGATTCAACGGTGAAAAATATTTTTTGATGGCGGAAACTATTTGGTCGAAGAAGTTTTTTTTGGGGGGGGGAGGGGGAAGAGAAGACTCACCGGTTGCGAGGGATTTGGAGAAGAAGAATCACAGAGACTGCGTGGAGGGAGAAGAGAAAGGGAGAGAGAGATGAGATAAATCTCAATATTTAATTAACTCTGAATGAATAAGTCTTTAGGCTATCACCCCCTTTATTAATGAGGGGAGTGATTATAAAAATAGAAAGTGAATAAAATTTCAAATTCTAATTTATCCTAATTGTCTCTAAATAAACTCTAACCAAGTAACTAATTGATTTGAGATCACAAACAATCTCGTTAATTAAAATAAAATTGCAATAGACTTAATTAACTCGATTCTAGTTTTATTAAACCTAATTAAAAGATAGAAAAATAGAGTACTAATTATTCGTTTCACGCTGCATCAGCTCTTTGCCGCTTTGAAAAACTCATCTCCTGGTTATTGACTTTACCTTGAATTGCAACGTTCTGGAGTCCCATGTGGAAAGAAGAAATGATGCACATGTAGCGGAACCTAAGCCGTTGTCGCACATGTTGGAGAGGATGATGATCGAGGAACTGATGGGGCACATAAGGAGGCTTCCATGTTGTGGCAGAGATTCTCACCAAGTTTTGTGCATGAAAAAATGATATGGCATCTTCATAGGTGGAATTATGGAGTTTGGAGAGGCCCTGGAAGATAGAAACCACCTGATAATGGTGATAGAATAAAATAGTTAGCCCACATGTTCTTTTATAGGAAAGCTCAGTTGTTAAATTCTAATGGGACTAGATTGCTAACCACTCTTATTCTAAATGTTATTGCCATAATTTTCGTCTGGGGGGCATGAGTGCAATTTCCCTACCCCTTAACTTAAACGAAATCCCTTCTTTCTTTATTTTCCACCAAAAGGTACACTTGGATAAAATGCCTCCCGAGAGAATGCCTTCTTGTAATTTTTCCAAAACAAACAACCCTATTTTATTCAGGATTTGTTTGCTTGGGAAGGGAGGCTTCACCACAGGCTAGGGTTTTCTCTGCTCGTCCAACTCATCGACGGCGGCGATACCACACATTATACGGGCGACGCTCGTACCTGAGGCAGATACGGGCTGGCGTACGGCGACGGAATTCGTGGAGGTCGCGCACATGATGATGGAAGAATATGCAACATGGTGGTGGGGTTAGTGGCAACAGGGGTATGGGGCCGACAAGAGGAGGCGACGGTGCTACGATGGCGAAATGGGATTGTAGTGGTGTTCAAGGAGTTGGCGAATGGGTTAGAGTTGATTGTTCAGGGTCCTGAATCGAGTGTGAGGGCTGTAGTAGGGTGGACACAGTAGGTGCTGGCATCGGGATTTGTGTCGAGGGTGGGGAGGTGGACTGCAGTGGTGGTGTGGCTTGTTCGGGGAGTGTATGGGTGGTAAAGGGGGTCTGTAGTGGGGTTGGGAAAGTTGGCAGAGGTGATGGGGCCGTCGAAGCTTAGAGGGGATGTTGGAGTCGGTTCCACATGTAGAGGCGGATCTAAAACTTGCTGGACAACAAGCAAAATGTCCTTGATGGCTTTTTTTCTTATTTTCCTTCCTCTTGGTAATCACTGGAGTTGTGTTGCTTGACTATTTGAGTGAATGTATCTTCACCGAACCACGAATCCAACCAATGATGTACCTTCGAATTTGATTTATTGGGATACTTCGGCAACTTTCTCCTCTCATACGAGCACACATAATTCGAACAACTCGCTTCATACTTTGCTCGCCTATACGTAACATGGTCGTCGAGGCATGGGAACAAATCAGTTGCCATGCTCTGATACCAATTGATGCAAACCAAAAAGGTTCAACGGTGAACAATATTTTTTGATGGTGGAAATTGTTTGGTGGAAGAAGTTGGAGGCATGTATAAGAGAAGGCTCGCCGGTTCGAGGGACTTGGAGAAGAAGACCTATTGAAAATGCGTGGAGGGAAAAGAGAAAGGGAGAGAGAAATAAGATAAATCTTAATTTTTAATTAACTCTGAATGAATAAGACTTTAGGCTACCATTCCCTTTATTTAGGAGGGGAGGGATTACAAAAATAGAAAGTGAATAAAATTTCAAATCCTAGTGTATCCTAATTGACTCTAAATAGATTCTAACCAACAAACTAATTTATTTGAGATCATAAAAGATCTCGTTATTTAAATAAAATTGCAACAGACTCAAGTAACTTGTGTTGGATATGCGAGCCCATGGCGCATGGAAGACCTTATCCCGATATATCGGCGATATATCGCCGATATATCGATATCGACATGGGACCGATATCGAAATCGATATATCGATATATTCGATTTCAGGCATTTTTTCAGAAAGATTCCTAGATATAGCGATATATCGGCGATATATCGGCGATATATCGGCGATATATCGATATCGACACGATATCGAAACAATATCGATATCGATATGTCCTTCCATGCCATGGCGAGCCATTATGCAATAAATGTTATTGCAAATATCATTCCCTGATCTGAAATGAAAAATAACTAATTTGCATAATACATCCCTTAGTATAATTAGGTTATATACCATGACCATCTTGATGATCATACAACTGCTGATTCAATTATTGAATCATAGAGGCTGGTGTTTGGATGAATATCTAAAGAGTTAGATTGAGGACTCATCAAGCACTATCAAATGATTATTAAGAGAGGATCTCCAGCATGAGTAGGAGATGGCAATCTTTTCTCACTTGGCTGATATCTGACCGACCTCTTGATGCAGGTCCTCTGTATAGGAATAGAGATTCGGAGGTGTCAGATTAGTTAGGTCAAAGAGTTGACTTAACGAGGCCGAGATAACCAAAGTCCTATGTCGTATGCTGTCACGATAAGGCACGCATCCTCTGACCAGAGACAGATGTATTGCTATGTCTAAGTATGTACATTTGACAGACCAATAGGTTGATGACCTAATCAAGGTCTATACACCGGGGCGTTGATGTGCATACAATACAAGGACATATGAGTAATACGATCTTTCAATGGGATCAACATGTTCATTACTGAACTGGAAGACATGAGCTCACTCATGAGATATTGGGAAGATCAAATTCCGTGCATGGTCGTCTCGCTTTGGAAGCTTGAATGAATTTGTAGGTTTGATATATACTTTTGGAAAGTATATGATCAACACCTGGGTATGATACATGCTTTGGAAAGTATATGATGGATGCCAACTCCCAATAGTCAAATGAGAAACTTAATGATGAAACTTTGAAGTAGACAATGTAAAATTGATCTTATACTTCGGGTTTATTCTAGGTCTTCCAGTATGCAGGATGTACATATATTGGAAATACCTGAGGGTGATGTGATCATAAACGATTGTATAACCATTACGCTTCCATTCCTAGGGAGTGATGAAACGAGTCTGGATTTTAGTGACTCCTCTCAGTAGAGAAGTGATCTGATCTTGGTCCAAATGTTGGACATTGATCTGAATGTGATTCAGATGTAACGAGAAGATTAGATTTACGGTCTTGTTTAATCAAGCATCTATGGAAGGCTCGAGATCTGGATTTGAGATGTAATCTCATTATCCAAGTCACTATATGTGGAACAATACAATCGCCTTGTCCTTATCTCCATGTATTCGCGGAGAAAGCACATTATCCTTGAAAGGGTTCAGGATAATTTCATTGTTGATACATGTATCCGAGCACTGAGAAAATGGGTAATTAAATGTGATTTAATTATCATGAATAATATGAATCTGATTCATATTATAAGGAGAGTTATCTTAGATAATTAATTGTGATTTAATTATCAAAGATGTAAATAATGTGAATGTGATTCATATTATTTGGGAACATGAGAATAGAGATCCAAGATGATTAAATGTGATTTAATTATCATGGATATGAATAATGTGGATAGCACTATCCATTTTTATCCTATATTATGAATGTGATTTATAATATATAAGAGAGAGCTATTTGTAATTTACATTTGTTGATTAAATGTTGATGTGAATTGGATTCACATTGAACATTAAATTGAAAATGTAATTCACATTTTATTTTGGATTGTGAATGTGATTCACAATTTTCTAATGGCAAGATTGCAATATTCACAAAATAATTATGAATTATTTTTGTTGAATAATTTACAACAAGTGTTGTTGTAAATCTTGGAGATTTTCATGGAATAATGTAATCTCATGAGATATCATGAGATTACATGGGATTGCAACCAAATCCCATATTATGGAAGGAGGCAATCTTCATTCCATAATCTCCATGCTTGATTGATTTAATTTGTGATTGATTTATATTGATTTATCAATATAGATTAGCCATTAAAAGAAACACAAATCAATGAGAGCCATTGGATTTGTGTTGCCCATGGATTAAGATCCATGGATCCCAAAATATTATAAATAGAAGGGCACCCCTTGCTCTTCAAATGCTAATGAGAAAAACAAGGCTCTCTCCCTCTCTCTTTCTCTCTACACGCCCACTCTTTCTCTGTCTCTCACATGGCTGTCCACCATAGATGTCCTAGAGAGAGTCTCCATCGCCGCAGCGTCGTCGTTATGCTGCCCGACCGTTTGCTCGTGGATCTCCGTCTCCTTCAGTGTACCTCGCTCGTGAAGAAGACGTCGGACCTCGTGTGTCGAGATCAGGAGATTCGTCGCTTAGATCATCAACATGGATTGCGAGGATCATGTGTTTCATCAACACGCTCGCAAGCGTCTCCTCCGTCGGATCAGACTTGAGACAGGAGGTCTCTTCGTTTAGAGACTCGATCGCAACCACGCTTCAAGAGGTAACCCTAATACTTATTTCTGGTTTAGATGAAATGATCCGAGAAGTGTTCTTGGATCATGTGGTTTCAGTGCATGAAAATTTTAATTTCCGCTGCATCGAGCAACTAGTGTGACTAGTCGCTCCCGATCGCATACGATGCGATCCTCACGCTTCCATGATGCGCTTAAGGATCTAACCATATCCTTCAACTTGACCCTAATTTTATTAAACTTAATTAACATATGGAAACATAGAGCCATAATTAATCGTTTCACGCTGTATCAACTCTCTGCCGCTTCAAAAAACTCATCTCTTAATGAGTGGTTTTACATTGAATTGCAACGTTCTTGAGTTCATGTGGAAAGAGGAAATGATGCACATGTGGCGGAACCCAAGCTGTTGTTGCAAATCTTGTGGAGTCGTCATCATGTTGGAGAGGATGATGATCGAAGAACTGATGGGGCACATAGGGAGGCTTCCATGTCGTGGCAGAGATTCTCACCTAGTTGTTGTGTAGGAAAATTTGATGCAGCTTCTTCATAGGTGGAATTATGGAGTTTAGAGAGGCACTGGAAGATAGAAACCACTGGATAATGGTGAGACAAGATGTGGATGAATTAGTTAGCCCATATGTTCTTTTATAGGGAGGTTCAATAGTCCTAATTCTAATGGGACTAGATTGCTTCCTACTCATATTCCAAATGTTATTGCCATAATTTTTGCAAAACGTGTGGAGGGAGAAGAGAAAGGGAGAGAGTTGAGATAAATGTCAATTTTCAATTAACTCTGAATGAATAAGACTTTAGGCTACCATCCCCTTTATATAGGAGTGGAGTTGTTACAAAAATAGAAAGTGAATAAAATTTCAAATCCTTACCATAGTTGATTCTAAATAGACTCTAACCAACTAACTAAATGATTTGAGATCACAAACGATCTTGTTATTTAAAATAAAACTACAACAGACTTGATTAACTCGATCCTAATTTTATTAAACTTAATTAACAGACGGAAAAATAGAGTCCTAATTATTCGTTTCATGCTGCATCAGCCCTCTGCTGCTTTTAAAATCTCATCTCATGATGAGTGGCTTTACCTTGAATTGCAAAGTTACGGAATTTGCTTGGAAAGAAAAATGAAGCGCATGTAGCAGAACCCAAGCCGTTGTTGCAACCCTCGTGGAGTCGTCATCGTGTCGAAGAGGATGATGATCGAAGAACTGATGGGGTGCATATGGAGGATTCCATATCGTGGTAGAGATTATCACCAAGTTGTTGTGTAGGAAAAATTGATGTGGAATCTTCATAGGTGGATTCGTGGAGTATGGAGAGGCCACGAAAGATAGAAACCACTAGATAATAGTGATAGGAGATGGGAATAAAATAGTTAGTCCACATGTTCTTTTATAGGTAGGCTCAATAGTCCTAATTCTAATGGGGCTAGATTGTTGTCCACTCCTATTCCAAATGTTATTGCCATAATTTTTGTCAGGGAGTGTGAGTGCAATTTCCCTACTCCTTCACTTAAATGAAATCACATCTTTCTTTCTTTTCCACCAAAATGTACCTTTGGGTAAAATACCTTCAGAGAGAAGGCCTTCATACTATTTCCCAAAACAAACAATCCCATTTTATTCGGGATTTGATTGCTTGGGAAGGGAGGCTCTCACCACACATTAGGGTTTTCTCAGCTCTTCCAACCCATCGACGGTAGCGGTGATACCACATATGATCCGGGCGACGGTCGTATTTGAGGCGGATATGGGTTGGCATATGGCGACAGAATTCCTAGAGGTCGTACACAAGATGGTGGAAGAAGATGCACCGTGGTGGTGGGGTTAGAGGCAAAGGGGGGTATGGGGTCGGCAAGAGGAGGTGATGGTGATACATTTGCAAAAGGGGGGTGTAGCGATGTTCGGGGAGTTGGTAGATGGGTTGGCGTTGACAGATCAGGGTCCTGCAGTGAGGGTGGGAGCTGTAGCAGGGTGGGGACAACAGGCGCTGGTGTCGGGATTTGTGTCGGGGGTGGGGGAGGTGGGCTGCAATGGTGGCGGGTCTTGTTCGAGGAATGTGTGTAATGGGCTGGGGAAGTTGGCGGAGGTGCTGGGGCCGCTAGAGGGGATGGTGGAGTCGGTTTCACCTGTATCGGTAGATATGAAACATGATGGACATCAAGCATAATGTCATTGATGGATTTTTTTCTTATTTTTATTCTTCTTGGTAATCACTGGAGTTGTGTTGCATGGCTGTGATGTACCCCACAAATTTTTCTTGAATGAATGTATCTTCACTGAACCACGAATGCAACCAATGCTGCATCTTCGAAGTTGATTTGTAAAGATACTCCAGCAACTTTCTCCTCTTATACGGTCATGCATAATTCGAACGACTCTTTTCATACTTTGCTCGCCAATACGGAACATGATCGTCGAGTCGTGGGAACGAATCGATTATCATGCTTTGATACCAATTAATGTAAACTAAAAAGATTCAACGATGAAGAATATTTTTTTATAGGAGAGAGCTTGTCAACCCCTGGAGACAACTGGTGAATGAATGCCACGGACCCAAAGACACGAGGAGTTAGAGAGAAAAACTCCTTGTTAGGAAAAACGAGAGAGAAAGGTATCTTCTCCCACAACACAGACAAGGGCATGCGGTTAATGAGATAACATGCAGTAAGAACCACATCGCCCCAGAACGAATACAAAGCACAACTCTGGATAAGAAGCGTACGAGTGACATCAAGAAGGTGGCCGTGTTTTCTTTCCGCGAAACCATTATGTTGGGACGTGTGGGCACAAGATGTTTGATGACGAATACTATGGGATGAAAGAAACTGAGATAATGTTCGAGTACAGAATTCAAGGGCATTATCAGTTCTCACAATCTTAATTGAGTCAGAAAACACATTCTGCACTTCTTTAATAAACTTCATAATAGTGATGCCCGCTTCAGATTTATTCTTTAACAGAAAGAACCAAGATAAATGACTAAAATCATTGACAACAACTAAATAGAACCTGTGTCCCTGGTGATCGGGAACACGACATGGACCCCAAATATCAATATGAAAAAACTCAAATGGAGAGCTACTGCTCCGACTCTGACGACTAGGGAAGACAAACCGATGATGCTTCTCTAACTGACAAGCTTCACAATCGCACGACGAGCGGGGTGAGATCTGAGAAAGGACTTGATGCAGTTTCTGAGGCGGAAGATGACCAAAGCGCAGATGCCATAAGTAAGGAGAGACAAGTCCGGTGGAATGAGATGATGCGCCAGCATAAGGTGTATGGACCAGTCGATACAACCCGCCTTGCTCACAGCCATGTCCAATCACGTTTCCCATGAGAATGTCATGAAACACAAGAGATGATGGGTCAAATATTGCTCGACAATGTAGATCCTTAGTAATCTGACTAATTGACAGTAAATTCTTTGAGAAATTAGGAGCATGGAGGACATTTTGCAACTGCATAGAAGGTGTTAAGGTGATCTGTCCCTGTCCTGTGATGGGAGAACGACTCCCATCTGCTATGACGACGGTCCTTCCTGGGGAACTTGCCTGTAGGATGTGAGTTGGTGTCTATCTCCACACAAATGATGTGTGGCACCTGAATCTACAATCCATTCTGAGGTACGTGAACCCTGGTAGAAAACAGAAGTATGAGCACTACCTGAGGAACTGGCTTCTACAGTAGCAGCAACGTCTAAGCTGCTCTCTGAAACAGGTGGAGGAGTACTGGCTGGTGGCACGATATCACGTAGACGAGACACTAGGTCATCATATCATGGATCCGACGCTGGCGTAGCACCATGATGCTGGATCTGTTCTGCTGCACGGGCAGATGCTGGGAAACCATGCTTAGAATAGCATGTGTCTTTTGTATGACCCATCCGGCGACAATAAGTGCACTGTAATCCACGACCACGACCAATCCTACCATGTGGTCCTCGTCCACGAAATGAGATGAATTGCCTCTTCCTCTAGAGGCTGCCATAACAGAAGAATTTGGCACGGTAGTACGACTTGAGATGTTGATTCGGCTCAATCGCCGAAAGGCCTCCTCCATGGGAGGAATGGTAGCATCTGCAAGAATCTGAGAAGAAGCCTCCACATACTGTGAGTCAAGAGACGCTAAAAAAAACTCCCACCATCGTAGCATTTCGATATGTCTTCAATTGTTCTGGAGTAGCCGTAAGAGGCATGAAACTGCGAAGCCTCTCAAACATTCCCCTCAATGCAGTGTAGTGAGCATGCAGGAGTCGACCATTCTGCTTTATCGTGAAGATGTTATGCTGGAGCTGTAGGATTTTTGTCTCATTCTTGGCTTGTGAATACGTGGCGACAAGAATATCCCACATGGCTTTGGCAGTAGGTTGATGTAAGACATCATTTGCAATGTCTGGAATCAGAGTACCAGACAACCAGACCTAAGCATATACATCATCAGCCTCCCATGAGGCATACAACCCGGTTTTCTCCTCTGGCTCATCCTCGGTAAGAATATGTTTCTTACCCATCGACTTCATTAGGTTCATGAACTGCATGACCCATAACTCATAGTTGTATCCATCCATCTTCACAATAGGCGCTAGACCTTTGAAGGCGCCTATAGTGGGGATCTCGATCTTGCTTTCTGACATTTTGACTGGAGAAAACTAGGGTTGTAGACAAGATAGTCCTTGGTCTACACTGACATAATTAGGTTTAGTTGCACGTGTGGTCCTCTATGCAACCAAACCCATTAACGTGGAGACGCGGGCAAAAGTCTCCTAGATGATGAAGATACCCTAGGGTTGACCGAACCCTAGGGTGTAGAGCAGCGCGCGAGGCCTAAGAAGGCCAAAGGGAGAGGCGAGCTCCGCTTCGATGACTAGGGCGGCGCACGGGAAGGAGGTTGCGCTCGCGGGGCCGCCGCAGGGTCGAGGAGCGGCACGCGAGGGTCGAGGGCGGCACCGAAGGGGAACGCGAGACCGAGGGGCGACACGTGGGGCCGAAGGCGATGCCGAAAGGCGGCGCGCGCGCGAGAGAGAGGGGCCACGTGCGGGGCTTGGAGGTGGATGGTAGGTTTAGGGTTTGGTACGAGAACTCCGATCTAGGACCGCCGCTCTAATACCATGTTGGGAAAAAATAAGAGTTGTATCTATTCCTTGAGCCCTAGACTCTCTTATATAAGGAGAGGTCTATGAGCAAATTACATATGGTAGAAAAACGAAAAGAACAATAAATAAAAGACAAAAACATAAACTAAACTTCTACAGTAATCATATTTTCCTTATATAAATAACTGATGATTAAACGATGTATGCAAGATATTAATAAAGGACTCATTTCCTTCCCCTCTCAATCCGCCGGATTCGGGAGAGGAGCAGATCCCTCATTTTGCGATATTCAATCCCTCCGATTTCCTCCGATACTTTCTTATTCCTCTCCATTGTTTACATCCTAACACCCACACTGACTCCCCCCCTCCCTTTCTCTTCTATCATCTCTTAATCCATTCATATAAATGCATTAAAGATACACAATAAAAAAGAGAAACTATTCAAGAAATTCTCCACCACACTATCACAAGTAGAATATTCTTCTCAGACAATTGTTTAAGATTGATTTAGCGATCAAGAGGCCAGCTGAATATCTCAAAAGCAAACAGATTTTTTCTAAGGTGTAGCTCACTCAACCCTTTGAGAACTCCAAATACCATTTCATGCTAAGGGTGCCTAAGCTTATGAGGCTTCCTCTTTTCTGTTTTTATTCTATAATGCTTTTGCCATTTTTCTTCTCCCTTCTTTGGGGTCACTTATCTTGAGAGTGTGATGTAGGACAGTGATATTTAAGAAAACAAATTATTTGGAACATCCTGTAACCTAATCTATGATTTCTTATGTCATAAGCGTGTTTCTCTTTGGAATACAATATCTTTGTTATTTCAGATCTGAATCTTGAATTTTCAACAGGCAATATACAGTCTAACACAGGCACAATCTTATTTGGTTTTACGTTTTATTTATTATATTGTGCACATGTTATTGCCTTGTCTACCATGTTATGAGAAAGTGAAGGCCAACTACCCATGGCTTCAACATTTGTGTTACCGCAGGTCTGTTTGACTCTGCACTGACTGTTTAAAGAAGGCATCTTACGTATTTAGCTTCAAATTTGAAAGAGCAAGCCTCATTAAAACAACTGTTGGAGTATATGCAATAGAGGGGTAATTAGATCTCTCCAAGATTCACTACCATCTACTCATGTTTAGATCCACATCTACTATTAGTGGGACTTCGGTTTGTCTATGGGGCAATATAAGAAGCCCTACACCCTTTGTACTCATTCATCGATTGCAATAGACGATCGGACTCTTTGAGGTCTTTTCCCGAGGTTTCATCCTGCTCCTTAGGAGTAGGGTTCCACGTAAAAAAAGATGTTTATGTTTGATTTTTATCTCTAATTATCGATTCACTTCCGTGCTTATTTATTTCAACATGGTTTCATAGCAATCGATTCTTTGGTTTATTCTTTAAGATTTTTATGTTCATATTAGAGCAGTCGATTCTAAGGATTGTTCTTATAGTTTTTTTATGATTTAATTTTTCTGTTCATCAATGAAGGATGCCTCCAACATACGGGTTTCTCCTTGGAACCCTAGATCTATTAAAGAAGGATTAGAGTTCATGCGCCCTTGTGCACCCATCTAGACTGTTGTTTGAAGAAGCAGGCGATGAAACACCCATCCTCATGTGATTATCCCCTATCAGGTTTCAGCCATGCTTAGCCTCAAGTCGGTCCCCGCGCACGACTCATATCTGATGTGTGTCTTCTCCAGCATCACACCTTCATCTCCAAGTGGAGCCCATCCTCTGTTCAAGGCTCCTTTTGGCCCCATCTCTCAAGCGACGGCAACGATCTACCCGTAGATTGTCAAGCATGCACAACTCGAGGCGACGTGCAGGAGGGTATCGTGCACAAGCCATTTGAAGTTGTGGCCTCATCTCCAAGCGTCGCTCCACTACGAGATCACTCCATGCCATGGCAACAGTTCTCTCTTTAAGCGATCTTCATGAGGCAACTCTCGGTGCATCATATCCATGCTTCGTCAGTGTTGGGTTTTCCAAGGAGATGACGATGCCCTTGCTTCCACTCCAACGAGCTATCTCTCAAGGCGATGAAGATACCTTCCTCCTTCCCTCACGCAAATAGCGATGGCGGCATAGATCTTGTGCGCACAGATCTTGGGCAAGCAATCCACCACCGCGTGATGCTGCCTTCTCGCGCCGCCCACCACTTCTTCAAGATCCAAGGTGGTGGCTCCTATCTGGGAGGAAAGCCCCATCGGGGTTGGGGTGGCATTTAACTTGAAGGAGGGGTTCCCATGGGAACCCTAAATAGGAAGGAACCCCCCTTTCATTTTTTAGGACCCAACGGGTTTACTGCCTTAATATGTATAAAAACAACAACAAAAAACAAATGATGGATATCTAAGCCTTTTGGACTTCAGCCCCCCCCCCCCTCCCCCCAAAAAAGGGATGATGCTATTAAGAGCCCAAGTGGGTCGTGAGTTCTTTGATAAAAAAAAGGAGACAAAGGTTTTGGGGAAAAAAATGAAGGTGCTCATACAAAAAAATGAAAAAAAGAGACGACTACAAAAAAGGGAGAATGATTTACATAAAAAAGGAAAAAATGCATGTTATTCATTGTTTCTCCCAACTTGATCATCCACATGTTCTTAGGAGGAGTGAGAGGGCACATTATTCTATTTGAGATGGACCTGCAGGACTTCTACTGGCCATCCATGACTGGCAGACTGACGGTCCAAACTATTATTGCTACCATCTATCTTTATTGAGCATCAACTACTTCATCGGTGTGTCTTTATCCCTGACTACTACTCCGTGTGGGACTTTCTTCTTCTACAATGACTCTGCTCCAGACATGACCTGATATTGCAACGACTACTAGGTGCACGACTAAGGCTCTTTCCAGATGACTTGAAAGTCCTAGATCCATCCTCAAGAAAGGTCTTCTATCAACAACGGTTTTTCAAACGGGGTGTCTTATCCATGTCTTTCAGATGAAAGATGTGTTGTATATTTTTCTTTTGTTGTAAGCTGCAACTTTCTTAGCTCCAGTTTGAGGGGGAGTGTTGGCAATATGTAATAGAGGGGATATATAAGAATCCAATTACTACCCATTCATGTCTAGTCTCGTAGCTATTATCAGTGGGAATTTGGTCTGTCTCTGAGGCTATATAAGAATCCCCACACTCCATGTACTCAATAAGAGATTGCAATTTAGATGATCCGGCCCCTTGAGGCCTTCTCATATGGTTTCTTCATGATATTTGTCTTTTATACCATCCTTAATCTTTTTGCGATAGATCTATGACTTGTGGACCATATGAGATTGGGATAATCTTGTTTAGGATCATCCATTGCAAGTAATATTTTTTTAAATTTGAATGTTTTTTCATTTTTGACTTGATTAGGATTGTCTGCTGCAAATAAAATTTCATTTTATTTTGACGCTATTACATTTTTGTTACTGGTGCTTCAATCACTTGCATTATGATGGAGTTGATATTAGCTGCCACAAATTGGTATGGCTTTACCCAATTTGTTTGAAGAAGGAATTGTGACACGTGAGGACTTATTTGTCATCTCTAAATTATGGTTTGCTGCGCATTCTCTGAACTATATCCATTGCTTCAAATTTTTGTAGGCATCTAGCCTCCTTTTGTCTCTTTGGAAAGCTGTTAGTCTTTATCCCTATAAGAGGAAAACATCTCAAGGGTGATAAATAAATTGAATTTCAGGTCAGGTGATCATGCACCAGAAGATGTCTCCAAGGCACTAGATCTAACACTGCAAGAACTACAACTTGACTATTTTGGAAGGGTGATAAATAAATTGAATTTCAGGTCAGGTGATCATCCACCAGAAGATGTCCCCAAGGCACTAGATCTAACACTTAAAGAACTACAACTTTACTATTTTGGAAGGGTGATAAATAAATTGAATTTCAGGTCAGGTGATCATGCACCAGAAGATGTCCCCAAGGCACTAGATCTAACACTGCAAGAAGTACAACTTGACTATTTTGGAAGGGTGATAAATAAATTGAATTTCAGGTCAGGTGATCATGCACCAGAAGATATCCCCAAGGCACTAGATCTAACACTGCAAGAACTAACTTGACTATTTTGAAAGGGTAATAAATAAATTGAATTTCAGGTCAGGTGATCATGCACCAGAAGATATCCCCAAGGCACTAGATCTAACACTGCAAGAACTACAACTTGACTATTTTGGAAGGGTGATAAATAAATTGAATTTCTGGTCAGATGATCATGCCCCAGAAGATGTCCCCATGGCACTAGATCTAACCCTGCAATAACTAGGACTTGAATATTTTGGATCTGTACCTGGTGCAACTTGTTGATAAAAGAAATGGTTTCAATGCCCATGATAAAAATTAGTATCTTCACAGATTCTGCAAATTTTGATGACAGTGCCGTGCTGTTTAAGTAAGTTCGCTGTGCCATGGTATTGCATTTACTGTGCAATTGAATAATGTTATTTATTACTTTCTGAATAAAGTTATGAAAATATGAACTAAAACTAATGTGCACAAGAAGAGCATGGTATGTTGATCTAGTTTGGTAAATAAATCTCATTCAAGACATATATAGTTTTCATTGATGCATTATGCATTTTTTTCTATATTACCATAATTGTTCGAGTAAGTGAGCTGTTACTTCGTAGGCCAGTTATTAAAAATAATAGAATAACCATTTTTTTGTTCCGTTTCACTGGTATAAGGATGGGCTCTATGCCACACATGAACTATGAGTGTCAGGAATGTTGGGTTAGCTTTTTAGTGGCTCTTGCTTGTTAAGTTCAATGAGTATAGACAGAACCACAACTTTGGCTTGGTAGTTGGCAGCCATAACAATCTTTGTTTCAGTTGAGCATAGTTTGACTCGTTCAGACATAATTCTATAAAAAATATAATTACAATATATAATGTGCATAATATGTAAATAAAAGATTTATGTAGCAGCGTTGGTATGATGCTTGACTTGAATGTTATACGATGCGGCTGGGAAAATGGAGAAGGATGAGAAGAGAAATTAGATGTGTCATGACTCGCAGGATGAGAGAGGAACTGTACAAGAGGAGAAACCTAGAAAATTAGGGGAATGGGGAGAATTGTGGAGGCGAACCAAAACTCTCAAATTCAATTCATAACAGAACTTTACAATCGCCCACTAACTCTTTTACATAGAGAGGGGTGAATTACAAAATAAAATAAAGAAAAAAACTGACTACCAAATAGACCTTAACCCCCCCCCCCCCCTAAAGTGACTAACTAACACTATGGTTATGTTTGGTAACTGGATTTTGGTTGGGTTGGGGTATCCTCCTATGAATAATAGTTGTTTGGATGGTTGGAAGGTTTGGAGAGGGTTGGAATGATAAATATGATGTGATGTGATATTGATTATGTGTTTTAATAATTATAACATGGTTTTTACCTTACTTTTTTATTTAAACAATTTTAAAAAAAATATTATACCAAAGAAAATGTAGGATCCATACAAGTAATCCCAACCCAGGAATGCATGAATGGAGCTGGGGGTGTCCTAGAATACCCTGGGGTACCCTGGAAACCAAATATGCCCTATCTACCATGAGTGTTGAGCTTACAATCAATCTTAATTTATTATTGTAAATAAAAATGGATGCCTAAATTAAAATTAGGGACGAAAAACTCCACAAAAATAACAACAATGAAGCCTTTTCCCACAATTAAGTAGGGTGGCTACATGGATTTTTTGTTTCCATTCAAATCTATTTTGGACCATTCTCGAGCTTAAACCCAAATAATTAAGATCCCTTCGGATAATCTCATTCCAACACATCTTGGACCTTCCTCGCCCTCCCTTAACCGGTTCAACACTACAAATCTCGCATCTTCTAACCGGTGCATCAATCGAAATCCTTTTCAAATGGCCAAACCATCTTAAGCGATCTTCTCTCATCTTATCTTCTATAGGAGTTGCACCAACATTATTTCAGATCGCATCATTCTGATCCAATCTTTTTGTTTATGACCACACACCCACCTTAGCATTTTCATTTCTGCTACAATCATTCTCTTCACATGCGTATGGTCACAAGCCAATATTATGATCCATAGAGCATAGCAGGTTTTGCGCCTTCTTTGTAATACTTTCCTTTGACTTTCAAAGGGATTTTCTTATCACAAATAACAATTGAGGCCTGGGGCGGACACCTTAGTATGTTCCCCCCCTTTTTGACTAAAAAAGAGAGCAGTAGAGACTCCTCTCCACTTTAGCGAACCTGCATTTGTTCTATGAGTAATATCTCCGTCAACATCCTATTTCAAAATAGATTCCAAGTATATAAAAGAGTCTTTCTTCTGAATGTTATCGTCTCCAATCTTCACCTCGAGTCCTTCACTGTTATTTCCATCAAATGTGCACTCCATATATTCAATCTTAGTTCTACTTATACAAAATCCTTTGAGGCTTGTTTGGTTGTCAGGTTATCCTTGGGGTAACCTATCTTACCTCTACCTACCCCTGCATTCCTGGGTTGGACTTAGTTGTATGGACCCACCGTTTCTTTGTTATAATATATTTTTACCATGTTCAAATAAAAAATTTAACATAAAAATATATTATAATCATAAAAAAGTTAATATAACACGTAATCAATGTGATATCAGATCATTCCAGTTCTCTTCAACTTTCCAAATAGCTACTATTCACAAGCGGTTACTCCATCTCAACCCAACCCTGTTACCAAACATGCCCTTAGTCTTAGTCCCTACTTAAACTACAATTTATCAAAATTCCTAATCGGTGCAAGAAGACCCTTTACTTCTTTAAATTATGACAAAATCCTAGTTGACCCATCAAATTGGGTCTGATTGCATCATTACGAGTCCTTGGTATGACCCTTAGCCTCCAACAATTTTTCCTTTACATTCATATTTGGGATTCAATTGCTTCTCTTTTCATTGCTTTGTGTCTATTTAGTCTGACATCATATGGTTACGAGAAAATATCCACCCCCTTCTCTATAAGAGCAAACTAGCAGAAAGCCCGTGCCCTGCACGGGAAAAGTTGTTTTAAACCTTACAATATCTCCAGAATAGATAGCATAAAGCCGATACTTAGACATACCCTCTCTAATTGTATTTGTACAAATGCCGCATTATAAGTTACAAAATCCACAGGTGATACACCGACAGATGTTCAAATGTCATACAAAATAGTAATAACTAATAAATCAAGAAAAGGAGTATTGCTATTAAAATAATAAAAAAAAGATGGAAGAAAAGATTAAAGAAAACATTTTAGACTTATGGCATCTTTATATTTGACAAAAATAGTAAAACCTAGACTGCTTTTTTATAATTATGCATATTTAATAATGTAAACAAAGAATGAAAATATTTGTCGGACAAAAAACATAACATCATACAAGAAAACTAATACATGAAAATATGTTGCGGTTGTCCCCATTCTTTAATCAAAACACCAATATTTAAAAGCATGGTATGCAGTCAGTATCACATTACGTATGCAATCATAAATTGTCTGTTTACCATCCTTATTGAGTGCAAGATTTTCATTTTAGCATTCAATGTACAATTGACATAAGCCTAGTAAGATAAGAATTCTCGGTAAAAGTGTCGACGTAATCATGAGAATGGTGGTTTCCAAGCCTCGTATAGCCGATAGAAACCTGATCTGAAATTAAGAGAAGTTATCATGCAAATGTTTTATCCCCCGTTTTCTCACGGTTTTCAAATCCCATCGCTCCCATCTAATGAATGATGGTTTACGGGATGATTTCCATGAGATTCAAAACCAAGCTACGCGATATAACATAGGGAAAATGCACCCTTTTATGGAGAAAAGAGAAAATTCTTTATTTTAAAAATGCCATACCGAACTGAATGAAACCCAACTCTACCAAGAAATGGAATGAGACCTACAAATCCGATTGAATTTCGCAGAAACTACTGGTTCATAAATTTTGTCTGGTAAAAGCACATGAATTGTGTAATTGCAAATCTCCAATGACTATATAGAATGGATAAATTATTCTTATTTTTTTCAGTTAATAATAAGTTATAATATGAAACTTATTTTATAAGAAGCATGAGTCATGTAAATTAATAATAGAAACATCAATTATTTAAAAGAAAAGGTTTGAAATTTTTAATGTAATGAGGTAACATGTGAGTATTGGCAAATGATGTTCATAAATTATTGTTCGTGGGTAGTTTTTGTCTCTCCAGGCTAAACAACTCAACAAAATTATTTAAACATAAATTTAAATATTATATTCTATTAATCAACAGTTAGAAAATCCCTTGTCCGTAAAATATTACTACCAAACCAAACAAATTGACGTCCTAAGCGAACTATAAAATAACTATGCGTTATGTGTGAAATATTGGATTGAAATAATGAATAGAGGACATTTTCTTAGTTTTCTATGTAAAGAAAATGTCTACCATAGTAATTATTGGTTTTTTATGCATTCTAAGGAAGCTACCATAGTAGAGATGGTTAGTGGTTTTAATGGTAAATTTTGTGACTTATTGGTTGTGGAAAGTGATGAGCTTTTTATTTGGAGGAATAATGTGGTGGGGTAGCAAATATTACGCAGATTCAAGGTACGAAGGCAGTAGGAATTTTTATCATCAAGTATTATTATAAAGGTCCAAATCGATCTTAATAGTACATGGATCATAGTTTTAATTAGTAGAAATATTGAACCCTACTAAAAGATCTTCAAGTCAACAACTCTTCAGTTATCAAATCTCCCTTATTGTTACACTTATTCAGCGTGATAGTTACATAACTTAAGCTTAAGAGTAATCATGTTTTCTTAAGACCTTCACTTATATATGTGTTTTTTTTAAAAAAAATTGCAGATTGTTGTAGCTCATTTCATGCCCTTAGAGAAGGCAGTTCAACCATGGAAGGAAATATCGTGATATATCGGTGATATATCACCGATATATCGATATCAACATGGGACCGATATGAGCACCGATATGGCGATATATCCCGATTTTCAGACATTTTCTTCACAAAGGCTCGTCGATATGGGCGATATTTCGGCGATATATCGTCGAAATATCGTTGATATATCATATCAATACGATATCGAAACGATATCGATATCGGTACGACCTTCCATGAGTTCAACTCCTTGGAGTTTCATAATAATAATTATGCCTCTCTCCTCATCTCAATTAAAAAATGGATGAGAGCGTTCGCATATGAGGCATTATCTCCCCTATTTTCAACAAATATTCTCAAACATAGTCAGATAGGTAGAAGATCCTTAAAAGTTAGCCTAGATTTTAAAATTGAGCATCATTTTTGGAAAGAAGTTATTTCATCTTTTATCGGATATAGATTGTGTTCGACTATAATTTTGTTATTAATTTTTCAAGGTGGAGAAGAATAAAAACCTTGTATTAGTGTAATCAGACAATCTACCCCTCTAAACATAGAAAGTGGAGTAGTTGACATCATTTTTGTTTTCGCATTATTTAAGGAAAATTAATTGTATGATATTACCTCGCGGCTACACAATAATGATTGACACGGTCATACTCACAAAAATATATAAAAAATATCTTTATTTTCTTGTTAAAGTATATGAAAATTATAATATTATGGCGTGTCATTCTTTTACTTTTACTTGCTTGTTTTTTTTTCTCAAATTGGCTTTCTGTGCATGTGCATCTCTACAATACGGATGGTTACTTGGGGTGAGGGAATTCATTTTATTCAGATCGCCTAGTCACCTGTATAACATAAATGAGAAGTTCTCTCACAAAATCGATATGATTTTCTGGCTCTCGAAGAGGAGCTACCTCCACTTTTTCAAGGACATCCACAACTTCAGTAAAAAGAATTAATAAAGCCGTCAATTCTGGAGGTTCTTCAAAAGAATTGCATGAAACTTGGCCATTACACACCAGAGATGTCGTCAAGGCGATTGCTAGGCATGGGATGAAAGGTGAAGAAAGAGCAACATTTTTCTATTTATTCACTAAGTGTAATATACGTTTATTATGGTAGGTCACTGGTAAATCACTCGTCGCAATCGAACCCCTCAATGCATTCTCCTTCGCCTTTTCCCAAACCACCATGACCGCCTCATTCCAATCACAATGAAATTCAGAGTCGATGAAAGAGCCGCGCTAGAAGTAACACCAAAAGTAGCTGGAGCTTCCTCTTCATCACAGAAGAGAACGTAGAGATCAGTGTAGAGTGGGAGAAGACCTACACGCCGATGCATTCTTTGTAGAAGATGTGGGAGCAACCACGAAGGACACGGCCATTGTCTTCGAAGTCGCAGAAGGAGCTGACGCACTCGTCGGAGCCGGAGAAGAAGAGGACATGGAACATGAGAGGATGGCGGGTCGAGAACTCTGTCAGACGTGTAGGTGGGAGGAGGATGAAAGTAGCGAGTGGCTGTTTCGGTAGCAAGACCGACGAAGGATGATGCGGCAACAGCGAAGACGAAGCCGTAGTAGGCAATGAGTGGCAATGATGGACATATAAAGAAATAACACGTGTTAAGTAATGGAATTAGCAAGGGCGAAATTGGAAGGAGAATTAAGTGGCGGGGGTAAAAATGGAATGTATTGGGCAAAAACTAATAGGTGGGGGCTGCACGCCCCTCCTTAATATATAGTAATGGAATGGATGGGGTTTACTTGTTGAGCACATCAACCAATTGTGTACAAGTGCTCAGCATGTACAAAGACTTTATATATGGGATGAGTTTAGCTTGATCGCAACTGAGCCACACATTAGTCCTAGCTCGAGTTTGAGCTTCGATGTGCTTGATGACTCTGAATTGAGGTCGATTTGACTCACATAACTCGATAGACACCCATAATATAAGCTATGCTCAATATTGGTCTTCTGAACATATTTGATGGACCTCGAGTAGAGCTATTATTAAGGAAAATTGACCAAATTGGGGTTGATCGCAATTGGATGCAATGTATAACCATCTAAATGTTCATTTTTATGGTTATAGTAGTGACTACCCCTTTTTGGTCTTGAATTTTTCCAGTAACTGTATAGGGATACTATCTCTCATGTAGCCTTTCCACAGTTAGAAAGATATTGGCTCTCTTATCGTTATTTGATATTTTCCGAACCTAAAACTGAGCTGTTATTAAGAAAATTGGCTCTGGAAAGTGGAAACTCTTTATCGTTGCTTTCTTCAAAATGCAATCATCTACGTATTATTTGAAATGTCCCGATTTGAGCATGAGCATGGCATCTAATATTGCTGAAATTCGATCGAGTTTCGATTTCGACATGTCATCGAAATATGACAAAAAATAGTCAGTATTTTAGGCTGTAGGGGTGTCCATTGAAGAAAATGGGATCGAAATGACCGAAATTTCGAGTATGAGCCCAATTGCTATCGACGACAACCATATGACATGCTTGCCGAGGAGAATTTCCCACCTCTTTTGATCTATTCTCACATTTTATGAAATTTCCGCAAGGGAAATATATCGGGAAATTAGATTCTTTATCATTTCCAACATCCATGGTGTCGCATTCTTTATCATTTCCAAATCTGGTCAACTTTATTATCGTCCTTTTTTTAAAAATGCAAACATCTGCATCTCAAAAGGCCCTTGTGATCTTTATCAGTCTGGCATGAGATTCATATGTTGCAGCTGGGCATAAGTTCGCTATTTTTATGCTTTCTTCGATAAAATATGGATGATTACCCGAGATGGAGCATGATCTCTTTGAAACAAGTAACCAAGGTAAGCCACATGGTCAGTAATACGGCTTAATGCAATTAGCCCGAGGCATAAATTCATGTTAGTGCATAGCAGGCTTGAATGTCTCCCATTTCGCATCACTCAGTCACCGCTAAGAAGTTCTATTGGCTGGAGGTGGACGAAGTTGATGGAAATTCACTACTCCAGCCGAGACAGATTGTTGACCATTTTGGTTTTTCATGCCCTTTTTGCTGTTTTCTTTTCTCCACGAACTAACAATACTTCACATGTTTGTCTTGAAGATCCAATGGCCTTTCCGGGTGAAAAAAAGGAACTGTATGATTCCTTAGCCCACCTGACATTCCTAGCATATGGAGTGCGATGGAGAAACTGTATGATTCTGCCAAGGCCCGAGGTTTTGGAGTCAGCAAATTTTCTTCCAAGAAGCTTCATGATCTGCTGGCAGTTGCTCATGTATCACTGACTGTGGATCAGGTGGAATGCTATCCACTTTGGGATCAGACTAAACTTCTATCCTTCTGTAAATCCAAGGGCATTTATCTTTCAACATGTTCATGATTACTTCATTTGACTGTTATCTCAGTCAAAATTTAGATCTGTGTTTATAATGTCTTCTCATACACTAACAATTTCTTCATCCAGTTTCTCCTTTGAATTTGCTTTTATGTGTTTGTGCTTTACTTACGCTTTGCGGTAGAGCCTTCTCCCACTTAAAGTAGAGTCAGCTGTATGGATTCTTGCTCAAATCCATGTTGAAAGATCCGGCTATTTTTTACGCTAGCTTTTGGCTACCTAACGTAACTCCACGAGGGGGGATTTGAACTTTGGTATTTTGGGTAGTAGGTGCACTGCACTACCACCGGATTGCTGATGAAAAATAAAACTTGCTGGCTGTCTTACAGGGTTATTCTTTCTTGGGATCCCCAGGCACGGTATGGATCAACGGCAATATCCTGAGAAATCAAATTGTTACAATGGTTGCAGAAAAACTGGGAGGGACTCCTGCACAGGTTGCCCTTAGATGGAGAATCCAAATGGGACACATTTTACTTCCAAAAGTCAGCAACGCAGCAAGAGTTAAATATATCTTGGACATTTTTGGCTGGTCCATTCCAGAAGAGCTTTTTGCCCAGTTCTCAGAAATTGAACAGGCATGCACCTTATCCTACTTCAATAGATGTTTGCGGTAATATTGTAAAAGTCATCTGACTGGTCTCATTAGTAGGTCCGACTAGTTTAGTCAGTGGGATTGCCGATCGAGTATTGACTAATTTTTTGACTAAGCTCATTAGTCGACCAATTTTTGATTGGAGATACCATATTTTTTTATTTTTTAAAGCAAATTATTCTAATACGATGAATGTTTTATTTAAATTCAGTTACTTCTTTTATTTCATTATGATAGTATAAAAAATATATAAATTTATGTAAATATATAAGGATATATGTATAAAAATAATTTATATATTTAAAAATTTAAAGCCGATTAAATGCCGACTAAATCTGATTAATAGCCGGACTACTGAGTAACCTTTAGTTAGTGATCCAGCCGACTGAGTACCGATACCGACTTTTGCAACCTTGATTTGCACTTACTTTTATAAAGAAATTTGATGTGTTATTTTGAGTTGGAGTTGGTTACGTTTTAACCTGTCATCTCATTGTCTGTGATGCTTCCCATTTTTTAGATTTTTAATTTTATGTTGCATTTAAAAAATACTAATTACTGTTTTCTTAAATACTTTTCATAAGCTCAACGGAGGGGCTCGATCACTGCACCATCGATCACAATGTGCATTTTGGAGTGTGAGAGCTGGATTGTATGCCTTTTCTCCATAAATTTTAAAGACAGTAATGCACGATCCAGTCAAATTGCTATGGAATTAAAACACTTGTTGGAAGTTGGCTTTTTTCTCTCTGTTTGGAAATCACTATATTTGACGAAACTTTCTTTTTTATTGTTAAATTTGAATGTCTGTGAACATAATGTCATTTGTTAAAGATATGCTAGATATTTTGAAAAAAAATATGTTCTGATTTTGCTTATTCTACATAATTACTACCACATGTTACCACATGTTACATCGGAAGCATCACTACCACAACTATGCTAGTAGTAGGTGGTGTGATTGCGGAATTCGAGCAAAATTACGGACATCATGGATCTACAACAATCTCGACCATTGATTTTATGGTTGTGTCAATTTTGAAAACAGGAGATGTGATTATTTTTAATGGTTTGATCTTCCTATTTACAATTGGGGAAAGGAGGTCATAATCGGCTTACTTTGAAAGAATATCGAACTATCACATGACAATGATGAAGCTAAATTCGATCTCGATGAGAAGAATTATGATGAGGCAAAGTTGCGTGCAAATACCAAATGTTGCAGTCCTAAATTCTTATGCTTTAATGTGAATGAGCATATGTTCCATCGCTTACTTTATATGAAATTTGTGA
Source organism: Ottelia alismoides (assembly GCA_037367405.1). NCBI lineage: Eukaryota > Viridiplantae > Streptophyta > Magnoliopsida > Alismatales > Hydrocharitaceae > Ottelia > Ottelia alismoides. Next base: position 233,473 of record JAZKJV010001362.1, on the reverse strand, counting down.
GAACTTTAATATAGTAGACAATTTGCCTCACCTTACATGGAATTCATGCTTAATTTTTTTTAAAAAGTATGTTAGATTCTTATAAGCAAGGGATCATTAAATGATAAATGTTTTTCCTTGTTGCAAACTATACCAATTTTTGGTTGTCTATAGACAGCTATTTCTCTGATACTCGGAATATGAGACACAAATTGCTATGAATTATAACTCGTCATTTACTATTTTCAAAAATTAGGACGGATAGGAAGGATCCTTCCATCATAAAAGGAGGTTAAAAAAAGGCTACAATAAATGTGTCAACATGTTCTAGCATTAATACCAATAACACAAATACATATATGCTTGTAATGTACACAAAAAAGTCGTTGTCGTCATGAAGATCAAAAAAGCTGCATAAATTGAGATATATTGTCATCAACATCCCTTCAATCCAAAAATATCGTCACCAAATGGTGTCCATCTTTGTCTGATCTTTTGCACACATACAAATGAAAATCATATGAGTGTAGTGGAATGAAATGAATGTCAAGCAAAGAAACATTGACTCCATTTCAGTACATCAACATTAAATGGATTACCAAACGAGATCAAAATATTTTCATGAATCTCCATTTGGATACTATTGATCGCCTCTTCCCCTAAAGATCAAACATTAAACTATGTTATTACTAGGAATTGGAACAATGGATGTAAAAGCAATACTAGATAGAAATCACACTTTGAAGCTGTTCCAACACCATTTGATTTGTCTCATGACCAAATCTTGGATTTCTTCTGACCTTGTGACCATCCTCTTAGGCCTTGTAACCCGCTTTTTATGCTCACCCATTTTCTTCTTATTAGTCTAGGGGGTACCTTTGCATGTTCTTGCATTATGTCCAAAGTCCTATAAAGCCTACACCTTGAAGTGTGATATGTATTTCGTATCTGATATGGATTCACTGCCTCATCGTGTGCCCTTCTTCATTTTTTCTTTGGCCTGCTTGGAGCTTTCAATCTTTGAGGTTGTATAATAGTATTGAGACTTGTTATTGGCCATTGAGTGGAATCGAGAACAAGCATAACTATATTTTTGTAACACTTCATGTAAGTGTTCTTCAAATAGTAATGGCAGACATATGATTGTGGAATCTCCTTGCATGCATAAATACTAGCTACACTATGGGGACATGGTATTCCTATCAAGTCCCATTCATGACATCCACATGAATTCACAATAAGATCAACTTAAAATATTTGTCCTTGTATTGCACCTAAAATGTGTGTTGGCCAGCATACTACACTTCACAAGAACTTGACTCTGTTTTGCAAAAATCAAGCTTTAATTAAATGACGGGGCAATCACACCTTGGTAAGATGACATGTTGTCTCTTCTTTCTTGCATTAGTTCCTTACAAATTCAAGCAAACTGATTATGAATTTGTCCCTTGCTGATAAGATCATTTTGTTCCAAGACTCACAAGGATCATTAAGTACTATATCACACTTTGAGAAGCGGTGAAACATTAAGCGTGACCACAATCATGTGTCTTCATGTCTAAGCTATTGGAATGCCTCTGCACCATCTATTTTTTTCTTCCTGTATCTTTCATAGAGCACATTCGAAATTAAATGTAGTATGCTCTAGCTGCACTCCAGAAAGTTTATTCATTACCACACCCTTGAACTTTTTTTTTGAATTCTCGTATAAATGTCTCCCACACAAACGATGCTCTGCTCCCAAAAGAAATTCTTCTCAAAATATCTCCACAAGTCCCTACAAAATTTCATGAAAGTTATCGTAAAAAAGTAGTTGAAGAGTACAACAAAAGGAAACTTTGCAATTTTCATAAAGTTTGTATTTCAAAGGAATAACAAGAGCACCTTTTGTCTGTCTGAAATGAACGGACATTTCTTCTCTTTAACATATCCAATCATTTCTATTAGGAGCCTTAAAAACCACGACCATGTCTCACGTATTTCTTGTTACACTATAGCAATTACAATTGGATGTAATTGATTGTCTCCATCTCGATCAACTGTGCTCAACAGTTGCCTCCATAAGAACCTTTGAGGTGGCAACCGTCAAGGACAATGAATGGTATACATCCCGCTAAGATCATGTGCAATTGGTTCAAGGCATACACATACGCATCTAAACCTTGATTGGCTCGAAGCACTTCACCAACAATGTCTATGATCACCTACTACCCCACCATCGTCATGTTAAGAATATTCACATAGTCCCAAAGCTTTGCATATTGGTTCTCGTGGTCACCAATGATGAATCTACGTTTCATCATCTTTATTATATCATTTTGGCCTTGAAAATCCTAGTAAATGCGTGTAAATAGTGTTAATTTAGGTATTTTATCATTCATGCATCATTGTGTAAATAGTGTATAAAATGCATTTTTTAAAGCCAAAATTATAGAATAAAAAAAGAAAAGAAAATAATAAAATATTGCAAATATTTTATGACCCGAAACCCCGAGACCTAGAATTCTTGACGACTAGGTCGATAAGGAATAAAGTAGGGGGAGATAAGGGCTAAAATACAATAAAAATCCCTTTATTTAATTCATTCTTTATTTATTTTGGGACATATTTTTAGTTCCACTTTTTATACTCCAAATAAAGAAACTTTGAACATAAAAGTTGTATATAATTAAATATAGAAAAATAAAAAAATGATTTCATACAAAAATAATGTACAGATAAAAAGTTATACTCTGAATAAGTTTCAAGAATCCCAACTTCCCAGACCTGTATCTCTCAAATAAAAACTCAAAATGTATCAAAATCACCTTTGTATATAGCTTTTAACAAGATATTTAATAAAGGTGGTTTCATATTTTTCGAAGTTACGATTTGAAAGTAGAGTTTTAGACCCCTATTTAATACATATACCGATTAAAATATTCATTTTATTTACTATTCATTATTTTTGTAATTTTATATTTTTATAATTTTCTAAATATTATTTATAATGTATATGTATATTAAAACAGGAATAAAACATAAAGAAAACATAAAAATAAAATACTTGTACACAACACCTAGATGAATTACCTATGTCTATACATATGTAGATTATATATCTATTTATTTACTTGTACAAAATACATCAGAAAAATAAAATAAAAATATATTAAAGTGTATAAAATTAATTTATAAATTTATAAAATAATAAACAAAAAAAATAAAATTTAATATAAAAAATAAAAATAGAATATTAAAATATATAGATGAATATACTTGTATATCACCTATAAAAGGTAACGTGTAATTTTATACCTCTAAAAAATAAATAAAAATCATAATAAAATAATTCATAAATAAATATTATTCATTTAATAACCTAAAATTAATAAAATCATTTATTATGTTAATCAAATTAATAAAAATCTTTGCCAACGAATTTTCTGGTTGGTCCACGTGGACCAACCAGAATCCTTCGTTGGTTGAACTCGGTCATCTCTCTGACCGAGGTCTGGCTCCTGTCAGACTATGATTTTTTTGACATTTTTTCAAATTTTTGGAGAACGCATCTTTCACCATCTCGTGATGAAGTCTTCACGACTTTTCATCCCCATTGATCGAGGATACACACCCATGGATCTTCTCGGGCTGTGGATCGTCGAGTCGACCGCCAAGCCTCATTCTTTGGAGCCTCGTCACCATCCCATTCAAAAACCCCTCTCCACCTCTTTTGAAAATTGAACCCCTTTTGGCCCTTGCTTTGGCTCTCGATGGCGTGCTCCGGATTGATCTCGGTGACAGGGAGACCTCCATCGGCCCAAGCGAGGCCGGCTAAAGGCCAAGGGTGTGTTCCACCTTCATCTCCGACCCTTGATCGTGAGGTCCATCTCGAGCATATCAGCCATTGAGGTTCGCTTTTATTTATTTTTCTCGCATTTTCTTTTACTAGCCTTAGCTTTAGGAACCTAATCCCACCTTTGTCTTCGATCCAGATCCCCTCGTTCACCTCCGCCACCATCTCGCCGGAGCAAGCTCCGACGAGCCCCTTTCTTGCCATTCTCTGCCTCAATCCACACCCAGGAGGAGCGAGGCACTTTGCCCTCACCCTCCTTAACACATCTTGCAGAGGACTGCGAAGCTCACCTGGAGGGCGATTTTATATGCGCTGGAAGCATCTGGGGTCCTCGTCTCGTCTCCGACGTCGCGGGGAAGCCCTGGTGCAACCCTCGCCCTTTTGACGCCCTCAGATGCCAGAGAATCACCGCAGTATCATCGGGGACCCTCTCCGAGCTTCCCAGACGGTCGGAATGGGTCAGGCGAGTGGATTGGAACTCGAATTCTCTGAGTTTTTGAGCTGTTCGTCCTGACCAGTTCTCTACCGTTTGATTTCCGAGTAGCCCCAGATGAAGCAGCAGCCGTTGGATCTCGTTCGTGCCATCCATCAGATCGTCAAGGGAGCATCTAATCTCTGCCGTCAAAATGAAGGGGTATCACGCGTTACGGGCGCACCACGTGTCCAAGTGACGGTCATCAACCATCTGATCCGCTCGAGCATGGGTATTTTGCAAATCCTAACCCGACCATTTTTGTAATTAATAATTAGTATATAAACTTTCATCTGTCGTTTTATATATTTTGTCAAATTTGCAGAACCACCCCCCAAAGGTTTCTATATTACGTTTAGGTCTTGGCCACGTCACCTCACGTGACTGGTGCACGTGAGGTGTGACATTTTGTAGTCAGGCCCCTGATAGTTCTGTTATTTCGTGCTAGTCCAGAAACTATTCTCTAACGTTGTAATATTTTTGGACAAATTGCATTTTGGCCCCCCCAGATTTGGGAAATTACATTTAGGTCCCTGCCAGGCATGTTGCAGTCACGTTCGGGCTTGGTAACTTTGCAGGAAAGCCCCTGGGGTTTGGCGATTTATAATTGGTCTGGAAATATTTTTATTGCATTATATTTTTCTGGAAAATTTGCACTTTGGCCTTGAGGGTTCCACTTATTTACAAAATTGCCCTTGCTAATAGTGTAGTTGCTCTTTGTTGATTTTATTTATTTCATACGTCTGTAAAATTTGAAAAATCACCAAAAAATTATTATAGCTTCCTGTTGCATTGATCTATCACTCTAAGTTTTATTTTGCATTTTTGTTGCAGTTTATTATTTATAAAATTAAAAAACATGCATTTTCATCACTGTTTGCATTCGAAAATACATAAAAATTATAAAAACTTTTTAAAAAAATTCAAAAAAATTACATTTCGTGTGTCCTAGCATCTTTTAGCTTCAGACTAAAAATCACTAAAAAAATACAAAAGAAAACTCATAAAAATTACAAAACCCCAAAACCTTTATAAGAATATTAAAAATTCGTAAAAAACCTAAAAATCCATTTTCTATCTTTGAATTTCCATTATCTTAATATATTTTTTTTCAATTAATTTGGAGAATTTTGGTTGCTGTTTGATATTTTTCATCTCCATTTTAATTTCGATCATCAATTTTATTCATTGTTTTTAGTATTTTTGACTTTAAAAATACCAAAAAATTAGAAAAATATAAAAAAAAATAAAAAAAACATTAGAAAAATATAAAAAAACAATTTATTTGTTGTATTTTGAACAATTTTTACCTATTTATCTATCTCTCTTATATATATTGTATATATACTCCTTATATAGTTTATATCTTTATTCAAAGAAAAAGAAAATATAAAAATATAAAATATAAAAAGAAAAATACAAAATCAGTAAATTAAAAATAAAAATATAATTATAAAAAATCAAAAATTAAATAAAAAATATAAAATTAAAACCCACAAAAACATAGCACTTGTATAGACAAATTAATCACATTCAATTTTGTGCATTGAATTACCCCGATCTACCTGCATGCTTCCTTTGTTCGATATCTACATACTTGCTGCTATACACATCTTTTATGTAGAGTTATAATAAATTTTAACTCCCCATCGCTTTTCATTATTTGATCTTTGTTGTGGGTTAATTGTTGTTTGAATAGGGATTTCTTGCGGGTCGCAACAGCGACTGCGTCTCCGCCTTGTGTGAGACGTATGTTAGACCTGTGAAAAATCGCTTTCAAAAAACACCAATCATGTCCAAGGCTAATTTCTTTGCCACTTATGCTTTCATCTTAGAAACGAAGATCATATGTCATGATGAACACCATTTTGAATGGAAACAACTTTGCATTCAGGATCATCTCGGACGAGATCTATGTACTTCTTTGCCAACCATTCCGAAGTCACGAGATGATTAGCAAAGTTTCGTATACAAATATGGTCCCCTTGAAATCTATTGATCACAAAAGTCTTCACGTGAGTTTCCTTTGAAGCATGCAACCTGTACGAGCAATTAGCCTCCTTACAAATGACCAAAACTATTTCTTGACAATTTTTTCACAAACTTCACTTCATATCCTGATAGAATGTTGTCTTGCCTAACAACATACATGAGTTTCTCTGTGCCTGCAAATCCCAAACCAATACCAAGTTTAGGGTCTTAAATTTCATCCTCATTAAATTCTTTGCATCTTGGATCAAATGTATCTGCTTTTGCATCATACGTTAGATGTGTTTAACTTGTCGCTAGGCAGGTTATGGTCTCCAACATTATTGAAATTTAGACAAGAGTCTCCATCCAAACAGACTGTAAGGTTCTTAAGCATTGCATCATGCTTAAGAGGAGCTTCAACATCATCATTTGTAAGACTATTTAAATATAGAGAGTCGCTCTCATCATATGAGCAAACAAAATGTTCATAATCAGAATCTAATGAAGTTTGCATTACATCACATTTTTCCACGTCCAAGGTAATTTGTGATACATTCTCCATGGCATTCTTGACCCTCATGTCCGCTTCAACATTCTCCACAAAGAAAGTCATGATATCATTGTCCTTGCATGTCGAGAACATCTCCAACACATAGTAATCAATGAATATAGCGATTATTTCAGTCCTTGTCTCACTGTCTACCTTATACCACAGTCTGTATATTTCATGTTCAATAGCCGAATCACTCAAAAAAACATAAATCTCCAAAATGACATTTTATCAGGATCAATGTTAGACACGCAATTGATCGATTCAATCGCATAGATATTTCGTGCACGATCAATGCTGTCGAAGTGATCGATCTCCAAAGAAAATAACTTATCCATATTTGAAAATTGTGAACATGTATTAAAATTTGAATAAATAATAAGACATAAAATTATTGTAAATAGAATAAATTAGAATATGAATCATAGATTTCCTTAATTAAAGATGTACAATTTTCGGTGGAAATCTCAAATCATGATCCCAATCATGAAAATTCTTTTCGAAAATATTCCCCTCCCAACTTTGTTTTCCTTTCCAATAGACTGAGAAAGCTCGTTCAATGATTAGGTATCTCATAGAAATAAAACATTATTTCAAAGGGGTTAAGGTAATAATATGTCTTCATTTTCATCTATGGTTAAGGTAATATCTTTTCATTTTCATCTCAACAGGTTTAAGGTAATAAAACTGGCAACCAAGGCATGTTTATTAGTAAACTAGATGGGAACTGATAGGAACTTTTTCCTTAGTTTATTAGTTAACAAGTTTTGATTTCTTGCAATTTTACTCTAGGAATAGACATTATTAACTAATCTTAATTGAGCATTTGCATGGCATGATAAAGGTTGTAAAGACGATCTCAACACCTCCCCAGAAGCCACCAATGAACCCTGTAAAGCCTGGGAAGATAACCATGGTGTCGGCAGTTCGAATAGAATGTAACTTACTGATCAGGTCTGCAGGATTGAAGTCATACTTATAGTTCAAGGTGGAAGCTGAGCACATTATATATGTCCATCTTCCATGTGAAGAACCTTACCTTTTAATTTGTTGGTTATCAGGCTATAAGCATAAATCTCCAAAATGACATTTTATTAGGATCGATGTTAGACACGCAATTGATTGATTCAATCGCATAGATATTTCGTGCACGATAAATGCTGTCGAAGTGATAGATCTCCAAAGAAAATAACTTATCCATATTTGAAATTTGTGAAAAGCATGCATTAAAATTTGAATAAATAATAGAACGTAACATTATTGTAAATAGAATAAATTAGAATATGAATATTACATTTCCTTACTTAAAGAGATGCAATTTTCGATGGAAATCTCAAATCATGATCCCAATTATGAAAATTCTTTTCGAAAATATTCCCCCATCCCAACTTTGTTTTCCCTTCCAATATATTGAGAAACCTCGTCCAATGATTAGGTATCTCATAGAAATAAAATATTATTTCAATGGGGTTAAGGTAATAATATGTCTTCATTTTCATCTATGGTTAAGGTAATATCTCTTCATTTTCATCTCAACATGTTTAAGGTAATAAAACTGGCAACCAAGGCATGTTTATTAGTAAACTAGATGGGAACTGATAGGAACTTTTTCCTTAGTTTATTAGTAAAGAAGTTTTGATTTCTGGCAATTTTACTCTAGGAATAGACACTATTAACTAATCTTAATTGAGCATTTGCAAGGAATGAGAAAGGTTGTAAAGACGATCTCGGCACCTCCCCAGAAGCCATCAATGAACCCTGTAAAGCCTGGGAAGATAACCATGGTGTCGACAGTTCGAATAGCATGTAACTTACTGATCAGATCTGCATGCTTGAAGTCATACTTATAGTTCAAGGTGGAAGCCGAGCACATTATATATGTCCATATTCTTTGTGGAAAACCTTACCTTTTAATTTGTTGGTTATCATGCTAGAAGCTAATAAGAGATTATTTCTTTCGTCAGTTGTGCAATATACACTACAAGAAAAGACGTGATTGATGTGCACACGCTTAGCTTGCCCTGGGCGATCACATGTGCTCCCCCAACTCTGGGCGAGCACAGGAGGATTACATGTGCTCGCCTAGGCTTCTCGTTGGTTTGAATTATGTGGCGCGGATGTGTGGCATGTGTTTGAAAATATGGGCGAGAACTTGTATTGCACATGCGCTCTCCCGGTAGTGCTTGCTCACTTGAAATTTCATGTGCGGCTCATGCGTGCGTGTTTCAGTATTTGGGCGAGCACCTGCTGGGCCATGGGTGATCACATAAGTGTGCTCACCAGAAGCCTTAAATAGAATGTCGCTTAGTCTCTCCTTCCTCATTTTATCGATATAGATTTATATATTATAATGGAAATAATAATATTACAAAACTATAACATTTAAAATGATGAATATTCTTTTAAATCCCAAAATGTAAAACGCTTTAAATATATTTCAATAAATCAAAAAACTATTGAATTTATTTATTTTTTTATTTAAGTAATTATTATTATATATTAAAATATTAAAGAATAGTAACAATAAGTTAATTATATGTGTAAATTGTATAAATATGAAATTAAGTGAAGGTGTAAATGTGATCAATAGAATGTCAAACCCAAGTGTAGTGTTTGACAAACACCAATATTTCTTCTGTGATAATTTATTATCATATTAACTTCTAAATAATGTAACCAAGTATATCACATTAACTTATAGTTAGATTGATAATAAGGTTAAAACACTAACAACTTATCATTAAATCGCATAAAATCACTCATATATAGTGCGTCCCTCCACACCTAGTGGTATGTGGCCATGCACACCAGGAGGTGTGTGCAACACATTGGAGGATTTCATCACTTCCAGTTGTGTTATATTTTTTTATATTTTGCACAGTACCGTTGGACTCATTTTGGGATGAGATATCCCAATCCAATGGTAGTGGATTTTGATGTTTGTAGGTGGAGAAATCATTTTTTGTAGGTACACTTTCAATAATATTAATTTAAACTCTTTATTAGGCAATAAATTATGATCACACTTATCCATATACCATCGTTCACCAATAAAATATACGTAAATTCCTGTTTAACATAAATGAACAAATATTTCAAGATTGTTTTCTAGTCTCATTTGTAGCACGTACAAATGTACGATGTGAAATGATATTAAAATATTACATTTATGTTGGCTTTCCTTAGTTCAGAGATCCCAGACTAAGGGGGTTCGTAAGGACTTAAACTTACTAAAAGACGATCATTGTCACATGTTGTTTGTTTCTGATAGAAATTCGTCTCCATAACCCCTTCATCTTTGATATGCCAAATCAATCGTAATTTACTATTGAAAAAGTCACTACGATAATTATTTTGAAAGCAAATTACGATTGTTTTTTGAGGTATATTGGAGAGGTGCAATGTTATTCTGTCGAATTTTCCTCGGAAATAAGCAAGCATGTGACAACGATCGTTTTATAGTAAGTTTCAATCCTTATGGACGGGCTCAAGTGATAAAATAATTAACACACTTCTCTTCTCATCTCCTAGAATAAGTATGATAGGTTTCGGCCATCGATGGGTTAGCGTTTAAATTTTCTACATATGTTCTCCGAGATTAAGCCAAAGTTAATTCTTCTCCTCTCATTTGACCGCATGAACTGTTACATTCATGTGATAAAAATGATGAATAGAGAGTAGATGTACAAGCATGTAGTAGATGAACATATTATATATACCTTTCAAAGATGTGTTTAAGAATTTGTAGAATTTGATTACACACAAGGTTCTCATGTTGTGGATTCAAATGGTACTATCTTGTGTCCATGTCAAAATTATTATTTAATGAAGAAGAGTTCTAAGGATGAAAATCAATTGCATCTTTACAAAAATGATTTCATGGAAGGGTATCACATTTGGTGGAGGCATGGTGAGAACTTCAAGGACACGATGAATAAGTCAAAAGAAGCAGACAATATTAACCCATTCGTAGATATGGTTATGGATGTTATGGATCATGTAACACTGCTTGTCTAAATGATGAGGAACCATATGGAGAGTCTGCAGACTTCTACGAGCTGTTGAAAAAATGCAGAAGAGTCATTGTGGTTGGGTTGTAAGACATATTCAAAACTCTCTGTAGTTTCAGATCTTCTATCGATGAAGATGGAGTATAATATGATTGATTGTAATTTTGATGTCATTCTTAAAATTATCAATAAAATATTACCAGAAGATGTTGAATTACCTAGTAATTATTACAAAACCAAAAAGATGATGCGACAGAAGAGTTTAGCGGAAGTTAAAAGAGTCTTGTATAAATCACATATTTTATACTACATTGAACATCAGCATTTGACACATTGTCTGGAATATGATGAGCCAAGATTTTAGGAATCAAATAAGAGTGGCACAAAAAGTTCAAGAAAGATAAATTCTCTAGGTTATTTTTTAATGAATATACTCATCTTGAAGATGTTATAGATGAAGCATTCACACTGACTTATGAACAAATAAATGTAGCAGAAGAAGTCTCAATCATCGAATCGATTCGATTGGCGGATAATGAGGTGTTATGTGTTGATATACAAAATGATGTATTCCACAAATGATGATTCAGATAACTCAGAAATCAATGAAATATGCTTTAATTCACCCGAATCACATTACAGAGATTAACCGTAAGTTCATTACGTTATAGAAGATGACTCAGAAATGTTCATTAATAACTTTGTAATTAACTATTACATCATCATTACAGTCATGGGAGGTTTTGGACGTGGCATCTCTCATGGATCTTAGAGATCCACTCGTCCATCCTCGTCAGACTCACCTTCTTGTAGTAGGCAGCACCCCGCCTATTACTTTAGAGTCATTCCCTGATGAGGCACGACGGTCAAAGCCTACTATGAATCTCTTGATTATCCTCCTCCTCCCGTTTATGGAGGCGTATATGGACAGCCATCTTACACAACCGCTCCTCCTGTATGCTCGGTACTTGTACTAGCACATACCTCAATAGATTCTGGTTCACCTTCTTCTGCACGTCCGAGCATCCACATACCTTTACCTAACGGAGGTGGGTATACTTCGAAGTCCTACCTTTTGTTGGAGATTACTGCAGATGGGAGGTACGATTTTATAAATTTTCTAAATTTAACTTTCATATAAATAAGTCTTCTCATTTTAGCTTTCATGTTATTTGAAAATTTTACAAAATATACATGGATTTTTTGAATAGCAACAAGATGGAAAAGGATATTACCAACCTAATCAAGACACATTTGGATAGCATGCAATTTTGTTGGTGTCACGTTCCTACTACCGAGCCGGAGAATTTATTTGAGATATTTATGGTAAGTATAATGTTTTAGCGCATTCATTTAATTTTGTTGCTACTTTTTAATCTAATATTTTGTAGTACCTTTTTAGAGTAGGTATCGTTTAGTTTTCGATCTGGGAAAAGAAGCTTATAGTCGAGCATTTATTTGTTTGGTGGATAAGAGGATGGGCGATACTATTTTCAAGGCAAGGAGGGACTCGCATGCGAAGATGAGATGCGAGGAAATGAATGCGAAAAATAAATATAGGTGTATATTTATTTATTTTATAAATAAATACATTTTTAATATTTTTTATTAAACTTATTTATTTTAATAACTTATTTTATTTATTTATTTTATTTATTTATAACTTATTTTAAGATACATGAATACATTTTTAATATTTTTTCTGAAGTGATATTTACACTTAAATAAATATAGGTGTATATTGTATATGTATAAGTACATGTATTTCATCTATGTATTTAGTATACATATTTTATTTTAATGTTTTATTTATGGTTTTATTTTAGTTTTAATCTGTACATATATTATAAATAGTATTTAAAAAATTATAAAAATATAAAATTATAAAAATAATAAAGAATAAATAGAATGAATATTTTAATCAGGTATATTGTACAATAGGATTCTAAAACCTAACTTTCACACCATAACTTCAAAAATATGAAACTACTTTCATTAATTAGCTCATTAAAAGTTATATACAATTAAAGGTGATTTTGATATATTTTAAGTTTTTATTCTAGAGATACAGGTTTAGGAAGTTGATATTTTGGAATTTTATTTAGAACATAACTTTTACAATATACATTATTTTTGTATGAAAGTAATTTAGTATTTTTATTTACATTATTATCTACAACTTTCATGTACAGAAACTTGAGGTATAAAAATGAAAAATAAAATAAGTTCAAAAATGAATAAATAATGAATTAATAAATGGGAATTTTATTGTATTATTGGCCCTTATCTCTCTCTACTTTATTCCTTGTCGATCTAGTCATCAAGATGCTTAGGTCTCAAGGTTTAGGATCATAAAATACCTTTGGCATTTTATTAATTTTCTTTTCTTTTCTTTATTCTATAATTTTGGCATTAAAAACATTATTTTATACAATTATACATCAAAGATTGAATGTTAATTTGTACAAATTAAAACTATTTGCATGCATTAACTAGGGTTTTTAAGGCCAAAATGGTAGAATAAAGGTGATGAAATTGAGATTCATCACCCCCTATACTTGCCTTTGCTAGTCCCTAGCAAACACTTATGCAATAAGAGTAGAAAATAAAAACAATGAAAAGAAAAAGAAAGAAAGTGGATTAATTTTAATTCTCAAACTTGTCTTCACAAAATCAAATTTTAGAGCTTAAGTCAGATCTTTGAAATTTTAGTGCGGTCAGAACCTTATTGGGAATCGTATTTGAAACAAAACAATCTTTGAGAATCCCAAAACTCTACTCAAGTCTCGTCAATAGTCAGGTCAGAATACTTCAACACATATGCAAACTTTTATGACTATGAATCTTACTTGCACAATGTATATGATAGTGGCTCCCCTCAACTGAAATGCCAAAGAGACTGATTTCTCTAGTATGACAACCCAATGATTCTCCAATCTAGCAACTCCTTCCTAGAGGAGTGGGTATTTCCTTCTAAGTTCAAGTGACAACCAGCTCAAGAGGAGGGGGTGAAGAGAAGAATGGATGGTAGTCAGTGTAGCTACCTATCCTACGATGCTTGACCAATGTAGTTAAATCATTCAGCTGCAGGCTCACATGATATGACTTTGAAGCTCAAGCTTGCTTATTGACTATATAAATATGTATACTCAGGCAAGCATTTTATTTTCAATCAGGCCTATCCACTTTTTTGGAGTTTTTGCTTTTTTCTTTTTTTGAAAGACTATATACAACAACATTTACATAAGGAGTTTTTCTTCTTGGGATAGTAGAGTATCCCTCTTCTGAAGTATTATTGCAACCCACACTCTCTTCTCTTTAGACGTCACTGCTACTGGATGGGTTGGGATGCACTTCCCTCCCTAGACGAGGACAAATGTTTCCACTTGTGTGCATCTCATACCGGTAAATCCAATCCCCTTACCACTCCAACTCAGTTGAGCCAAGTGAAAGGTGTAGGTGTCCAAGTTAGGTATTATTGGCAAGAGCCGTGTGTGTGCTCTGAAATACTCTACTTAGGCAGTAAAGAATTCATTAAACCAAAACTTGTTATTCTCAAAGAATTAAGTCAACTAGACCCAAAGCACCTCAACTCCAGCTCCTATAAGGTTCATGTGATTAGGTAGATTTAAGGTCAACCAAGCTCAAATCTTCAGATTTTAATTAGATTAGTTACTTTATCAAACTCAATCTAAAAAATGTGAATGACATGCAAATGCTATGTACATTGCTATAAAAAATATTTTGTGATGTAATTTTTAAACTTTTGACCTTTTAATAAATTTTTGAAAAAGGTTTTACAATTTTTTATGAAATTTTTCAGAAATATTTTTATGTTTTTTTTCAGAAGGATTTTGCAAATGTTTTTGGTAGTTTTGGTTTGCAAATATTTTTATGATTTTCGTAAACAAAAGATTTTGGCTAAAATAGGTACAAATATTTACACGGGGATGTATCTTATATTTACAAGATTTGGGTTTTTAAAAATTTACAAGGGATAGGTGATCTTTTTATAAATATACAATTAATAAAGAATTTCGGTATGATGTATATATTCCTCAAATTTATTTGAAAATCATTTTACAAATAATTTTGGAAAACTATGGTCCAAGATAATTTTTGCAAGTAATCTTTACACATTTACACACATTTGAAAATCATTTTGCAAAGGTGTTTCAAACAGTACATATGAAATTTTCAAAATATTTTCAGAACTATTTTTCAAATCATTAGTTAATCGGTTTTCAAACATTTTCATTTCGCACAAAGAAAAGAATTTTTTACAAATAAAATACTTTTACAAATATTGAAAATATTTAACAAAACATTTTCCAAATATTTTTAAAATATTTTCAAATTATTTTTCAAACCTTTTACAAAAAAAATAAATTTTACCTGATTTATTAATCAATAAATACAAAAAGAATTTGAGGAATAATCAACATCCTTTTATTTAGTGATTTTAATGAATTTAAAAGTATATGTATAATATTTTATACATAATTTTAGCCATATTAAAAGTACGAAAGTACGAGTTATGACTAAAATATATACATAATATATATGACCCCCCTATACTTAGCTTGAGTTATGCCCTCATAGATTAGAGAGAAAAAGAGAAGACATAACTCATACTGAGTATTAAAAGTCTAAAGAATAAACGAATAAGGAATAAAGGAAGAAATGAATGAATGAGAAGTCGACCGTCCCCTTATACTTAGGATCAAATATTCCTAAGTATAGCAGACTGTACACAAGGTAGGGAGAGTCAAGGGTGGGAATGAACAGATCGTACTCAGACTTTCTCCCCCTATACTTAGGGTAAGATATCCCTATAGACAAGAAGAGGATACAGTGGAGATGATTAATGAATGAAAGAACTTGGGGTGTACACCCCCTTATACTGAGGACAAAATACGTCCTAAGTATAGAAGATTAAAAAAAAGGGAAAGTATTTTGTCAGTATAAAAAGAAAAATGAAAAGAAGAAAAAGAAGATGAAGATAGAAGAAAAGATCCAAGAGAATGTATACATCACCCCCATACTTAGGTTAAAAGATCCCTAAGTATATGCAACGACAAGAGTGATAAAACAGAATGAATAAAGAACACTCGACTTGTCCACCCCCTATACTTAGGACAAAGTATGTCCTAAACAAGGCACACACGAAAATGGGGTGGATAAGCGATATGGTAGTTGGAAGGAGTTAAACAAATGTGGATATACAAGATGATGAATGTACAAAGGTCAATAAGGTAGAAAGCAAACCTTCTTTTAGGATCGCTGAGGAATGGATCGAACAAGGTGAAGGTGGTATCGAGGTCACCATTAGACACAAACCGACCAAGATCGACCAAAAATGTATCCTCAACAATCTTAGAGTTTGCAGACACGAACTAATAAGTGGAAGTAGTGTGGTCATGTTTCCTCTAAGGTCTCAATTGAATCATCAATATCATCAAAACGATCGAATTCCTTTATAAAAGCAATCAAATCAAATTCGACCTCATTAATCTTATCAATGCCTATCCTCCGCTCTTAAGTGTCAATCGTGTAAATCACGTGGATGTCATCAACGCATAGCCAAGTACCAGAAGAGGGTTCTCTAAGGTATATACTGTCTGAGTCTACCTCCTTGGAGAGTAATTCTCAGGTCTCAGTGTAATCCAACATGCAGCAAAAATCTCTAATCGTCTCATCAAGGTCATATTCCACGGAGTCAACTAAGATGGGTGTAGTCACATCAAATGCAGGTCTCTAGTCAGAAATAGGTGCAGTAATGATCACATCGCTCTCGTTAATAGGACGGAAGTGAATATCTCTTGATCCATAATCAATGATGACTCTCGTAGAGGCGAGAAATGGTTGTCCCAAGATGATGGAGATTGCTCCCGAGGGGAGGAGGTCTCCATGGGTAATACAACAAAATAGACAGTGTAGCTCATTCCCTGAATCCAAATGACAACGTTTTCTAGAATACTCTTCGACCTCTCGATAGATCCATCAGCAAACTGAACGATTATACTGGTTTTCTTGAGAGGCCCTAAGTAAAGAGATTGTATTACAGAGAAATGTATTATGAAAATTGAAGCACCGCCGCCAAGGAGAGTGTGATTACATGTATAGTCAGAGATAGTGCAACTAACGAAAGGTGTAGCAGTGTTCCCTTTCCTAGAGACTGGACAGTGGGTGATATCATGGGCAGTGGCCATGATCAAGATATGACGCTCAGGTCTGCTCCTCCACTTTATCTTCTTCGGAAGAGGAGTAGATAAATGGGTCATGGCCTGACAAAGTGGGGCATCAATGATCTCATGAATAGTGGATACCACTTCTTGTTCATTCAATATTTTTTTTGAATTTTTGGACCTCCTCCATATAAGGGAGGACACCATAATCAACATATATACAAGGATGACTAAGAGTAGTATGTACAGTGTAGTCCTCAGGGTCAAGGGTGGGACAAGATGTGAATGACTGTGTAGGTAAAGGGTCTGTCATGTGGACCCTCTTCTCATAGTCTGAATCAACCATATATCTCCCGAATTCTTTTTGGATTTTGGGATTTTTCTCATTTTTTGTATTTTGGGCGATTGCAGTTCTCATGATCATCCTCAAGTGAATCCATATCCTCAAATAGTGGAGCATCATTCTGGCTCTTTTTTATGCTAAATAGATTGTTAATCCTCGAATTCACATGCTCCATCATCTGATTCAAGGTCTCAAATGTGGACATCATGAAAGGTGACTCCACAATCTCAGGATCGGGTGAATGGAATGAATGTGGTGGGTATGGGAACAAATCACATTCCAGGTCAAAATCTTCACGGTAAAAAGGATTGTCAAAATTTGAAAGTGATAATAGTGGTAGGTAAAATGAAAGTTTAATTCCTGAAATAATGGGTTAGGCGGGTATGTACAAAAATTAGGAGAAAAATCCTCCTGGAAAATGGAGGTGGATCGTCTGGAGGGTACGAGAGATCCATAAAGTCTAGATAAAAATTGCTTCGATCGACCATCTCGAAACAAAAGGAAAATGATCAAGATAGCACGATAGTCAAGTCAAAAGATGTTAAGAAAAGGCGTAAATGCGCAGGAGGATCGAGTATGCACACGAGCAATCACAATCAAACTCACACAAAATAAACCCCTCAATTCACCTACTTAACTCAATGAAGATCATGAAAGTTCAATCTTTTTTATCTTTTGTCTATTCTAGAGTTTGGTGAGAATCGTAAAAATGTACAAACGCTTAGGTTGGCTGATGGGTTTTGAACACTAACCTTAGTGCGTATGTGAGCAATCTAAAACAATACAGTGAGGGGATTACTCGCCCCAAGACAAATATTTTCTTTTTGATGTATTTTAGGGTTAAGTAGTTTTAGCAATTCCAATTTTATTGTTATCACTTTTTTTGGATTTTTAATAACAATGCACGAATCCTATCAGGGAATAAATTCTTTTAGAAACCTAGGTGATCAAAATCAAAGGGAGAGAGCTGGAAAAGCAATGCGAGGCAAAATCAATGATGCATGATAAAGCATACATGCTCACCTTGCCTCTAGATCTCTACAAGCAAAATGCTAAGCAGAATTGAAGCCTATCTATATGCAAATCCAATCTGATGAAATCACCCTAGATGAAAAATTATTATTATTGTGAAGCAAAAATGCTAATCACTTGGAGTTGGAATCTAAAAGTCCGGTCTTGGAGAAATCTTCGGTGCTCACCATTGTGTGTCCTATAAGCACGGTGTAGACTCCCTCTCGACGCTTGATCCCAAATCTAAATGGTAATAAGGTGTTTGGTCTTAATCTATCATCAAAAAAACCCTTTAATTAGGACTCAATCACACAAAATAAAGAAAATCAAAAATCGGAGAATAAGGGAAAAGGGGCGAAAAAACATGATAAAACCGATGATGCCCCAAAGAGAATAATCCCTCATGCACTGAACCTCGTGAAGTGTGTAGAATCCTGAGGGTGTCCAAGTTATTACAATAAAAGGGTCTCTCTCTTTAATTACAAAAAATAAATGAAAGAAAAAATGCAAGTGGCCCTGTCTTCAAAATTTCTCTGTCTTCTTTGGTGCTAGGTCAGAAATCTAAAGACGACTTCACGTGGGTGCAAAGGTGATCCAAAGAGAGCCTCCCTCGATCCGCCGATATCTTGCAGCAAGGTCAACAAAGAGAGTGGTTGGACAACTCAACAATAATATCAAATAAATAAGAAAATAAATAAAGGAAGAAAAAATAGAAAAATAAATCACAACCAATAAAAAACCAATCTATCGCAGTTGCTCCCCAACAACATCGCCATTTGATAATTAAGGAATCTCGAGGGTCGTACGGTTTCACAAGGGGAAATCGTGGTCGATCTATTGACTGCTCAAGAAATATCAATCAATCAATAATTAACCCACATATAAATAAAGCAATGTAAATAAATATGTGGAGCTAAAATTTATTACTACTCTACAACAAGGATGTGTATCGGTGCAAGTAAGTGTAGAGGTCGAACTCATGGAGCAGAATGGAGAGATTGTGCAAATGAGTGCAAAAGATGTGATTGTGTGTTCTTTGTCTACTTTTTATGTGGGTTTTTTAATTTCTATATTTTTTATTTTAGTTTTTTTGTATTATTGCATTTTATCTTTAATTTTATATTTTCTATTTATATTTAAGTTTTGTATTTTCTTTTTTTAAATAAGTAATATATGTTATCTAAGAGTATACATACAATATAAAGTAACATAAATATAAACACCACTAAAAATAGTTAAAATATAGACATTAAAACATTTTTGGGTTTTAAATATTTTTTACAATTTTTATATTTTTTTAAGAATTTTTCTAAATTTTTATAGATTTTTAAAGTCTAAACTATCATATATCAAGGATTAATTAAATATCCAAAATTGAAATGGAAATAAAAATAGCAATTCAAGTCCAAAATTTTCAAATCAGTTTTAATTTAGTAATAATAACATATAGAAAATTAAAAAATAGAAATCACTATTTTTCGATTTTTTTTAGGAATTTTAAAATTTTTTAACCTAGATTTTGGAGCCTTTTGATTTTTTTGTATTATCTTTTTCTATTTTTAGGGTTTTCAATTCCTGGAGTTGAAAATAAAGAAATAAACACAAAATATTTTTTTTAATTTTTCAAAATGATTTTATATTTTTAAGTATCTTTTACTGTAGATAGGGACAACATGTGCTCAAAATAATTTTTAATAAATAATAAAAAGGTCCAAATTTTCAAAATAAAAATATGGCGTGAAACTACATGTAATCAGGAACCTACACTTACTTTTTGTGATTTTTGGAGCATTATAGCTATATTTAATAAATAGAGAAAATCAATAAAAATGCAATTGTTGGTAGGGGCATATACGTAAATAAACTAAAGTCCATGGGCCTAGCTACAATTTTCATAAAATTCTATAACTGAAATCAATATCCCTTGGGCCATAATGAAATACAAGAACTCCCGAGGTCCTTGTAAAATGCTCACGTGGGTGGCCTCATGAGGTGAGCCAGTGTGGACCAAATAGAAAATGCAATAAGTTCGGGGGTCTTTTGCAGATATTACAAATAACTTGAATGATAAATGAAAATTTTTATCCTAAATATTAAATACAAATTACTGGGTGAAATAACAAAATACCCAATGCTAGTACGGTCTGACGGTAGAGATCTATCAACTTATGCCACATGTCAACTCCTGGCTTCACGATACCAGTTCGAGTCTAATGGATCAGATTAGATCACCCAAAGATGATCTATGGTTGAAAGTTTGAGAGATCTGATGGATGCTGCTCCTCGTGAAGAACCCAACAAGATCAGATGGTGGGGAGGCCATCTACACGAAAAGGGGAGGAACTCCCTCTCGTCGAGCCTCAATCAACGTGATCTCCCAACTCCGATGTCTTTTCCTGCCGTAGCGAGGGTAAAAACATTCATAGAACCTTCCTTTGTCGACAAGAGGACTAAAAAAATCTTTGGGGATGGTCGAAGCTCGCCTGCAATGTCAGGGAAGCCACGACTCTCCAGGTATCTCTGGCTAGCAACAAAATCACCTCCAATAGTCTCGTTTTTCCATGTACTTTCAATGAAATGTTATAGGATCAAGGAAAAATTTCATTGAACTTGTAGCGGGGAGGAAATGAGCGTGGGTGATACGTAGCGGAGCTCTCCGGAGGAGGATTTGGGGGAAGAGCCGAGGTCCTGCTCCTGGTAGGAGGAGGTTGAATGGAGGGTAGAGAATTGTGAAGAAACATAAGGGAAAGAGTGGGAGGGTGGTGGCATGGTCGGAAAACAAGTGATGGCACATTGGAGAGTTTGCTGGAGCGGAGCTCCGGTGAACTACAGGTTGGGGTTTAAAGACTAATTAACACAATTAAAACATAGAACTAAAGTGAGCCTGAAAGCTAGATCTTAAACTAAGCTAGAAAAGGGAAGAAAAAGGGTACCTTCAAAGGCCGGAAGGCCACGAAGCAACCCTCAATGGCCAGTAGCGGGGGATGATGGTAGAACCTCTCTAGGACATGCCTAACCTCGCTACAAGTGGCTGGAGAGGAGGCTGCCACTCTCCTCGATCCAGAGCTCAAAGGAAGGAAGTCAAATGATGGCCCAAGAGGATTCAAAAATGACGAGGAAGGTGATAGTGGTGTTTTGTACAAGATGGCCAAGCGTGAGGGAAAATCGAGTGAAATCTGGTGGATCAATGGAGCTCGGATCGAGGTTGCACACCTACGTGATGGGGCTAGGATCGAGGCAGTGAGTCAACAAAGAAACTAACTCAAATCGATGAATGAATCGATCGAAAAAAATGGAGAACATGGGTCTATGCTGGGTTCTAACAGGATCGATGACTTGGGGTTAGAGTTGACCCAAGGTCAACGGATGGTATGGCCTGATTGTGCCACATCATCCCCAAAAAGACAAAATCTGAATGGAATTCAAAACTAAATTGAAATTAATTAGTAAATGATTTCATTATTTTTAGGATATAAAATATAAAATGTTTATTATTTTCTATAGAATTTTATTATTATTTTTATTTATTTTTTAGAGGTGTTTAATTACAAGTTACTTTTTAGGGGTTGATTATAAGTATATTTATCTAAGCTTTGTATACTTTTATTTTTATTTTGTATTTTTGATTTTATTAATTTATTATGTTATTTTATATATTTACAACTTATTTTAAGATACATGAATATATTTTTATTATATTTTTCTGAAGTAACACTTGTACTTAAATAAATATAGGTGTATATTGTATAGGTATAAGTATAGGTATTTCATCTATGTATTTAGTATACATATTTTATTTTAATGGTTTATTTATAGTTTTATTTTAGTTTTAATATGTACATGTATTATAAATAATATTTACAAAATTATAAATTATAAAATTTTAAAAATAATGAAGAGTAAATAAAATGAATATTTTAATTAAGTATATTGTACACTAGGGTTCGAAAACCTAACTTTCATACCTTAACTCTAAAAAATATGAAAACACTTCATTATATAGCTTATTAAAGGCTATATACAATTAAAGGTGATTTTGATATATTTTGAAATTTTATTTTAGATGTATGGGTCTGGGAAGTTGAGATTTTGGAATTTTATTCAGAGTATACCTTTTACACTCTATATTATTTTGTATGAAATTAATTTTGTATTTTTGTATATATTATTATCTACAACTTTCATGTACAAAGATTTTTATTTGAGACATAAAAAGTGAAAAATAAAATGAGTTCAAAAAATGAATAAATAATGAATTAATAAATGAGAATTTTATTGTATTATTGCCCTTATCTCCCCTTACTTTATCCATTGTCAACCTTGTCATCAAGGTGCTTAGATCTTGGGGTTTAGGGTCATAAAATACTTCTTTTTATTTTCTTTTCTTTATTTTATAATTCTGGCATTAAAAATAATATTTTATACAATATTTATACATCAAAGGCTAATGTTAATTTGTAAAAATTAAGGATATTTACATGCAATAACTAAAGTTTTAAGGCCAAAATGATAGAATAAAGATGATGAAATGGAGATTCATTATTATATATGAGGAGATTGAAACAGATGAAGAGGAGGAGGAGAATTTTACTAGAAGAAGAGACACACGTGTATGCTAGATTTTAGGAGAGGGAGAATGAGAAGGAGAAAAGGAAAGGAAAGCAGCGTTTAATATCAAAAATATTTAGATCGAAAAAGAAATGATTGGTGGTTTTATCTTGTTTTGTTGTGGATTTTTAGCAAATCTTTTAATTTGTATGAACTTTAAAAATAGAATTAATTGTACTTGTACTTGTCAAACATTTCGAAAATCTATTGGTATTATATTTACCTGCTAAATGTGATGCATATACTGAAATTGTATATTATCTTATATGTCTAGTTTCTAAGTTCATATATATTATGTGAGTTTGGATGGTACAAGTTACTTGAATTAATTGGATGGATGGCACATTAAAGGTACTTTTCTCGACTTTAATAAGCACCTGCAGTGATTTCTTTGCAGGCTATATTGGTTTGACGGGGCGTCTAAAACCCGTCGAACCTGTATATTTTTTTGCTGCTCTTTAGCTTGGTGAGCACATGGCTCGCCCAACGCTCTGTATTGGCTCACCAGCATGGACACGAGTAAGTCTTTGGCGAATACAATTGTGCATACGCTTAGGTGGGCGAGCACCTAGCGTGTACATATGCTCGCCCACCTGCCAAGTGACCCTTCCTTGGGCGAACACCATTCCTGAGAGCATATGTGCTTGCCAGGGCATGGGCATGCACTTGGCGTGCGATCGGTGTGCACATCACGAGCCACCATGTGCACGCCGATCACACCTTTTTTTCTAGTGATAACAAGAGTGTTTATAATTTCCCAAATGACTATAGATCCAAGAATTCTCAGATTTCATCTTGTTTGTAAATGAAATTATGAATGCATGCCTTATAAGAATATTACTACACAGAAAGTTCACAGAAAAGATGGATTATGCTTACAATCTTGTCAACTTTATTACAAAACGATCAATTCTTTTAGCACAATATATATTACACTCAATTTAGTTATACCGAAATCGATTGTATCGTCATGACAGACAAAGATACGAATTAGTACCAGTCACTAAAGAACAAAGGGGAACAAAGGACACATCATTCAGTCTAAAATGCGCATCGTAGTCGATGGTTCATGATATGAAATTGATAAAGACCTAATAATAAGCATACCGTTGAGCTCTCGCAGTGGTCGAGCCCCTCCGTCGAGGCCTCACACAGCTCTGCCCTCGGTCGCGCACCGTTGTCGACCCTATTCGAGCACCTTCACCGTCAAGCCCTTACGCACCGCCACTGGTCGCAAACCTCGGAACCCCCACAAGTCGCCGACCCTTTACGCACCTCCACTGTCAACCTAAACCTTGGAGCACCAGGGATTTGGCGGGCAATTTCATTAACGATGTTTCTGGAGGTAATTTGGTCCAAAATTTCCATAAGCAAACGGACTCTCCTTCTCTGGTTGGAAAAAGGACTACATTGTGATCGAACAAAATAAATAAGCACCTTTACGTTACTTTTGAAAGTTTTGGGAATACATGAAATCGGATGTATAGTTTAGAAACTTTTGTGTAATTTATTTTTATATATTTAACATGTATTCAAATTATTTATGGTCATAAATCAATTTACTGTAATATTAGTAAGACCATAATGGTCAGAAGGTATGAACAGAGTACATTCTTTCCATCAATATTGGTATATGGTAACTCCTTCCAGAATCACGCAAAACAAAAAGTATAGATCTAGCGAATGCGAATGCGTGTCCAATATATAATTAACAACACGAGATTGGTCAAGCTTGTTTTAATATGCACGTATACTTAGTTCTAAGAGCAAATTCTATATTTAATTGCAATGGCCTAATCAACAAAAACGTCATTTAGTATGACTATTGAAGTCTTCTCGTTTATACGATGATTATATCTTAACAAACAAACAACATAATACATATTTTCTGATTATCAAAAGACTTGCGAAAACAGGACTACCATTCGTAGCAAGTGTGAAGAAGGAGATCACCAATCATTAATTAATTTGCTGATGCTCGCCTCTTTCATCTCCTACATATACGCAATTCTCACTACTGCGCATGCAGAAGAATATACATACCGTGCATCTTATTGCTAACTATATTTTACATATAAAAGAAGATCGTTAATTAGTAACGAGATGGAGGAGATGCTTCGGTGGATTGAGACTACGGTGAGGGAGACAGCCAGCACCTACACTTGCAAAGGCTGCGGCCTCATCGGTCGCGCCCATCGCGGACGGTGCACCGACCGCAGCTCCAATTTCTACCGTCACAAGAGCACCGTGGTCTCCACCCTCCACCCCCATCACTGGATGACGCTGCAGCAGGGCGGAGGGTGGCAGTGGCCGTGGCGCCAGGGGATGACGTTGTGCAAGGCTAGCGGTACAAAGATCGCAGGCGTGTCGTATGCCTGCGCCTTCTGCTGGTTCGAACTCCATCCCGGCTGCACCGAGGAGATGAAGAAGGTGGCGTGGCCGCCGTCTCTCCCTCCGGTGATATACCCCCAGCCATGGTTCGGACGGTTCTAGCTTCCTTAGTCTGTACGTCTTGTGTATTATACAGTGTACTCGTCATTATTTTTCTATACAGTAGGATCTCAAATTATCATTTTGAAAATAGTTGCTTGATGTATTATCTAAAGTTAGATAAATAATTATTATATTATTAAGTTGCAAAATCATAGGTTACTTTCCGAATTCTTAAGTTATGTCGTATTTGTTGTTACATTGTTATCAACGAAATATATAAACTGTATGGTCTTGATGTTATACTCAACCCTTGAAATGTATGCTAATTTATTGATGGATGAGTCAATTCTTATGAAGCGGCCAATAGCTTACACTGCAACAGAACTAGTCTAAAATTGACCCTTTTTTTAGAAACGGTTCAATCATTGCCTTGATACATATTATGAGATCATTGTGCCATTGTAAATCATCAATATGGGCTACACATTATAAGGGAACCTCGAACCTCTGGCATTTCATATCAAAGACCATTAACTCCGGATCAAATTCGCTACTTTGGTATAATTAACTCTAAAGAGAAATTTGGGGAACTTTGGGTGAAAAATAAAAAAAAATATTTTTTTGATTTGGGCTTACTGTCGTGGTGTAAAAAACAGTTGGTTCAAGCAAACTAAGATATAACACACCGTTAAGATTATTTAAGTCATTTGAAAAATTAAAACACAGATTGGACTCTATAAAGAGTCTGATGATGAAAAATGGCACCGATCATTGTCCATACCATCTCTAGATTCAAATAAATTGCAAATATTATGCAACAACATCTATAACATTTTGATTAATGAACCCACCTTATGATCATAATGCATTAATTGCAAGTATATTAGGGTGAGGTCTGTAAAAGCACCAAAAGCACCTGAGGCTTCACGTGTTGACGGCTGGGGATGACATGTATGAAGTTAAAAAGAGTTCGAGGGTCTTTTATGCAATTAGCATAACAATATCTTCAGTCACATGAGGCGATCGTGACTTGGCTAAAGCGGTGGGGCAGTTTGTGGTTCGGATTGAACAGTGACTCAGATCGTGCGGCTAATGATCGACTTCGGTCGGTGTCAATCGAACGGTTGGAATTGTATTTAGGATCGAATCAGACGCCAACTGTGCGCCTTGTTCTTCCCCGATTCAAGCTTGGACTGTAGGTGATCTTCGAGCGGTGGAGCTCCTGGTGCTTCAAATCAATGCTGAAGACGATGATGAGATACGTGAGCAAATCCAAATGATACCTAGCATGTTGACGATGGTCGGATGCTCTTCTCTCGATGGTGTGCTTTGTTACTGTAGTGCATGCTCGGATCAGATCAGTCGAGGATGCTCGATGGCTCTGGTCTGGTGTTGCGCTCCGATCAGGTCTTGTTGGCGATGAATCGAATGAAGGGCTTCTCCTGCCCTCCAACTGCAAGGATTGGGAGAAGAACTTATATATGAAAGCATTCTAGGGGATAGGGAGATAGGGATTTATGTGGAAATTGCTAAAGTGGAGAGATTGATTATAAGAAGTTGAAGAAGTAAACCTACACATCAAGGCATGGAGGGACCTCCAACATCTATCCTTGGAAACACTCATATAATAGAGAATATAATTATCAATAAAACATAAACCTATGGGTAACGTATAATTAGAAAATATAATTAGAGATGCAATAGGATACAGATATATCTATATCAAACTGCCATCATATCCGTTTTAAGAGGATATCAATCTGTATTTTTTTTATTTTGGTGGATATGGATCTGTAGACGATGGTTCTCGGACACGATCTCGGGGATTTTTTTAATAATCACTAAAAAACTCATAATTAATTAAACATGCATCATCTAAATATATTTAACAAAATAGTTATTAATCGACACTTGAGGTGCCTCAGGTGTCGATTTGGATGTGCTCCCCAAATCGACATCTTATGTGCCGATTTGGGTTATCTCTCTCCTCCATTTTACATATTATTCCCCCTACTTTTATAAATAACTCTAAAATACTTATACAAATAACAAGTATATAATTTCTATGTAATAAAATTCTATAATTATTGTATATTTATTTTCATTGAAAAACAATTATTATTTTTAAAATAAGTGTAGAATATGTTTTACCCAACATCTCATTAAAATAGGTATACCAATTTGTAATTGGTGTATTTTACACTGTAAATAATCAATTGAAAGTAGATATCATGTTATAAGAATTAAATAATTTATTAGATTATACAAGAATGATTTAATTTTCTATACAAAATTTCATTGTTTGTGTATGATTTAAGTTTAGAATATTTCTTATTCGACACCTCATAAAGATCATATTAAATAGAAAATGAATATAAAGACAATGACAATGACGTACATAAGCTCAACATTGGACACTATAACATTAATCATTTTGGAAAAATGCAATATTGTATTAAAATCATAAAATTATAACAATTTGTTCAAAAATAATATAAAATATTTTGCAACATTCTATGATTTTCATATCCTAAAAATCCTTTCAAACCTCCTCATCCTTCAACTCCTCCTTTATCGTTTCCCTTAACACCATATCTTGTTCTGTTGTGACTATGACTCTCTTCATGTGTCTTCTTCTTCTTCTTCTTCTTCTTCTATTTGGTGTTTTATTCTGTATGTGTTGGAACGTGTTCAGAAGGATGCGACCTAGATGGTGACTTCCGTGGAGATTCGACGGGTTGAGTATCTTGATCTTGTGCTCCTTATGCTTGTTGACTGTAAGGATGGCTCTAATAAAAGAGGCTCACCGATCCTTATTCCCAAGGAGGGTCTTCGAGAAGGCCTCTGGAGGCTGTTGTGGTATATCATGGAAATACCAAAGAACTGTCTCTTGAAGTCCATTGTCTCAACTTGGAGAACATTGGCAAATAATTCAGTCTAAAGAGTTGTCAAATTGTATTGAGTAGACGATGTGGGTTGAGAGGATACCGACTCAAATTGGCTTGAAAGACCAATAAATAATGATCCTGTAAATAGTGATTGACTTGAAGCTCTCGAAGCTTCTCCATATCGTATGAGAATGATGTAATTACAATTTATTAAATATTGTAGAAGATAAACAGAACATTTAGGAAAGAATCATTCAATTGAATATGTTATTTAAACCTGAAGGTCCAAATCTGACTTCATCATATTGCGACTCTATTGCGCTATATTCTATGTAGCCCATGCCTGAAAGATTTACCATATATTTGGTGTCACCAAAATTAGTAAGGGAATGATATGTTTTCATATATCAACTATTACAACCTGAAGCTCCGAAGCCCGATTGATCTTGTGGGTACCCTTGCTCGCTATATCCCGTATAAGTCATTATTAATATATTTCATTATATTCAATATTTAATA
This sequence comes from Ottelia alismoides, assembly GCA_037367405.1. Taxonomy (NCBI): domain Eukaryota; kingdom Viridiplantae; phylum Streptophyta; class Magnoliopsida; order Alismatales; family Hydrocharitaceae; genus Ottelia; species Ottelia alismoides. Next base: position 204,666 of record JAZKJV010001362.1, on the reverse strand, counting down.
ATAAAGGCATTGAAATTGAGACATATATATAAAGAATTTGTTGCAACATGAAGTCTCAAAAATAGATTGCTCTTGTGGCAACCCAAGTCCACAGTATCTTGCTATATTTCAGATAAAGAATTGTTGCTATAGTCCCAAAAAACTAAATACTAATTGATTTATTTATAGATAAAGAATTAATTGCAACCTAAAGTCGCAAACGTCAGTGGTTATTATCGTGATCCCTCCCCTCTATATTCCGCATAGTTCATACTTATGCGATTTTTATCATATAAATAGAAAATTTAATTGCCCACAAGAGAACTAACTTAATCTGAATTTACAACAAAGAAATATAGAAACAAGATGCTCCATAAGTATGATGCTCTTGTGATGGCATATACGACCAATCATATTGATGGAATGATACATCAGTGAGAACATCTTGATTGTGTCATCAAAGTAAGTAATTGTATCTTCAACTTTTGTCTTCATACTCGATGGCAAGTTTATGGATCATCTAATTTCATCCAAGCTGCTCCTTCCTTGTAGAATCATATTTACCTATTTTATTATGATATGCTAAATTAATAGAATAGAATAAAAATAAAGAGAATTAAATGTCACATACCAAGCATCTTTCTATTGGTCCATGTGGTTGGTAAGTTATTGTAGGAGGTGGAATTTGTGTATGGATCCACCTTCTAGTTATAGTCCAGTACTATTGAATGTAAACATCGTTGTTTGCGTCCCCATGCTCAAATACAACCACTGCTTCTCTATCCTCCCAACGCTCCACGTATTGTCGATGTATAGTCAACCAATCTAGGATGCCGACACTTCTTGTCTTATTGCGTCGAGAGACAATATTTATCCTCTCAATGGAGGCAAGGATTTGTTGTCGCATCTCAAATTGGCGCATTGCATGATCAAGTACATGCATAACTATAACATTGTAACGGATTACTGACAGTCCATCCAAATAGCATGTCCACTTCTATAAAGATGATGCTATTGCATATTTTCTCCCTCAGTGTGGGGTGTCCAATTCATTTACATTTATTAAAAAAAGAACATGTAATCATTTACTTGAATTTATACACATAGATTTTTTTAATTTTTACCTGATGATCATGTTGCGTATCCAACTCGTTTCAGTAAAATACCAGTGTTGAAGTATGAACATTTTCCTCAAAACTTCGGACTCCTATCCATTTTAAGCCAATGATCCTCCATGGATCCACATACCAGCTCGAACCACTGACCTTCCTATATGAACATTCTTCCATGCTCAAACCTGCATATTGAAAATGTTAAATGATATAAATCAAGACAATGCAATCGAGAACTTGAGACATACAGAATACGCTACATACCTGCAATTCTGAAAAGAAGCCATAAATCATCATTATGCCGATCTTTGCACCCTTGAGCTCAGAATACATGTATGCCAAAGCAGTAGTACACCAAGCAAATTGAGCACAATCTTTCGATTCATGTAAATGTAGTAGGTATTTATAAAAAATGAAGTGTTATTAATGTAGATGTGTTAGATATTAGAGAACTCGATTTTTAGGATTACAAATGCTTACCTTAGCGACATCATATCTCCGTTGTTATATGCAAGAACACTACGTCCTATATGCTAAAAAATAAGTGCCTTAACTATAAGTATTGTTTCATGTTCATCTTCGATACCTAGTAACGGATCATCATGACTAAAGAAGACCTCACGTATCCATGATAGTTTTACCTTGACACTCTTTATCCGAGTGGGTATAACACCAACAAACTCAAACATAGTACATTCCATCCCCTGTCGGAACATCGAGACTGGTAACAGGTTGACAATCGACCCTCAAACCATTAATTAATACATTGCAATGTAATAGTCTCTTCGCCAAATCGAATGTGAAAAGTACGAGTCTCGGGTCGTCACTGCTCCAGTATATTAGTCAGCAACGAAGGATCTATCTGTACCCTTCTCATGTTCACTACACATGAGAATCCTGATGATTTAACACTCGTTGTATCACTGCATTCTTCTTTTCTGAAATATTGTTGTGCAACTCATTATCTTCTACAAATTGAATATGTAAAATATAATGTTAAAAATATAGCATGTACTATTTTTTCTCATTGGAAATTATAAATCTTATTTGATTACTTACCGAGCTAGTAGGTTGTGAAGACCGATGCTCGCTCTGCATGTACAATACTGACACTTCTACTGGGCCAGGTATTCTTTCCATGCATGTGATCTACATTTAACAGAAAAACATTTTCTTAAATAACAATAAATTAAATTAAAATTTGTTTACAAAGGAAATATTTATTACACAGTTACAATGGACTTACACAATTTTGATTGTAATAGTTCTTAGTTTCTTCGTGAACAACTTAATCCATTGTGACCTAGTTGCTTGTAGATTTTACATAAATTTGGTCGCATGCATATTTCATTCATTTCGTTTCTAGTTCTTCCATGTAAATGACATCCAGGACTCCTCCTCCCAATTATTGGAGGTAGATGATATTGTCGTCTTCTACTCCCAGTAATGCTCATCTGATATGGGATGAAAGAAGAAGTTGTACACATGATAATAATAATCGCTAGAATAATACTGTGAGAAAAGCTCGTTGTTATCCAAGTGTGTACGCATACGTGAAGCTGCGGCTATGACATGTGGGTAAACAAAGTCCTTGATTTGTCTAAAACCACACATGCAATTACTTTCTTGATCATTTAAGCTAACTTCGTATGCATATCCATTACGATCGTAGACTTGATTTGCATATCCATCGCGATCGTATAAACCTCTTTGATTTATACCTCCAGCAATTCTTCTTATTTTTTGGTCAAATATGTTGTCGACTCCTTATGAAGATCATTGAAGTAATCATTAATTCTGAGAAATATTATTAGAATAAGGAATACGATAGACAAATCACGTACTTCTCTGAGGCTCCATTGAAACTTTCCGACAAATTTGTTGTCATGTGTCCCTAACATTGTCCATTATCTAGACTTAATGTTCAATAAGTATGCTCGCCATTATTTTGAGATACAATCTACTCGAAAAGCATTTCTATCAAGAATGTTGATACCTCACATCATACTATAATTTTTTTACATAGCTCCTCCTCAAGAGCATAAAATCTATTTTGAATTTTATGAGTCTTATGTCATGCTCGGTGCATATTTGCATGTATATGTGTGGAAACAATGGAGATGTGTGAATCCCTCTTCTGTTAGAAATAAACAAGCCACAACATCTTTCAACCCAGTAAATCGTTCACTAATAAAATATATATCCCTGCGGTCAATGATTTGTCTTAACAAATTAAGAAACCATCTCCATGTCGAAATGTTCTCATCTTTTCGGCTATAGAAAATGTGAGCAGAAATAAACCATTATTCGCATCTATCGCTATGGCCACGTACATATGGCCGGCATTCTTCTACACAAATTTGTTCCATCAATACTTAAAACATACCAATGAAATTTGAATGCTCTGTGGCAAGGTCCAAATGAATTAAACAATCTCTTAAAATGCATCGCAGTCTCATTTTCACCATCTTCTGTCTTGAACCACGTATAAGTTCCAGGATTGTGTCGTTCTAGAGTACGGATGAATCTTCGTATTACGATAGGACTCATCATCATTCCCAGGAACAATATCCATTGCATGTTTCCTAGCATTCCAAGTTGTCATGTAATTAATCTCGATCTTCAACTCATCTTTTATTTTATATATAATTGCACCCAATGTCATGTGATCTTGTGCTCTAAACAAAGATAATATTTACTGTGCTACAAATATAGACGTGTATTACATTGTTTAAGTAAAAGTACGTGATTTCTTCATGAATGTACCTTAAAACAGAGAGGGCTTTATGAACCTCAAGAAATAAATGATCTTTACAAATTTTATTTTTATTCGAAGTTATTAAACAGTTCCATTTTTTAATTTTTTGATTTTAACCTTTCTGAGTATTTTTCAAAATATTTCGTCTAATGATTTCTTTGGATTTTTTTTAAATTAAGTCATACAAAAACAGAGTGAGATAGGTGGAAAGCTGTTCAAGTGGATACTAGCAAGGATGGATATCTCACTTTTATATCAAATGCATGCTTAGTAAGGAAACTTACAGTACTTCCTAGCTCTCTCTATGTGGGATGCGAGACAAGGAATTTAAATCTATACTACATGGAATGCTAGCTGATGGAATCGCCTTAAGTAGGAGTTGCTATTATCGTGAAGAACAAATTTAAGTTTGATGTAGATTCAAATGTAGACTATAGATGGATGCATATATTGGGTGTTTAGTCCTAGATTACTCGATCAAGAAATCTCTAAAATCTATGGGCTCATTCACATACAATAAAGAAAATAAAGGTGTAAAATTCAAAATATAGGAAAAAATAAAAACAAGTTTAAAATAGTGATAATAAATGTATAGAAAAAGAATAAAATGCGAGAAATCGATGAGGCCTCCAAGTGAACAATCACCCAAGAAATAGACCTCGGAGAGCGTCAATGTAATGCGTCGATATTTTTATTGTTTAACCTTATAATCATTAATATATAGTCATATAAATTATGATCTAAAAATACAAAGAAGAAGGGTTTAACATTAGTTAATAATGTGTACAACTAGTTGCTTAATTAATTCATTTTTCCCATTAGCATAGGGATGATATTATCAACCTGGAAGGATAAAGTTGCATACATACTTGTTAGCTAAACGTGTATATTACATTGGCAATTCACATGTAAATTAATATTAGAGAACATTAGCTGTCATGAATTTAAAGAGAATGAGTATTGAAATATTAATAAAATAAGCAAGATTAAGATATATAGATAGGAACAAATTTCTAATTATAAAGGTACCCAGCAACATGTATGTGGCCCATATTTTTAGTACATCATAGGAGATGAGCCTAAAGTAACACATGGCTCATGTTTAAATAATATTTCGTAGTGGATGACACACCACTAGAGTGTGCCGACTTCAAATTTGTTATGGATGGAAAAAAAATAACGTGCATGAGAGTATTAGATAAAATCAAAACTCATGGCATGTGATTGAACACGTGGAGGGTTGGAGGGTCGGTGGATAAAGTTATAGAAATATATTGAAAGGCTGATGAGGATAAACCATCCCCTTGTAGACTCACTCCTCCCTTCTAAGTTCTTACGAAAAAAATACAAAGGAGTCGTGACGAGAGGACATGTTGCAGAAATAGTTAAGGTGAGAGGTTAACTTTGATTCTTATATTCTGGACAACTTTCGTATTTCTTGTTTCCCGTGGGATATAAGTTAGGATCCTCAAACAAGACAGAATAAATTGGTGTAGTTCTTATTAATAAGAAACCCTATGGATAGGGGAGGATATGACTTCTATATACTTAAAATTAGATGACTAAATCATGATATAGAAAAAAACGAAGGAACTTTTGGTGGAGGAGTTCTACGACCTGTTAATACAAGAATATGTTCCCTTTATAAGCTTATTTATAGCATAATTATAACTTATACATGTGAGGACCTGCATATAGGTTATGTTAATTTGACTTGAATCCTAACCACTTGTTGGGCTGCTGATGTGGCTTATCTGTATCCTGACTTCTGATTGGCTGAGAGCTGTTGGGTTAGGATTGCTGACATGTCTGTGTCCTGCCTTCTGATTGGGTAAGAGCTGTTGGGCCAGGATTGCTGACAAGTCTGATCTGTGTCCTGCCTTCTGATTGGCTGAGAGCTATTGGGCCAGGATTGCTGACATGTCTGATCTGTGTCCTGTCTTCTGATTGGCTGAGAGCTGTTGGGATGGATTGTTGAATACATATGGTATTCTTCTGTTGCAGTATAAAAAGAGCCCTAGAGCCACCATATACTGCAATCCTCATTCTGATCATGTTTCTCATCCCATATATGTACCTTCTCAGTACCCTCTGTATTACATTTTTCTCCATATAGTGAAACCGATCGCCGCTGCCCAAGGACGTAGCCCATTTACGGGTGAACCTTGTAAATCCTTGTGTTTGCGTCTTGCTTGTTTGATCGTGTTTGTGCGTGTTTGCTTCCGCGATTCGCAACAAACTGGTATCAGAGCTTCAGATTCCGTCAGGATCATCCAGCAAGATGGCATCGCACAAGCTGAAGATCGAGAAGTTCACGGGGAAGGACAGATTCAGTCTATGGCATATTAAGATGCGCGCCCTTCTGAAGCAGCAGGACATCTGAGCACCGTTAGATCAGGAACGGGCGAAAGCACTCGAGCCGTCTGAGTTGATGGTGCAGGAAGAGAAGGCGTACTCGACGATCATGCTATGTTTGGCAGATGAGATTATCGTGGAGGTTACCGACGAGGATTCTATGGTCAGTCTGTGGTTGAGACTCGAAAATCTATATATGACGAAGTCTCTGACCAACAAGTTACGCTTGAAGCAACATCTGTTCTCTCTCCGCATGCATGAAGTCCGCGCAAGTCTGCATACGCGTGAACTTCGACATACGACTATTGGGATACATGACTATAAAGGATACATGTACAACGCTGAAGGTGGAGTCATGCAGGTTGCCAAACCTGAGATTGTTGTCATCAAGGGCAATAAGCAGAAGACTCTATATATCTTGCAAGGGTCTACAGTTCCTGGGAGTAAGTTCAAGCATTGTTTGGACTTGCTCAATATCGACAAATGGCAGTAGCCCCAAAGAGGGGCTGGCGGCGGCGCGGTGAAGCTTGGCGAAGCTTCTTTGAGGAGAAATTTCAAGGTGAATATTGTTTATAATTCCTTGATTCCTGTTATTTGAATTTCAAGTGGTGAATTATAGTAGTGGTCAATTCTGCTATATGAGAATTCAACCCTCGTGGAGTCTAGCAGTGGTTAATTCTGCTAGTGGAGAATTCAACCCATGGAGGAGTATAGTAGTGGGTAATTCTACTATATGAGAATTCAACCCCGGTGGAGTCTAGCAGTGGTTAATTCTGCTAGTGGAGAATTCAACTCATGGTAGAGTAATAGTAGTGGTTTATTCTACTATATGAGGATTCAATTCAAGGTGGAGATTGTTAATTTGACTTGAATCCTAACCACTTGTTGGGCTGCTGATGTGACTTATATGTATCCTGACTTCTGATTGGCTGAAAGCTGTTGGGATAGGATTGCCGACATGTCTGATCTGTGTCCTGCCTTCTGATTGGCTAAGAGTTGTTGGGCCAGGATTGCTGACAAGTCTGATCTGTGTCCTGCCTTCTGATTGGATGAGAGCTATTGGGCCAGGATTGCTGACATGTCTGATCTGTGTCCTGTCTTCTGATTGGCTGAGAGCTGTTGGGATGGATTGTTGAATACATATGGTATTCTTCTGTTGCAGTATAAAAAGGGCACTAGAGCCACCAGATACTGCAATCCTCATTCTGATCATGTTTCTCATCCCATATCTGTACCTTCTCAGTGCCCTCTGTATTACATTTTTCTCCATATAGTGAAACCAATCGCCGCCGCCCAAGGACGTAGCCCATTTACGGGTGAACCTTGTAAATCCTTGTGTTTGCGTCTTGCTTGTTTGATCGTGTTTGTACGTGTTTGCTTCCGCGATTCGCAACAGGTTAATTTAGGCAAGATGATGACGTTTCTGATGCGTAGGACTGTGTTGGATTTTACATATAGGCTTACTAATACCATAGACGTCACTTTCTCATTAGAATAGTGAGAATACAAGAAGGTAGACTGAAACATACAAGTAATTGTTTTATTCACTTCAACGATAATATTGATTTATCTTAAAAAGAAGCATGTATTAACTTGAGGGTTTGTCGTGAGTCTACCCTATCGAGCTACCATAATACATGTATTTAGAAGCCTCATTGCAAAACTTGTTGGAATCAAGAAAGAAAGATGTGGACCTAATCTAACACTAATACATTAATTTAGGATAATATCAACAAATGTACTTCCAGATATGTATAGCGTGTAGCTTGACCCATTATTATTTAATCAAACGAAAGATCAAGATACCAGTATAAATATGAGCTTCCGGATAATACATAAAGAAATATACATAAAGTCCAACTTGAATAGGAAGGATATTTTTTTACATGCATATAAACAAACATCAATAGAGATCCAATATAGATGTTCACACTGTATTTGATATTTTTTTAGGAAGCACAACGATTTTAACCTATTGACCTAGGCCAAGTAAACTCTTTAAAGCATTTCAGGTGAGTGGTTCCAAGACATATTTTATATGAAAATTAGTTAGTTTTTGCTAAATTTTATAGAATGATTATACAAGATTTCCACGCTTATGTAGGTCTTTACAGTAATTAATGTTCATGTGAATATATCCTGACATTTTATTTACCAAGTTCAATTATGATTTGCATGTTGCAATACAGATGCAGTTTATGATTTATGAAATTTGTCAGGATAAGATATATGGATGCAAGTTTTACACGATATATTGTCAAGAATTTTCATGATATAATAAAAGAACAATGCACACTATGGCCTACTCCCCAGAAAAGTCATGAACAAGTCATTACATGTTGGGGTAGATATATCCTCGTGGTATACCTATGGCCCACTCCTTGTGACTCGGGAGGGCTTTGGGCCCGCATTTCGTATACTAATGGGCTTCCGGCCGTATGCGAAATGTACTCGGTCTTTGGGACCATTAACACGAATTGATAAGATTTTTCATAGTCTTGGGTTGAGTTTCTCTCCCTAGACAATTTTTACACGGTTCATGACTTAGTACGACATGTTGGGGTAGTGTGACATTGAATATGATATGGCAAGATTGTCAAGATTTTTAAATGTTATTTCATGTCATAATTACTCAATAATACATGTTGATCCATGAAGTTTTTTTTATGTTTTTCTAAGAATTATTTGTTACAATGCAAATTATGTTGATAAAGTAGTTTACAAAAGCTTGAGATCCGCTTGCTGGGTCTAAGCTCATTCATGAGACTCACCATACTACTGTTATTATTATTACAGATAAATCTTGAACCGGAAACTTGGGAGGAACGTGTATAGTTGCACATCACCAGTGGGAGGTTGCGCCATCAAAGACCTTAGTTTTTGGTAACTTTTTGATACATTAGCGGAGCTTTGATGAAAACAAAGTTGCGGTTTTTTTTATGGATATGCAAGAATGGATGGTTGTAATGACGCTGAATATGTAGATCTTGTGTATATAGAAAGGTAAAAGATGATGTTTATATTCAATGGTTGATGTGACCTTGATTGGAATATAAAGTTTTGCCATATAATGAAAAGAGGTCGTTTTAGGTGCAGGTAGCGGTTGGGAGATCCATATTATAGAGGAAACTCTGTCAAAAATTTTGCGGATAATGACTAAAGATTTAATAGAAGAATGCTTCAACATGAGGTTTATAATTAGGTTATTGCCGCGCTCGTCTCGGATAAGAGGGACGGGTCGTGACAACTTGTAGTATCAGAGCAAAGGTTTCGGATTCTAATCTACAGTTGAATTCGGAGAATTATTGCGAGAATTGGAATACAGAGGAAAATTGGATTATTGATTTCTGGGATGTTGAGGATTTATCTTATTATATCATTAGGGATGTTTCTTTTTGAAATTTTATCAGAGGACTAATTAGAGTACTATATTTTTATTTCATAGGACACGATGGCTGCAGAGCAACCTCCTAGGACTACACAAGGATTGGGCAACGGGAATGAGACGAATAATAATAACTTGCAAGATACTCTAATGTTGATTTCCCAAACATTGGGAAGCATGGTTGCCCAATCCATGCGACCGCATGATTTCGGACAGCAATTGCCTTTCGAACATGTTCGTAAGTTAGGGGCACAATCATTCTATGGTACGACTGATCCAAAAGTGGCTAAGGCATGGTTTGAGAATACAGAAAAAGTGTTCAATCTAATGGATTGTGCATATGAACAACGTCTGAAATTCTCTGTTTTTCTACTAAAGGAAGACGCTTATGATTGGTGGAAGTCTATCTTGGTAAAATATGCAGACCCTGCTATCACTCCGACGTGGCAGATCTTTCAGAAGCAATTTAATGAAAAATATTATCCAAGAGTTTATCAGGAAGAACGTCGTCGAGAATTTTTGTATTTAACTCAAGGAAGTATGTCAATGGATGAGTATGAGAAGCGTTTCATTGAATTGTCCAAGTATGTTCCTTCACTAGTGGCTAAAGAGGAAGAAAAATGTCATCGCTTCGAAGATGGTTTGCATATTGATATAAAGTCTATGGTAGTTGTTGCAGGATATATCGTTTATGTTGATCTAGTTGAGGCAGCTCGGAGAGCAGAGAAGGTAGTCCACAAACAAAAAAGATGCAATGTATCGTCAAGGAAAAGAAGAGGAGAAGTCTTTCACTAGAAAGGTGATGGCAGTAGAAATTTCAGAAATTTCAAAAATCCCAAACAATTTTATATTGGTGCACGAGAGCCAAGGGCAAAGGAAGTGACAATGAACACTTATCCGCGGTGTACTTCTTGTGGGCGGAATCATCCTAGGGAATATCGTAAAGGTACACGAGATTGCTACCATTGTGGGCAGACTGGACATATACGCCGTGATTGCCCTATTTGGACAAGGAAACATGGATACATTCAAGAACCAAACCAACGACAGAACAATGGTGCCAGAAACCAAGTACCCTCAAATAGGAACAAGAAGAGGCACAATGCGCAAAATCGCCAAGTTCAGAAAGTACAAGATTCTGGAAAAGCCTTTAACATGACTCTTCAAGAAGCAATTGCCTCAGAAGATGTTGTCTCAGGTATTACAATAATTTTCGGCAAAGAGGCTTATACACTTTTTGATTCTGGAGCTAGTCATTTTTTTATTTCTCGAAGTTTTTGCATCCATGTCGATGTAGAAATGGAAAACCTTGATAACACCCTAACAATTACAACTCCTAAAGGAGAACCTGAAATTGTTCGCCACATTTTCAAACACTGTGTGATGTGGATGGGGGAGCACTAGATCTATGTGGATCTAATTCCTATGCAGATCAAAGAATTTGATATAATCATAAGAATGGATTGTCTTACTGCATACCATGCTCTATTGGACTGTTATAAAAAGGAAGTCATTTTTCGAAGATTAGGGGAAGCTGAATTCATTTACTCAGAAGGTAGGAAAATATATCCTACTCCTGTAATTTCTAATATATTGACTCACAGATTGATAAGAAAGGGATGCTCTTATTATGTTGCTTTTATTTATAACACAAAGGTAGAAGCTATTAGACTAGAGAACATTCCTATCGTACAAGACTTTCCTGAAGTATTTCCGAACGAACTACCAGGGCTTCCACCGGATAGAGAGATCGAATTTATTATTGATCTAATCCCCGGTACAACTCCGATAGCACTGGCATCCTATCGAATGGCTCCGGCTGAACTTAAGAAACTAAAGATTCAGTTGCAAGAATTAACAGATAAGGGTTTCATTCAATCTAGTAAATCTTCCTGGGGAGCTCCTGTTCTTTTTTATTAAAAAAAAAAAGATGGTTCTTTGAGACTTTGCATTGATTACAGAAGGTTGAATCAAGCGACTGTACGGAACAACTACCCTCTCCCTCGGATAGATGATTTTTTTGATCAACTACAAGGGGCTTCTGTGTTCTCTAAAATAGACTTGAGATCGGGCTATCACCAATTAAAAATAAAAGTCGAAGATGTTCCTAAAACAGCCTTCCGAACTCGTTATGGGCATTATGAATTTCTGGTAATGCCGTTTGGATTAACAAATGCCCCTACCGCTTTTATGGATTTAATGAATCGCGTATTTCATCCTTTCTTGAACAAATTTGTGATTGTTTTTATTGATGATATTTTGATCTACTCATGATCAGAGGAAGAGCATAAGGAACATCTGAAAATTGTATTGCAAACTTTAAAGGAACACTAATTGTTTGCAAAACTAGATAAATGTGAATTTTGGCTGAAAAGGGTGGCTTTTCTAGGTCATATCATTTCAGGAGAAGGTATATCGATAGATCCAAGCAAGATAGAAGCTATCTTGAATTGGGAACAACCCACAACTGTATCAGAAATTTGAAGTTTCGTTGGTCTGGCGGGATATTATAGAAGATTTGTTGAGAACTTTTCAAGAATTGCGGCACCGTTAACAAAACTAACTAGGAAGGAGGTGGAATTTTTCTGGGATGATGCATGTGAGAAGAGCTTCCAAGAACTTAAGAATCGACTCACTTCAGCTCCCATTCTTTGCCTTCCATCAACAAATGAGCAATTTATGGTTTATAGTGATGCATCACGTCAAGGATTGGGATGCGTACTCATGCAAAATGGAAAAGTGATTGCTTATGCATCTAGACAATTGAAACAACATGAGCTTAATTATCCTACACATGATCAGGAATTAGCAGCGGTAGTTTTTGCTTTGAAAATTTGGAGGCATTATCTGTATGGTGAAACTTGTCAAATATTCACCGATCATAAGAGTCTAAAATATATTTTTTTTCAAAAGGAACTGAATCTTAGGCAAAGAAGATGGCTAGAGCTGATTAAAGATTATGATTGTACCATTGAATATCATCCTGGAAAGGCAAATGTCGTAGCTGATGCTCTTAGCAGAAAATCTAATGGCCAATTGTTATATATCAAAGGTGAACGCCTTCCTTTATTATTACAACTGAAAGGATTACGTACCAATTTGAGCATGGATACTTCTGAAAATTTATTAGCCTCATTACAGGTCAGGCCTATATTGTATGATAAAATCCGAGATGCTCAATTACATGACCTAGAAATCAAAAGGATACTTGAAAAAGTAGAAAAAGGAGAATTGACAGAGTATACGATCAATGAACAAGGAGTACTATTTTTCAGACAAAGATTGTGTGTCCCAAAATCACCAGAAATCAGAGCTGAAATTCTTGAAGAAGCACATAACTCCATGTATGCGATGCACCCAGGAAGTACGAAGATGTATAGAACATTGAAGACATCTTATTGGTGGTCAGGAATGAAGCGAGAAATTGCTGAATATGTTTCCAGATGTTTGATCTGTCAGCAGACAAAGCCTGAGCATCTGCGAATGGCTGGCACACTGCAACCACTTCCTATACCAGAATGGAAATGGGAACATATAACTATGGACTTTGTTACTGGATTACCCACGACTCGTCGAAACCATGATGCAATCTGGGTAATAGTTGACAAATTGACTAAACCATCTCACTTTATAGCCGTTAATATGACTTATACCTTAGATCGTCTGGGAAAGATTTTTGTGGATGAAATAATAAGGCTACATAGAGCACCAGTATCCATTGTATCTGATAGATATCCCCGTTTTACTTCTAAATTTTGGCGAAGCTTGCATAAGGAGATGGGTACAAAGTTAGCGTTTAGCACTGCTTTCCATCCACAAACAGATGGTTAGTCTGAAAGAACCATTCAAACTTTAGAAGATATGCTTCGGGCATGCGCATTAAGTTTCAAAGATAGCTGGGATGACCACTTATCACTCATGGAATTTTCATATAATAATAGCTACCATACCAGTATTGAGATGGCTCCCTATGAAGTTTTGTACGGCCGATCATGTAGAACCCCAGTGTGTTGGAATGAGGTTGGGGAGTGTAAACTAAGTAAATTAGAATTCATACAAAACACCCTGGAAAAGGTTGAAGAGATTAGAAGGAATTTGAAAGCAGCCCAAGATAGACAGAAAAGCTATGCAGATAAGAGGAGGAGGAATCTTGAATTTCAAGTTGGTGACAAGGTATTTCTACGAGTGTCCCCCCTGGAAAGAACTCATTTGATTTGGAAAGCGTGGAAAACTCAGTCCCAGATATATTGGCCCGTATGAAGTTGTGGGAAGAGTTGGTGAGGTGGCATATCGTCTCTCGCTTCCACCAGAATTATCAAAAATACATAATGTTTTCCATGTTTCTACACTTCGCAAGTATATCCAAGACCCATCACATATTATAGAACCTCAAGAGATACAATTGAAGGAAGACCTTTCCTATACAGAAGTTCCTATACAAATTTTGGATCATAAAGTTCAAGAACTTCGTACAAAAAAGATTCCACTAATAAAAGTTCTCTGGAGAAGTCAAGCTATAGAAGAAGCTACATGGGAACGTGAAGATGAGATACGATCCCAATACCCACATTTTTTCTCTAATTGAGCAAGGTATGAAAATTTCGAGGACGAAATTAATTAAGTGGGGAGAGATGTAACACGTCGATATTTTTATTGTTTAACCTTATAATCATTAATATATAGTCATAAAAATTATGATGTAAAAATACAAAGAAGAAGGGTTTAACATTATCTAATAATGTGTACAACTAGTTGCTTAATTAATTCATATTTCCCATTAGCATAGGGATGATATTATCAACCTGGAAGGATAAAGTTGCATACATACTTGTTAGCTAAACGTGTATATTACATTGGCAATTCACATGTAAATTAATATTAGAGAACATTACCTGTCATGAATTTAAAGAGAATGAGTATTGCAATATTAATAAAATATGCAAGATTAAGATATATAGATAGGAACAAATTTCTAATTATAAAGGTACCCAGCAACATGTATGTGGCTCATATTTTTAGTACATCATAGGAGATGAGCCTAAAGTAACACATGGCTCATGTTTAAATAATATTCCGTAGTGGATGACACAACACTAGAGTGTGCCGACTTCAAATTCGTTATGGATGGAAAAAAAATAACGCGCATGAGAGTATTAGATAAAATCAAAACTCATGGTGTGTGATTGAACACGTGGAGGGTTGGATGGTCAGTGGATAAAGTTATACAAATATATTGAAAGGCTGATGAGGATAAACCATCCCCTTGTAGACTCACTCCTCCCTTCTAAGTTCTTACGAAAAAAAACACAAAGGAGTCGTGATGAGAAGACCTGTTGCAGAAATAGTTAAGGTGAGAGGTTAACTTTGATTCTTATATTCTGGACAACTTTCGTATTTCTTGTTTCCCGTGGGATATAAGTTAGGATCCTCAAACAAAACAAAATAAATTGGTATAGTTCTCATTAATAAGAAACCCTATGGTTAGGTGAGGATATGACTTCTATATACTTAAAATTAGATGACTAAATCATGATAAAGAAAAAAAACGAAGGAACTTTTGGTGGAGGAGTTCTACGACCTGTTAATACAAGAATATGTTCCCTTTATAAGCTTATGTGTAGCATAATTATAATTTATACATGTGAGGACCTGCATATAGGTTAATATAGGCAAGATGATCACGTTTCTGATGCGTAGGACTGTGTTGGATTTTACATATAGGCTTACTAATACCATAGACGTCACTTTCTCATTAGAATAGTGAGAATACAAGAAGGTAGACTGAAACATACAAGTAATTGTTTTATTCACTTCAACGATAATATTGATTTATCTTAAAAAGAAGCATGTATTAACTTGAGGGCTTGTCGTGAGTCTACCCTATCGAGCTACCATAATACATGTATTTAGAAGCCTCATTGCAAAACTTGTTGGAATCAAGAAAGAAAGATGTGGACCTAATCTAACACTAATACATTAATTTAGGATAATATCAACAAATGTACTTCCAGATATGTATAGCGTGTAGCTTGACCCATTATTATTTAATCAAACGAAAGATCAAGATACCAGTATAAATATGAGCTTCCGGATAATACATAAAGAAATATACATAAAGTCCAACTTGAATAGGAAGGGTATTTTTTTACATGCATATACACAAACATCAATAGAGATCCAATATAGATGTTCACACTATATTTGATATTTTTTTTAGGAAGCACAACGGTTTTAACCTATTGACCTAGGCCAAGTAAACTCTTTAAAGCATTTCAGGTGAGTGGTTCCAAGACATATTTTATATGAAAATTAGTTAGTTTTTGCTAAATTTTATAGAATGATTATACAAGATTTCCATGCTTATGTAGGTCTTTACAGTAATTAATGTTCATGTGAATATATCCTGACATTTTATTTACCAAGTTCAATTATGATTTGCATGTTGCAATACAGATGCAGTTTATGATTTATGAAATTTGTCAGGATAAGATATATGGATGCAAGTTTTACACGATATATTGTCAAGAATTTTCATGATATAATATAAGAACAGTGCACACTATGGCCTACTCCCCAGAAAAGTCATGAACAAGTCATTACATGTTGGGGTAGGTATATCCTCGTGGTATACCTATGGCCCACTCCTTGTGACTCGGGAGGGCTTTGGGCCCGCATTTCGTATACTAATGGGCTTTGGGCGGTATGCGAAATGTACTCGGTCTTTGGGACCATTAACACGAATTGATAAGATTTTTCACGGTCTTGGGTTGAGTTTCTCTCCCTAGACAATTTTTGTACGGTTCATGACTTAGTACGACATGTTGGGGTAGTGTGACATTGAATATGATATGGCAAGATTGTCAAGATTTTTAAATGTTATTTCGTGTCATAATTACTCAATGATACATGTTGATCCAGGAAGTTTTTTTTATGTTTTTTTAAGAATTATTTGTTACAATGCAAATTATGTTGATAAAGTGGTTTACAAAAGCTTGAGATCCGCTTGCTGGGTCTAAGCTCATTCATGGGTTTAGACTCACCATTCTATTGTTATTATTATTACAGATAAATCTTGAATCGGAAACTTGGGAGGAACCTGTATAGTTGCACATCACCAGTGGGAGGTTGCGCCATCAAAGACCTTAGTTTTTGGTAACTTTTTGATACCTTAGCGGAGCTTTGATGAAAACAAAGTTGCGAATTTTTTTATGGATATGCAAGTATGGATTGTTGTAATGACGCTGAATATGTAGATCTTGTGTATATAGAAAGGTAAAAGATGATGTTTATATTCAATGGTTGATGTGATCTTGATTGGAATATAAAATTTTGCCATAGAATGAAAAAAGGTCGTTTTAGGTGCAGGTAGCGGTTGGGAGATCCATATTATAGAGGAAACTCTGTCAAAAAGTTTGCGGATAATGACTAAAGATTTAATAGAAGAATGCTTCAACATGAGGTTTATAATTAGGTAATTGCTGCGCTCGTCTCAGATAAGAGGGACGGGTCATGACAGTCAATGTTAAAAATGTCCGTTGTACCTAATTATTACAAATGAATAATGCAAAATAAAAACACTCTCTCACAAAAAATAAAAATCTACTCTATTGGTGCTTCTCTTTCTGTCTCTCTTCCTCGATCTCTTCAATCAACCTACAAAGAAAAGGCTGATCTAAGCGTAGCTTGGGTGCACCAACCTCCTAAGAAGTCACGCTAATCACGCGGTCCCTTGCAATGAATTCAATAAAGAAATAGGTCAGACAAAGATGAACAATTATTGCTAAAGTAAAAGGAAAGGAATAAATACGGGTAAATATGTACAATAAAAACTAATCCTTAGCATTGTTCCCCTACAACGGTGCTATTTGATAATTAGTGATCAAAGAGAGGTATCTATCATTCGATCTTGGAGGGTTTGCGATGCCCGACAAGACGAGTCTAGTAATCGCTATATCGACCTTTCTCACGACACTCAACGTGTCAACAATCAACTAGATCAGCAATCCACCCACAATCTATGATAAATCAATGCAAATTGTGCGGGATGAATTTATTATAACATGCAAATAAATGTGCATAGAAAGGAAGTGCAGGAGTCAACCCACTGAGAGCTAAGAGAATAGGTTAATTTCTGCCTATTTATGAAAAAAAACAACAATTATTTTTATGCTTTTTGATTTTTTTATTATTGTGGTTTTTTAGTTATATTTTATTGATTTTACGTTTTATTTTTTATAATTTTAATTTATAATTTCTATTTTCTTTTTAATTTTTCTATTTTAAGTTCTTTTTATTTTTTTATATTTATAATATGTATGTATATGTATACTAATAACTATATAATAGATGATATTTATAAAATATAAAATAAATATGTCACAATATATAAAATAATAGTACTTTTACTTTTTTTATGGTTTTAAGATATGTTAGGTTTTTATAAATAATTATTATTATTATAATAAGTATTTATGTAATATATATTAATATAAATAATTTATAAATATAACTATATATAGTCAAAATACAACTTAAAATGTTTTTGTATTTTTACAAATTTTTATATTTTTTGTGAAGTTTTATGTATTTTTTGCCGATTTTTAGTATTTTAAAGTCTAACATATGTTAAAATAGGGAATAAACAATTTGGTCAATTTTTTAGATTTAAAAATAGATAATAAATTCAAAATTTTTTAAAACTATTTATTATATGTAGTATATAATATAATAAATATACAACAAAAAACTATTTTTTGGATTTTATTTTTTTTAGAAATTGTCATGGGGTTAGGAGATTTTTTTAGTGTTTAAGATTTTTCTTTTATTTTTTTATGATTTTTGGTCTAGAGTTATATTATTTAGTAATATATAATATATGATCTTTTTGGAATTTGTAAATAATGTTTTATAATTTTTTATATTTTTATATCTAAAAATAAATAAATAAATAGATCCTAAATGATTTTTAATATATTGAAAATGCAAGTAAATGCTAAATAAAAATCACAACGTGAATGATCAACACATGCAAGGGAGATATTTTAATATAAATAAAAAGATAACACGGTATTATACAGACTAGCATGGGTATTTATTCAATAAAAATAAAGTTCAAGGGTTTATGTACAAAATACCCCAAAGTGTTGCATTTAATTTCAAATTTTTAATATTATAAATAAATATAGAAATCTGGGAGGTGTCATCCGTAATTTGCCCACTCAAATGGGTCGCCACATGAGATGAGCTGGCAATAGACCTATATGCAATATATAATAACATCTGGCGGTCCACTATAATTTTTATGCAAGTTTTTAAATTTAACTAAATATTTACAGGACCAATTTCTAAATACAAAAGGCATGAGGGGGCCTAAGACATTTACCCACTTAAATGGTGTGGATGAGGTGGCTCAGCTGCGTCCACGTAGAATTTCTAACGGGCCAAGGAGCGTAATGCTGTCTTTAAAAAACGGCCCATATTAGATCTGGGCCAAAGGCTTCATACAAAAATTCTCGAGGGTTAACAAATAACACCTCAAGAACTCAACTCTGATGAGCTTTGTTCTTTATTATCTCTGATGTCTAGCCTCCTTTTTCCCATCTAAGAGACCCCGATCTTCCGTGATCTAGTGCGCACCTACAGAACTCTTAATGAGGCTCGAAGTCCATCAGATGGACCTTGGAGCTTCAAGCCACCGGGAGCTCTGTTAAGAGTGTGGATGTTTACTCTAGGTCGCTACTTCGATTGGGCACCTGCACAAAAATGCTAAGGGGTTCAAGGGTGATCTCCTCGATCCTATGATGACTCCAATGGTGATAGAGGAGAGGAACTCTATCTCTCTAATTTGAGCAAAATCAAAGGTGGTTGGATGAAGGCTTTGATGGAGAAACGAAAGAGCTCACAGATGGGGGCAAAATGGGGGTGAATAACAATCGAAAAACACATGAATTAGGACTGGAGCTTAAGGATCCAGCTTACAAAAATCTCTAAATTACACCAAGGTAAAGACTAATTGCTAAAATAAAAAATTAAACTTAGATGCTTGAAAGAAAGGAAATAAGAAACCCTAAGTCCAGCAACTCAAACAGATATGCCTGGAGCAGGAGGAATCTCGACCAACGGAACTCCGACGAACTTAGATTGCACCTATCTATGCCTTTATCCATGTAGATACAGCTGGATCTTGATGCTGTCACCAAGGAGGCTCGACAGTTGTGGTCCTATTTGGGTTACAAACAAGAAAGGAGGATCAAAATGAGATAAATCGTCATCATGGAATATATATTGGCTGGCGAGGGGCAAAAGGGCAGAGACGATGGCAAGAGCAAGGATGGAGGTTGGTGAGAGCTAGGGTATGGGAGAAGGTGACATATGATAGGGTTGTAGGATGAGGGCGAGATCGAGGGAGATGTATGCTTGGAGGAGGCATGAGAAGAGGGAGAAAATAGGAGGTAGGTCGTTGATAACCGTCTCTAACCAAGCAGTAAATAAATGTCAAAGTAGAAGCTGCTAAAGAAACAATTAATCAAACAAAATTCAATTGCGACTAAAACAAGGATAAGAGTTTTTCACTACTTATTTATCTAGGTGGAGTGTGCCTGGGTTGAACACAACGAGACATAAAATCACGATCGTGAATTTTCGAGTGAAGAAATATTTTTGTGATATTTTTTAGTCCTTTTATTTTATCCATGAAAGCAAAAAAAACTCTTTTTTGTGATTTTTTAATCTTTTTATTTGTTTTAATTTCCAATTTTTATTTTATTTTTAAAGGGGTATTTTTCAAAAAAAATTATCTACAATATAGTATATGAAAAATATAGTCTCTAGGTGATACTATATAGTAAATGAATATACTCGAGCAGCAGACTCGAAAAAGGAAATAAAAAAATTAAAGCGGGCCAAAAATCAAGAAATAAATCCAAAATAGAACTTGCGAAGAAATCATCGAAAATTGATACAAAAATAAATTGTCAAAAAAATATTATGATTATTTAATAATGTTTATGGTCCCCAAAATATCTAAAGTCTATGTAGGAAAACACAAGTAAAAAGATAGAGGTCCCATTGCCATTAGGTCCCTAGTCAGGGACCTAATTGTAGGAAAATGATAGATATATACAATTAGGTCCCTACGTGGGGAGCTAACTACAAATAAGGAAAATTTTGTGCGCTCTAGAAATTGGGATTTTGATGACGACATCTCTGTAATATTTCAACCGGTTCAGTAACATGTGGTCAGGAATAAAATGCGCCGGCTGATCTAGAGCGTCCACATGTCACTAAATTATGCTCCGCATGTTCTTCAGTAGCTCTTCCCCAAATCTGGATGCAGATGATGGAGATCTTGTTCCTCCGACGAAGCGGTGATGGCTAGATGGTAGATGATGCTCATGCAGGGCTAGGAGGAGGTCACCTTCTGGTGAATCCATGATTCTTACTCTTTATTTTTTTATTTCAGCTTTTTTCTTGACAAAACATCATGTGAATACCTGCAAATACAATAACTTAGCAAATGGCATGCCTGTGTTAATATTGCATATTTAGCATGAATTTTAGAAAAAATAAAAGAATAAAGGAAAAGAAAAATAATGATGTATTTAGAATAAATATAGAGTGAACTAAACCCTAAGAGAAGGTCAAGCCTTGACCTAATTGCAAAATAAAAGAAGTAGAGAGAGATAGGGTTCGCTATGTGTTATGCATACTACCTATATTTAGACATATTTATTTTTGACAAGATAAAATTAAATTATTGTTTTTACACCTTTGTACATATTTCTATAAATAATTTAAAATAAAATAAAAGTTAGAAAAATTAAAATAAAATAAAATCCTCCATTCATTATATAAAATATGTGTATATATATTATGTCCTCTATTTATTATACACCCTTAAATAATTTATAAAAATAAAATAAAATTTATTTATACTTCTAAAATTAAGTTATAAATAAATAAAATATTAAATAAGGGTATTTTAAAAATAAAATATTAAAAAATACTTGTACATAATACATAGGTACAAATACCTGTATATAATATTATATATTATATATACGTTAATTTATTTTTATAAAATAATTAAAAATCACCAAAAATAGTTTGAAAAAAAATAAACATTTTTTATATTATACACCTTTTATTTTGAATTCATTTACTATTTTTATTGAATTTGTAATTATTTTGTATATTCCAGTTTTCTTATTGGTCCAGAGGGTTTGTTGACTCCGATCAACGCCTCCTCGATAGGTCAGACCCGAATCCTTCCTGCCAGATCTTCTTCTCCCCATGTCCCTGCCCGGCTCCAATCGCCTCCCCTAATTTCTTGCCCGAGCCTCCTCCTAGGATCCATGATCCTCACGGATCCCTAAAATGGCGTGGATCTTCCTAGGGTTACATGTTATTGCTCGATCTTTCCATCTCCTAGAGTTGTCTATAAAAGCTCTCGTCTGCCTCCACTGAAGAGCAGCTCGTCCCTCATGCCCCCATTCCCTCCAAGACAACTTCGTTGAAGTGACAGCCAACGGAGGCACCCTTCAGGATCGTTGGGATGCACTTGGAGACTCTTAGCTCACGATGTGGTCAGAGCTCCGCTGCGTGAAGCCTCCCGGCCAGCCGTAGCTTGGTTGCAGCAAAGACCCAACCACCCACCTTTTCCTGGAGTTGTTGAGCTCAATGGTAGCTTCGGGTACTTATCTTATCCTTTGTATTTTTTTCACTCGACTCAATCTTGTCATTTCACTCTGTCGCATACACCTTATCTATGGCCAACTGGTGGGAGTTCCGACATCCATTCTTAACTGCACAGATCGACATCGCGTCACACACCCCATCTTCCCTTGCAGTCTGATCATACTAATACTCATCTATCAAGATGAGATTAGGCTCGAGTTTCCTCCTTCCATCCTTGCCGGAATCCCAAAGTCCCATTCACCCTCGCTTGCCCTGTTTCACGCTCAATAAACAGAGCCAAAGCTTTGTCTCTGAGCAGCGTACCCTTTACAGACGTTGGTTCGCGCATGAGACTCCATTTGGCCCACCAACTTCCCAGGAGGAGCTTCTCAAGGTCCCCCCTTCATTGCCACGCTCATCCGATCGTCACAATCACCATCAGAGCCTCCCCGGACGAGGGAACCTCTCACGATCTTCCATCGAGTCGGTGGATCCCCTCCCTTGCTCGATCGAAGTTCGCCTAAGAGGAGTTCGTATAGACCTCCTCCCCATCGTTGGATTAGCTCCCTTTGCCAGATTACATCTCAGCCGCCTACCACAGCTTTGGATCTGACACCATCCGACCACACGTCCCGACATTCTCTGACCGTCAGATCTGCCACGATAGGAGATCAGGGTCGTATGCTAGAGATGCACTCCACACGCACCACAAGTCTCGGCAGGGGTATATTTTCCTATTACCCATCCACGTTTATGCTTTGTTATTTAGTCCTTTAAATAATTATTTTAGTTGTGAACTTTTATAGTTTGGACCTTGTAGTTTTGATATCCGCATTTTAGTCCCTCTCTATGTGTAGCACGTGGTTCTACACGTGACTTTTAGGGATATTTGCACCGTATGCCTTGCACTTTTTTATATGTTACGATTTGGATGGCATGTTTTTGATATTTGCTTTTATACCCATATGAGCCTGGATAACGTGTAGCGTGCATGTTTGTTGAACTTTTTGCAACGTTGGCCCTATAGTCTTCATCTGTGTTATTTTTTGGACCAGGACTTTATTTTATTTTCACATAGGTCCCTGTAAACTGTATCTAATTACATCTTGTATTTTGGACTTAATAATTATCAAATTAGTCCTGAAAATTATCAAAAATTCCATCAACTCCTGTTGACGTGTAGTATTAGGTAATTTTTGTGGATTAATTCTGTTGCATTTAATATTTTTGATAAATCAAAAACCTTTAAAAAGTGTCTTTGTCTATTTTTGAAAATCCATAAAAATTCGAAATTGCTTAAAAATTCTAAAAAAATTCATGTTAGTATGTTTTTGTGCATTTTATCTACAATAGCAATTTTGTTTGAAAATCCCTACAAAACCCTAAAAATTGCAAAAGATCTAAAATATTATAAAAATCATATAAAATTCAAGAAAAATCCAAAAATTCTCATTTCAATTTTTTATTATAGGTTTTTACTTGTATTTTCTCATAAAATTGCTATCTAGGATTGTAGGGCATTTTAATTACATTTGATTTGCAATTTAATCCTGGTTGTGCACTGTTTACATTTTTAATCATTGTTTGATTTTTATAAAATTATAAAAACATTTGCAAAACTCCAAAAAATTACCAAAAATACTTTAAAACCTTAAAAAATCAAAAATATTTTTATCTTATTTTTCTGAGTATTTTTAGCTATAAAGAAAAATCCAAAATGGGCCCGTTCGGTAGGAGAATAAGCAGGAATAAGGATGGGGAATAAGGGGAATAAGGGTCTATTCTTCGTTCGGCTGGAGGATAAGAATAAGGAGAATAAGGTGAAATAAAGGTAGGTAAGGTGGGATAAAGATAGGAATAAGAGTGAAATAAGATGAAATAATGGGGAATAGTCGTACCACAGGGAAGCGTGTTGGGGGCTTATTTCCCTTATTCCATTCCCCCTTATCCTCCAAACGAATTTACCCCCTATGTGTTACCATTTTTTATTTCTTGACTTATATAAAGTTAAAGAAAAAATGTAAAATAAAAAACCACTAAGAATATGTTGTTTTTTGAGATTTTACCACTTCATAGGTTTTCTTGTGCTCCTTGTGTTCGACCCTGGTTGGTATACCATGTAAAATAAATAGCGAACCACTTACATTTGTGCTTGATTCTTTTGATTTAATTGAGTGGTTTATTTTCTTTATTGAGCATGACTCGTTGATTGAAGTCGCAACGACCTTGTTATTTCTTGATATTTAACCCTAGTTGGCGGGCAGCTCTTCACCCTCTTCTTACGATCTCGCCTGCGATGGGGCCAAGACACATAATGTTACGGTGGCGTGGAAATCATCTTTGTTTTCAAACCCTAGTTTTGAATGTGTAGGTCAATTGGCTTCAATCTATGTAAATAAGATATTATCCATATGAATGTATAGAGGGTGATTACTCCAAGATCACGCGCAACCCTATAATGTAAGTTACAGATGCTCGATTCGATAAGAATCAACCAAAATATTACGATTTTTTGTAGTTCAAATATCAGTTCCAAGAAGATGAACATTCAGGTCCAAATTGGATAGAAATCGAGGGGAATTTGGTTCGTGATTCTAAGATGATGATTAAGAGATGATGATAATGACGTAGTTACTAACATTAATTTGGCTCGAAAATCGAATAAATTCAAAAGGAGCGGATGTTGTACATGGGAATGAGGGTGTATAAGCCCTCGATCGTTGCACAATGATGGGTGTTTGCCGGAGCGATACACACGCGTGGCGACAATGCAAGACCAAACAAAGATATTGGAACCTCTTCTAATGATCATCCTTCCATGTGTAATTTGCTCAAGCCCTGTCACAGCCGACGTGAGGCAGAGTGAGGCGGAGAAAATTGGTTGTCGGGAAACTAAGACTGGAGTTAGGAGAGTTGGAATGTATTAGAGTTGTTAGGGCTTGGAGTTAGAGGGTTAGGATTGGATAAAGGTGACTAAATACCTTGGGAAGAATTATGAGAAGAAGGATCATTAGAACAAGCTGCAACATATCATTCTTGGAGAAGATGAACCAGATGCTGGCACGTGTCAACACATGGTTGGACAGAGATCAAATAAATTTATAAATTATATATAAAATAATAAGTGATGTTATTTTTAACAGGAATAAAAATCAAATGTAGATAATTTAATTAACTAAATTATAGGATAATTCATTTTGATAAATAAAAAATATTTGATGAAATATAAATATTATATTAATTAATAGGTATATATAACACTTAATAAATAGACTTTTGATTTTTAGTTATATAAATTAATATATAAAATGTCATTTTTTATAATTTATTATTTATTAGAATAAAAGATAAGATATATTTGATTTTTTTATGAATTTAAATAAATTAATTTAAATATATAAATAAATAAATGTATAAATGTTACATGTTAAAGTCATCTATAAATTAGAGTTTTTGATTTATTTAAAATATTAATAAGTGTTTAAAAAATATGATATACTTTATAGATAAAATAAGATCAAAAATAATTAGACATTATAAAATCAATACAACTATAAATAGTGTACTCATAAGAAAATAAATAGCCTAAAAACCTAGTTGTCATTAGGTCCAAAAACTGACTTTTTGCAAACGGACTTCGATTTTAGTGAAATCTCTTCATTAATGAGAGGATATTATCTTATGAACTTTAAAGATAAGTAGAGTGAATTTGGTATTCGTGTGAAGAAGTTTTGATGTTCAAAATTTGAGAAATTGATAATTTAAAAGTTGGATTTCTCGGCATATATACAAGATAATATTTTTTAATTATTTTTTTATATTTTTCTACACATTTTTGAAATAAAATAGGAAAATAATTTGATTAAAAATATATATAAATGAATTAATTAAAAATCAATGAAGTTTTGATAATTTTTGGATAAATAATGAATAATGTGTAGGGTGAATAATTGATTCTTTTTGTAATTTTCTTCCTTATCTCCCCCTACTTATTTGTTTGTCGACCAATCCATATTTACTTGGTCTTGAGGTTAGGTTATATATATATATATATATATATATATATTTCGGCTATAAGTCATATTATATATACATATTTATAATCTTTCTTTTTATTTTCTTTTTTTTCATTCTTTTAGTTATGTACATGTTTTTTATATCTAAAATGATATTTTTATTCATGAATGTGTTTTGATGAAAGAAAAAATTTAACACATATTTACATGTACTTGTTAATGGTTTTAAGATAAAGTGCACAAAAATGTTAATGAATTATGGAGTCATCAACCCCTCATACTTAAACTTTGTTAGTCCCTTAGCAAACACTTATTTGAAAAATAACGGAAAAAGAAAGAAAGTTAGAATAAACTTATTTTCCTAAACAAATTCACGAGAACAGACAAAGAACAAAGCTTGGTCGAACCAAAAGAAGCATTTTGTCAGAGCCTTAACTAGGATTAAGATTTTAATTTCAACAATCCTCAAATTCGACAAATCCTTATTTAGGTTCACCTCAACAGTCAGTTCAAATCCACTTATCCATATCGTTAACTATATCAACCATGAATTCAATTTGTACAGTGTGTGAGTTGTATTAACTCTTCCTACTTAAAGAAATGAAGAAACCACCCATCCTAATAATAAACTCTCATTGGTTCCTCATACAACTACTCTTTCCTCGAGTAGGGGCGTATTCTCTTCTAAGGTCAGGTCGTGTTGTGTCCACAATCGAGTATAGAAAGAATGTAGAAGAATGCAAAGAAAATTGAAGTATGACCAATGTAGTCACTCCTCCTTGTGAAGCCCATCTAGTGTAGCTAAGTCTCCACTAAAATGTGCCGGCTTTTTGGAAGCTTGGTCTATTGTGCTCATATTTGGTATTTGGTGGTTTGCTTCTTTTTGGAAGGCTTTGTAATGTTGCTTGGCCACATCCATCTTTTGTGCCTCGACGATTATAGATTCTTTTATTTCCATCCATGTTTTGAGGTCTTGGAAATAATTATGCCAGCAGATACTTCCCTCATCCGAAGTATTATTTCAACCCCACAAATCCCGTCTTTATATGTCCGCACCAATAGACAAGGATGAAAATGCACCACTAAAATGGACTGCCCTTTGTCACCCCATGCAAGTCGAGATAAGTACAAATGCATGTATCCAAAATTGGTTCGCTGATGAAGAGTTAAACATATGACACCAAGTGTTCTTCCTAGGTAAGTTTAAGTTGACTTCCTAAACATGTTCTCATGGAACCCAAAGATTTAAGTCATAGGCCTGAAGAGTCTAAATTCTGGTTCCTAACTAGGCTCCTTACGATGAACATTAAAAAACATAATCAAGCTCCATCCTTTAGGTTATTCCTAATCTTTTGTTCAGGAAATCAAATCTATTCTGAAAAATACTAGTGCAAATGCAACATATATTTTGTGAAGTATATTTTCTAAATTTTATTCATTTTTATGGATTTTAAAAATTTTATATATTTTATGAATTTTATGACTTTGTATTTTTTATGGGTTTTTTAATTTTTTATAGCAAGCAGATGTACAAATATTTTACTAGATAAATTACCCATATTTCATTTGGATTAAATAACTAATGAATTTTACAAATTTTATGTACAAAGAATTTTAGAAAGATTAAATGATTTTTACACATATTTTAATAAATACAATTTTAAATAAGCACTATACATATTAAATACATGTACACATTTTTAATTAAGAAATTTAAATAAAAATTTTACAAATACTTTACTTATCTAAAGGATTTTATAAATAATAAATAAGTATATAAATGGATTTAAATTAATCTTACTCACTTTTTATGAATTTTATAGATATAGAAGTACATAAAATTATGCGTTATAGACAAATGTATATATAGAATATATACAGACCCCTATACTTAGCTTGTGCTATGCCCCCGTAGCATCAAAAGAGAAAAAGGAGGACATAACTCCAGCTAAGTAAAGGTGGGTAAAAAAGAATAAAAGAATTGAAGTCAGTTGACCATCATATACTTACGATGAGGTCATCATAAGTATAATTGAAGACAAAAATGAGGTGACCGAGGAAAAGGAATATACAAACGAAAGAACAAAAGAAAGGGAGAGAAACGAAATCAATGAAATCACTTGGTCCCCCCTTTACTTAGGATAAGGCATCCTTCGTATAGAAAAGAATTTGACAAAATTTTAGGAACTAGTGATTAGTGTAAAAGAAAGGAAAATAAGAGAAAAGTAAAAAGAACACAATCGAAAACAATAATCAATGGGCAATCAGTCCCCCTATACTTAGGATTTGGTATACTAAGTAGATAAGACGAGCAAAAAATGGGGTTGATTGTGGACTACTAAGAATATACAGGTAGTGGTGTACTCCAAAAATCGAAAGGCTCAGAGGTCTCTGTACAGGATGAAATGAAGTGGAAGAGTAATCATGTGCAATGTACAAGGTAGATCACCTTAACTAAGGACAAATGATCAACAGCCTCCATGAAGTGCTTCAACATCTGCCCATTCCCAATAAATGGTTCTGCACCAGGTGACACATCCGATATAGATATGGTTCCATTGTCGTGCATTCTGACAGTATACGGTCCTTCCCATTTTCTTTTAACTTGCCAGAAAAATTCTCAATCTTGCATTGAACAACCAGACTTTCTGATCAAGGGCAAAGATCTCGTGCCCAATGTGCTATCATGTCATTTCTTCACTTTGTCCTTATAAATGAGGATGTTATCGTATGCTTGATTTTGAATTTCTACTAGCTCATTCAGATATATCTTCCTCTTGGTTCATGCTGTCTGCATATAGAGTGAAATCTCTCTAATGGCCCATTCAGATATGTGCATGATCTCTATGGGCAAATGTCATGGATTCCCATAAACCAGTCTGAAAGGAGAAATAACTAAGGGAGTTTTATATGCAATATGATATGACCAAAGGACCTGATCTAGAAGCTATGACTAGTTCCTACTATCTGATCGTACTAAATTTTGAAGAATGCATTTCATCTCCCTACTTAGAATTTCAGTCATGTCGTTCGTATGTGGGTGGTAAGGAGAAGCTACTCTGCGATCAATGCCATAATTCTTGATTGGATTTTTTAACTCCTTATTAATGAAGTGGCTACCCCCATCTGAAATAATAATACATGGAATGACAAACTGTGAAATAATATGTTCCATCAGAAACCTGCATACTATCCTGCTATCAACGGTTCATGTGGGTACAGCCTCATTCATCTACTAACATAATCCACAACGAGAAAAATGTACTCAAAGCCATTGCTCGAAGAGAACGGTCCCATAAAGTCTATGCCCCATGCATCAAAGATCTCACAAATGATAACATGTCACATTGACATTGCATCTCTAGCACTGACCGTCCCTATTACTCTTTGACAATCCGAGCAACTCTTCACGAATGTGCATGCATCTCAAGTATGAGTCGGCCACCAAAATCCGCTCCGGAGTATTTTCTGTGCTATCCTCGTTCTTGAATGATGTCCCCCTATCTCTAAAGAATGACATAAAATGAGGACACTATTGTATCCTTCTTGAGGAATACACCTCCTGTAGACACAATTTGGTCCCTCTTGAAAAAGAATGGATCCTCCCAATGGTAGTATCGTGCTTCGGAAACTATCATGTCAACTAGGCCCTTTGGCCAACCCTGTGGACTCTTCCGTGTGACCAAAAAGTTTACTATATCTATATAACATGGAAGCTCTATAATTGCAAAGATACTCTCATCTAGAAATCTCCTTGGAATCTCTAGCATGTACTCATCTGAAGGATGCTCTTGCTGTAATAGGGAGAGGTAATCAACTACAACATTCTTTGCCCCAAGTTTATCCTTATTGTCCAAATCAAATTCTCGAAGTAAAGGAACCCATCTAAGAAGGCATACCTTGGCATCCTTTTTCTCCATCAAGTATCTAATAGTTGAATGATCTGTATAAACTGTGATCTTCGAACCAAAAAGATATGATCTGAATTTATCCAATGCGAACACCACTGCCAACATCTCTTTCTCCGTCAATATATAGTTACACCAAGCATCATCTAAATTCTGTATCATATGTTGCATGGAAACAGGAAGTTCATTCCACCTATGTCCTAATACAACCCCGATCGCAAAATCTGAAGCATCCATCATTATCTATAAGGGAAGAGTCCAATCATGTTGATGTACGACAGGAGCACTAATAATCATCTCCTTCAATATGAGGAAGGAACTAAGACATTTTTCATCTACCAAGAACTCGATGTATTTGCCTAATAATTCAGTTAACAATCGGGCAATCTTAGAGAAATCCTGACTGAACCGTCGATATAAACCGACGTGCCATTGAAAAGATCGTAACTGCTTGATGCTGGATGGTGTCTTGAGACATTTGATGATATCCACCTTGACAAGGCCAAACTCTATGCCTCACCTTGATAGGAAGGAGGTGTAGGGGGTGTATAGTTGACCGGGCAGTCAATTAACGTCGGGTCTTAGTTGGTCCACATGGACCGACCAAAAAAGGGAATTAAAAAATCTCTTATAAATTCGATATTAAATAATATATTATTTTATTATTTTTATCGAAATATAAAAAATATTAGTAATTTTATGTATTATTTTATTCTTATATTTATTTATTTTTACAAGTTAATTTATTACATGCTCATATTTACATGTATATATAGGTTTATATACTTGTATTTTGGGTCTTTTATTTTTTTATTTTCTATTTATTATTAAATAATTATTTATATATTTATAACTTATTTAATTACATATTTACATATTTTTAGCATATTTTTTTGATTTTTTTATTTACTTAAATAAATATGTTCATATAGCACTACAAGAAACTGGACCTAAGGCAATGAATAATTTGAATATCCGTTGCCATATCTTTTAATGTTAAAGATTTAACAACGAATATTATTCGTTGTCAAATCATATTTTATACTTGTAATTAACAACGAAAGTCATATTCGTTGTTAAAGGTCCATATAACAACGATTTTTCGTTGAATTATTCGTTAAAATTAACACTAATCATTGCCAAATTTAGCAACAATTAGAAGAAAAATTCAACGAACAATCGTTGTTATGTGATTCGTTGTGAGAAATATAACAACGAATACCATTATTCGTTGCGAATTTAAAGAAGCAAGCAACGAATAATATCCTTTGTTATATATTTAACTATGGAAGATATGGCAACGAATATTAAATTATTCATTGCCTTTGGTCAATTTTCTTGTAGTGAGAATATAGGTATAGTTCATCTTTGTATTTTAATACTTTACTTATTTTAATATACTTTTCATGGTTTTATTTTATTTTTATTATATACATGTATTTAAAATAATATTTACAATTATATAAAAATATAAAGAAGGTAAAAATGTGAAGAATAAATATATTGAATATTATATACAAGTATACTATACAATGAGGGCATAAAACCCAACTTTTGCATCTTAACTCCAAATTAAATGAAACCACCTTAATGAAATATAATTTAATTTTATGCATAATAAAGGTGAACATGATCAATTTGGATCAGTATGGAGAAGATACAAGCCTATAAATTTTTCTTTGACGCTTTTTATTCCGTCTTATCAGGGCACACTACACATTACTTTTGAATGAAATTAATTTTTTTCTTTTTATTTTTATGTATAGTTATATAGAGGATTTTATTATTTGAGGTGTAAATAATAAAAAATAAAATAGGTCCAAAAATGTAATTATTGGGCTATAGAATAGGGTTTCTGAGTTATGTTTTCTGTACATTTGGTTGTCCCCCAATGTATTCCTTGTTGAGTAAGTCATCAGGATGACTGGATCTCAATGTTTAGGGTCACTCAATATCTTTGACACTTTATTTTTCTTTTCTTTCTTTATTTTTTATTTTAAATTAAATATAATATTTTATACAGTATTTGTATGTCTATTATTGAGTGCTATTTTTCACAAACTAATGCTATATACATGTATTTATCTAGAGATTTAAGGCCAAAATGAAAGAATAGATGTGACAAAATGGAGTTTCATCAAGACCCTTGGTTGGACAGAGGGATCCTTCCCTATTGAGTACTTAGGCTTCCCATTGCTAAAAAAGTAAAATGCTGAACAAAGACTGGGCGACTACTATTGCAAAATTTTTGACCAAACTCCAAGGATGGAAATCTAAATCCTACCACCGTCAGCGTGAATCACAATGCTCAACTCTTCACTCACGCCTTTAGTTATTCATGTGATCTCCTGGCTAAAGCTACTTGTGGGTATTATAGACAAGTTTGACAAGATCATGCACAAATTTCTTTAGGAAGGGGGCGCGGAAATTAAATCAAATCGTCTTCTAAGGTTGCTTGGATAAAAGTCATTCTAAATCAAATGATGGTTGGGGAGTTCTCAATCTGCAGATTATTCAATGACACTTTTTTGACAAAATCCACAATTGTAATAGTGATTACAAAAGGCCTTGGGTGTCAAAGGTGTTGAGTGTGGCTCACTTCATGAGGTCCAATTGTGTTGTTCGAGAGACCTAAATGATCTCAATCACTCGTTTGGAAATGCCTTATGAAGGGACCAACTTCACTTCAACCTGTGTTCCATAAGGAATTACGTGATGGGCTAAAATCCTCTCTCTAGAAAGATCAATAATTAATTAGGGAAACAAAACCTATAATGTACCTTTCCTTTACTTTGGCCATTTCAAAAAAAGTATGGTTTTGGTTCACGAGGGACATAACTTGTACAACGTGATTAAACTGGTTTAAATATTTTAGAAATCAGTTGCGTTTGGGATTGCGGGTGAGCGTTCTCGATTAAAAAAGGCCTTGCAAAGGATATTCAATACACTTTACACTCAAACTTTTGATTATACTACTTATTCCATTTTCCGACAAAATGGTATGAAAATAACTACCAAAAGATTATACTCTTTGCTTGTCGATCGTGGAATTGGATATCTAATTTTTGAGCATTTTAGTAAACGTGTTTTAGAATAAAGAATTTACTATTTTATTTGGCTATTGGCGCTCAATAAAATAAATACTTAAGATCATCTTGAAAAAAATGATTACATCGATGAATAGATGCCATCTTTGCAAAAATCATCTGGAAAAATACATGCATCTCTTCAATGATTATGAAGCTACCAAAGAAATATTTAACTCTTGTGGACTAAAGACAAATTTCCAAGAGTTCTTCGGACTGATTTTTTTGAAAAGAAAGAGAGTGAAATCCTGAGGTGGGACTTACCGCTTGAAATTGATCATTATATTAAAAGATAAAGAGTTACATTACCTTACGGATCAGAATCGGAAAAGGAAAAGACAACTAGCGATTACATTTTCTAAATAGAACTTTTGATTTTTAAAAATTGCATCATTCCTTCCTCCCCATATGGCCCAAAGGACTGCAAACGGTAGAGAGCAGTCGATCATCGAGTTCATCACCACCGACCTAAGCGACCTCTCGAAATCGACGGCACTAGCATGGAGTACCCATGACACCCCTACTCTCTTCCAAACCTAATCTGACAAGAGGCACATGAAAAATAGATGATCCACATCATCCGTCTGCGCACTACATCTATCACAATGAGCATCCTGAATCCCAAGCAGCCTGCTCCTTCTCGCTTTGTCCCAAATCCTACCTCTTCTGAGGCACTAAAGAAAGATCTTCACTCTACAAGGGTTCTTCGGCCTGATTACGTGGAATTGCGAGGTAAAATTTCATAGCTTGGAATGACAAATGCTTTGCTTCAAATCGATGGTTTGGTGGTTAATTTGCTTCAAAAACATACGCTTCAGTATTGGAAAATTGATCTTGGATGAGTTCAGTATTCAAAATTTATTATAATCATTATGGAGGGATCTTTGATTTATGCTATCAGAGTTCGGTTGTCGACGGAGGATGTCATAAATACCCGTCAACAATCTATGTTGTCTGACACATTTGTTCCTTTGCTTCAGCGGCCCTAATTTTAACTACAAGTCATGGAATTTCTTTTTTCCTTTAATATCTCTGTAGGTGTTTTGGCGTTATGGGCTTCTCCTCAATCTGGTGGCTGTGGCAAACGATCTTCTGGCATGGGTCTAAGGGCAAGGAAACTTGTGGTCAATGAGCCACGGAGTTAACGCTTGTTCGAGGCTGTCTTGATTGCCTAAGCTCGTTCGATGCGACTTTACTGTGTTGATGCTTATGTTTTTGGTTTTGTTAATTTGTTTGACTATCGCTGATTAGTCGCATATCTTTTTGGATGGAAAACCTTATATTCTAACTGTTAGCCATGCACCTTTGCGTCCCCCTATGCTACTTTTGTATTGAACTGTTGGTAACCCATCTCTCTTGCATGATGAATGAATTTGAATCGTTTATCTTTAAAAAATCATAATTGATATATACAAGTGAAAACTATATTTGATTAGAATTATATTCCTTTGAACGATCTAACAGTGTATAAAATTACGAAGCTTCCTCTACCTTGTGCTCACTAAATGAGATTATCAAAATACCTATATAAGGTTTTATTCAGTCTTTATTGTTGGGTTCCCTCACCTTCCTCCGCACTTAACTATATTCGACATCTCCCACAACGTTAAGGATCATGGAGCGCTGTAGAGAAGAGGATGTATCAATCTGGACACCTCTAATGAATTTTTTTGGTGGCGCCAACATGGTGTCGCATGTGCAAATTTGAGGTTGCACAATTAAGCAATCACGTGGACAAGTTATACATGCACTTACATGGATTAACAGATGTGCATTCAAAGATCATGCAAACGTTGTAATTAAAGGGGCCATTAAGTAATTGCTCATTATGATATTCATGACCATGCAAATGGATTAATGGACGTGTAGCAATTGGCCAAGAAGTAATTGGTCATTGATGATTGTCATGCATAACGTATGCAATCATGATTGCCATGCATAACGTATGCAATCATGATTGTCATGCAAAACGGATGCAACCAATATTGGCCATGAAGTAATTGGTCATTGATGATTGCCATGCATAACGTATGCAATCATGATTGTCATGCATAACAGATGCAATCAATATTGGCCATTATCATTCCATGCAGAACGATCGTGCACCATGGTTATAAATAACACGACTTGCATTTCTTGATGTACAACCAAGTCGAGAAATAGCTAGTGAGGTGTAAGTGAGAAGAGAGTGGGTTGTGTTCTTCTTCCGTTGTTCTTCTCCCTCGTGTATTGTTTACAGTGTTGTGGTTGCTTGGTAGGGTGTTTTTGCGCAACAGCCGACGGCTCTTCACTTCGGCGTCGAGAGCTCACGAAGGTGTTGCTTTCATTCTTGTACCTGTTCTTTAGTTGTAAAGAAAAGAGATGATCCAAGAAAGGGATCATCTCCATCGGTGCATTTGTTCTTCTTCTCGGTGAATTATCTATCTCTACTGCCATTCACAACTATCAACCTGCTACGCATCGATCCGACACATCAAAGTGGTATCAAAGTTTTCGTGGAGCTTGATATCCAGTTCTCATCAATCTGGTATCAGAGCAAGGTCGAATACGGCGTGGTGGTTGATATAAGGAGAAGATGGATTCAAGCTCAAGCAACCAATTGATGACAATGGCCATGGTGAAGTTGAACTCCACCAACTACTCCATCTGGAAGCCAAGGATGGAAGATCTCTTATTTGTAAGAGATCTGTACGAGCCCATCGAACGAGATGAGAAGAAGCCAGAGGGCAAATCGGATGAAGAATGGGCCAAGCTTAATCACAAGGCCGTAGCGTTAATTCGCCAGTGGGTGGAGGACTCCGTCTTCCACCATGTCTCGACGGAGACAAATGCAAGCAACTTGTAGACGAAGCCTACAGCCTTGTATGAGCCAAGGACGGCCCAGAACAAAGCATTTCTCATCCGAAAATTGGTGAATATGAAGTACTAACATTGCTCCTCTGTCAGCGAGCATCTGAGTCGGTTTCAAGATTGTGTAAACCGACTCTCCAGTCTGAAGATGGACATCGATGATGAGATGCAGGCGCTTCTCCTCTTGAGCTCGTTGCTTGATTCATGGGAAACGTTGGTGGTTTGCCTAAGCAATTCCACATCAAGTGGAATGCTCTCCCTCAACACCGTGAAGGATAGTATGATGAATGAGGAGCTGAGGAGGAAGGAACATAGCGAGGATCATTCACAAGCCTTGATGAATGAACGAAAGGGTCGCAACAAGAGTCGTGGTGATGGTTCTCAAAAGAGGACCAAGTCTCGAGGACGCTCGAAGTTGAGACCCCGCAAAGATATTACATGCTTCAACTGTGGGAAGAAAGGGCACATCAAGAAGTTCTACAAAGAACCTATAAGAGAAGATGCACGTGAAATCAGTGAGGCTAGCTCTTCAGTCATGGCTAGTCAAGAAGAAGCTGTTATCATGTGGGATGCTGGATCAACCAATATCTCTCTTCAAGAATCCTCATGGGTGGTGGATTCTGGTGCTTCCTTCCACATCACACCTAGGAAGGAGCTCTTCTCTTCATACATGTTTGGTGACTTTGGCGTGGTGAGGATGGGCAATGATCAAAGTTGTCCCATTGCTGATCGCGGGACAGTGGTTCTGGAGATGCCAGACAACACCAAACCCAACTTGAACGATGTGAGGCATGTCCCCGGAGTGCGCATGAACTTGTTGTCCACTGGCACACTTGATGATGAAGGGTATACTTGCAAATTCAGCGGAGGTGAATGGAGACTCTCCAAGGGCTCTCTGATAGTTGCTCGAGGAAAGAAGGAAGCCTCATTGTACGTGACTCATGGTCGGTCATGTGGGAGCACCTATACAGCTAAAGGAGACAAGACAACTCTTTGACATCAGAGACTGGGACACATGAGCGAGAAAGGTATGCACATTCCCTCTAAGAAAAATGTCATTCCATCCATCGGAGTCCTCTCGGAGGTTTGCAACCATTGTATGGCTGGAAAATAAAGATGCACATCATTTCAGATGAGAGTGTCAAGGAGAAGACACCCACTTGATCTTGTGCACACAGAAGTTGCTCCATGGGTGTAAAGACGCTTGGAGGTGCCTTGTACTTTGTATCCTTCATTGGACTGAGGCTAAAGACCGGAGTGAGGCAGCGACTGAGATTATAGAACCTAATTGAGATTACAGATATGACGTATAGTTGACGACCACTCAAGGAAGGTGTGGGCCATTGCCTTGAAGACAAAGGACCAAGTACTAGACGTCTTCAAAACATGGCACCTTGTTGTGGAGAGAGAGATCGGGAGGAAATTAAAACTCATCCGATCTGATAAAGGTGGAGAATATCGAGGGTCATTCGAGGTCTACTGTAGAATCCATGGCATATGCATGGAGAACACGATGCCAAAGACCCTACAACAGAATGGAGTTGCGGAGAGGATGAATCGCAGCTTGTTGGAAAGAGTGCGAACCATGCTCTCTCAATCGAATCTTCTAAAGAGCTTCTGGGGAGAAGCACTATACACGACCGTATATGTAATCAACCACTCTCCATCTCACCCCTTGGATGGAGACTATCCAAAACATGCTTGGAGAGATAAACATGTCTCATTTGATCACTTGAAAGTATTTGGGTGTGTTGCATATGTTCATGTACCCAGTGGTGAACGCACCAAGCTTGACTCAAAGACGAGGGTGTGCATCTTTGTAGGATACAGTCAAGATGAGTATGGGTAAAGGCTGTGGGATCCTACTCAAAAGAAAATTGTGAGAAGTCGAGATGTCAAGTTTGTAGAGGAGCAAACTATCCATGACATCCTTAAGCCACAACCACATCATGTCGTGACTCATGATGATGAGTCCTCCCTGTTTGAAGAAGCCCTCCATGATGACACTAGGGAGGAAAATGATGGCATAGAAGATGGCGTTGAAGGGGGGACGCCACCCCCCGAAGAACTGGTGGTAGATCCGGTTAAAGAAGCAGAACAACAGCCTCAATTGAGAAGTTCAATAAGGGTCAGTAGACCATCCAAGAGATACTCACCTGACCAGTGTCTCCTGCTCACAGATGATGGTGAGCTTGAGTCTTTCGAAGAAGCAAATGGACATGGTGATAGAGAGCACTGGTTGAAAGCAATGCAGAAGGAGATGGAAGCTCTAAAAAATAACAAGGTGTTCGACCTTGTGCCCCTGCCCGAAGGAGCTAGAGCCTTGAAGAACAGGTGGATTTTCAGACTCAAAGGCGAAGTTGATGGCTCAAAAAGGTTCAAAGCACGTCTTGTGGTCAAAGGCTTCGAAAAGAGGAAAGGTATCGATTTTGATGAGATTTTTTTCCCCTGTGGTAAAAATGACTTCCACCAGGATGGTGTTGGCTTTAGTTGCATCTCTAGATCTTGAACTAGAGCAGATGGATGAGAAGACTTCTTTCCTCCATGGTGATGTTGAGGAAGAGTTGTACATGGAGCAGCCAGAGGGATTCCAATCCAAGAAGAAGACTCACCTTGTTTGCAGATTGAAGAAGTCTTTATATGGATTGAAGCAGGCGCCTAGAAATTGGTATAGGAGGTTTGATAGCTTCATGTCAAACCAAGGCTTCACTAGAAACACTGCTGACACATGCGTGTATGTGAGAGGTAATGGGCATGAGAAACTTCTCCTTCTCCTATATGTTGATGATATGCTTATAGTTGACAAGGATAATATTAAGATCAACAGGTTGAAATAAGATCTAAGAAAGTCCTTTGCCATGAAGGACTTAGGTGCAACAAGACAAATCCTTGGTATGAGGATAACCCGTGATAGGGTGAATCACATGTTGTGGATCTCTCAACAGAAGTACGTGGAGAAGGTACTTGAGAGATACAATATGAATGGTTGCAAACCCGTTAGCACCCCACATGCAGTCCATTTCAGGTTATCTAAGGATCATGCACCCAAGACTGAGGAAGAATGTCAAGGAGTTGTAAGAAGGTACATGTCGAATCCAGGAAGAAATCATTGTGAGGCCTTAAAATGAATTCTTAGATATCTCAAAGGCATGTCTAGCCAATTCCTTTGTTACGGAGGAAGTAAAGCTTACATGGAGGCATACACAGATTCAGATTGGGCAGGTGATATTGATGGTAGAAGGTCAATATCAGGGTACTTGATCACTCTTGTAGGAGGAGCTGTGGCTTGGCAATCCAAGCTACAAAAGAGTGTGGTGTTGTCCACTACAGAGGCTGAATACATGTTCGTGACAGAGGCTGGCAATGAACTTTTGTGGTGCAAAAAGTTGCTGCATGGTTTGGGATTCATACAGGATAAATACGTACTGTTATGTGATACTTTTAGTGATATTTATCTTAGCAAGAATCCTACGTTTCACTCTAGGTCAAAGCATATTGAGTTGCGGCACCACTGGATACGTGATGTATTGGAGATAAAAGATTTGCAGCTGGACAAGATGGACACCGATGACAATGGAGCATATATGTTCACCAAAGTGCTACCACAATTGAAGTTTCAATAATGCAAGAAGATTGCTGGAATGAAGGCTCGTGAAGGGGGATATTTGTTGGGTTCCCTCGCCTTCCTCTGCACTTAAGAATATTCGACATCTCCCACAGCGTCAAGGATCAAGGAGCGCTGTGGAGAAGAGGAGGTATCAATCTGGACACCTCTAATGAATTTTTTTTGGTGGCGCCAATATGGTGTCGCATGTGCAAATTTGAGGTTGCACAATTAAGCAATCACGTGGACAAGCTATACGTACACTTGCATGGATTAACAAATGTGCATTCAAAGATCATGCAAACATTGCAATCAAAGGGGTCATTAAGTAATGGGCCATTATGATATTCACGGCCATGCAAATGGATTAATGGACGTGTAGCAATTGGCCATGAAATAATTGGTCATTGATGATTTCCATGCATAACTTACGCAATCATGATTGCCATGCATAACATATGCAATCATGATTGTCATGCAAAACAGATGCAATCAATATTGGCCATGAAGTAATTGATCATTGATGATTGCCATGCATAACGTATGCAATCATGTTTGTCATGCATAACGGATGCAATCAATATTGGCCATTATCATTCCATACAAAATGGTCGTGCACCATGGTTATAAATAACACGACTTGCGTTTCTTGATGTACAACCAAGTCGAGAAATAGCTAGTGAGGTGTGCGTAAGAAGAGAGTGGGTTGTGTTCCTCTTCTCTTGTTCTTCTCCCTCGTGTATTGTTTCCAGTGTTGTGGTTGCTTGGTAGGGTGTTTTTGCGCAACAACCGATGACTCTTCACTTCGGCGCTGAGAACTCACAAAGGTGTTGCTTTCATCCTTGTACCATGTTCTTTAGTTGTAAAGAAAAGAGCTGATCCAAGAAAGAGATCATCTCCATTGGTGCATTTGTTTTTCTTCTTGGTGAATTATCTATCTCTACTGCCATTCACAACTATCAACCTGCTACGCATCGATCTGGCACATCAAAGTGGTATCAAAGTTTTCATGGAGCTTAATACCCAGTTCTCATCATTTATGTAGGCATGCATGTTTTGATGATGACAAAATCTAATTTATTAGCTTACACCCAGGTTATGGACATCAAGACCTAAGGGAAGAACGCTCAAAAAAGGAAGAAGATAAAAATGAATATCAAATATAAGAAAGACTAAGTATTTAAAAACTTGTATCCCAATCCCTTGTTTATAGACAATCGTGCAATTGTCTCTTTATAGCCTACATGATGTCACGTATATCAAGTCCAACAAGCCTCCAAGACAAATCTTCATTCGTATTGTTCAATTATTTTTGCATATACTTATTTATGAACTTGTAAAAGTTTTACAAATACATAAGCATTCACACATGATCATATAAGTCACCTTCAAGCTACCAAGAATGTCAGCTCACTCAAAAAACCTCAATTGATTGATCACTTTAGGAATTTTTTTTCGATGAGAGCTCAATCTTGCATGTTTCAAGTTCAGTTTAACGAAAAACTATCATAGCTAGAAAAAAACAACCAACCTTTCGTTAGCATCGCGTATAAATCAAGACCACCCGATTAGTACTTTTTAAACAGATTAGACTAACATGGAACTCCTCTGACCTGCCAAATTAGATGCGTGATCTCGATCTTAGAAAAAAGGACGGTAACCAGAGTACATCAAGTTGTTTCTTATTTATGATATTATCATTTGTTTAAGCAACTAGACATCGATCGTCATATCAAATGACGTTTCCGCTGACCCAAGTACTTGAATATCAAACTGATCACAGCAGCTGGTGTGCATATAAAAACAGGTTTGCACCGTATCCGTAGGAGTCAACGCAAGTATTTCTGTCAACACGTGTCGATTGATCATATAAAGATAAGACCGTTTTACATGGATCAAGATGACATCGAGAATCAAATGCAAGTGTTTCCGTGGTTTAACTTTAGGCGGATTCCATTATCCGTGCAGTATTCTGGCATGGTCTTTTTATGTACATAGTTAATAGGTTTTTTTACTCGGTAAATCCTGTAATCTTTTCCAATGACTTCTACGACTTTTAAATATCGATATTCTTCCATCGACTCGTAAACTTACTCTGTCTTACCCCACAAACTCCGCCGTTAATTTTAACTTTATTTGAGTCAATAGGTTAGGTTAGTCTTGAGTTAATCTAACCATGGACATCCAACGGTGGATATTCCACCCCATGTTCTCTCTCTCTCTCCTCATTCTCTCTCCCCCCTCTCTCTGGTTGCCATCTCCTCGCAAGATTCGAGCGTCGGGGAGAAGGATCAGTGCTTCGAATCGGCTCGTCTTCGGATTTCGATGTTGATGGCGGCAGAGGTGAGCTCTCTGATGTGGATGATGAGCAGATTCACGGAGGAGGAGAAGGGAGCCGAGGAGGCGGGGAGGGATCTGGTGACGAGGGACCTCCTCGACGGCTGCTCGTCCACCTCGTCGGCGCCGCTCCTCCGACGGACTACCAGAGCGTGTGCATGCTCGACAAGGTGCAATCAGCGCTCGACCGCCTGAAGAGCCGCAACGTATCAGACTCTCCGGCATCCTCTCCCACCACCACTGCCTCCGCCAAGCGTCGCCACGAGGAGGAGGAGGACGACGGAGAGTCTGAGTCTTCAATTGAGGAGGTGGAGCCGCCGGCTTCTGCCTACAGGGGTGGAGGGTCGATGGTCGTTGCGGGGTGCCCGAGCTGCCTCTCGTAGGTGCTGGTCACCGGGCAGAACCCAAGGTGCCCGAGGTGCGGTGCGGCGGTGCCACTAAGGCTTGTTTGACAAGATTACAGGAGTTGATACTTCTGAGACGCAACGATGTCAGTGGGTGGAGGGGAGGAGGCCTAGACAGGGGAGGCAGAGGGGAGGAGGCCTGGTCGGAGGGAGGAGGAGGGGAGGAGGCCTGGTCAGGGGAGGCGGAGGGGAGGATGCATGGGAGAGGGTAGGAGGCCTGATAGGGGGAGGCGGAGGGTAGGAGGCCCGGGCGGAGGGTTGGAGGCCTGGACGGGGAGGAGGAGGGGAGGCGGGCGGGAGGGCGGAGGGCAGACGACGGGGAGGGAGAGGGGGTGGGAAAAAGAGATGTGGAGGAGGAAGAGGGGGAATGGCATTGAATGTTAATGTGATAAATAAAATGGGTATAATGTAAAAGAGCATAACGGAACCCGGTTAGTTTTAACGGGTAAATGGATGGGGGGTTAACCATAGGGTTTGTAGGGTATGAGTTAGCATGTTTACGAGGTCCAGAGAGGAATATCGATATTTCATAGATCATAGAGGTTATTGGCAAAGATTATAGGATCTGCCGGATAAAAATCCGTAGTTTCATTGAACCTTCCTTACAGAAACAGTACGTTAAAAATTAGGTCTTCTCTTTTAATCATATGTAAAACTGGCATCTTATCTTAGTCAAAGACGAAATTTTAAAAGTATACTAACAGCCGTATATAATACGCATTCACTCTTTGCATTGCATATTCCTCTGGGTGTGCTTCTGGAAGGAGAAGACAAATCCATCCATGATGATAAATTCAAATTGGATGTGGTCTTATCTGCTAATGATCGCACTAATATATCGCAGAGATCCCATGAAAGGAAAGTCAAACTTTTGTTGTAAATACCTCGGATCAATATATTGGAGACAACACAAAACAATTTACAACTGCAACCAGATACAATAATATCGAAAGATGAACGACGTCCACTTGCACTGGTTCAGAAGACGACGACGGCGGCGGCGGCTAATCACTGACAACGTTCTCGAGCACTCAAGACCACCCTCAGCCCCCCGGCCATGTGAGACGTCAGCAGTGGCACGAACACCGGCGGCTCCTCCGTCACGTCCCTCAACTCAAACCTCCTCAGAACCGCCGCCGCCACGTACTTCATCTGCATGAGGGCCATCTCCTTCCCCAGGCAAACCCTCGGTCCCGCCTGGAACACCGGGTACTTGAACGCTGACACGGCCCCCTTGTTCTCCAACCACCTCCTCGGATCGAAATCTCCCGCCGTCTCCCCCCACAGATTCTCCATCCTCCCCATCCCGTAGGGGAAGTATGTAACTCTATCCCCCTTCTCCACCACCGTTCCGTCCGGCAGCGTGTCGCGTCCTGCCGCGTGCTTGGAGTCCCAAGCGACCGGCGGGTAGAGCCTCATGGTCTCGAGGATGCACGCCTCCAGCATCGGCATCTTCTTCAAGGATTCGTAACCATTCGGTAGTGCTGTCACCTCTCTTACCACGTCTTCCTCTATGTGTGGTTTCCTGCATAGCACCCAGAAGAGCCACGTCAAAGCCGCGGGGGTGGTATCCCTCCCGGCCACGACGAGGCTTATCACCATGTCCCGGACGGCCGCCTCCTCGTGCCCGGTGGAGACCAACTTTGAGAGGAAGTCGTGGCCGCTGCGACCGTCACTGATCTCTCTGCTTCGTTTTCGTATCATGAGTTCCACGCAGCTGCGGATGGTCTCCACCTTCTCCCGCAGCACTCTCTCCGACCCGATGCCGAGCGCGCGTTTCAGCTTCCACACTGCGGGAAGCACAGCGGCTCCCCGCCTCGCGGTAATGGTCCCCGCGACCTCGAAGGCCTCTGCGAAATCGGACTTCGGCAAGGTAGGCTCC
Organism: Ottelia alismoides; assembly: GCA_037367405.1. Lineage (NCBI taxonomy): Eukaryota > Viridiplantae > Streptophyta > Magnoliopsida > Alismatales > Hydrocharitaceae > Ottelia > Ottelia alismoides. The sequence goes on along the minus strand of JAZKJV010001362.1, from coordinate 160,315 downwards.
AGGCAACCGGGGTCCAAGCCGAGAGCGAACCTCGATATGGCGTCGAAGGCGAAGCGCCGGAGAAGGTCCTGCATGTCGACCACTCTGCCCTCCTCCGAGGCGGAGGAGAGAAGTGGGATGAGTCTTTCATTCACCTCGGATTGGAGAACCACTTCCACGAACTCCCTTATCTTTCTAGCGGTTAGCTCATAGCTGGCGAGCTTCCTCTGGGTCCGCCAGAGCTCGTCGTCGGCGTTGAGAATGCCCACGCCGAGGAGGTCGCCCAGGTGTTCCGTCAAAGTATGGCCTTTGGGGTAGTTTTGGAAGTTGGTCTTGAGAATGTGCTCAACATTGTTTGGGTTGGCGGTGACGAGGGTCCTTTGGGCGCCCAGACGGCGTATAACGATGGTCTGCGATTTGGATTGGGCGAGGAGGTGGGTGTACCAGTCGAGGAGACGGTGCTTGTTGGCAGAGAAGGAGAGCAAGCACCCTAATACGGGATAGTTCCTAGGGCCATCGCTGGGTGCTGTCCTCATAGAGTGGAGGAAGAGGAAGAGGAGGACGAGGAAGAAGAAGGCGAAGAAGATGGCCATTGGAGATGAAATTTAAGTTATCGTGGGTGTGGTGTCTAGAGATGATCTCTACTCTCTATATATATATACATCCACATGCGCAAAGACGTCAAAGTCAACGCTGGTTTTGGTGAGGAAATTATTAACTGCGCCTATTTATAGACTAATTGATCCTTACTCATCACCGAACAACATTAGAAGATAATAATCCAAAAAATGTTGTCCGATCTATGCATACACTCGTTTACGGATGCCAGCTGTCGCTTTTCTGTTATCAATTATTTGGAATCTCGAGAGAAAGCAATCTATCGCCAGAAATGTAATTCTACAATGAGTTCGATGTGTTTGACGATTCCATTCCATCCATTACCATATATTAAGCAGGGCCCTATTATAGAGCCTCACGTATTAATTTTTGACCAAAAACTTCCAAAATTACCCTCTGAATTTGCCTCGTAAATATTCGTTAATGGTGGCAAAGTCCATGAGAACCTATCTCCGTTGCATCTCCTCATTTCTCCTAACCTTAAATATCAAAGTTGAGAAAGGGACGCATTCATGCGCTAATGAATCCATGATTCAATATCTTTGTTCTTTTATTTTAGCTTAAAATCCTTTGCAAAATACATGTAACTAATAATAATTATCATCTTTTACCATTTACCACTCATTTATTAATATTGTATATTTATCACTTATTTACACCAAAATAAAAATAAAGAAGAAAAGAAAGAAACTAAAAAGAAGAGTAGAATGTATATATGAAATAAATGCATACTGAATATTAACCCAAGATTAGGTCAAGTCTTGACCTGATCGGCAAGGAATAATATATGTGGAGATAAGGCATTCACTCAGAAAAATAAAAAAATCTATATTCATATATATTCATCATTATTCATCACTTGTATAAAATTGCACATGATGTATACATTTTCTTATTCTATTTTATTTATCATCAAATTCATCTCAAATAAAAATATTTCCTTCTTGTAAACTGTAAATAAAAACATGTTATAATATTAAAAATAATTGCAAGAAGAATCTTTAAACATATTTAAAATAACACTTTGAAAAGGCTGCAAAGCTCAACATGTTAGATCAATATCTTCTACATGAAAATTCAAAATAAAGCAAACTTACTTTATTGTATTCAAATTAAATGTGCTTTGAAATGAAAGTGGTTTCATCAAAATCGTAGTTAAGATGTGAAAAGTAGCTTTTTTGGATATGTATTGTATATTGTCTGCATTAAACATTGTATGACTCTATTCTTTTATTTATTTTCTTATGTACTTTGTACATATTGTATTTTCAAATATTTGTATATATTGTAGTTATTTTTTTATAAAAGGCAAAATTCAAATCACAAAAATCAAAATACACAGAAATCAAATTATGTACATATTGTACATATATCTCTTACTTATAGTGTAAATATCTCTATTTATTTAACGTAATAAATTATTTCGTAAAAATAAATAAAAATGTCCTTAAAATCCTTAAATTATTTTGTAAGATAATAAATTATTATTATTTGAAATTTATTTATCAAAATGAATTTTGAAGAATCCAAGTGTTGTAGTATAAATACTTCTAAATAAAGGTAATTATTTATTTTTACTTAATTATTTAATTTATTTAAAGTATTAAAGATCACCATAAATTAATTTAATTATTTACTAACATTTTTTATTTATAAATTTATTTAATTTGAATTTACATTTCTATTTTTTAAATTTATTCTACATTTCTACACTATTTTGTCTTCTAGCCATTGTCCTGTAGCGGATCTAGCCTCTGATGGGCCCACCCGGGTCTGTTGACCCAAGTCAGCCTCTCCATTTCCCATCTCTACCTGATTAAACCTCTCATCATACATTCTTCACCTCGTTTTCCCAGATGATCCGACCACTTTTCCACCCTAATCCTTATTCACTCTTGTCACCCGAATAATGAATACCATCGCCAATTATCATTTTCACAGACAAGGCATCGATTCGTATGTTGCATGTGTTTCAAATTTCGCTTAGTTGTGCTTCTATTTATACCCTACTCCATATCTCTTGCACCTCTAATTCATCTTCGATGCTTTTTTCTCGTCCATTTGTTCTTCACAAGCACTAGGCTCATGACAGGAGATCGTTGCACTGGTAAGAGGAGAAATTCGATGCCAAAATATACATGATCCAAATCGTGGTCGGAGCTCCACCGCGACCGAGTCTCTTCAGTTTCTTGTAGTTACATCTAGGGCGACAACTCCTTCTATCCATCAATCCTAAATCCATTGTATTTAACTTCATCATTTAATTTCGCATCTAATTTCATTTTACTGTAATAAGATCATCTCTTCGATTTATCTCCGATATGCTCGATCAGAGCTCTTCACCGTACAATTTTTGCATCCGATCATCACTCTACCTTCTCCAACCCTTTCTCCACAATTTTTTCACATCTGACCACCCATATTCATTATGGATCTGGTCTCCGACCTCCATTCCAGCCACATTTGGACCTAGATCGATCGAGATCCAACCAATCGAATTTCACTTCAAGCCGCCTTCATCAAAGTTCATCCATCACCTTCTTCCATTGTTAGATTAAGAACAAGGATCCCATATTCCATATCCAGACCGTCTGATATTCCCCAATTTGTAGCCGTCAATCGAAGCTTACAATGAGGAATTAGAGCCATTGGATTCACATGTGACTCGACACGCTCCATGGTGAAACTTTTGCCTATAAGCCATGCATTTGTTTTGTTTGTAAATAAGCACTATTGGGACACATGACATTCTATAGTGGCATGATAATTTGCAGAAAGGCCCTTCAAGGTTTTCTTATTTATAATTGAGTCCTGATTGAACAGATCCACGTGTTTTACAATTGATACTTTGGTGATATTGCCTAAATTGCCTTGTGATTTTCTATTATTGCTCAGCCCTTGATATAATTTTATTCTCACCGAGGTCTGTGCTAGTACATATCATGGACGCTTGTGATGAATAGGGGATTTTCGAGGGTCGTACGGTTTCACATGGTGAATCCATCGTCGATGTATTGACCTCTCAATAAACTCTGATCAATCAATAATTAACTCACAATATGAATAAAGAAATGAAAAGCAAAATAAATATGGAGTTAAAAATTATTATAACTCTACAACAAAGATGTGTATAAGTGCAAGTATGTGTAGAGGTCGAACTCAGGGAGCAGAGTGGATGGATTGTGCAGATGAAGTGCAAAGATGTGATTGTGCGTTCTCTGTCTATTTTTATGTGGGATTTTAATTTTATTTTTGCTTTATATTTTGTATTTTTGTTTTTAAATATATATTTTTATTTTTTTTTATTTTTTATATTTTATATATTCTTTTTCTATTAAAATTAGTAATATAGGTTATATATAATATAAGCTAATATAATTATAAATACTAATCAAAAGAGTTAAAATAAATAAAATAAACTTTTTGGTTTTTAATGGTTTTTTACTGTTTTTGTGATTTTTAAGGAAATTTTAAAATTGTTATGGATTTTTAAAGTAAAAACACCCTTAATTATGGATTAATAAATACCTAAATTGAAATGGAAAAAAATAGTAAATCATACCCAAAATTGTCCAAATCAATTTTAATTTATAAATATAATGTAGAGAAAATTATAAAATAGAAAACACTATTTTTGGAATTTTTAGGAATTTTATATATTTCTATAAAGATTTTGAGGTCTTTTTAATTTTTAAGAGTTTTCTATATCTATTTTTTTGGATTTTTGTTCTAGAGTTGTTAAATAAATATATAAACTTGAAAATTTTAATTTTTAAAAAATATTTTTATTTTAAGGGTTGTTTTATATACAAAGAATAAATGTATTTTTTATTTTTATACAATAGGAGAAATGTCTAAAATTGAAATGCAGAAATATAATGTGAAATTACAATATGTCGTACATTTAATCCTATTTTTTGGGATTTGGTTCGAGCATAAATGATATTTTAAATAAATCAAACAAAGACATAAAAATGCAATAATTAGTAGGGGCATTTATGTAACTAAATTAAAGCACCTGGGAAAGCTCGCAATTTTACCAAAATTTTATAATTGATATTTAAAATTCTAGAGCCAAATCAAAATACACAAAAATCTAGGGCCCGCCCTGCAAAATTCCCACCTCACATGAGCGACTACATCAAGTGAGTTAGTGTGGATTGTTATGCAAATATGAAAAATGTAGGGGTTTTATATGCAAAAAGTACAAAATTATATAAACAATCAATGAAATCTTTAGTTCTAATATTTAAATACGAAAATTCTTAAGTAGAGATTGCAAAATACCCAGACAATGGCGTGGATCCAACGGTTGATAGGCATCACTTAGGCCCCATGTCTACTCGAGGGCACACGATGATGCTTCATTCTGAATGATCAGGATTAGATAACCTTAGAGGATATGAAAGTTGAGAGGGGAGACGATTTAATGGCAGCTGGAGTGCACGAAGAACACGACCAAGATCGACGATGGAGGAGGGTTGAGAACAAACTGGGAAGAAGCCTCGCTTGAGACAGCTTCATCCGGCTAGAATCTCCTTCTCTAGCGGTCTTCCTTGCTGTAACGCATCCCAAAACACTCCTCGATTGTCCCTTTATCAGCAAGGGCTTCCGAACGGCCGGAGGGGCACTGGAGTTCACCCATGAGGGTAGAGGATCAGAGGTATTTCGGGTGCCTCCGACGTGATGTAAAACATCCTAGATGGGCCCTTGACCTCCAGACCCTGCAAGTAAGCACGAACACACACAAAAAGGGTCCTAAGGCTCCTGGGGAATGGAACGGATGCGAAATGGGTCGTGGTAACGGTGCTTCCGGCGTGCGATGGAGTTGAAGCACTGTAATCTGATCTAGTGGGGAAGATCAGTTGAAGTGGAAGGTGGTTGGGTGAAGTAGAAGCGATGGGGAAGAGAGTGGTGGTTGTGGCGTGGTCAGAAAACTGGAGCATCACGGTAGATGGGGTTCGCCATAGGCTAGCTCCTGCAAACTATGAAGGAAAAGATTTTAACACTAAAGACGTAATCAAAGACTAAACAAAAAAATCTAAAATTGCATATACGACTAACAACTCCCTAAAGATGATAAAAAGAGTACCTCAGTATCTTGGGACCACGAAGTCGGACCTCAACGGCGCTGATGGTTGGAGGTGTTGGAATGTTGCCTTGGCCGTTGCTTGGCTTCACTATATTTGGTTGTAGGAGAGTTGTCAACTTCTCCGGTCCTGAGCACAAGAGAGAGGAGCCAAAGCTAGGGTGAAGGGGATTCAAAATTCGAAGGGAGGAGGTGGACTTGGTTTTGTACAGGTGGTCAAGCGTGAGGGATGATCGAGGATGTCAGCTCGATATAGTGATCCACAGCCAGAGGAGTCAAGCCGACGTGAATCACCAATGATCGAGGAAAAATATTATAGAAGAAATCATCCTAAAAAAGGGTGCTTAGATCCTCAGGGAAAAAGTTGAGAAATAGGGCCAATACCTAGGTCTGACACATGCTGCAGAAGGGTCAAAGAGTTGACTGGAGTCATCTCTCCGAGCCACCTGGTTGGTCTAGGTGGATCAATGAGGAAAAACCATCCAGAAAAGAATTGTAAAATCTGTAATAATTGATAAATGATTTTATTAATTTTAGATTATAACATAAAATGTTTATTATTTTATATAGTATTTTGTTATGATTTTTATTTATTTTAAGCTTTTTATTTATAATTTAATCTTAGGGTTTAATTATATATATTTATCTATGTTTTAGAGTATTTTATTTTTATTTGTATTTTGATTTTATTATTTTATTTTCTTATTTTATATATTTATAACTTATTTTTATATACTTAAATATATTTTTATTATATTTTCATGATATAATATATACACTTAAATAAATATGTGTATTTATTATATATGTATAGTTATTAGTATTTCAACTATGTATTATATATAATTATTTTATTTTAATGGTTTATTTATGGTTTTATTCTAGTTTTAATATGTCTATATAATATAAATAATATGTACAATTTTATGAAAAATATAAATATTTAAAATGATAAAGAATAAATAAAATGAATATTTTATTTGAGTAAACTATACAATATGGGTCCAAAGCCTAACTTTTACACCTTAACTCCAAAAAATATGAGACCACTTCATTAATTAGATTATTAAAAGTTATATACAATTAATTATATATTTTAAGTTTTTATTTGTAAGTTTTGAGTTTGGGAAGTTGGGATTTTATAATCTTATTTAGAGTATAACTTGTACATTTATATTATTTTTGTAGGAAATAAATTTTATATTTTTCTATATATTATTATCTACAACTTTCATGTACAGTATATTCATTTGAGTTATAAAATATGGAAAATAAAATTGGTCCCAAAAATGAATAAATAATGAATTAACAAATGAGATTTTTATTGAAGTAATGGCCCTTATCTCCCCCTACTTTATTCCTTGTCGACATAGTCATCACGATGCTTAGGTCTTGGGGTTTAGGGTCATACAATAGTTTTGATATTTTATTCTTTTTCTTTTCTTTGTTCTATAATTTTGACATTAAAAAGCAATATTTTACATGCATTAACTAGGGGTTTTAAAGCCAAAATGATAGAATAAAGGAAATGAAATGGAGATTCATCACTCCCTACACTTGCCTTTGCCAGTCCCTAGCAAACACTTATGTAATTAGTATAGAAAAATAAAAGAAAGAAAAGGAAAAGAAAGAAAGTAGATTAAATTTAATTTTCAAACTTGTCCTCACGAAGTCAAAGTTTAGAGCTAAATTCGGACCTTTAGAAATTTAGTGTGGGCAGAACCATATAGGAATTGGATTTGAAATAAAACAAATTCGAGTATCCCAAAACTCTGTTCAAGTCTCCTCAATAGCCATGTCAGAATAATTCAACCCATACACAAACCCTTAGGACTATGAAACTTACTTGTACAGTGTATGTGATAGTAGCTCCACTCAACTGAAATGACAACGAGACTGACTTTTCCAGCATGACAAACCAATGATTCCCCAATCCAGCAACTCCTTCCTTGAGGATCAAGGTATTCCCTTCTAAGTTCAACTGACAACCGATTCGAGAGAAGGGGGGTGAAGAGAAGAATGGATGGTAGCCAGTGTAGCTACCTATCCTAGGATGCATGACCAGTGTAGTCAAGTCATCTGGTTGCAGGCTCACAAGGTATGACTTTGAAGCGTAAGTTTGCTTATTGACTATTGATGAGCGACCCAAACGTGAGACTAAGTGATAGCAATGGTCATTGCGACAAGAAAAATCAGACCACCAATAAAAATCAAACACGATAATCAAGGCAAGCTATCTTGCTATTTATTTAACATGGTATAGCCACCAGGGTCGAACACAAGGAGCACAGGAAAATCCTATGAAGTAGTCGAGAAGTCATAGAAGAAGTAAACTTTTTTGGTGGTTTTTTCTTTTTTTTTTAATTTGCAATTTTTTTAGATTTTCTATAATAAGAAAAAGAATGTGAAAGAAAACACACTACAACAATTTTTGTTAACGTATAAAATGCTAGAAATTTAAAAATAAAAATATTTTTATATTTTTAAAATATGTAGATGTTTTTTTGTAAATTTTATGAATTTTTTTTATTTTTATACGATTTTCTAAAAATTAGAGAGGGGCAAAACAAGCAAAAAGTGCACATCTTGGAGAAAAAGGGTAAGTTTAAAATATTTAAAATACCCCTAAATTCCTGACTGTAATTTATGTGAAACTACGAAACAAAATCTAACTACATAATTTAAAAACTCATTTTTTAGAGAATTTTTAATGATTTTTGTAAGGTTTTCAATCTATTGCAAATTTCAGGTGTTTTATAAAAGATAATGAATGAAAACAATGTAGAAATCAAAACACAACACAACAAGCACTCACAATTTTTTTTTGAATTTTTAAGGGTATTTTTCTATTTTTATGTGTTTCTAAAATAGACAGAAGCAATATTTAGGGTTTTTTATTTTTAGAAAATAGCAAGAAAAATCAAACTACGTCACAAAAATCACCAAAAATATCACACAGTAGCAGGGGCTACTAGTAATTTTTTGGGGATTTTAGAGTAGTTTTGATATTTATTTGGTTAAAAACTCAACATAGAGGTTGTAGGGACTTAAATGCAATTATTTTAAGTCTCTAGATTAAATGTTAACATGCATAAACAATATAGGGTCAAATATGCAATTTATCCAATTAAATCCAGCACATACGTCAATTCCACACTCACAGGGTCGTAATTGCAATTTCAGGAAACATTCAATCAAACAACAACACAGGAAATGTCCAAGTCTAAACTGCAAAAACACCAAAGTCCACGTGACGACATACGTGTCTCCATACAGGGAGGACTAGATAGCAAATATCAGAAACTACAGGGACTAGAATGCATATAAGTTCAACTACACTTTTATTTTACTGACTAAAACTAAAACATAAACAAATGTAGGGTAAAAAGGGATATATATCCTTGTTTCATTTTAGGTACGTGTGAGGATCCGCGTGGCGGCCGCTGATGTGGTGAGTACATGCGGCTCTGATTGTGTCAGATGTCAGATCTGACGGTCAGGGGTTGTCGAGGATGTGGGGAGCAAGTGGCAGTCAAATCTGGCATCCTACAACCTGACTGGTCTGCAGAGCTGATGGTCCGGATGGAATATGGATGTGCAGAGTTCATCCAACAGTGATGGATCAACCTGGAAGAATAACTCCTAGGTGGACTTCACCGGAGCCAAGGAAGAGATCCTCATCCTGGTGATCGATCGGGAAGCGTCGGATGCATCGTGGAAGGCTTCCGCATCGACTGAATGGCTCGGATGGAGGCTATATTGGTTGGATAGGCGTGACGATGATGAGGACTTAGAGCTACTACGACGAACCATGGGCTTGATCTGTATAAAACCACACATGCAATCACTTTCTCGATCATTTAAGTTAACTTCATATGCATATCCATCGTGATCGTAGACTTGATTTGCATATCCATCACAATCGTATAAACCTCTTTGGTTTATACCTCCAGCAATTCTTCTTATTTTTTGGTCAAATATGTTGTCATTCCCTTTGACTCCTTATGAAGATCATTGAAGTAATCATTAATTCTGAGAAATATTATTAGAATCAGCAATATGACAGGCAAACCGCGTACTCCTCTGAAGGCTCCATTGAAACTTTCCGACAAATTTGTTGTCATGTGTCCGTAAAGTTTTCCATTATCTAGACTTAATGTTCAATAAGTATATTCACCATTATTTTGAGATACAATCCACTCGAAAAACATTTCTATCAAGAATGTTGATACCTCACATCATACTATTAATTTTTTTTCACATGGCTCCTCCTCAGCAGCGTAAAATCTATTTTGAATTCTATGAGTCTTATGTCATGCTCGGTGCATATTTGCACGCATATGTGCGGAGATAATGGAGATGTATAAATTCCACTTCTGGTAGAAATAAACAAACCACAACATCTTTCAATACAGTAAATCGATCACTAATAAAATAGATATCCATGTGGTCAATGATTTGTCTTAACAAATTAAGAAACCATCTCCATGTCAAAATATTCACATCTTTCAGCTATAGAAAATGTGAGCAGAAATAAACCATTATTCGCATCTATTGCTCGGCCATGTACATATGGCTGGCATATCTTCCACACAAATGTGTTCCATCAATACTTAAAATATACCGACAAAATTTGAATGCTCTGTGGTGAGGTCCAAATGAAACAAACAATCTCTTAAAATGCACCGCTGTCTCGTTTTCACCCTCTTTTGTCTTGAACCACGTATAAGTTCCAATATTGTGTTGTTATAGAGTACGGATGAATCTCCGTATTACGATAGGACTCATCCTCATTCACATGAACAATATCCATTGCACGTTTCCTAGCATTCCAAGATGTCATATAATTAATCTCGATCTTCAACTCATCTTTTATTTTATACATAATTGCACCAAATGTCATGCGATCTTGTGCTTTAAACAAATATAATGTTTACTGTGCTACAAATATAGACGTGTAAACATTATTTAAGTAAAAGTACATGATTTCTTCGTGAATGTACCTGAAAACAGTGAGGACTTTATGAGCCCCAAGCAATAAATGATCATTACGAATTTTATTTTTAGTCGAAGTTATTAAATAGTTCCATTTTTTAATTTTTTGATTTTTACCTTTTTGATTATTTTTCAAAATATTTCGTCTAATGATTTCTTTGGATTTTTTAAAAAATTAAGTCATACAAAAACAGAGTGAGATAGGGAGAAATCTATGCAAGTGGATACTAGGATGGAAATCTCACTTTTATATCAAATGCATGCTTAATAAGGAAACTTACAGTACTTCCTAGCTCTCTCCATATGGTATGCAAGACAAGGAATTTAAATCTATACTACATGGAATGCTAGTTGATGGAATCACCCTAAGTAGGAGTTGCTATGATCGTGAAGAACAAATTTAAGTTTGATGTAGATCCAAATGTATACTATAGGTGGATGCATATATTAGGTGTTTAGTCCTAGATTGCTCGATCAAGAAATCTCTAAAATATATGGGCTCATTCACATAAAATAAAGAAAATAAAGGCGTAAAATTAGAAATGCAGAAAACATAAAAATAAGTGGAGAATGATGATAATAAATGTATAGAAAACGAATAAAATGCGAGAAATTAATGAGCCATGCAGGTAAACAATCACCCAGGAAATAGACCTCAGAGAGCGTCAATGTTAAAAATGTCATATGCACCTTATTATTACAAATGAATAATGCAAAATAAAAAAACCCATCTCACATAAAAAATAAAAATCTACTCTAATCGGTGCTTCTTTTTCCGACTCTCTTCCTTGATCTCTTCAATCATCCTACAAAGAAAAGGCTGATCTAAGCGTAGCTTGGGTGCACCAACCTCCTAAGACGTCACCTTCATTACACGGTCCCTTTCAAAGAATTTAATAAAGAAATAGGTCAGACAAAGATGAACAATTATTGCTAAAATAAAAGGCAAGGAATAAATGCGGTAAATATGTACACTAAAACCAATCCATAGCATTGTTCCCCGACAACGGTGCTATTTGATAATTAGCGATCAAAGAGAGGTGTCTATCATCCGATCTTGGAGGGTCTGCGTTGCCCGACAAGTCGAGTCTAGTAATCTCTATATCGACCGCTCTCACGACACTCAACGCGTCAACAATCAACTAGATCAACAATCCACCTACAATCTATGATAAATCAATGCAAATTGTGCGGGATGAATTTATTATAACATGCAAATAAATGTGCATAGAAAGCAAGTGTAGGGGTCAAACCACTGAGAGCTATGAGAATAGGTTAATTTCTACCTATTTATGAAAAACACAACAATTATTATTGTGCTTTTTTATTTTTTATTATTGAGGGGTTTAGTTATATTTATTTTTTTATTAATTTTTATGTTTATTTTTATAATTTTAATTTAAAACTTCTATTTTCTTTTAATTTTTCTATTTTTAAATTCTTTTTAATTTTTTAAAGTTACAATATGTATGTATATGTATACTAATAACTATATAATAGATGATATCTGTAAAATAATAAAATAAATATGTCACAATATATAAAAGAATAGTACTTTTAGTTTTTTTAAAATTTTAAGATATGTTAGGTTTTTATAAATAATAATAATTATAATAATAATTATTTACATAATATATATATATATAAACAATTTATAAATATAACTATATGTAGTCAAAAATACAAATTAAAATATTTTTGTGTTTTTACAAATTTCTATATTTTTGTTATTTTTAAAGTCTAACATATGTTAAAATAGGGAATAAACAAATTGTCGATTTTTTAGATTTGAAAATAAATAATAAGTTCAAAATTTCTGAATACTATTTATTATATGTAGTATATAATATAATAAATATACAATAGAAAACGTTTTTATTTTTATGGTTTTTTACAAATTTCCATGGGGTTAGGAGATTTTTTCAGTTTTTAGGATTTTTCTTTTAATTTTTTATGATTTTTGGTCTAGAGTTATATTATACAGTAATATATATGATCTTTCTGGAATTTTTAAATAACATTTAAAATGTTTTATATTTTTATAGCTAAAAATAAAATAAATAGATCCTAAATGATTTTTAATATGTTGAAAATGCAAGTAAATGCTAAATAAAAATCATAGCGTGAATAATCAACACATGTAAGGGAGCTATTTTAATAAAAATAAAAAGATAACACGATATTATATAGACTGGCAATGGTATTTATTCAATAAAAATAAAGGTCAAAGGTTTGTGTATAAAATACCCCAAAGTGTTGCACTTAATTTCAAATTTTTAATACTATCAATAAATAAAGAAATCTAGGACGTGTCGTCTGCAATTTGCCCACCTCACATGGGTCGCCAAAAGAGTTGAGCTGGCAATGGACTTATATGCAATATAAAATTATGTCTGGCGGTCCACTTTAATTTTTACGTAAGTTTTTAAATTTAACTAAATATTTACAGGACCAACTTCTAAATACAAAAGCCGCGAGGGTGCCTAAGACATTTACCCACTTAAATGGTGTGGATCAGGTGGCTCAGCTGCGTCCACATGGAATTTCTTATGGGACAAGGAGCGTAATGTTGTCTTAAAAAAATAACCCATATTAGATTTGGGCCAAAGACTTCATTCAAAAATTCTCGAGGGTTCACAAAGAACACCTCAAGAACTCGACTCCGATAAGCTTTGTTCTTTATTATCTTCGATGTCTAGCCTCCTTTTTCACATCTAAGAGACCCCCAAGCTTCCATGATCTCGTACGCACCTACAGAACTCTTAATGGGGCTCGAAGTCCATCAGAGGGACCTTGGAGCTTCAAGCCACCCGGAGCTCTGTTAAGAGCGTGGATGTTCACTCCCGGTGGCTACTTCAATTGGGCACCTGCACAAAAACGCTAATGGGGTTCGAGGGTGATCTTCTCGATCATATGATGACTCCAGTGGCAAAAGAGGAAAGGAGCTCTATCTCTCTGATTTGAGGGAAATCAGAGGTGGTTGGATGAAAGCTTTGATGGAGAAACGAAAGAGCTCACAGATGGGGGCGAAATGGGGGTGAATAACAATCTAAGAACATGTGAATTAGGACTGGAGCTTAAGGATCCAGCTTACGAAAATCTCTAAATTACACCAAGGTAAAGACTAATTGCAGAAATTAAAAATTAAACTTAGATGCTAGAAAGAAATACAATAAGAAAACCTAAGTCTAGCAGCTCGAACAGATATGCCTGGAGCAGGAGGAAGCTTGACCATCGGAACTCCGAAGAACTTAGATCGCACCTATCTATGCATTCATCCACGTGGATACGGCTGGATCTTGATGCTATCACCAAGGAGGCTCGACAGTTGTGGTCCTATTTGGGTTACAGGAAAGAAAGGAGGATCAAAATGAGAAAAATCGTCACCCTGGAAAATATATTGGCTAGCGAGGGAAAAAAGGGCAGAGTAGATGGCAAGAGTAAGGATGGAGGTTGGTGAGAGCTAGGGTATGGGAGAAGGTGACAGATGATAGGGCTGCAAGATGAGGGTGAGCTCGAGGGAGATGTATTCTTGGAGGAGGCATGAGAAGAGGGAGAAAATAGGAGGTAGGTGGTTGATAACCGTCTCTGACCAAGCGGTAAATAAATGTCGAAGTAGAAGCCTCTAAAGAAAGAAATGATTAATCAAAGAAAATTCAACTGCGATTAAAACAAGGATCAGAGTTTTTCACTACTTATTTATCCAGGTTGAGTGTCCTTGGTTCGAACACACAGTCATAAAATCACGCTCGTGAATTTTCGAGTGAAGAATTATTTTTGTGATATTTTTAATCCTTATTTTATTTTATTCTTGAAAGTGAAAAAACTCTTTTGTGATTTTATTTTTTAATCTTTTTATTTGTTCTAATTTTCCAATTTTTATTTTATTTTTTAAAGTGGTATTTTTCAAACAAATTTATCGACAATATAGTATGTGAAAAATGTAGTCTCTAGGTGATACTATATAGTAAATAAATCTACTCGAGCAACAGACTTGAAAAAGAAAAGAAAACAAATCAAAGTGAGCCGAAAATCAAGAAATAAATCCAAAATAAAACTCGCGATGAAATCATCAAAAATTGATACAAAAATAATTTGTCAAAAAAATACTATAATTATTTGATTATGTTTATGGTCCCCAGAGTGTCCAAAGTCTATGTAGGAAAACACAAGTAAAAATATAGAGGTCCCATTGCAATTAGGTCCCTGGTCAGAGACCTGATTGTAGGAAAATGATGGATATTTATAATTAGGTCCCTACGTGGGGAGCTAACTACAAATAAGGAAATGTCTGTGCGCTCTAGAAATCTGGATTCTGACGAGGGCATCTCTGTAATATTTCAACCGCTTCACTATCATGTGGTCAGGAATAAAATACGCTGGCTCATCTGGAGCGTCCACGTGTCGCTAAATTATGCGCTGCATGTTCTTCAGTAACTCTTCCCCAAATCTGGTTGCATATGATGGCGATCTTGTTCCTCCGACGAAGCGATGATAGCTAAATGGTAGATGATGCTCATGCAGGGCTAGGAGGAGGTCGCCTTCTGGTGGGATAAGGGCCTCAATTTCTCGCTGCAACACCCTCCTACGCTCGTTGTCACACGAGGAGAAGGATGTAGGTCACTGGGGTCGAAGACGATGGCCGAAGGTGCGCGAAATGGCGGCTGGGGCTCAGGCTTTATACAGTGAAGGGTCCGAGAAGATTGGAGATCGTGCGTGCATTCCAAGGATCAGACCCCTAAGAAGGATGACGGGCGTGAATCATGGGTCTGCCCTCGACAATCGGAGCCCTGGGTTTGAGGAAATGGGAGGCAGATCGCGAAGAAAAAATTCAGTGAAGTCAGGTCGAAACGAAGATCTGCGGAGAGTGTGGTCCATGGGGGTGTTGACCGGGGGTCAACAATCCCCCGTAGACCAATCAGAATCCAGCATTCATAAATTATTTATAAATTAACTTAAAAATAGCAAATGTTTTATTTAAAAATATTTATAAAATAAAAAATGTTTATTATTTTTCAAATTATTTTTTCATGATTTTTATTTATTTTTTTGAAAAATAAATTAGTGTATATACATAATATAATATTATATACAAGTATAAATACCTATGTATTTTCAATTTTTATTTTTATTATTTTATTTTTGTATAATTATCCCAATTTTATATTTTTTATTTACAACATTAATTTGGGATATAAAATATTTTTTATTTTATTTTTATTTTTTATTTACAAGGGTAAAATAAATAGGTTTAGGTACATATATACATGGTATATACAAGGGTGAGAGAGAGAAATTATTTCTTTTTGGTTTTATTTTATTTATCTTATTTTTATTTTTGTTTTTAAGAAATATATACAAATTGTTACAAACCCATTTTTATTTTTTTTCTGAAAATAAAATATAAACATGTTGGAGGAATATATACAAGGTGAATGGCCCTATCTCTCTCTACTTGTTTTATTTTGCGGTCAAGCTAATGCTTGGCCTTCCCTTGGGTTCGGGTCACTCAATATTTATTTTAAATATTTCCCTCTTTTTCTTTATTTCTTTATTCTTTTATTTTTGCACAAAACATGCTAATTATTGCTATTTACACAAAGCATGCAATTTGGTAATTTATTGTATTTACAAGCATCTATATGGTGTTTTGCAAATATTTTTAGCTAAAATAAAAGAATAAAGAGTGATGAATGGGGATTCATCATCCCCTATACTTTACTTTTGCTAGTCCCTTAGCAAACACTTATTTGAAAAAGAAGTGAAAAAGAGAAAGAAAAAGAAAAAGACGGGAAATCACGGTTGATTATTAAACTTTCCTTCATTAAATCGAAAAATGGAGCTCAGTCAGACCTTTGGATTATTAATTTGTCGGAACCTTATTTTGACCTAACGTTAAAACTCAACAGCCTCTAAGTTCCACCAATCTATAGTCAAGACTCGTCAATAAACCAGATCAGAACAAGTCTACATACACAAACTCTAATGACCATGAATCTTTCCTTGTACTGTGTAAGTGATATGTAGCTCCCCACCTCAGAAATGACAAAGCAACAACCCCCCTTAACAAGGTAATTCTAATGCCTCAGTCTAGCAACTCTTTCCTCGAGGTGCGGGGTATTCCCTTCTAAGTTCAAGTACAATTGGCTCAAGAAGAGGGGGAATAAGAGAATGGACCATGACCAGTGTAGCCATGTATCCTTGGGAGCCCAACCAGTGTAGCCGAGTCTCCCGCTGCAAGCTTCATGAGATGTCATGTGTAACATAAGCTTTGCTTTATTTGGCTATATACACTCCAGCGGGTATTTTATTTTCAATCAGACCCACCACTTTTTTGGAGCTTTTCTTTCTTTACACATTTTTTTTCGATGTGCATATATACAACATATCTACATGATGTACCATATATACATAAGGAGTTTACCATGGTGTGACCAAAAAGGTTACTATATCTATTTACCATGGAAGCTCTGTAAATGCAAAGATACTCTCATCTAGAAATCTCATTGGAATCTCTAGCACTACTAAAAAACAATGTATTAGCCACACTATCAGGCCACGCTAAAAGTTATCGTGGCTTAATTTTATTGGCGACGATATGTGGTTAATAAATTATAGCCACAGTTTTTATCGTGGACAATATTTACATGCCACGGTAATTTTATCTTGGCTAATCACTTTGTACCACGATAAATCAATCGTGGCTAATTGTTATATATCACGATACTACTAGTATGGTCTGAAAAGTTATTTTTGCAATTCTAAAAAGTAACAAGAGAAAAAGGTTGCCACTTCCTTTTCCCCACCACTCCCCAAATCCCCCCTTCATACCAGGTTAGACCCTCGTTGCCCTTTATTCTTCATACAAAAACACTACTCTGCTAGCCCTCCGGAAGCTTCCACTTCAGCAAAATAACTTTTTAGTAACATTCGATAGCAACAATTGGAATAAAGTATTAAAACGGTGATTTATTTGCATTACTTTAAGTATTTACGTAATAAATTAATATTTACAACATGTTACCTTAAAACGTTGCACTTATATATGGTATCTACAACAATTAAAGGTAATGTTGTAAAAAATTCAAAAACAAAACTTAAAAAAGGCGCCTTGTTTGGCGCGCCTTAATTTTTCTGCCCTAAACCTAACTGTCCCCCAAAGTACAAAACGCCTCCTTCAATCCTTAGTATCGTCTGCCATGCCTCTCCTCCGCCGAACCCCTCCATGCGCCACTCCTCCAGCCCTCAACCATGCCCCTAAAGTGATCGGTGGCCATTCTTCACGCCCCTCCTCTATTGGTAGCAGGGCTTCTCTTTCAGCTATGAGGTGGTAGTGACCGCCATACGGAGTGCAGGGATTTTAGGAGATGAGCAAGTAGGCTATTTTTCATGTTCTTGATGTTGTATTCTATGATTTTTCGTAGTGGGTATTTTGATATTGTTATCTCTTTTTTTAGAGAGGTGATAAAAGAGACAAAAGAGGATTTATTATTGGTACAGAAATTAAATCATGTCGATCATCATCTCTATGCAATTCTGTACATTTTGGTTTGATATCTTTATTTTATTATATTTTTTGGTTGATGGGGATTTATAGTTGTGTAAGCTTTGTTTTTTTTCAAATTAACCATTGATGTTATTGTTTTTTGCAAGCAATGATTGGGAGATTGCTTCCCAAATGCAAACAAGTTCAGCTGGATTCAGAACACTTGTCATTGCAGATCATGACACATTGCCATGTTTCTGCACAAAACCTGCATAAGGATGTCTTCTTGGTAAGTTTTCTGCAACTCCAATCTAAGGAATGGAAATAGTTGCATTTATAAAGGAGACTCTTAAAGTTATAACGAACTGTACGATTGCAACATTATATCTTGAATTCATTGAGTTAGCCCCAAACTAAACATGATAAAATAATAGCTAGATTGAAGGATGCTCAGAGTTGATGAGCATGTCTTCACTAAAAAAGGAGAGAAAGTCCTCAATGCACTTTCAATTTGAAGCCAACAACAATCATGTCTTCATTATGAACCAAACATATCTCTTATAATATAAGAGATATAGGATTCATGTCTTATTGATGCTAAAGAGTCATAAAGATTTTAAAATTATTGTCAGACACAATATGCCTTAATGCTATGGATGGCATCATTGTGCTTTAATAATAGTTAGGCATGCTTCAACAATCCTCATAAACCGCTAGCATTTAGATTATTCATGACTGGCATGCATATCCACATTGGTGAGGGGCTTGCATGAAATGATAAAATGGAAGGAAACAATACAACATGAAAATAAAAATATCCCTAGATAGATAGATCTCGACATATAAATTATATGTAAACCATCAAATGCTTATCAGAATGCTTTGAGAATCGATCTTGGCATCTCCAAAATTGATTGAGATGTATCTTTCTTATATGAAGAGTAATTAGTTCTATTTGAAATCTGAGAACATGAAATTCCACACGCTAATCTATATGTTACTTTGCAAGCACAAATGTGTGACCAAATTGGATTGATTAAATCCCGACTTCTGCTGCTGACTTTAGCAAATCAACGAAAGATTCAGATTTTTTGTTGATTTTATGTTGCCCAACATTTGAAATCCACGTATGTTGTTCTACCATCATATTTTAAATTTCTTTTCATAATTTTTGGTTGAATGTGCATCATGGTAAGAAGGAAAGGAGCATGAGTTGTAATATTTTGTAAGATCTACTTGGTGCGCGTTTTTAGATTGAAAATCTTGCTAAATTTATGATGAGATTTTAATTATTGGGTTACAAAGTTCAATTTTTATTTGATTTTAGGTTCTGTTAACTTGAGGGCACATGCACGAGTGTGAGATAAGGAAATAGTTTCTTAGGAAAAAGAGTACAAGGTAAGGTCTCATGCGATATACCCAGTGTTCAAATTATTTCCTGTAATCTCCAGGCATAAGCTTATGCAATGGTCTGCCATTTTATTTTATCTTCAGATAACTTTTTCTTTACAATCTCACAGTGATGATATCTCCATTAAGATGTAAAATTTATCTGCTTTCATAATCATCTAATCCCAAAAAAGGAAGTTAATAAGGTAAAAAACTTCTTTTTATTGAATTGTCATTTTTATTTTTAAGCATCACATTGAAATTCTTATAATTTCATTTTTCAGGATCACATAAATACTCTTAAACATTCTCTAAGCACTTGGAATCTCTCGGATTTGACTTATCCCTAAGCACGCGAATCCAAACACCAAGGTTGCATGTGAAGATGTGGTGGATGTAATAACTCCACCAAGTTTATGGAATGAGTCATCACAACAAAGCGAGTGAAAGCAATGACAACACATTCAGAAGCTATGTTACAAAAGACAGAAGTAATAGATAGTGAGATGAGTGTAAGGGACATCCTCATATAGAGAAAGAAG
Organism: Ottelia alismoides; assembly: GCA_037367405.1. Taxonomy (NCBI): domain Eukaryota; kingdom Viridiplantae; phylum Streptophyta; class Magnoliopsida; order Alismatales; family Hydrocharitaceae; genus Ottelia; species Ottelia alismoides. Next base: position 140,217 of record JAZKJV010001362.1, on the reverse strand, counting down.
TTAGTCAGAAAGAGGCTTCTCCTCATCTAAAGGAAGAAACAGACGAAGATACACGGATGCATGAGCTGAAGATGTATAGTTTAAAGTATCCGATTGATTAAGTGTTATCGATGTAACTATTATGACTTTTTGTAAATTGACTGATCATTTTAATTTTTTTATTATGAATATATCTTAATGATGTTGGTGTTGTTTGAATGATGAATGAATGATAAATGTACGTCAGATATGTGAATGGTAATGTCATGAGGGATAGATTGAGAAGATCAACATGTATGCCAAGTTATTTTTTTGTTATTATCCCTTTTTTAAATGGTATATAACTGTGGCAGATAGTTTTAGGTTATGTTGCATTACCGTGGCTTATGATATTAGCTCACGGCAATTTATCTTAGCTTATGATATTAAGCTACTGTAACATACGATGACTTGTGATTTTAGGCCACGGTAATACATTGTGGCTTAATTGTTCTTTCATCGGTATAATTACCGTGGTCAAAACTTCATAGCCACGGTAAGTTCACCGTGGCTAAAGAGTACACTCTTTGGCCACGGTAAACTATATGACACGGTGGTATAAACCACGGTAATATTACTGTGGCCAATTCTACTAAGCCACAGTAATATGACATTAAACCACGGTATGCCACCGTGGCCTGTTCTTTATTTTTTAGTAGTGTAGTGTGTACTCATCTGAAGGATGCTCTGTCTGTAATTGGGAGAGGTAATCAACTACAACATTCTTTACCCCAAATTTATCCCTAATGTCCAAATCAAATTCTCGAAGTAAAGGAACCCATATAAGAAGGCGTGCCTTGGTATCCTTTTTCTCCATCAAGTATCTGATAGTTGAATGATCTGTATAAAATGTGATCTTCGAACCAAAAAGATATGATCTGAATTTATCCAATGCAAATACCACTACCAACATCTCTTTCTTCGTTACTATATAGTTACGCTAAGCATCATCTAAAGTCTGTATCGTATAGTTCATGGAAACAGGAAGTTCATTCCAGCTATGTCCTAATACAACCCCGATCGCAAAATCTGAAGCATCCATCATGATCTATAAGGGAAGAGACCAATCATGTGGTTGCATGACAGGGGAATTAATAATCATCTCCTTCAATCTGAGGAAGGCAATAAGACATTTTTCATCTACCAAGAACTCGATGTCTTTGCCTAATAATTCGTTCGGGAAATCTTAGACAAATCCTGAATGAACCGTTGTATAAACCGAGGTGCCATTGAAAAGATCGTAACTGCTTGATGTTAGATGGTGCCTCGAGACATTTGATGATATCCACCTTGGCAAGGGCAAACTCTTGTCTCTCCTTGATATGAAGGAGGTGCAGGGTGCGTATAGTTGATCGGGCGGTCAACTAACGTCGAGTCTTAGTTGGTCCACATGTACTGACCAAACAAGGGAATCCAAAAATCTCTTATAAATTCAATATTAAACAATAAATGATTTTATTATTATTTATATAAATGTAAAAATATTAGTAATTTCATATATTGTTTTATTCGTATATTTATTTATTTTTACAAGTTAATTTATTACATGCTCATATTTACATGTATATATAGGTTTATATACCTGTATTTTGGGTCTTTTATTTTTTATTTCTATTTTATCATTATATAATTATTTTATATATTTATAAATTATTTAATTACATATTTTTAGCATATTTTTCTGATTTTGTTTATTTACTTAAATAAATATGCTCATATGGAATATAGGTATAGTTCATCTATGTATTGTAATACCTTAATTATTTTAATAAATTTTTCATGGTTTTATTTTATTTATATTATGTACATGTACTTAAACTAATATTTACAATTATATAAAAATATAAAAAAGGTAAAAAAATGGAAATAATAAATATATTGAATATTATATACATGTATACTACACAATAAGGGCATAAAAACCAACTTTTGCATCTTAACTCCAAATTAAATGAAAACACCTTAATGAAATAGATAATTTAATTTTATGTACAATAAAGGTGAGCATGATCAATTTGGATCATTATAGAGAAGATACAAGTCTATAAAGTTTTCTTTGACGCTTTTTATTCCGTGTTTTCGGGGCACACTACACATTACTTTTGAATGAAATTAATTCTTTTATTTGTATTTTTATGTACAAATTTTATTTTTTTATTTTGGAATTAAATATAATATTTTATACACTATTTGTATGTCTATTATGAGTGTTATTTTTCACAAACTAATGCTATATACATGCATTTATCTAGAGATTTAAGGCCAAAATGAAAAAATAGGTGTGACGAATGGAGTTTCATCAAGACCCTTTGCTGGACAGAGGGATCCTTCCCTATTGAGTACTTAGGCTTCCCATTGCTAAAAAATAAAATGCTGAACAAAGATTGGGCGACTACTATTGCAAAATTTTCGACCAAACTCCTAGGGTGGAAATCTAAATCCTACCACCGCCAGCGAGAATCACAATGCTCAACTCTTCATTCACGCCTTTAATCATTCATGTGATGTCCTGGCTAAAGCTACTTGTGGGTATTATAGACAATTTGACAAGATCATGCGCAAATTTTTTTAGGAAGGGGGGGCAAGGAAATTAAATCAAATCGTCTTCTAAGGTTGCTTGGCTAAAGTCGCATGCCCTAAATCACACGATGGTTGGGGAGTTCTCAATCTGCAGATTATTCAATGACACTTTTTTGACAAAATCCACAATTATAATAGTGGATTACAAAAGGCCTTGGATGTCAAAGATGTTGAGTGTGGCTTACTTCAGGGGAGGTCCAATTGTGTTGTTCGCGAGACCTAAATGATCTCAATATCGCTCGTTTGGAAATGCAATATGAAGGGACCAACTTCACTTCAACCTGTGTTCCATAAGGATTTAGGTGATGGCCTAAAATCCTCTCTCTAGAAAGATCAATTATTAGGGAAACAAAACCTACAATGTACCTTTCCTTTACTTTGGCCATTTCAAAAAAAGTATGGTTTTGGTTCATGAGGGACATATAACTTGTACAACGTGATTAAACTGGTTTAAATCTTTTAGAAATCAGTTGCCTTTGGGATTGCGGGATGAGGATTCTCGATTAAAGAAGGCCTTGCAAAGGATCTTCAATACACTCCACACTCAAACTTTTGATTGTACTACTTATTCCATTTTCGACAAAATGGTATGGAAATAACTAACAAAAGATTATACTCTTTGCTTGTCGATCGTGGAAGTGGATATCTAATATTTGAGAATTTTAGTAAATGTGTTTTAGAGTAAAGAGTTTACTACTTTATTTGGCTATTGGCGCACAATAAAATAAATACTCAAGATCATCTTGAAAAAAATGAACGTCACATCGATGAATAGATGCCACCTTTGCAAAAATCATCTGGAATTTACATGCATCTTTTCAATGATTATGAAGTTACCAAAGAAATATTTAACTCTTATAGACTAGAGACAAATTTCCAAGAGTATTTAAAAATTGATGAACCTCAAGACCTAAGGGAAGAACGCTCAAAGGAAGAAGAAAAAAATGAACATCAAATATAATAAAGATTAAGTATTTAAAAACTTGTATCCCAATCCCTTGTTTATAAATGACAAATACGGTGATCAATAGACAATCGTGCAATCGTCTCTTTATAGCCTACATGATGTCACATATATCAATCCAAGCCTCCAAGACAAATCTTCATTCGTATTGTTCAATTATTTTCGTACATACTTATTTAAGAACTTGTAAAAGTGCTACAAATACATAAGTATGCACACATGATCATATAAGTTGCATTCAAACTACCAAGAATGTCAGTTTTCCCAAAAAAAAAAACCTCAATTGATTGGTCAGTTCAGAATTTTTTTCGATGAGAGTTCAATCTTGCACGTTCCAAGTTCAGTTTAATAAAAAACTATCATAGCTAGAAAAAAAATCAACCTTTCGTTAACATCTCTTATAAATCAAGACCACACGGTGTGTTGGTTGGGGGTGTGACCCGGGTCGGGCGAGGTCACCCCCCCCCCACCCCCCGCTCCCCCCCAAACCCCCCGCGCGACACCGTTTGGGTAGGTCTTTTGGTGGATTGCGGAAGCACCGTTTGAGTGATTCGAAATGGGGACCAGTGTCTGCCGATCCATCCCATCAATGGCAAATTGACCCATCTTTATCGAATATGATGCCCGACCCCTTCCTCCTCCCCCAAAATCCGCCGATACATGTTCCCCCTTTCCTCTACAGCCGACCACTTCTCTCCACCTTTTCCAGGCCTGCCAGCGGCGTGAAGTAGACAAGACGAAGGCCATTGTTGTCTTCTCTGTGATGCCATCATCAAGCCTTCTCCCCTCCTTTGCTGGACTCCACGCATCAATCCCATCATCTCTGCCTTTGCCACATCACGATGGAGAAAGGTGCCTCCTCTTGTGAGTCTACAGCTCCCTCAGTGTCCCCTCTACCATTGAGGGACGGAAGGAGGACAAAGCACCAAGGGGCGGATGAGCTTTGGCCCTATAAAATCGACGCAGTACTGGTGTGGGCATTGACATATGCAGGAGTACCATTTGGAGTGGAGTTGCTGGAGCCGATTGTGAGAACCCTCACAAATTTCATTGGCAGGTACATCTTTGAAACCCCTCTTTCTTCTTCAGTTTCCGATTTGGAAGAGCAACTTGTTTACCACTGTGATCTATGGTCATTCCATGGGGGAGATTTACCACTGTGATCTATGTTTGATAGATCGATCCCATTAGTAGTACTATGTCACCCCATCTGCCTGAGTTCGTGGGAGAGGTTTTCATTCCGTGGGAGAAAGGTTCCGTGGGGGGAGATTTACCACTGTGATCTATGTTTGATAGATCGATCCCATTAGTAGTACTATGTCACCCCATCTGCCTGAGTTCGTGGGAGAGGTTTTCATTCCGTGGGAGAAAGGTTCCGTGGGGGGAGATTTACCACTGTGATCTATGTTTGATAGATCGATCCCATTAGTAGTAATACATTTGGTTTTCGTGATAGATAGATTCCGTGGGAGAAATGTACTTTGGTTTTCGTTTAGAACAATTTGCGAGAAAGAGATCATGCCTTGTAGACTGGGTAACATGTTTGTGTTCAGCAGAATATGAAATGTAGAGGATTATTATTTGTTATTAGTATCTATAGTACTATCAGGTTATTAGTATCTCGGATCAGCTTGTGCATTATCGACTTAGTTAAACATGTATCTCTGATGAACAAGGTATATAGTAGATATGCATGTTTCATTATGATGATGAAACAGAAATTAGGATGTTTATTTTGCCTTACGCCATGGTTAAATTCACATGCTCCACGACTAAACTAATTCGAGAAAATTGAAAAGGAGTGGATGAAGGAGTTTTCTCCCGCAGCTTTCTGTCCTGGCATGTAGCTATTTCGATTTTGTGGTCTCTGATTGCCTAGATTTCGATGATGACAAATTAATATGACATGGTATTGTTGCCAATGTTGTGAAAGTATGGGTATCCAACTCCAATATTTTACACTCCTTTGACAATCTCTTTTTTTAGGTAGAGCCTTGGTTTGGCTGTCAGAGGTTAATGAATAGTTGTGAAAGACCTCATTGAAGGGGTGCACTATGGCTTAGAGGCTTTCAAGTGGGTAGTGCTTGAGCAGCCATTCTTGAACTACTGAAACTAAACCAGTGGGTTTATGTTTGAACTGATGAAACACAAAGTGATGAACACAAAAGATAAGTGAGAGTGAAACTTTTTAGTACAAACTTTTTAAAGCATTGTTGTTATTTCTTTACTGCATCTCTCATTTAATTATTGTATGTTGTGTATTTCTTAAGGAAGTTTGCCAAGTGACGAATGTCAGCTAAGGGGCAACTGGTTACATTTTGATTTTGATTATGTTCATTTTTTTTTCATCTGGAGTTCAGTGGTTGTTTTGATTTCGTCCAGAACCTTATTTAGAATATGCATTCCTGTCTTCTCTAGTTAAATTACATATCTATTGTATTTCTACTGCCATCTAATTTTCCGGACATACTTTTTTTTGCCTCCAAAGTTTTTTTACTAGTAACCCGAGAATAAGGGGCCAGAGTCACCCCTTTCATTGCTATATGAATGGATTTTATATTTTATGTATGACAATAATTCATGAGGTTATGAATACAATTAAGCGCGATGGCAACGAGATTCCCACGTGGGGAGAGAGTTGCATAGGAAGCAACTGAATGTCCGGAGACATTCGTTAGCGAAAATGCCAATGGAATCCAGGCTTAGATCGGATATTCATTGACGCGATGCTGGAATATGAATCTTTCTGGGCTGGAAGCACATTCACAGTACCTGGATGGCAGATGATTCTGACAAGATTCAACCATGTGAGCTGTCTCCACTATACCAAGGCTCAACTGTTGTATAGGTGGAAAAATCTGAAGAAAGACTACGCAGCATACCTATACCTGCGCAACAAGTCAGGTTGGGGCTGGGATTGCATCTACAACAGACCGATTCCTCCGTCCGAATCCGCTTGGTTTTGAGGTAACCTCTATCTCCATTGGTTGAAGATATATAACCCAACCATACCACATTATACCTTTGCTTGATTAGTCATACGAGTTGAACTTTTGCTGCTGGCAGATAAATATCGCAAGTATCGCAACAAGCCATTCTTTTACTTCGGAGACATTCGGCGATTTCTCAGTAAGGACATTGCAACAGGCGTGCATGACATCTCCTCTCGACCACCAAGGGATATCCCATGAGTTAGTGTGTCGACATCGTTTTTCCCTCCTAGCCAGAGAGAGCTAAATTTCGACGAGAACCTCGATGAATATATGCCAGAACACGAAGATGATTTCGAAGGTAGCGAGGATGTGACCCCAACTCCGTCCTGGAAGAGAAATTCGAGTGGGGGACGCGCCAATAGAAAGAAATCAAAGAGCAGAGCAACGCGGACTGGAGCTGGGCAGGAGATTCTTGAGAACTTTCTATCTTCATTGTCGGAAAAGATTATTGAGAGCAAGAACGGTCCACAAGATGTAGCTCTTGATTCATGCAAGGAGATCGGCGCCATGCGTCTTGATTTTGATGTTGATCAATTCGAGATGAACATGGAAAAGTTGGCGACGTCCACTGGTCGGAATGCGTACATGCTCCTTCATGGTGATCCTGCGAAGCTGAATGCATGGATTGAGAGGAGAGTCTCACGTTGAGGACCCCGAATATGCTCCTTCATGGTGATCCTGCGAAGCTGAATGTGTGGATTGAGAGGAGAGTCCCGCGTTGAGGACCCCGAATGACAGCCATTTAATTTCAAGTGTCTAAGAACATTTTTACGACTTTGACATTTTTAAGTAGACGTAGGAACTCGTAGAACACTATTTCTTCGGCCATTTTAATTTAGAACTTTGCATAAACATTTTTTCCTGCAGGTCATTTGTAGATATAACCCATCATTGTTGTTGGAGTGATTGACATGCAGGTAGGCTACATGGATATTATTCCCTCCACGGCTGCCCCCATACAGAGCAAAGTCATGGCTATGGTTATCAGAATTGGTTGATTTATTTGTTTGCTCGGCAGATATAACCCATCATAAGTTCGTAATTGACACACATGGATGAGAAATAGATCAGTTCTTATTGATGCGTGATAATACTCTTCCTGTAGGGATTGTTATATGTACTAACGAACTCTTACCTGTAGGGATGAGAAATACATCAATTCTTAATACGCGTGAAAATAGATCGTAATTGAATTACGTACTAACGAACTCTTTCCTGCAGGGATGAGAAATAGATCAGTTCTTATTGACGCGTGATAATACTCTTCTTACAATACTGTTTTGATAATTCAGTAATAGCAGGGTTATGTACTTACACACTTGAAGTGTTGATAATACTCTTCGTTATTTTCCTCTGCTTGCCCATTGATTCGCATTAGTACTTCGATAGGCATGTCTATTCGGTCCTACAATTCTTTTGCGGATGTTGGAGATGCAATCCTAGTAGAATGCGTTGGGATAGTTGGAGCTATTGCGATAGAGGAATGGGAAGCGGACAGAAGACAAATCCCCCGGCTGTTGCATACAAGGTCGCGCACTGGCGGACATTGGTAAAGGAGATGCTAGCTGGTCATGATGATTGTGCTTATCAAAATTTCTGCATGAAGCCAAATATGCTAAAAGATTTGCTCATGTCCTATCAGAGCATGGCTTATCACCAATGAGACACATGGATGTCGATGAGCAGGTTTGCATCTTTCTGTATGCATTCGCTAATGCTCACTCGAACAGAGTAATTCAAGAGGCCTTCCAACACAATGTTGAGACGATAACGAGGCATATAAGAAACGTTCTGTCGAAGATACTTACCTTGGAAGGAGAATATATACGACTGGCACCCCTGGTGACGCCTGAGATAATCACATCGAACCCCCGGATGTCGATGAGCAGGTCTGCATCTTTCTGTATGCATTCGCTAATGCACTCTCGAACAGAGTAATTCAAGAGGCCTTCCAACATAGCATTGAGACGATATCGAGGCATATAAGAAACGTTTTGTCGAAGATACTAACCTTGGAAGGAGAATATATACGACTGGCACCCCCGGTGATGCCTGAGATAATCACATCGAACCCCCGCTACTACCCATACTTTAAAGTAATTACCTACAGATGATGCTTTAATATTTGCGGTCATTATACTTTACTTATATGACCTTGTACCTGCAGGGCGTCATAGGTGTCATTGATGGGACGTACATTCCAGCTCAGGTTGAGCCGGAGGAACAAGGAGCATATCGATGTAGGGAGTTATTCACGGCCTAGAATGTTATGACCATTGTTGACTTCAATATTTGTCTTACGTATGTCGTCACCAGTTGGGAGGGTTCCTATGCAGATATGACAATACTTCAAAATGCAGTGGAGAGTGGTTCGTTTGTCATCCCAGAAGGATGCAAGTATTTGGTAGACTGTGAATATGCAAACACCGATACATTCCTAACTCCATATAGAGGTTCCCTTTATCATCTTCCTGCATGGAGGGCTCACGGGTGTTTGTACAAAAACCACAGGGACCTATGTAACCATCGCCATGCGTGTCTTCGCAATGTAGTGGAGCATACTTTCGGGGTTTGGAAGAAAAGATTATGTTGCCTACGTGATATGCCTGCTTATCCTTTCAACATACAAAGGGATGTTGTTAGGGTAACATGGATAATACACAACTTCATACATCTCAATGGGGGAGATTCAACATCCGATGATGACGAGAAAGAGGTATTGCCTGAGGAGGCGGACGAAGAACGTCATCGGGTTGTTGGCATATTACGTGATGACATTAGGCGTGGACAACTGTTACGAGATAAAATTGTCAACGCTATGTGGAATAATAGATGGATGACTCAATCATAGTACATTGGTTAATCTATGTATCTTTCTCCTAGATGAATACCTCTTTAACGTGTTTGACTTGAAATTATGCCATTACGATCTTTATATTTCCCTTACATTTTATGTCACGCTTCCTGATTGATGTAAAAGTTTGCTTTATAAATTAATCTTGTTATCTAATTATAGGAACAAAGGAATGGAGTCGGCAGTGGATAAGTGCAGATGTGGTTATCCAATGATTCTCATATATGAGGAGGGCTCACAACATCCAGTTAGACGCCTATTCTACGTATGCTCGATCAATGGATGCGACAGCAGGAAGCTGTATGTGCGTGCCAGCAGGACTTTGGAAAATTTGGCGCATGAATTTTTCTTCATTGTGGAGCGTCTGTCGGAACAGGATGCTTTAAATAGTGAACTATCTCGGAAGGTGGAATCTACCTTGAAGGAAGTAGAGGACAAGGACATCGAACTAGCTTACCTTTACTCTGAGTTGGACGATGAAGATGGCCATAGATCTTCGATGAAGGAGACGATTGAGACACTTCGACTGCAGCTGTGTGATGCACGAATTTCGACGGTGGATGATGACGTAGTGGACAAACACGTAATTTGAGTGATGCTTATATAATTTGGGTCAACAAGGGTTGGGAAGCCATGTCAACCAAATCTGGAAGCATATCCTACAAAGGAAAATTCGTCTTTTAAATAAATATGTTCATCCCGTTAAGCATGTGTCAATATGTTATCTCAATGATTCAATGATATACGATGTAAATTAATATAGCACTCGAAGCACAAAAAAATACACAATAATGATATTCAAGGGTAACCTTTTACAAAATAAAGAAATCAACTTTAAATTACTCTCATCCACAATTATAACTCAATCATAACCCACCCCACTTCAATCCATCATTATATCACATCTTGTCACATCCAACTCCAACCCAACCCTCTTCCTATCCAAACACCTACTATTACAATCGGGTTATCCACCCTACCAACCCACACTGAGAGGGTTGTCCCAACCCAACCCACACCCCCAACCAAGCGCACCCAATAAGTGCATTTTATATAGAGTAGACTAACGTGGAACTCCTCTCGCCTGCCAAATTACATGCGTGATCTCAATCTTAGAAAAGGACGGTAACCAGAGTGGAGTTATTTCTCATTCTGGGTATCCATGGGAAACTATTTCCCAAAATGGGTATGGACCGAAACTTTTTCCTGGAATGGGGATGTATCGGCGAACCATTTGCCGCTCGCCTATGTGGCGCGGCAAACAGTTTGCCGTGATGACGTGGTATTGGCAGCAAATCATTTGTCGTGCCTTGTGTCCAAAATGCACTCTGCCGCAAGCATCCACTACAAGAAATTGGAACTAAGGCAACGGATAATTTGAATATTCGTTGCTATATCTTCCGATGTTAAAGATATAACAACGAATATTATTCATTGCCAAATGATTTTTTGTACTTGTAATTAGCAACGATATCACATTCGTTGTTAAAGGTCCATATAACGATGATTTTTTCGTTGAATTATTCGTTAAAATTCACGATAATCGTTGCCATATTTAGCAACGATTAGAAGAAAACGGCAACGAATATTCGTTGTTATATGATTCGTTGCGAGGAATATAGCAACGAATACCATTATTCGTTGCGAGTTTAAAGAAGTAAGCAACGAATAATATTTGTTGTTTTATATTTAATTGCGGAAGATATGACAACGAATATTAAATTATTCGTTGCCTTAGATCAATTTTCTTGTAGTGATCGAAGACCATGTCGTCATGTCACCACGACAAACCGTTTGCCTCGTCACGTAGGCGAGCGGCAAATGATTTGCCGATACATCCTATTCTGAGAAAAAGTTTCAGTCTGTACTCATTTTGAGAAATAATTTCCCATAGGTGCCCATAACGAGAAATAACACACCACAGTGCAATCAAGTTGTTTCTTATTTATGATATTATCACTTGTTTTAGCAAGTAGACATGATCGTCATATCAAATGACGTTTCCGCTGACCAAAGTATATGAATATCAAATCTGATCACAGCAGCATATAAAAACAGGTTTGCACCGTATCTGTAGGAGTCAACGCAAGTACTTCTGTCAAGACGTGTCTATTGATCACATAAAGATAAGACCGATTTACATGGATCAGGTTGACATCGAGAATCAAATGCATGTGTTTCCGTAGTTTAGACGGATTCCATTATCTGTACAGTGCAGGACATGGTCTTTTTCTGTATATAGTTAACAAGTCATTGAACCTTCCTTACCGAAACAGTACGTTAAATATGAGGTCTTCTCTTTTAATCATATTGTGAAACTGGCATCTTATCTTAATCAAAGACCAAATTTTAGAAGATACTAACAGCCGTATATTATACGTATTCACTCCATGCATTGCATAATCTTCTGGGTGTGCTTCTGGAAGGAGAAGACAAATGCATCGATGATGATAAATTGGACGACATAATATTAGATGTCAGAGATTCCATGAAAGGAAAGTCAAACTTTTGTTGTAAATACCTCGGATTAATCTATTGGAGACAACACAAACCAACTTACAACTGCAACCAGACACAAGAATATCAAAACAACTTACGAACTCTTGCGGTGTTCTTGATAAAGTTAAATTTGAGTCGTGGGATTTAGTTTTTACACAAGCATATTACATTTTGAGTCAGTCATTTTTTGGCTGCTACGAACCCAGGAGTCGCAAACTTGCAAGATTTTCTGGTGCGAAAGTTGAGTGAGATCAGTGTTCTGTTTAAATTAAATAACGTACAAGAAATGGAGCTTTATGGGCAAAGTTAACCTAAGTGTCGGTGTATAGCTTAATACATTCATACTCATTTACCATTGGTAGAACGAAAATACCATTTAGAATTACTTTGGATAAAAAATCATGCATCCAATATATGTATCGTCATATCTCAAGAAGATAATAAATACCACATACTAATTTGTTTTCAAATCCTTTGTAACAACTCTAGAGATAAAACCAAATTCTGAGGATTATACCAACAAATTTCCAATTGTGTGATCAGCCTATGAATAAAGTTCATATCGTAGAGAACCACATCCATCAACAGTTAACCAGAAATTATGGCTCCAACTCCAGACCAAAAAAAAAATCGATCTGATCCAAGCAGCAACGTCATTTGGAGTCAAAGATGGTCGGACATCTTGCTGGAAGGTTCACAGTGAGCATGCGCTACCGTCTTGGATTTGCAGGTGTGGGAGGAAGGGGAGAGTGCTTCCGTTCTTTTTGTGAGTGAGGTACGAAAGGGAAAGTGAAATAGGACCCGAACAGGAAAGGGCATTCTCGTCTTCGAGCAGCACAAATTACGATCCTCACTAACGTCATTAGGACATTTTCCGTCAATATAAAGTTGAGTCCCTTATTTGTTACAAAATAAAAACAGTCCCTAATATGAGAATCGATGTAAAGTTGAATCCTTTTTTTAATTTACCCAAGAAACTATTTGCACGAGGTGACCCACCCTGTTCAGTTACCAAACATGCCCTAAAATCAAAATTGAGGAAGGGACGGTTCACGCGCCATCAAGCCCAGTGCCTTCGTCGTCGCCCCTCTCGAGATCCTCCATCGAGTAGACACTTACCCCGCCCTAGGTCGCCGCATGTCGCCTCGGAGTCATCTCCTCCGTCGCTCTATGTCCCACCCTCCCCAACGCACCATTTCCCTCCGATGGTTGTCGCCTTCTCTGTCGCTTCGACTGCTCCCGCCACTGCCATCAACTGAAGTCTTGACTCCCTCCTCTGCACTGTCTTCTCCAACCAGCAGGGGGACGGATTTGTTCTGTTTGCTAGACGACGGTCCGACTCGGATTTCCCCAACATGGACGTTGGCCACGCAGACTCCAACAATTTGATGAAGGTTGCCAAAGATGTTTCTCCGAATTCTTACAATCACAAGCAACAGAGCCTGGATTGGGTGCCACGGATGCTAGAAAATGTTTTGTCCCTCAAAATCAAGTTCTTTCATCCGCTGAGTCACCGTCAAGCTGAAGTCGGTTCGATCTTTTACTCGGAGTCCATTCCACCAATGATCCATTCCTCCTGATGTTCATGATGGATCGAGCCATGTGTTGTTCGAAGATGTCATCACAATTCTTGTGGACACTGGAAATGCTAGCTGGACGCTCTGGCGGTGGAGTCAATTGTTGATCGCAATGGTATTGATTAGAAACTCAGCAACACCTATAAAGAGCATTGTCAATCTTCGTTCATTCACAATACCACTCCAGTTAGGGGACTATCATTTATTCCTTATATATTACATAACTTACCTTTTATAGTAATCTCCAAGTTGATGATTGAAAATTAAGTGCAACCACACTTTTAACGTTCGTTTGATTGTAGGGTTGGACAGAGTTGGATTGTGTTGGGGTATCCATATGAGTAGTAAATTGTGAGGAGGATTGAGAGGATTGGAAGGAGGGGTACCCCGAGGTACTTCAACCCAACCTTGCAACCAAAGGAAGCCTTAGAATATGCAAGTCAATCCCAATGTACACCGAATACCAGTGAAACATAGAACATAAATATAACTACTCTTCATGTCGAATCCATTTCTCATTTTCTTATATGAAAGCGAAATTATTGCCGCATAGTATATATTGTAACTGTATTGCCATATTATACACTGTATTCTATCATCACAACCACATTACACCACATAGTATATGGATATTGTGCTCATGGAAGAGATTGCATGCACCCAATTAGAAGATCCAATTAGAACCCACGCAAACGTATGGTATATAGGGATGCTAATCGAACCGAACTGTAACGAACATACCTATGTTCGAGTTCGGTTCGATTAGGAAGTTTGAAAGTTCGAGTTTGAGTTTGATTCGATAAATGTTCGATTGGATATGTTCGTGTTCGTTTAGAAAACGAACGTTCGAGTTCGGTTCGATAACAGTTCATTAACAATTTAACTTAACTAAAAGTTGTCTATATGAACAAGTTCGAAACTGGAGTTCGATAACAAGGTTCGATAAACAGTAAAAATAAGAAATTATTCAAAATAAAGTGGTACAAAGCCCAATAAATACCACAATGTTTTTAACCTTGAAATTTATCAATTGTATAAATACTAAGTTACACATACAAATAAACACACATATACATATATAAAACTCGAATTTTTATCGAACGAGCATATGTTATGTTCATGTTCAGTTCGTTAAGCTATCGAACTAAAAGTTGAGGTTCATGTTCAGTTCGTTTAGAAACGAACAAACATTTTTTGAACTTTTATTGAACGAACTTTAATCGAATACGAACATGTTCAGTTCGATTAGCAGCCCTGATGGTATACACTGCCTTCTATATTTTCCTCCAACCTATCAAATATAACCCCCATAAAAAAACCCCAAATGACTTCCTCATTCATAAAAACCATTGTATAGCATGTTTTATGTACATTGTTTGATCCCCATATCTATTAAACGTTAATCCAATCGAGCTCTTCAACACAATTTCACCAGTGAGTTTAGAAGATCCTTCATTGTTCACTCCTCTTGAGTTGATCAACACACCACTGAAAAGGAGCTTGGAAGCACGTCTCATAGTGACCATTGCTTCACATGATGGTATGCTACTTCATTATGTTTATCATGTATGACTATATCATATTTTTTTTCTTGACAAGCTAAGTTGTTGCCTTGCACATCCTCATAACAAAATGTTCAACACATGCATACAACGAACAGATTATTATACTTCCCAATTTGCTTATGTTGATATTAATTACATGTTCTATTTCGCTTATACCATAAATTCGTATCCTCAAAGTCAATGCTGTTAAAGTATTTAACTACTTTAACAGTAAGACTATGAAACCCAATGATGCCACTCTTATCAAATGTAGATGTGATTTGAAGGATTAGCATTTTTAATATCTATGACCAATATTATTGGATGTAAAAGTGATTCTTTGTATCCGAAATTAGTGCTAAATATCAGTTCATTGTTAATATAATGGAAAAATGTATATACCGTCGGAAAAGTTAACTTGACACCCCCACACTTTTTTCATGTTGTTTGTGGGATTTTTGCAAAATGCATGGGAGCATAGTTTGATCACTAAATAACTATATCTTGTCATTCAAATTCTGACTCATTTGGAGACTTTTATTCTCTCCATCAAGATTATCAAATTTTAACGATATCAGAATTACTGAAATCGACCCCTTCCGTATGAACAACTTATTAATGTCTGTTTTACATGAAATTTGAGTAACGAAATATTGTCATTACGTTATCAAATCATCTCATGTATTTTTACAAATATTCCTTAAAAACATTAAAAAGTGTCGAACAAGTAGATTTTCATCTCAAATATAAAAAGATTCACCTCTTTCAAAATTAATTGATTAAGAGAAGTGAATTTTTTTGTAATTTGAATTATATGTTTAATTTGGATTTCAATTAATCTATATGCAATTTTTAAGCTTCCTACATTTATTTTTGCTTAACTTACTTGACAAAATCAAGAAAAGTTTTAGGGATATTTACACCCATAACCCTGAGTAACTTCGTAATTACCCCGGATACCCTCTATAATCACGAATTACATACAAGACCCTAAATAACCACTCCGTTTTACACCTATAACCTTCAGTTAGTTTAGTTCATTAACTCAACCAGATAGCTGAGTTAATCTAACCCAATTCGTGATCTAACGGTTGAGCTTAATAAAAAAAGAAAAGAAGGAAGGGGTGGGTTCCATCCAAGAGTTTGTTGCATCCTGTGGATCTTTCACAGAGGACGGCGAGTAGCGACGGAGGTGTGCGGGGCGGGCTTTCAGGCGGACGTGTGCATTGCAGGCAGAGGGAGTCGGCCTGGCAGGGGGGGGGTGTGCTCCGAGCAGGGGGTGCGGGGGAGCTCTGATCCGGGGGGAGCTTCGAGCAGCGGGGTTGCGAGCTCGCGAGTGGGTCTGGGGGGAGAGGGCTTCTCTGGGTGGTGGGTTGGCCAGTGGAAGGTCGGCCCGCTGGAGGGGGGATGGTCTCCGGAACAGGGGAATCGGGGAGGGGGGGATCTAGAATTATCTATATATAAATAAGATATTAATATGCTTAGTTTAACCCACCTAATCTATTCTTTTTTCAATAGCATGCCGAAAACAGATAACAATCATTATTTAAATTAGAAATTGTTATATTGAAATTGACCGAACAACTAACAAATGGAAATAAAAATGTGAATAGAATTTTTTTATTTTTCCGCGATATGGCCCGTTTAAAAAAGGATCGTATTTTTTAGGCAAATATCCTTCTTCATTTTCATCATTGTATAATCTGATTCTTTTTTTCTAGCACATTAATTTGGAACAAGAGATCATGTTTGTTTTCTAGAACTTTTATTCGATTTATTAATTCACTGCTCAGATTCTCTTTTTTTTGTTCATTAGTATAAATCCAATTATTATATAAATTCTCGTTTTCATGAGATAGTTTTTCTGTCGTGTACAAAAACAATTTTCGCTCTATCATTTCTGAAAAAGTGGATAAACTAGGTGGGTATGTAAAAGATATTCTTTGTTTTCCATCACTCGGCCATGGATAAAAAAAATATTCTGACAAAAACAAGAAAAGGCGGTCCAGTCCCCAATAGCTATTCATACTCCGTGCACTTTTACCCAAGCCCGCTAAGAGACAATTGTTCCTCAGCCACTGTCCAGCGCTAAGTGGCCTAAGGAACCTTACACGTATGTCAGTCGGCCTTCCTTCCTCTAAGGGTATTGAAAGTAGGCCCCAAAATACATGCTACAAGCGGCCAGAATGGAACAGCCTTTCTTGATGTATCACTCCTTTCATAGGGCGGAATAAAGGTGGATTCTGCCATATAGCGATGTTCACGAGGCCCTCTTCACTCTTCTGGAGTGGGGGAGGGGGCAGGAGCGGAGAGGTGAGGCCTGCCACAATCATTTCATATACCAAGGTTTTCGTAGGGTGTGACCTACAGGAGGATCAAATCATGTTCCCTTCTCTACGCTTCCACTTTGTCTCATCTTTTTCCTGGTAAGGATGGTTGGTGCGTCCGAGGCTAGGTAGCCTTGCCTAGGAATTGTCCTGATCCTGCAGTTGCCAGGAAGTCCGTCTTCGGCATCCGGCTGCATGATTGATGAGATTCCTATCTAGGCCTACCTGCGCTGATTATGGTCTGAGGGGGGGCTTTCAGAAAGAATATATTATCCTAGGTCTACCGGGGGGAAGGGAGGCTTCTCTGGGCGGTGGGTCTGCCAGTGGAAGGTCGGCTCGCTGGAGGAGGGGGGGGGGAGGTGGATGGAGTCGACCGGGGGGGGGGGGGGGGGGGGGCAGGCGGATGTGCGAGCGGGGGCTACGGGACCAGGTGGAGGCACGGGTGGGGAGGGGGGATGTGTGCACGACCTGGGGAGGGATGAGGGGGGAGGGTACAAAACCTGGAGCTTGCGGCCGTGGGGCGGTGATCTGCGCTTGCAGGCGGAGGCGCGAGCGGGGAGGGGAGGGGGCTCTGACCTAGCCCAGGCTTGCGGGCAGGGAGGAGGGAGGGGGCGGCCGGCAGACGGGTGGAGGTGGGGCGGCTAACTGGGGGTGTTGCTTGGAGGACGAAGGGGGGGAGGGAGGAGGAATGGGATAATTGTGTTATTTGTAATTAAGGGAAAGTTAAGGGGTATAGAATATAAAATATATGACGGATACCTTCATAGTTAACGGGAAATTGGATGGAGATTAACACATGGTTATGGGGGTAAGAGTTAATCATTACTCAAGGTCTTGTATATAATTCGTGATTATAGAGGATATCCGGTGTAATTACGAAGTTACTCAGGGTTATGGGTGCAAATATCCCAAAGTTTTAATGTTTTTTGAAATTATATTTATATTTTATGCAAATTCCAAAATTACTACTGAAACTAATCTAAATGTCCGTAATATAGATTTCTTGATAGCTCCAAACTTAGCTATTAACTTATTTTGCTACTTTTAATGTGCTTATCGAAAATATACACGCACTATCTTTAAATTTAAATAGACCAAATAGTAAAAGAAGCTTCCCCTCCAAATTGATAGTTATCTCGTTCATAGTTGGTTATATACATTTTCAAATAATAGTTTATTGTAACGGCTGTGGTTTGCCCTGTATCCCAGCCCTATTTTCTTTTTATTCCTCCGATTAATTTCATTCTAAAATTAAGGATTTTATCAGCCAATTGATTGTCCTATTTAGGGTTTAAAAAGCCAAGAGATCTTCCCACTCAGGTCACTTGTTTTTGACAAAAATCAAGAGAGAGGGAGAGTTAGAGAAACAGATATCTCACCGAGAGATTTATCCCCATCGCATGAGACACAGGCGTCAGCCGATTGAGGAGCACATCGGCTTGAGAGCAAGGAGAAGGACGTAAAGATCTAGTAGATATATTTTTCGTCGACCTCGAGGTATGTGTCGAACCCCTAGGACTCGTACAATATGGAAATATCTTAAATCGAAGATATATTATTTTCAAAGTTTGTTCTTGATAGATGTGTAACTGTCTCAGGATTACTAAATAAATGTGAGTTTGGTTCCTAGGTTAATACATGTACACAATTGATTTTTTTAAAAAAAGGCATAGGATTGTATGAGTCGATCCCTTAGGAATATTATATGATGAATCGGCATATGTGGTCCATCAATAAGTATGATAATTATTCAATTAGCTTGCACATAATACAATCTTAAAATGTATGTTTCAAACCCTTATAATGGATAGATTGAGGATTGCTTCTGTAACGTCCCGGGCTTAGATCTCCAGTCCGTTATTGAGGAAAACTGACCCTGACAACTTGTTGAGTTCGGGCCCAATTGGACCAATTGACAACCACCCAAAATGCTTAAGCCCAAGTTGTCAAGTAGTAATCCCCACCACTTATATACCACACCCACACTTTGTGAGTTTTCCATGTGGTACTATGTTTGGGGTTAGGGTGTTACAGCTTCTCGATTATGGAAGTGTTTATTATTTTCAATAAAATTAACCATGGTGCAACAATATTTCGTTGGTATGCTTAAACAAGAAGAAAACGAATTGGAACATCTTTTTGAATCATTATCATGATGTTGCTAACATAAATGATAATATATTTTACTCCCTCGGACATTGCATGTCATGTTGTTTTGTTGCTTGTTAATTGGGTCCATGATTTTTTTCATACACAAGTCAATTCCATGTCCTGAGAAAATGAGAGGAAAACCAATATTAGGATCAGGGTTTGCTCTCAATTTAGAAAACACGCATATGGTGAACTAAGACCTCTTTTCCCCTTTGAATGAATGAATTGTGAAATCCCGTTTCGGTTGCGTCATTGGATATTTTTTCCTTGTCCAAACATAGGTAATTAATAATTCCAGTATCCACCTTAGTACACTATATGCATTAAAATTATTGTCTTGTAATAAGAATATGCTATTTCAGATGTGTGTGTTTTTCTAATTAATTTATGGTAATAAAGAGATGTATATCAGGGATGGGAATCTAGTGCATGAAATAAGTCATTGATATTGTTGATAGGGCTTGGACGGATCTCTTCTATATTTTCAATAATAAGGATTTTTCATCCTAAGTAAAAATAAATTGCAAGGACCCATACATTGACATGATACATATATTTTTTAACAGAACTCATAATTATTGTTCTTACAACTTATCATATGTCATACATTTTCCACTATTGTCATGTACGTTATAACATATGCTTCTTTATGAATATAAAATACGTTAATCATATCAGTTCGTTGAGCATTGATAATTATCAATAAAATCATGATGTCTAACAATGTTTAGAGACAATCTTCTGTAATACTTTGTTAGCTGAAAAAAATAAGAATTATATGTGCTGTGTTAATTGTACATCATCACTGATAAGAAAACATCTTAAGTATACTGTATCAATTGATGATTACTATGGTTATTATATCATTAAAGTCAATTAATACCAATAATTGTCACAAACTCAAACCAAGGGGTCGTAAGGACCTAAATGGACAAATTACGTAACTGATTGGAGTTTCATAATCACGAACAATGGCACTATGACGATAATCGGAGCTAAGTGCTACACCTAATGGTGGGAGCCACCTCTAAAGTCCAATTATCGTGTTAGCCCAAGGGGCAACACCGTAAGGGGTGTACGGTTCAAGGAACCGACTGAGGCGAACGATAAGCCCTCTACAATTGTAGCTACATTGTCAAGTATGCCATGTTCATGGACCGCTTGTGCCAGCGGTAAAGCCATCAAAGCCAGCAAAGCCACCAAAGCCATTAAGGATTAACAATTAAGACAACTTTAACCACTAAACAAATCAATGGTTTGTGTACAGTTCTGAAAATTGCTATGGCACATGTGTGCAACTATGGTCAAGTAATGGCATTATGCAAGTGTTATGATTGTACTGGGGTATATATGCAATTATGAAAAATTCTAAGGGTACAAGTGAAAATTATGAAAATGTTAAGGCATATATGAAAATATGACAAACTTCAAGAGTATATATATATATATATATATATATGAAATTATGTCTTTAATGAATGGATCCGGAAGGAATTCCCATTATATGCATGTTTACTTGAATTATGAGTCTCATAGTGATAATGTACGAGAACGAGTACATATTATCTGCGGTAAGATAATAGTGTAAATTGTATCGTTGTTTGTTAAGATATTACATGTAAGAGATTATGTTATAATGGTTTAAAGTAGCATAGGGAGACTTGTTTGTCACGCTAGCCGGCTTGATCCCAACTCGGCACATACTGAGTGTTAGCTCATAACATGTGTTGTTGTTTTTCAGGAGAACACGAGTTGTGATTTAATTTCCAGTTCAAGGAAAACTACTGTCACGTGAAGTCAAACCGGTACAGATCATTGATGCATTATTTATGAAGGGATGTCGTTATGTCCATTGGAACATTTGTTATGCTATTTTATGTTGGAGCTGTAATAAGAGAACTTTATGTTGACTAAACTTTAGTTTAAAATATTTTATTTCTCTGCTCATTGATTACCATGCAAGTTTCCGGTAACGGTTCGGTCGTGCGACCTAATGTTGCATGCTTCCACCGGTCGTCACGACCCGTTCCGTTACAAATGGTATTAGAGCTAGAGTTCCTCTGGACATAAGATATCCACAATTTATAATGACATAGATCTAGACGTTTAGAGTGATTTAGCCACACACAGTAACTCATTGGCGATGTTGGTTTCAGATGGCCCCTCATCGTGCAATTGAAGCCAACAGAGACCGCGAGTCATCGACGAGTCAGGAGACCATTGTGGATATGCAGCGGCAGATGCTGGAGCTAATGGCATTGATGGCTCAGCAGCAGCAGACCCACCCATCGAGTTCTGGAGGACTTACTTTAAAAACATTCCTCCAGCATGATCCACCGACCTTCAAAGGTGAGCATGAGCCAGAGAAGGCCGAACACTGGCTAAGGGAGATGGAGATGGCTTTTGAAGCGACTGAGTGTCCGGAAGAAAAGAAAGTTATCTTGAGACTTTTCGTCTGCGAGATAGCGCTAAGGAGTGGTGGGTTTCCTGCAAGGAATTCACTTTTCGGAGACTCCGATCGTCAGCTGGAGTGACTTTGTGGAGCGTTTTTCCTAGCGTTACATCCCTGAGCACGCTAGGGATGCTAAACGCTAGGAGTTCATAGATCTTCACCAGGGTAGTATGACGGTCCAGGAGTATGCCGCAAGGTTTCAAGAAATGGAAAAATATGGCAAGGGCATCTGTGCAAATGAAAAGTAGCGAGCGAGGAAGTTCGTGGAAGGCTTGAATGGCGGTTTGAGCCTTAGAGTACTCGCTAGGGGTCCCACGACCCTATCTGATGTCGTTGCAGCAAATGTAGAAATTGATGCAACATATCGGAGGACGCAGTAACTGAACCCTCGAAAGCGCCCTCACAAGCCAAGCAACAATGACAAGAAGCGTCACAGTGCAATAAATATCAAGAAGACAAGAACTGATGAGGCTCCAACCAACAGGAAACATGTACTAGATGTATGTCCGCATTGTGACAGAAGACATCCGGGCGATTGCTACAAATTGACAGGAGCTTGCTTGAGGTGTAGAGAAAAGGATCATTTCATTAAAGACAGCAAGAAAGAGTTCAAGGATTAGAGGAAACCATTCGAACAAAAGAAGAAGATACCAGGAAGGGTGTTTGCCATTACACACGAGGACGTTGAGGATGCTTACACCACCGTGGAAGGTACCCTTCTCATGACAAGTCATTTATGCCATGTTCTTTTTGATTGCATTCATTTATTTCAAGTAGTTTTGCAATAAAACTAAACTTTGAAGTTGTTGAGCTTCCATACACACTTATTGTTTCTTCACCAATGGGTGATATTAGAGCAACGGGTATGTACTTAAAGGACATACCAGTCATGATAGGAGAAGACTCCATCATTGCTAATTTGATCTTGCTGCACATCAAAACCTATGATATCATCTTGGGCGTGGATTGGTTATGAGAGAATTATGCTGCAGTTTATTGTAGAGAGAAAAAGATGGTCCTGAGCAGACCAAATCATAAGGAGATAGTCATTCGAAGTACTAGTAAGAGCGGATGATTGGTTATCTCTTCTCTGCAAGCAAGCCAACTACTAGCCGAAGGTTGCACCGCATACCTAGCTAGTATAATTAGCACTGAATCGTCGCATGCACGTCTCGAAGATTTAGATGTGGTCCGAGATTTTGCTGATGTATTTCCAGACGTTCTTCCTGAACTACCTCCTCATAGAGAGGTGGATTTCTCAATTGATATTATTCCAGGAACGGCACCGATGTCTAAAGCTCCATACAGAATGACCCCTGCAGAACTTGAGGAGCTAAAGAAGTAGTTACAAGAACAACTGAATAACGGATTGTTACGTCCCAATGTTTCCCCATGGGGAGCACATGTTCTCTTTGTGAAAAAAAAGATGGATCTCTTAGACTCTACATTGATTACCGAGGTCTGAACAAAGTAACGGTGAAAAACAAGTACCTGCTACCTCGCTTCGATGATTTGTCTGATCAGTTGAAAGGAGCAACAGTCTTCTCAAAAATTGATTTACGTACGGGTTACCATCAACTCCGTATAAAGGAGGATGATATATTAAAGACCGCTTTCATAACAAGCTACGGCCATTATGAATTCTTGGTCATGCTGTTTGATCTTACTAACACACCTGCAGCCTTTATGTAACTAATGAATAGGGTATTTCGAGAAGACCTTGACAAGTTCGTCATCGTGTTTGTAGATGACATTTTGATATACTCATCTGATTTGGAGCAGCACCGAGTGCACCTGCAGATTGTACTTGAAACCCTGCGACAACACCAACTTTACGTAAAATTTTCTAAGTGTGACTTCTGGTTGAATAAAGTCGCATTCCTTGGTCATGTAATATCCAAGGATGGCATTGAGATAGATCCAGCTAAGGTAGAAGCTGTGATGAATTGGAGTCAGTCTAAAAATATTTCTGAGATCCGTAGCTTCCTCGGCTTGGCCGGATACTATCAATGATTCATTCAAAAATTTTCAAGGATCTTGTTACCATTAACGAAGCTCACCCGAAAGGATGTGAAGTTTGTATGGTCTGGGGAGTGTGAACGGAGTTTTCAAGAACTGAAGCAGAAATTGACTACGGCTCCAATCTTAGCCTTACCAACAGGTAGTAGAGGATTTGTGGTGTATACAGATGCATCAGGCACATGACTCGGGTGTGTCCTTATGCAGAATGAGAAAGTCATTGCCTATGCTTGACGACAATTGAAATCGCAAGAGAGAAACTACCCTACTCATGATTTGGAGTTAGCAGTGGTAGTCTTTGCTCTTAAAATTTAGCGGCATTACCTTTATGGTGAACAGTTTGAGGTCCTCAGTGATCATAAGAGCCTCAAATATATTTTATCTCAGAAGGAACTTAATTTGAGGCAGCGACGCTGGCTGGAGTTCCTAAAAGACTACGACTTGTCCATTAATTATCATCCTCTAAAAGCAAACGTCGTTGCTAATGCATTAAGTCGAAAGTGGGAAGGAAAGCTAGCTAACCTGAAACTTCAGTGGAAGATGATGAAAGATTTTGAAGACTGGAAACCTTTCTTAAGTGAAGAGAGGAAACTATCTTTTGCAGGCCTTATAATCCAACCCGAGGTAATTGGGAAGACCATGACAGCACAGAAAACTAATGTCGATCTTCCTAAAATGATAGAGGCATCCAAGAAAGAAGGTTTTGATTTCACAATTGGAATTGATGAAGTTATAATCTACCGAAACAGATTATGGGTTCCCAATGACGTCGAATTGAGTCAGGAGATTCTCAACGAAGCCCACAGGTCGATGTATACCATCCACCCAGGTACAAAAAAATGTACAAGGATTTGTAACGAAGCTTCTGGTGGCCAAAGATGAAGAAGACATCGCAATTTTTGTTTCTAAATGCTTGGTATGTCAGCATATCAAGATTGAACATCAGAGACCAGCAGGCCTTGTTAAACCCTTAGAGATACCTGAATGGAAGTGGGAGCATATAACGATGGACTTCATTACAGGTCTAACCAAGATCAAGAAACATCGTTATGATACCATATGGGTGATTGTTGATTGATTTACCAAGTCGGCTCACTTCTTACCTATCCGCTTGGATCATTTGACAGAAAGTCTGGCTGAATTGTACGTGAATGAAATCGTCAGATTACATGGCGTCCCTACATCAATTGGGACCGGGATACTAGATTCACATCTCGGTTGTGAAAAAGTTTTCAAGATGCTATGGGAACTCAATTGAAGTTCAGCACTTCATTCCACCCTGCAAATTGATGGTCAATCAGAAAGGATCATCCAGTTGCTGGACGATATGTTGAGAGCTTGTGCTCTAGATTTTGCAGGTAGCTGGGATAAACATCTACCATTAGTAGAGTTTGCTTATAATAACAGTTATCATTCGAGCATCAAGATGTCTCCCTATGAGGCATTGTATGGGACATCTTGTAGATCACCCTCATGTTAGAGTAATGTGGGTCAGAAGCACATTTTGGGACCGGAGCTAGTCCCAGACCAACGAGCAAGGTGTTGAGTTTCATCAAGAGGAGATTGTTGGCAGCTCAAAGTAGGCAGAAGTCTTATGCATATCGGCATAGAAGGGAGTTGAGTTTCACAGTTGGAGATCACGTGTTTCTAAAGATTTCCCCAACCAAGGATGTATTGTGATTCGACAAGAAAGGGAAACTCACTCCTAGATACATAGGACCTTTTGAGATTCTGCAACGAATCGGAGAGGTGGCATATCGTATTGCATTACCACCTCAATACTCGAAGCTACACAATGTATTCAATGTATCTATGCTAAGGAGGTACACTCATGATCCTTCACACGTGATCGAGCATGAGGTTCTCAATATTCAGCCTAATCTCACCTTTGAGGAGAAACTTGTCTGCATAGTCGATCGTTAGAGACCATCAGCTTCGTCGACGTATAGTTCCAATGGTCAAGGTCCTCTGGCAGCATCACCAGAAGGAGGAAATCACCTGAGAGTTGGAAAGCGAAATGAGGGAGAAGCATCCACAACTTTTCGGTATGCCCCTTTTTCTAAGAAATTTCAAGGACGAGTTTTTTTAAGGAGGGTAGATTGTAACGGCTATCATTTGCCCTGTATCCTAGCCCTACTTTCCTTTTATCTCCCAATTAATTTCATACTAAAATTAAGGATATTATCAGCCAATTGATTGTCCTATTTAGGGGCTTAAAAAGCCAAGGGATCTTCCCACCCACGTCACTTGTTCTTGACAAAAATCAAGAGAGAGGGAGAGGGAGAGAAGGAGAGAGGAAGAGTTAGAGGAAGAGATTTCTCACTGAGAGACTTATCCCCATCGCAGGAGACACCGGCGTCGATCTGGTGGAGGAACATATCGGCTTGAGAGCAAGGAGAAGGATGTAAAGATCTAGTAGAAACATTTTTCGTTGACCTCGAGGTATATGTCGAACCCCTATGACTCGTACAATATGGAAATACCTTAAATCAGAGATATATTATTTTCAAAGTTTGTTCTTGATAGATGTGTAATGGCTTGGGATTACTAAATAAATGTGAGTTTGGTTCCTAAGTTAATACATGTACACAATGATTTGATTTTTTTTAAAAAAAGACATAGGATTGTATGTGTCGATCCCTTAGGAATATTATATGATGAATCGACATATGTGATCCACTAATAAGTGTGATAAGTATTTAATTAGCTTGCACATAATACAATCTTAAAATTTATGTTTCGAACCCTTATATTGGATAGATTGAGGATTGCTTCCCGATTATGGAAGTGTTGATTGTTTTCAATCAAATTAATCATGGTGCAACAATATTTGTTGGTACGCTTAAACAAGAAGAAGATGAACTTTTTTGAATCATTATCATGATGTTGCTAACATAAATGATAATCTATTTTCCTACCTCGAACATTGCATGTCATGTTGTTTTCTTGCTTTTTAATCGGGTCCATGATTTTTTTCATCCGAGAAAATGAGAGGAAAACTAATATTAGGATCAGGGTTTGCTCTCAATTTAGAAAACACAAATATGGTGAACTAAGACCCCTTTTCCCTGTTGAATGAATGAATTATGAAATCCGATTTTGGTTGCGTCATTGGATTTTTTTCTACGTCCAAACATAGGTAATTAATAATTCTAGTATCCACCTTAGTACACTATATGCATTAAAATTATTGTCTTGTAATAAGAACATGCTATTCCATGTGTGTGTGTTTTTCTAATTAATTTATGGTAATAGAGAGATGCATATCAGGGATGGGAATCGAGAGCATGAAATAAGTCATTGATGTTGTTGGTAGGGCTAGGACGGATCTCTTCTATATTTTCAATAACAAGGATTTTTCATCCTAAGTAAAAATAAATTGTGCGGACCCATACATCGACATGATACGTATATCTTTTTTAACAGAACTCGCAATTATTGTTCATACAACTTATCATATGTCATACATTTTCCGCTATTGTCATGTACGTTATAACAAATGCTTCTTTATGAATATAAAATATGTTAATCCTATCAGTTCGTTGAGCATTGATAATTATCAATAAAATCATGATGTCTAACAATGTCTAGAGACAATCTTTTGTAATACTTTGTTAGCTGAAAAAATAGGAATTATGTGTGATGTATTAATTGTACATCATCACTGATAAGAAAACATCTTAAGTATACTGTATCAATTGATGATTACTATGGTTATTATATCATTAAAGTCAATTAATACCAACAATTGTCACATACTCGAACCAATTGTCACATACTCGAACCAAGGGGTCGTACGGGCCTAAATGGACAAATTACGTAACTGATTGGAGTTTCATAATCACGAACAATGGCACTATCACGATAATCGGAGCTAAGTGTTACACCTAACGGTGGGAGTCACCTCTAGAGTTCAATTATCGTGTTAGCCTAAGGGGTAACACCGTAAGGGGGGTTCAAGGAACCGACTGAGGCGAAAAATAAGTCCTCTACAGTTGTAGCTACACTGTCAAGTATGTCATGTTCATGGACCGCTTGTACCACCGGTAAAGCTACCAAAGCCACCAAAGCCATTAAGGATTAACAATTAAGACAACTTTAACCACTAAAACAAACCAATGGTATGTGTACAGTTTCTGAAAATTGCTAAGGCACATGTGTGCAACTATGGTCAAGTAATGGCATTATGCAAGTGTTATGATTGTACCGGGGCATATATGCAATTATGAAAAATTCTAAGGGTACAAGTGAAAATTATGAAAATTAAGGCATATATGCAAATATGGAAAACTTTAAGAGTATATATGAAATTATGGCTTTAATGGATGGATCCGGAAGGAATTCCCATTATATGCATGTTTACTTGAATTATGAGTCTCATAGTGATAATATATGAGAACAGATACATATTATCTACGGTAAGATAATAGAGTAAATTGTATCGTTGTTTGTTAAGATATTACAGGTAAGAGATTATGTTATAATGGTTTAAAGTAGCATAGAGAGACTTGTTTGCCACACTAGCCGGCTTGATCTCAACTCGGTACATACTGAGCGTTAGCTCATAACATGTGTTGTTTTTTTCAGGAGAACACGAGCTGTGATTTAATTTCCAGTTCTAGGAAAACTACTGTCACGTGAAGTCAAACCGGTACGAATCATTGATGCATTGCTTATGAAGTTATATCGTTATGCCCACTGGAACATATGTTACGCTATTTTATGTTGGAGCTGTAATAAGAGAACTTTTATGTTGACTAAACTTTAGTTTAAAATATTTTATTTCTGTGTTCATTGATTACCATGCAAGTTTCCGGTAACAGTTCGATCGTGCGACCTAATGTTGCATGCTTCTGCCGGTCGTCACGGCCCGTTCCGTTACCTTTATTCTTTTGAAAATTAGTAGTTCAATCTTCAAACGCACTATTGAACGAAATCTCAATGATGATAATATAATTGATAGTTCCAAACTTAATTTGTTTAGTAAGTTCCAAATTAGTAGTTCATTCGTTTATGTGGCTACTTTTAATTTGTTTAGTAAGTATATACACCTCCTTCTGTAAATAAACCAAAATGTAAAGAAGCTTCCCTTCCATTTTGTGGATTATTTACAATTCCAAAGTAATAGGTTATTCTTCTAAAAATAAATAACTATCTTTAAACACCTAGAAATTAACTAGATTCACAATGTCAAATATGATGAGATTCGCATCACTTCAAAGGTAATTAATTACTAGTAGTAAAATAAAAACGTCAAAAATCAAGAATATATTCACTTTGGATATGAGTTATTATGATATTAGATATATTATATGCAAAATATATAGCTTGCTAAATACTTAGAAGTCAATTATATTTACAATCTCAAATATAATTAGATGCACCTCACTTTAAAAGTAAATAACTACCATAGGTAAAAAAATAGTTTTAAAAATCAAGTGTATGTCTGCTTAAGTAAATGACTACCATAGGTAAAATTTAGTTTTAAAAATCAAGTGTGTGTTTGCTTTGGATAGCAGTTATTCTGGTATTGGTTATACTACATGCAATACGTAAAGCATCCTATGTAAAGCATCCTGCTTTTCTAGCTTCCAACTCAGTAGTCTTAATATCAATTAAAACTCTGAAATATAAACATTATAAAAAAATTCACAGTTAAGGTGGATTCAAGTGTTGTCCAAATATTTGCTTTCGCATGAAGCATCAATTGTGCTCATCTCCAAGAGAACCGACTGGAAGAGATATGATAATATCAAATATTTATAGATATCTACGTCCCAAGGTGGGGAGCGGGGAAGCTAATCCTATCCTTGCATCAATTTGAAATTCAATAGATATATATCTATAAGAAGCTATTACATAGAGATTGATGGAGGACGGGCAACAACTTACGCTATCAATCCCTAAATGTTGTGTCACGATGACAAGTACAAGACGATGAAGACGAGACTGCAGAAGGTTGAGCAAAACACAAGTGGACTACCTACTGCAGGTCCATCTGCATTATAAATTGAATGTATTTGACGATCATGAATCTCTCAATAAACGCCTTGTCATGTTGATTGCCTTCTATTGTATGGAACTGCATTGTGGCAGATCTCAGTAGTAGTGAAAAAATCGGGGACCTTTGCTGGAGGTTATTGACATGCACTCAAATCAGTAATCTGGAACTTTCTAGTGACACTTCTCAGTTCTCAGCTTTACTATCATTGTGAATGACTAACAACTTCTTGGATTGTGCACTTTCTTAAGTGACCGTCAGTATGTGTTGGATACGTTCCTTTCCTTGTGGGAACTTAATCCATATATATGACATTGGTAGTCCTATTTGGAAAAGAAAAAAATCAATTACTAATTGCAGGAGGAGATCAATTACCTTTGAGGATTATGAGCAATCTTTTCCTAATCCTATTGGAAGTAGGAATTCATGTTTCCTTATTTGCTCATCTTCATGGAGTATAAATAGGGGGGTATGTGATGCATACCAGGATCATCCCACCACAAGCTCTCCTAGCACAAGAAAGAAATAAGATAGGGAGAAAAAGAAGATCCGTGGTTGTCGTGAAGTTTGGAGAGAGTAACCTTTGGATCAATTCTTTTTCAGCATTCTTCACTACAGTTTAGCGACGGATTTATCTGTTTGATGATACTTCTCCTCTCCACTATTCTCCATTATTTGGTGATATATAACACCATATAGATAGCCAATATTTTGTAAGCCCCTCGCGAGAGATTACTTTGGTTGTATTGCTTGGTTTTGGGTTGCGATCAACATCGTGATTTTTCTCCTCACATTGAGGTTTTTCCACGTAAAAATTCTTTGTGCATCTGTAGTTGATTTTCTGTGGTTGAGATATTTTTCTCGTACTTGTAGTGTATATATCGTGCAGGATCCGCCTATCGACTTTGGTTATTTTTCCGCAATTCAATTTATACGGGGAATTTATTCCCAATAAGTGATATCAGAGCCAGGTTCAATGGTGGATTAAAAGATGGAGTTTGGTTCGAGCAAGATAATTAGTCTTAATGGGACAAATTGTAATTTCTGGAGAACAAGTTGGAGGATCTTTTATATGTGAAGGCTATGCACCTTCTAGTATTCTTCACGCATAAACCCGAAGTCAAAATCGACAAGGAATGGGAGTTTGAACATGAGTAGGTTTGTGGCTTCATAAAACAGTTTGTTTATGAGAATTTCTACAATTATATCCAAGATGAAAGTTACGTTAAAAGCCAGTGGTTGAAGTTGGAAAATCTCTACACCTCTGGGAAGTAACAATTTTTTTCTTCTCAAGAGACTAGTGAACTTGAGGTTCAAGTAAGGTAGCTTTGTGCTAGATTTTCTAAATGAATTTCAAGGAATTACAAGCCAATTGATGTGTATGGGGATAAAAATTTGAAGATGAGATGTTGGGAGTGTTAGATTGCTACTCTACTAGATTCATGGGAGACTTTCAGTGTCTCACTTACTAACTCTACAGTTACAAGGGTTGTTTGTTTGGAGCATGTCAAGTCTGGCATTCTCAATGAGGAGATGCCGAGAAAAATCCAAGGAAGCTCTTCACAATAAGAGGTTTTTGTCACAGAAAATATGGGGAGGAGCAGGATCAAGACTGATATGGATAGAGATAATAGCAGGAGCAAGTCCGGATCTAGATATCAAAATATGGAGTGCCATTATTGTAAGAAGAAAGGAGACATCAAGAAGTATTTCTTCCAATTTAAGAGAGATAATAAGAATGGTGGTAACAAGAAAGATAAAAAGAATGAAAAGGTTGATGCAGCTGCACAACATGAGCTCTGCATTGTCTGTGATGAGGAGATAGTGAATGTCGTACAAGATGATACTTCTTGGCTTGTTGACAACAGTTTAGCTTTACATGTTATATCTCAGAGAGAGTTTTTCTCTTCATATATAGCTGGTGATTTTGGCACATTAAAAATGTGGAATGATTCTTTGTCCTCTGTTGTTAGCATTGGCAATATTGCATTGAAGAATGCCAATAGAGTGATGTTGATGCTCAAAGATGTGAGACATGCACCATACATGCACTTAAATCTCATTTCTATAGGCAAGCTTGATGATGAAGGATACCTCAACACTTTCGGTAGCGGGCAATGGACGCTTACTCGGGGATCATTGGTTGTTTCTCATGGTAAGAAATATAGCAACAATATCTATATCATGAATGCATTCATCTCCCATGATGTTGCACATGTGATCGGAGATGCAAAATCCATTGAATTGTGGCATCGACTATTGGGGCACATGAGCGAGAAGGAATGCAATGTTTGGTGTGGAAGAATACGCTGACAGATGTCAAGAAAGAGAAGTTGGAGGTATACACACACTATTTAGCGGGGAAGCAAACGAGAGTCTCCTTCAAGAACAATCCACCTTATAGGAGGATGCAACCATTAGAGGTTGTTCATACAGATGTTTGTGGTCCTTTGAAAGTGAGTTCTCTTGGTAGTGCACTTTATTTTGTTACATTCATTGATGATTTCTCCAAGAAAGTTTGGGTATACACCTTAAAGAGGAAGGACCAAATCCTTGGTATTTTCAAAGACTTCCATACGCTAGTGGAGCGATAATCTGGGAAGAAACTTAAGTGCGTCTACAGTGATAATGGTGGTGAGTATATTGGGCCATTTGATGAATATTGTAAATCTCATGGTATCAGTCACCAAAAGACTCCACCCAATATGCCATAGTTGAATGGCATTGCAAATAGAATGAACAGAATTTTGATGGAGATAGTCAGATGTCTCCTTTCTGAGGCTAAGTTGCATAACTCCTTTTGGTGTGAAGCACTTTTTACTGCAGTTCATGTTATTAGTCTCTCTCCACATGTACCCTTGGATGGTGATGTTCCTGACAGGGTTTGGCATGGAAAGAATGTCTCATACAACCATTTGCGGGTCTTTGGATGCCGTACATTTGTGCATGTCCCAAGGATGAAAGGTCCAAGTTGGGCACAAAGATGAAGCAATGCATTTTCTTGGGACATGGCCAAGATGAGTTTGGTTACATGTTGTACGATCCAGTTGGGAAGAAGCTGACGAGGAGCAGAGATGACGTCTTCTCCGAAGAATAAACTATTAAGAACATCCAGAAGGTAGCTAAGGACTCTCCTTCGAGCAGTTATCAACCATATGATGAGGACTCCACATGTGGTGCCAGATGATGCATGTGAGCATGTGTCAGATGCAGAAGATGAGGAGGATGTACCACAAATCTCCACTCCTAATGATGATACTACATATGACGATGGTGATGATGGCAGACAAGATGATGAGAGATCTTCTTCTTCTACATCTCTCTCACCACAGAGACCCGTGAGGGAGGGGCGACCCTCCACAAGATATTCTACACATGAGTACATTTTTGTTGACAGACAGTGGCGAGGCTGAATGCTATGAAGAAGCCTGGGAAGATGCAAACAATGAGTAATGTGTAGAAGCTATGAAAGAGGAATGGAGCCCCTTCATGACAATCATACCTTTGAGCTTGTCAAGTTGCCTAAAGACAAGAGGGCATTGAGTAACAAGTGGGTTTATAGAGTGAAACATCATAGAATACTGATGAGCCAAAAATCGAGATCGATTAAGGTGGAATAAATATGCAATGTCGTTGTCCCAAGTCAAGCAGTTCAGTCAACGAAAAAAATATAAAACCTCTTAAAAAATCAATCAATGAAAAGCAATGTAAGTGATCTTCGCTATTTAATTTACCTGGTATCTGATGAATACCCATTCATCACTCTTTATTCTTCTATTTTAGCTACAAAAACCTTTGCAAATACATGTAAATATGTGTAAATACAAATAATTACCAAAAGCATGCATTGTGTAAAAAGATATAATTAGCATGTTTTTGTGCAAAAATAAAAGAATAAAGAGTAAAAAGAAAAAAGAGGGAAATATTTAAAATAAATATTGAGCAACCTAACCCAAGGGAGGGCTCAGCATGGGCCTGACCGCATAAAAGCCAAAGTAGAGGGAGATAGGAGCTCATGTGTACATACTTTTGTAAATAAATAAAATTATATTTTCCTCACCCAAAAATATGCTTGTATACATTTTGTATATATTTAGAAACTATTAAAAACAAAATAAAAATTTAAAAATCAAAATTCCAAAAATGCCCTTTCACCATGTATATAGACCATCATCCTTTATTTATTTAACCCTATAAATAAATAAAATTATTTTCTAAACTTTTTGTAAATATTCTATGTTACATATTGTAAATACATAAAATAACAAGAAACAAAACAAAAATCAAATAAAAAGTACAAAATTAAAAATACAAAAATCCATTGTATAAATACCATGTATATAAATGTATACAACTATTTATTTCACCCTTGTGTATAAATAATTAAAATAAAATAAAAATACCATTTTGTTCTTTATTTTATGATGTAAATAAATAAAATATAAAATGGGCATAAAAATACATAAAAATAACAAATAAAAAAATCAAAAATTAAAATCTATACAGTGTACATATACCTATATATATAGCTACCCTATTTTTATTTACAAAAATTAATTAAAAATCACTAAAAAATAGAAAAAAATAAAAGAAAAATATTTCATGTTTTGAGTTTTTCTTAATTCGGCCTTTTTCTACCTTAAATTAAATAAACAAAAAAATTAAAAACGTGGCAGCTCCTGATTGGTCCACGGGGGATTGTTGACCCCGGTCAACTCCCCCGCGGACTCTTTCCTTTTGCGTCGATTCGCGCCCGACCCGACTTCGTCGATTTCTCCACGCATCTCCAGCCTGTCGCCCCCGCGAACCCCGCGCCCGGATTCTTCGCCGTTCATCCGACATCCTCGCCGGATCCTTCGCCGTGGGATCCACGCCTTCCATAGCTGCCTCCATTCAACCCTAATCGGCCCTGTCTCCATATATATCCCGACCTCCGCCGCCTCCGCGCCTCATCTTTGGCTCGCCACTTTCATTCCCGTGACCTCCAGAGCAATCACCGAGGTGACAGCTCGCGTTTGCCCCTGTTGCAGTGAGGAGAGGGTGCCCCGACCATCGATCCGGCAGCTTCGCGCTGCCGTGCTCCGCCGCTTGCAGGAGCTCGAGCCTCAGGCCTTGACGTCCTTCGAGGCTACGACCAGGAGCTAGCCAAGCTCCAGCACAGTCTCCCGCATCATCCAGGTAGCCGATTAGCCCTTTCCTTTAGCTTAATTTTTCATTTCGCCCAAATCGCATCTCCGACGAGTTCCCCTGATTCCGGCCATATCGCGCACTTTATCGATCATTGGAACCCATACACACCTTCGCCATCCTCCGACGCACGTTCTTCGCTCTTTCATTCAACCCAGCTCGCCCCGGAGCTGGGAGTCGAGCTCCACCATCCTCCGCTCGCCGGAGCTCATCCGCCCCGACCCACAGTCCACGTTCACTTCGCTTCTTCGGGTCGAGGCACTTTGCCCTCGACCCGCGAAGCTTCTGGTGCCTTTTGCAGGTCAAAAGGAGGTCATCTGAGCCCCCCTTACATCCAGGCCAGAAGCCCGTCGCCGCCGACCTCGCCGGAGTCCCCCCAGGGCTCGGCCGGGTCATCTGAGGCCTTCACCAGCTGCGGGACGTCACCGCGGATCTGTTCCGATACTTAGCAGCAGCTGAGGAGAACTACTGCAGGCGCACGAGGCCGGCGAAGCTCGCCGGTGGAGTGTTCTTCCTGCATCCTCCTTCACCGTCCGATCAGCCCCGCCGCTCCAGTCTCGATCCTGATCGTCCATCCACTGAGGAGCAGCAACCGTTGATTCTCTCGAGGGGCTGATCCGAACCGTCAGCACAGAGGAGAGAGGCCCCCAGCGCCTGAGCCGACCGATCACCCACGTGGCCACCTCTGCACCGTCGATCTGGCCCAAGAGCTGAAGAAGAAGAGCGCCACCCATCCAGAGCCGTCGGATCCTCCACGTGGCACCTATCGAGCCGTCGATAATAATAAAAGGGGTAAATTCATCTTAGGCCCCTCTGTTTGTTTTATTTCATTTTAGTCCTGTAATTTTTAAATTAAGTTGTTTATTTTCTGGGATATTTGCATTAAGGACCTCGTACTTACTTTATTTGCACTTATACCCCTGTCTACGTGGACCACGTGCTTCGTCACGTGAACTTTATTGGGTTATTTGCAATATAAACCCTGTAGTTCTGGATGTTATGGATTGGATAAAAAGTTTTCTTTATTTGCATTTATGCCCCTGTGCGTGATTTAATTCCCCATGTGCGATATTTTTTTGGGTTATTTGCAGATAAGCCCCTGGACTTTTGGTACTTGTTACCAATAAGCCCTCGGAACTTATTTTTTCTTACATTTGGGTCCCTGAGTGCCCCAGGCACGTGCTTGGCACGTGTTTTGCTGGGTATTTTGCACCAGACCCCCCAGAACTTTGGGTATTTGCACTTTGGTCCCTGTGCACAGTGCCCCTCCTTTATTTTTTGAATAAAATATCAAACCACCTCCAAATCCAACGAAAATTTGACACATGGCTCCTGCCATGGTGTAGGATTTTTGTAGATTTTTGAGGACATTTTTGATTTCATTTGCTATTTTTAAAAATTCAAAAACCCTTATTTTTGCTACTGTTTAGAGTCTAAAACCCCAAAAAAATATCAAAACCCTTTTAAAAATTCTACAAAAATTAGTTACTGTTTGTTTAGTGTTCCTTGATTTTTAGCCAATTTTGGCTATTTTTCATTGAGTAAAAACCCTAAAAACTTAAAAACACCTCAAAACTCCTAAAAATCATAATAAATAATTTAAAAACTCAAAAACAATAATTTTGGTGCTCAAATTTTCCTTGTTTTCTCTAGTATACAGGAAAATTACCTCCAGGTCCCTTTGAGATCCTTAGATATTTTATCTTTGGGTTTTAGGCCTGGCTGGACAGTACCCCTTGCTTTTCGCACTGTTTGATTTTTAGGAAATAAAATAAACATCAGGAAAATCTCGAAAATTCACCAAAAACATAAAAAAAATATAAAACACATAAAAATATTTTTGTCTGAATTTTTGCTTGCT
The DNA here is from genome assembly GCA_037367405.1 of Ottelia alismoides. Taxonomy (NCBI): domain Eukaryota; kingdom Viridiplantae; phylum Streptophyta; class Magnoliopsida; order Alismatales; family Hydrocharitaceae; genus Ottelia; species Ottelia alismoides. Next base: position 103,190 of record JAZKJV010001362.1, on the reverse strand, counting down.
TTTTAATGCATTAAATAAATTGTTCAAGTTAATTGTTTGTGTGCTTTTCCTGTTTTCTTTATATTCCAAAAATCCTAAAAAAATATAAAAACCCTTAAAAAAAGAAAAAAAATACTCTCTCGGATTTCTGACTACATCGTAGGCCGCAAGGCCAATCTGTGCTCCTTGTGTTCGACCCTGGGTGCTATACCAGGTTAATCTCATAGCTAGGACCGCTCTCTTTTGTGCTCGATTAGTTTTACATGTTCTGAGTGGTTGATTTTTCTTGATATACTCAGCCCGAGTGATTGAGGTCGCGACGACCATTTCTTTACCTTTACCTCTGTCGTTCGGGCGGTCATCAAAATGGCGCCGTTGCCGGGGAGCACGGCTTTGTAGTCATTTTTCCATATTGTCTCTCTCTATTATCATTGTTCTCTGACACTCTCTCTTTGATTTTTGTGCGAGGTACTGCGTGGACAACTTGGAGTTTATTTTTGAGGACCCGCATAGGAAGAAGAGCAGGGAGAGGAAGAAGAAGAATTTTATTTTGAGAGAGAACGATATTGTTTGTAATAATTTAGAACTTGGACATTTGTGGACACTTGTAACTTAGCGGGTCTGTTTCGCCGAGTACCGGTGTGCTCGGGGGACCCATTTGGATTTTCGCGGCTTTCCTGCGGTTTTGATAGCTAGCTGCCTTTTCCGGTGTTTACGCGGTTTTTCTCGAGCCCCTAGATTTAGGAATTTCTCTTGCTTGTGCCGTAATTAGTAGGGTCCCCACACTTAATTGCTTATCTGTTCCTATAGATCGTTAATTGGACCTACTAATAATAAATAATAAAAATAACTTGGTCGCTTTCCTGAGAGCCTACGCGCCGCGAGCCTGCCCCGGAAGCGCTACTCCTGAACTCGACCTGTCGAGAAGAGGAGGGGTGGGCCAAGACCGGACTCTTTGGATCAAGGGCGAGTGACTGAGTTAGACGGTTCTGCGCTAGGAATTGCTCATCTAGGACTCGGTTTTTCCTCGCTGCACCATTTAGGTAGTTTAATTCTGTCTTTAAAATTCTGCGCGGATTACTTGCATGTAGAGTGTTGGAAACAAGGTACGCATTTCTTTCTCTGCATGCATCATTGATTTCTTCGCGCATCGGCTTTTTTCGTCTTCTCCCTCTGTTTTTGGCTTAATCATCAGGAGAATCGGAAAATTCGTTAGGCCGCTTGTATTTATTTTGAAAAAAAAATTAAAAAAGAAAAACAAAAAAATTTGGGACTGAATAACACTATTGACCCTAAAAGACACTCACATTAAAAATTTGTCTTGGGGAGAGCAACCCCCTCCTTGTATGGTTTGGATGCGCGAGAGAGTGACCCGCACCCTAGGTAAAGCCCTCCGGTGCTCATCTTGACTGATTACCGACTCTTCTGTGTGGGACAGTTAGTTGAGAGAGTATCGGGTATCCCAGCAGGTCACGTAATCGCTCTGATATTCTGTGTGTGTTCACCCAATAAAATTGACAAGATAAATTGACCGAGCTTTCACGGTCTTCAGATTGTGTTGCGTTGGTGAACCGGGGGTTTGCTTTGCGATCATATTTTCTCCAGATCCCATCCGCCCAACTCGCCAGATCAAGATGATGGGTAGACGATCTCTTAGGCAGCCTCTGGCTGCACCGCTTTCAGGCGCGTCTACTTCACCATCTAGGTTGGCCCGTGAGAGTCGAGACCAGCTCTCCGGGCCCGAGTTCGATTCCACCCTGTTCCCCCTCGATCCCCTTTCTTTTGCTACTGAGAGACATGAGCCCGAGGAAAGACGAATTAATTTGACAGAACCTGAGTTGGGCTCATCTGATTTTGCAGACGTGACTATGGCCGGAGCCGGCAGTTCAGATGATCGCCAACCCGAACATTTTGTATTAGACCAGGGAGCGATCAACTCCACCCTGATCGCATCATTAGAGACAGTACAGCAGCAGCTACGCGATCAGGGAGCTTTTATGATTGAGATGAGAAGGGAGTTGGAGCGACTCCGAGCAGAGCGAGACGAGCCGAGCGAGCCTGAGGACATTCCTGATGATGATGCAGAGGCAGCAGCCGTAGCAGCCGCAGCAGCGGCTGCCGCAGCGGCAGCCGCCGCCGGAGCAGGACCACCGAGAACGATGCGGGAGTTACACAACCCCGGATCTACACTGATGCACCATTGGGTGGTGGTACCTGCTATCGTGGGGGATTTCAAGTTCCCTCCGAATACCCTGCAGATGCTTCCTCATTTTCACGGACTTGCCACCGAGGAGCCCCACCTCCATCTCCAGGAGTTTTTGATGATCTGTAGCACTGTCCACGACCGTCATGTGGACCAGGATACAATTCGGATGATGGCCTTCCCTTTTTCACTGGCAGATAGAGCAGCCGCCTGGCTGAAGCATTTAGGGAAGTTTGTTTACACCTGGGAGCAGCTCCGCACCGAGTACTTAAACAAGTACTATCCACTCGGGCGGACGAATGCAGCGAGGGCCGTGATCAACAACTTCTCCATGCTCCCTAACGAGCAGTTTCACGAGGCATGGGAGAGGTTCAGAGAGCTTCTGGATAGATGCCCACACCACAACATTTCCAAGCCAAACCTAGTTCAGAGCTTCTTTAGTGGGATGACGCCAGCGCTTCAGGGTCTGGTGAATGCTTCTTGCGGCGGGTCCTACTTTGCAAAGGACCACAACCAAGTCTGGGCCATTTACGAGGAGATGGCCGAAAATTATATGGTGATGTCTCAGACTCGGTTGTACACACAGAGATCTCAGCAGCCGCCAGGACCCGTGCAGTACCAGCGGATAGCACGGGTTGATGCAGGTCCAACTAGTTCGTCCACAGTTGCCGCCGCACAGGCAGAGTCGGCCGCTGCGGACATGGGGATTATCAGTGAGAAGTTGGACCGCATGGAAATAATAGAGAAGAAGCAGTGCCAGGGCATAACTCAGATGGAGCAGATGGCACAAACTCTGAGCGACGTGAAGACCCATCTCTTGTGTCTTCAGGAGGCACAGACGGCTTCTCAGCCCCGTCTTCTGTCGCGAGGCGATTCCGGCGGCAGCCGCAGCTCGTCCCAGCGCTCCTGCTCCTTGCAGCAGCCTAGACAAGTTCACCTTGTACAGGCGGAGCCGTACCAGCAGCAGCAGCCCTCTCACCAGTCACCACCATCTCCAGACTTACAGATGGTGGTATATCAGCCGGATCAGCCTCTGGATGTACTCCCACCAGCCCCTTACGATGCGGAACCGTTGATGGATGTCAACGGGATTTGGTATGACCGTCCTCAACCTGGAATCCGAAGAGACCATCCCGGATTCAGGTGGGGGAATGGGGGTAACCAGTCCCAACAGCAGCCAGCCGGTCAGGGAGGGCAGTACTCCCAGCAGAGAGATCACCAGCAGCCCCCAGCATACCAGCCACACCAGCCATCATCCTTCGTACCTCGTCCCTACCAGCAGCAGGGACAGAATTGGAGACGTGAGCAGCAGGCTCACCAGCAGCAGCATCCTTCCTCTTACCCCTCTCAGCCGCAGCAGCATCAGGTCCAGCAGCCTCATTACCAGAGAGGCAACCCGTCGGGCTCCCATGAGAGCCCCGCCTTGGATGATCTAGCCCGCATCTTCACAGAGCAGCAGGCTACATTTAGACGGGAGATGGACGAGTTCCGCCAGGAGATGCGGGACCTGATGAGAGGGAAGGCCGCCATCCCTGCACAGATCGAGCCTAATCCGAATAACTTGAAGAGGAAGTCTGAGCAGGTAGTTCACACTGAGCCTACCACTCCTAGTAACTCATTTGATGATATATCGTCGGATCTATTTGATGATGATTTTGTCACACTTAGGAGCGGTAGAAGACCAGCAGGCGGCGCCTCATCTGAGCGACAACGCGAGGATCCATCTAGAGCGCCAGATGAGGAAGAGGAGAGCGGTACTGAAGCCGCACTTGATGATGACGGTGGTACTGATGCCACCAGAGATGCTGATTCCACCGGCGGTACTGAGGCCGCAAGACGTCTAGTTGTAGAGCCAACTAGAGGTGGTACTGAGGCCACCAATATTCATTCTGATAGAGATGTTGTCTTTCCTCGTATGAATGTATCTCAGGACTCTATTTTGAATAAAGGAAAAGGTTTAGTTTCTTCTGATCCCACTGTGGTGAATGATGTATGTGAGGATCCGGTCATCGAACCGTCTAGGCCTATTCCTAGTCCTTCATCTAAGAAGGACCCTGTGATCCCCTTTCCTAGAGCCCTTGAGTTGGGGAAGGGGAAGAAAAGAGAAAAAGATCCAAAAAAGAGAGAGCAGGAGGAGTTCAGCCAGAGCATGATAGACCGATTTCACATCCAGCTGACCCTCCTTGAGGCTTTGCAACACATCCCTCTTCTTCAACGATCCTTGAGAGACAGAACCACAGTCAGGAGGAAGAAGAGGAACAAAACCGCAGAGATTCATGTGTTGACAAAAGCCACGTGTTACGCGATCCAGAACCATCTGCCTACCAAGAGGCCAGATTTAGGAGCCCCATATGTCAGATGTCAGATTAGTGAGCAGAGGTTCGACCGTACTAACCTAGATAGCGGATCATCGATCAACCTTCTTCCGGCAGTCCTTCTCAACCACTTAGAGTTGGGCACTCTTAGACAGAGCAGGACATACCTTCAGTTTGCTGATCGGTCTGTCAAGAGGGCAAAGGGGTTGTTGCGAGACGTTGTCGTCACGATTCAGGGTTTGCAATTCCCCGTGGACTTCGTAGTGCTGGACATGGAGACCCCTGACTCGTTGACCGATTCCCCCATCATCCTCGGTCGCCCGTTCTTGGCCACATCCAAGGCAGTGACTGACCATGACAGTGGGAAGGTATTCTTTCACGTCCAGGGCGAGAGTATACAAATAGAGACGGTTAAGGACAACAGAGCCAGAGATAGATCCCGCTCAGAGGGCTGCACAGATTCAGAACAGCTGACAGATACAGAGCCAGGCATACACCAGGACTGTGATTTTGTGATCACAGATGATGAGGCAGCTTGGGCAGATCCTGCAGCACAGACCATCCTCTCATATTCAGATACAGCTGATGCAGAGATGATAGCAGAGGATAGTCTGGAGAGCACAGCCCTGGTTCAGGATACTATTGATTCGGCAGAGTCGGGCCATGATCGCGACACGATTTTCAGTGATGGTGGTACTGAGGCCACCCTACTCTACGGTGGTACTGATGCCACCGCAGTTGATACAGATCCCTCGGATTCAGAATCTGATTGGGCAGATTGTGATGATCAGATGCCAGACCTGGATCCACCTGAGCCTATAGATGAGGAGGAGGTAGAGGTAGAGCAGATCAGAGACAATGCAGAGGACCCGCCTTCTCCAGATCAAGTTTGTGAGAGTTCTTTATCATTTTCCCAGGCAGATTTGGCAGAATTGTCAGCATACACACATCTTCTTCGGAAGCCAGATTTGCCAGCACCCAGCTGTCCAGAGCTAAAGCCGCTCCCTACTTCGCTGAAGTATCGATTCCTTGCGGGAGAGTCTGAGATGTACCCAGTCATCATCTCTGCCGATCTGACTGGAGAACAAGAATCCCGTCTGATGGGGGTTCTTGAAAAGAACCGCAAGGCAATTGGATGGAGCGTAGCAGATCTCCATGGGATTAGTCCCTCGTTGTGCTCCCACCATATCTATCTTGAGGAAGGGGCAAAGCCGTCGCGTGAGTTCCAGCGGCGACTGAACCCCAACCTGAGAGAGGTCGTGATGAAGGAAATATCCAAATGGTGGAGCGCAGATTTTATTTATCCCATTTCTGACTCCAAGTGGGTCAGCCCCTTGCATGTGGTGCCCAAGAAGACGGGCATCACGACTGTGATCAGTGAGTCGGGAGAGGAGATCGCTACACGAGTACCCACTTCTTGGAGGGTCTGTGTTGACTACAGGAGACTCAACCAGGCCACCAAGAAGGACCATTTCCCCCTGCCTTTTATTGACCAGATCATTGAGAGACTGGCAGGGAAGAGCCATTATTGTTTCCTGGATGGGTACTCGGGCTACAACCAGGTGGCCATCGCTCCTGAGGATCAGGAGAAGACCACCTTTACCTGTCCCTTCGGTACATACGCCTTCCGACGCATGCCATTTGGGCTATGCAACGCCCCTGCGACTTTTCAGAGATGCATGCTGTCGATCTTTTCGGGCATGGTGATGAATACCCATTCATCACTCTTTATTCTTATATTTTAGCTACAAAAACCTTTGCAAATACATGTAGATATGTGTAAATACAAATAATTACCAAAAGCATGCATTGTGTAAAAACCTGTAAATAGCATGTTTTTGTGCAAAAATAAAAGAATAAAGAGTAAAAAGAAAAAGAGGGAAATATTTAGAATAAATATTGAGCAACTTAACCCAAGGGAGGGCTCAGCATGGGCCTGACCGCATAAAAGCCACAGTAGAGGGAGATAGGAGCTCATGTGTATATATCTATGTAAATAAATAAAATTATATTTTCCTCAACCAAAAATATTCTTGTAAATCTTTTGTATATATTTAGAAACTATCTAAAAACAAAATAAAAATCTAAAAAATCAAATACAAAAATATCCCTCCACCATGTGCATAGACCATCATTCTTTATTTAACCCTATAAATAAATGTATTTATTTTCAAAACTTTTTGTGAATATATTATGGTATATATTGTAAATAAAATAAATAAAAAAGAATCAAAACAAAAATCAAATAAAAATAACAAAAATTAAAAATACAAAAATACATTGTATAGATACCATGTATATAAATGTATACAACTATTTATTTCACCCTTGTGTATAAATAATTAAAATAAAATAAAAATACCATTTTATTCCATATTTTATGATGTAAATAAATAAAATACAAAATGAGCATAAAAATACATACAAATAACAAATAAAAAAATCAAAAAAATAAAAATTCATATAGTGTACATATACCTATATATATATAGATACCCTATTTTTATTTCCAAAAATTAATTAAAAATCACCAAAAAATAGAAAAAAAATAAAAGAAAAATATTTCATGTTTTGAGTTTTCTTTAATTCGGCCTATTTCTACCTTAAAATAAATAAACAAAAATTGAATAAACGTGGCAGCTTCTGATTGGTCCACGGGGGATTGTTGACCCCGGTCAACTCCCCCGCGGACTCTTTCCTTTTGGGGAGATGCGCGCCCGACCCATCTTCGTCGATTTTTCCACGCACCTCCAGCCTGTCGCCTCCGCAAACCCCGCGCCCGGATCCTTCGTTGATCATCCGTCATCCTCGCCCGATACTTCGCCGAGAGATCCACGCCTTCCTTAACCGTCGCCCCTCAACCCTAATCGCCCCTGACGCTATTTATAGAACCACCTCCGCCGCCTCCGCGCCTCATCTTTGGACCTTCTCCTTCTTCCCAGTGACCTCCATAGGCACCGCGAGAGTGACAGCAAGCGTTTGCCCTTGTTGCAGCGAGGCGAGGAGGCGAATCCACTGATCCGGCGATCTTCGCCGCCGCTGCTCCACCACCAGCGTCGAGCATCGAGCCTCGGGCCGAGACGACCCTCGAGGCTACGACCAAGAGCACCCCCTGCTCTTCCCCAGTCTCTCCGATCACCCAGGTAGAACCCTTAGGCCGTAGGATAGCTTAGGTTTTGATTTTTCAGTTACTGTTAGCGTAGCTCCGCCGCCTTCGCCAGGCACCTCCGACCACCCATCTTCCATTCCGACACCGCCATCATCTCCGTCATACCTCTCCGCACCTTCTTCACCCCTTCACACAACCCAGATCGCACAGGATCTGGGAACCGAGCTCCTCCACCGACCACCCTCGCCGGAGCTCGCCATTTCGACTCACACTTCACCTTCACGCCGCCTAACCGGGTCGAGGTACTTTGCCCTCGACCCGCGAGTCTTCTGGTTCGTTTTTCAGGTCGAAACGAGGGCGTCTGAGGCCATTCGTCATCCAGCCAGGAGACCCAGCTCCGCCGGCCTTGCTCGAGCTCCTCGGAGCTCGGATTGCCCGTCGGAGACCACCGGCAGACGCGGGAGCCTTCCGCGATTCTTCTCCGACCTCCAGAAGGCTCACCGGAGGACCCTAGCGCACGCACGAGCCCGGCGAGTCTCGCCGGGGACCTGTTCTTCGAGGACCCTCCATCGCCGTCCGATCGTCCTCATCGCTCCAGATCAGATCTTGGCCGTCCGACCGAGGAGTAGCTTCCACCGTTCGATCCGAGGAGACGCCATCTGGAGCGCCCACCCTCTGCAGCCGTCCGATCTACACGTGGCGCGCATCCAACGACTCCATTTAATAAAGGGTAATTTACCCTTAGGCCCTTATCTTTGCTTTATTTCGTTTCAGTCCTGTAAGTTGTCGAGTCAGTTGTTTATTTTCTGGGATATTTGCATAGAGACCCTCGTGCTTATTTTTATTTGCATTTATACCCCTGCCAGTTGAGAGCCACGTGCTTCGTCACGTGTTATTTTGGGAATTTTGCATAATTAATCCCGTAGTTCTGGATGTTACGGATTGAATAAAATCTTTTACTTATTTGCATTTATGCCCCTGTGCGTGATTTAATTTCCACATGTGCGATATTTTTTTGGGTTATTTGCAGATAAGCCCCTGGACTTTTGGAACTTGTTACCAATAAGTCCTCGGAACTTATTTTTATTACATTTAGGTCCTTGAGTGCCCCAGGCACGCGCCTCGCGCGTGTTTTGCTGGGTATTTTGCACCAAGACCCCCAGAACTTTGGGTATTTGCACATTGGTCCTTGTGTACAGTGCCCCCTTGTTGTTTGTGAATAAAATATCAAACGACCTCCAAATCCAATGAAATTTTGACACATGGCTCCTGCCATGGTGTAGGAATTTTAGGGATTTTTGAGGACATTTCTGATTTCGTTCATTATTTTTAAAAATTCAAAAACCTCTACTTCAGCTACTGTTCATCTTTGAAAATCATAAAAAATATAAAAACCCCACCAAAAATTCTAAAAAAAATTAGATACTGTTATTTGCTTGTGGTTTGATTTTCTAGCCAATTTTGGCTATTTTTCATCACTTAAAAACCTTAAAAATTGCAAAACCCTCAAAAACTCATAAAAATTCTAATAATTAATTTAAAAATCCAAAAACAATAATTAAGGTGCCCAAATTTTCCTTATTCTTCATAGATTATAGGAAAATTACCTCCAGGGCTTAGTGAGACTCTTAGATATTTTATTTTTGAGTCTCAAGCCTTGCTGGACAGTACCTCTCCTGTTTTGCATTGTTTGATTTCTACAAAATAATCTACCCGTCAGAAAAATATCAAAAATTAACCAAAAACACTTAAAAACCCAAAAAGCATAAAAACAATTTTTCTTGAATTTTTGCTTGAGTTTTGATGCATTAAATAAATTGCTCAAGTGTGCTTTGTCTTGTTCTTCTTATTTTCTTCACATATTAAAAATTTCCAGAAAAATCTAAAAATCATTAAAAATCACTAAAAATACTTTCTCTGAATTTTCTCTCATTCTGACTACATCGTAGGCTATTTAGCCAACCCGTGCTCCTTGTGATCGACCCTGGGTGCTATACCAGGTTAAACTCATAGCAGGACCGCTGTGTTTTACTTTCCGCATTTTTCGAGTGGTTCATTTTCTTGATTGACTTAGTTGAGTGATAGAGGTCGCAACGACCTAATTTTCTGTACCTTTACCTCTGTCATTTGGCCGGTCATCAGAATGGCGCCGTTGCCGGGGAGCACGGCTTTGTAGTAATTTTTCTATTTTTGTCTCTCTCTATATAATTATTGTTTTCTGACCTTCTCTCTTTGATTTTTGTGCGAGGTACTGCTTGGACGACTTGGAGCTTCTTTTTAGAGGACCCGCGCAGGAGGAAGAGAGAGAGGAGAAGAAATATTTATTTTCTGAGAGAGAGAGAGAGAACATTATTTGTTGTAATAACTTAGACTTTGAACTTGTGGACACTTGTAACTAGCGGGTCTGTTTCGCCGAGTACCGGTGTACTCGGGGGACCCATTTGGATTTTCGCGGCTTTTCTCGAGGTTTTGATAGCTAGCTGCCTTTTCCGGTGTTTACGCGGTTTTTCTCGAGCCCCTAGATTTAGGAATTTCTCTTGCTTGTGCCGTAATTAGTAGGATCCACACACCTAACTGCCTATCTGTTCCTATAGATCGTTAATTGGACCTACTAATAATAAATAATAAAAATGACTTAGGTGCTTTCCTGAGATCCTACGCGCCGCGAGCCTGCCCCACAAGCGCTACTCCTGAACTCGACCTGTCGAGAAGAGGAGGGGTAAGCCAAGACCGGACTCTTTGGATCGAAGGCGAGTAACTGAGTTAGACGGTTCTGCGATAGAAGTTGCTCATCTAGGACTCGGTTTTTCCCGTTGCATCATTTAGGTAGTTTTATTTCTGTCTATAAATTCTGCGCGGATCACTTGCATGTAGAGTGCTGGAGACAAGGTACGCATTTCTATCTCTGCATGCATCATTGATTTCGCCGTGCATCGGTTTTTCTCGTCTTCTCCCTCTGTTTTTGGCTTAATCATCAGGAGAATCGGAAAAATCGTTAGGCCGCTTGTATTTATTTTGAAAAAAATTAAAAAGAAAAACAAAAAAAAATGGGACTGGATAACATTATTGACCCTAAAAGACACTCACATTAAAAATTTGTCTTGGGGAGAGCAACCCCCTCCTTGTATGGTTTGGATGCGCGAGAGAGTGACTCGTACCTTAGGTAGAACCCTCCGGTGCTATTTCTAGCTGACTACCGACTCTTCCGTGCGGGCCAGTCGGTTGAAGTAGCATCGGGTATCCTAACAGGTCACGTAAGCGCTCTGATATCTTGCATGTTCACCAAATAAAATTGACAAGATAAATTGACCGATCTTTCACGGTCTTCAGATTGTGTTGCGTTGGTGAACCGGGGGTTTGCTTTGCGATCATATTTTCTCCAGATCCCATCCGCCCAACTCGCCAGATCAAGATGATGGGTAGACGATCTCTTAGGCAGCCTCTGGCTGCACCGCTTTCAAGCGCGTCTACTCCATCATCTAGGTTGGCCCGTGAGAGTCGAGACCAGCTCTCCGGGCCCGAGTTCGATTCCACCCTGTTCCCCCTCGATCCCCTTTCTTCTGCTACTGAGAGACATGAGCCCGAGGAAAGACGAATTAATTTGACAGAACCTGAGTTGGGCTCATCTGATTTTGCAGACGTCCCTATGGCCGGAGCCGGCAGTTCAGACGATCGCCAGCCCGAACATTTTGTCTTAGACCAGGGAGCGATTAACTCCACCCTGATCGCGTCATTAGAGACAGTTCAGCAACAGTTACGCGATCAGGGGGCATTCATGATAGAGATGAGGAGGGAGTTGGAGCGGCTCCGAGCAGAGCGAGACGAGCCGAGCGAGCCGGAGGACATTCCTGACGCTGATGCAGAGGCAGCGGCCGCAGCAGCAGCCGCAGCAGCAGCTGCCGCAGCAGCGGCAGCCGCCGCCGCAGCAAGACCGATGCGGGAGCTACACAACCCCGGATCTACACTGATGCACCAGTGGGTGGTGATACCTGCTATCGTGGGGGATTTCAAGTTCCCTCCGAACACCCTGCAGATGCTTCCTCATTTTCACGGACTCGCCACTGAGGAACCCCACCTCCATCTCCAGGAGTTTTTGATGATCTGTAGCACTGTCCACGACCGTCGTGTGGACCAAGATACGATTCGGATGATGGCCTTCCCTTTTTCACTGGCAGATAGAGCAGCCGCCTGGCTGAAGCATCTAGGGAAGTTTGTTTACACCTGGGAGCAGCTCCGCACCGAGTACTTGAACAAGTACTATCCACTCGGGCGGACGAATGCAGCAAGGGCCCTGATCAACAACTTCTCCATGCTCCCTAACGAGCAATTTCACGAGGCATGGGAGAGGTTCAGAGAGCTTCTGGATAGATGCCCACACCACGACATTTCGAAGCCGAACCTAGTTCAGAGCTTCTTTAGTGGGCTGACGCCAGAGCTTCAGGGACTGGTGAATGCTTCTTGCGGCGGGTCCTACTTTGCCAAGGACCACAACCAAGTCTGGGCCATCTATGAGGAGATGTCCGAAAATTACATGGTGATGTCCCAGACTCGGTTGTACACACAGAGAGTTCAGCCGCCAGGACCCGTGCAGTACCAGCGGATAGCACGGGTTGATGCGGGTCCTTCCAGTTCGTCCACAGTTGCAGCCGCACAGGCAGAGTCGGCCGCTGCGGACATGGGGATTATCAGCGAGAAGTTGGACCGCATGGAAATAATAGAAAAGAAGCAGTGCCAGGGCATAACTCAGATGGAGCAGATGGCACAAACTCTGAGCGACGTGAAGACCCATCTCTTGTGCCTTCAAGAGGCACAGACGGCTTCTCAGCCCCGTCTTCAGTCGCGAGGCGATTCCGGTGGCAGCCGCAGCTCGTCCCAGCGCTCCAGCTCCTTGCAGCAGCCTAGATAAGTTCACCTTGTGCAGGCGGAGCCGTACCAGCAGCAGCAGCCCTCTTACCAGTCACCACCTTCTCCCGACTTACAGATGGTGGTATATCAGCCGGATCAGCCTCTGGATGTACTCCCACCAGCCCCTTACGATGCGGAACCGTTGATGGATGTCAACGGGATTTGGTATGACCGCCCTCAACCTGGAATCCGAAGAGATCATCCCGGATTCAGGTGGGGGAATGGGGGTAACCAGTCCCAACAGCAGCCAGCCGGTCAGGGAGGGCAGTACTCCCAGCAGAGAGATCACCAGCAGCCCCCAGCATACCAGTCACACCAGCCATCATCCTTCGTACCTCGTCCCTACCAGCAGCAGGGACAGAATTGGAGACGTGAGCAGCAGGCTCACCAGCAGCAGCATCCTTCCTCTTACCCCTCTCAGCCGCAGCAACACCAGGTCCAGCAGCCTCATTACCAGAGAGGCAACCCGTCGGGCTCCCATGAGAGCCCCGCCATGGATGATCTAGCCCGCATCTTCACAGAGCAGCAGGCTACATTTAGACGGGAGATGGACGAGTTCCGCCAGGAGATGCGGGACCTGATGAGAGGGAAGGCCGCCATCCCTGCACAGATCGAGCCTAATCCGAATAACTTGAAGAGGAAATCTGAGCAGGTAGTTCACACTGAGCCTACCACTTCTAGTGACTCATTTGATGATATCTCGTCGGATCTATTTGATGCTGATTTTGTCACACTTAGGAGCGGTAGAAGACCAGCAGGCGGCGCCTCATCTGAGCGACAACGCGAGGATCCATCTAGAGCGCCAGATGAGGAAGAGGAGAGCGGTACTGACGCCGCACATGATGATGACGGTGGTACTGATGCCACCCGAGATGCTATTTCCACCGGCGGTACTGAGGCCGCCGCTTCACCATATCGAGGAGGTGGTACTGACACCACCAGCAGAGCCGAGCCAGACCGCGGTACTGAAGCCGCTAGACGTCTAGTTGTGGAGCCAGCTAGAGGTGGTACTGAGGCCACCAATATTCATTTTGATAGAGATGTTGTCTCTCCTCGTATGAATGTTTCTCAGAACTCTAATTTGAATAAAGGAAAAGGTTTAGTTTCTTCTGATCCCACTATGGTGTATGATGTTTGTGAGGATCCGGTCATCGAACCGTCTAGGCCTATTCCTAGTCCTTCATCTGAGAAGGACCCTGTGATCCCCTTTCCTAGAGCCCTTGAGTTGGGAAAGGGGAAGAAAAAAGAAAAAGATCCGAAAAAAAGAGAGCAGGAGGAGTTCAGCCAGGGCATGATAGACCGATTTCACATCCAGCTGACCCTCAATGAGGCTTTGCAGCACATTCCTCTTCTTCAGCGATCCCTAAGAGATAGGACCACAATCAGGAGACAGAAGAGGAACAAGACCGCAGAAATTCATGTGCTAACAAAAGCCACGTGTTACGCGATTCAGAACCATTTGCCGACCAAGAGGCCAGATTTAGGAGCCCCGTATGTCAGATGTCAGATTAGTGAGCAGAGGTTCGACCGTACTCTACTAGATAGCGGATCGTCAATTAACCTTCTTCCGGCAGCCCTTCTCGACCACTTAGAGTTGGGCACTCTTAGACAGAGCAGGACATACCTTCAGTTTGCTGATCGGTCTGTCAAGAGGCCAAAGGGGTTGTTGCGAGACGTTGTCGTCACGGTTCAGGGTTTGCAATTCCCCGTGGACTTCGTAGTGCTGGACATGGAGACCCCTGACTCGTTGACCGATTCCCCCATCATTCTCGGTCGCCCATTCTTGGCCACAGCCAAGGCAGTGACTGACCATGACAGTGGGAAGGTATTCTTTCGCGTCCAGGGCGAGAGTATACAAATAGAGACGGTTAAGGACCACAGATCCAGAGATAGATCCCGCTCAGAGGGCAGTACAGATTCAGAGCATCTGACAGACGCAGAGCCAGATATCCACCAGGACTGTGATTTTGTGATCACAGATGATGAGGCAGCTTGGGCAGATCCTGCAGCACAGACCATCCTCTCATATTCAGCTACAGCTGATGCAGAGATGATAGCAGAGGATCGTCTGGAGAGCACAGCCCTGGTTCAGGATACTATTGAGTCAGCAGGGTCGGACCTTGATCGCGACACGAGTTTCAGTGATGGTGGTACTGAGGCCACCTTGCTATACGGTGGTACTGATGCCACCGCGGTTGATACAGATCCCTCGGATTCAGAGTCTGATTGGGCAGATTGTGATGATCAGATGCCAGACCTGGATCCACTTGAGCCTACAGATAAGGAGGAGGTAGAGGCAGAGCAGATTAGAGACAATGCAGAGGACCCGCCTTCTCCAGATCCAGTTTGTGAGAGTTCGTTAGCATTTTCCCAGGCAGATTTGGTAGAATTGTCAGCATACACAAATCTTCTTCAGAAGCCAGATTTGCCAGCACCCAGTTGTCCAGAACTAAAGCCGCTCCCTACTTCGCTGAAGTATCGATTCCTTGCTGGAGAGTCTGAGATGTACCCAGTCATCATCTCTGCCGATCTGACTGGAGAACAAGAATCCCGTCTGATGGAGGTTCTTGAAAAGAACCGCAAGGCAATTGGATGGAGCGTAGCAGACCTCCATGGGATTAGTCCCTCGTTGTGCTCTCACCATATCTATCTCGAGGAAGGGGCAAAGCCGTCGCGTGAGTTCCAGCGGCGACTGAACCCCAACCTAAGAGAAGTTGTCATGAAGGAAATATCAAAATGGTGGAGTGCAGATTTTATTTATCCCATTTCCGACTCCAAGTGGGTTAGCCCCTTGCATGTGGTGCCCAAGAAGACGGGCATCACGACTGTGATCAGTGAGTCGGGAGAGGAGATTGCTACACGAGTACCTACCTCTTGGAGGGTCTGCGTTGACTACCGGAGACTCAATCAGGCCACCAAGAAGGACCATTTCCCCCTGCCTTTTATTGATCAGATCATAGAGAGACTGGCAGGAAAGAGCCATTACTGCTTTCTGGATGGGTACTCGGGCTACAATCAAGTGGCCATCGCTCCTGAGGATCAGGAGAAGACCACCTTTACCTGTCCCTTCGGTACATACGCCTTTCGCCGCATGCCATTTGGGCTATGCAACGCCCCTGCGACTTTTCAGAGATGCATGCTGTCGATCTTTTCGGACATGGTAGGGGAATGTTTGGAGGTCTTCATGGACGACTTCTCGGTTTACGGCGACGGATTCGATTCCTGTCTTGACTGCCTAGACCGAGTGCTCCAGCGATGTATTGATACCCGCTTGGTTCTGTCTTGGGAGAAGAGTCACTTCATGGTGACTCAAGGGACGGTGCTTGGCCACATCATCTCCAACAGAGGCATGGAGGTTGATCCGGCCAAGGTTGATGTCATTAGAAAACTCACACCACCGTCTAATTTAAAGCAGCTACGGTCATTTCTGGGGCATGTTGGTTTTTATAGGAGATTCATTCATGATTTCAGCAAGATTGCCCGACCGTTGACTGACCTTTTGACGAAAGACACCGAGTTCCTTGTTGATGACAAGTGTCTTTCATCCTTTGAGACTCTCCAGCAGCGTGTTATTGAGGCTCCTGTTCTTCAGCCACCCGATTGGTCTCTCCCATTCGAGATCATGACGGATGCCTCTGATTTTGCCGTAGGGGCCGTGCTAGGACAGAGGAGGGACGGAGTTCCATTTGCCATACACTATGCTAGCCGCACATTGGATTCTGCCCAGCGGAATTATACGGTCACAGAGAAGGAGATGCTAGCAGTAGTGTTTGCCCTAGATAAGTTCAGATCGTATATCATTGGATCTAGAGTGACTTTGTATACAGACCACACCGCCATCAGGTACCTCATGTCAAAGAAGGATGCCAAAGCCAGACTTACTAGATGGATCCTTCTACTCCAGGAGTTCGACATTGAGATCAAGGATAAGCCTGGAGTCAAGAATGTGGTGGCGGATCATCTCTCCCGATTAGAGCAGCCTGAGGATTCTGAGCAGATTGATCCCATTCATGATACCTTCCCAGATGAGGCGATCCTTGCTATCACCTCACTCCCATGGTATGCCGATATTGTGAACTTCCTCGTTGCTGGGAAAGTCCCACAAGATTGGCCCAGGCAGAGGCTTGAGACCTTCCTTGCGAAGGCCAAGTCCTACCACTGGGAGGATCCCATCCTTTACCACGAAGGAGGGGATAGCATCTGGCGTCGGTGTATTCCTCAGGAGGAGCATCATAGTGTCCTCACTTACTGCCACAAGCTTGAGGCAGGAGGACATCATTCTGGGAGGAGAACGGCACAGAAAGTGCTCCAATCCGGCTTGTGGTGGCCTACACTCTTCAAGGACTCTGATGAGTTCGTGAAGAGGTGTACTGACTGTCAGAGGATGGGCACTTGTGGACAACGTGATATGATGCCGATGCAGCCCATTCACTTCTGTGAGGTTTTTGACGCATGGGGCATCGATTTCATGGGTCCATTCCCTAAGAGTCAGGGATTCGAGTACATTCTGTTGGCCGTAGATTACGTTAGTCGTTGGGTTGAGGCTATCCCCGCCCGAGCCGCTGATGCGAAGACAGTTTGCAGATTTTTGAAGAAGCACATCATCATGCGGTTCGGGGTTCCACGAGTTCTGATTTCTGATGGGGGGTCTCATTTCGTCAACGACCAGGTGAAGGCACTTGTCAGCGAGTTCAGCATAGACCATCGTGTTGCCACACCTTACCATCCACAGACAAACGGTCTAGCTGAGGTGTCGAATAGGGAGATCAAGAATATTTTGCAGAAAGTCGTCCGCCCTGACCGAAAGAATTGGTCACAGCTTTTGGACTCGGTCTTGTGGGCATATCGGACGTCTTTCAAGACTCCATTGGGTACATCTCCCTTTCGCCTCGTTTATGGCAAGCCGTGCCATCTACCAGTTGAGCTGAGGCACAAGTCACTTTGGGCAGTCACAGATATTCTTATGGATCCAGATGGTATAGGAGACCAAAGGAGGGCAGAGCTAGCCGCCTTGGAAGAGCTTAGAGATACAGCTTTCTCAAACAGCCTACATTATAAGGAGAAAGTGAAGGAGTGGCATGATTCTCATATCAGCCACAAGCATTTTGAGATTGGACAGAAAGTATGGTTGTTTGATGCAAGGCTCAGATTATTTCCAGGAAAGCTACAGAGCAAATGGAAGGGACCTTACTTGGTCAGAAAGGTACACGATAACGGTAGCATTGATATATCTGAGTTATCCTCTGAGAGTACCTTTCGAGTGAACGGCCAGCGGCTCAAGCCATTTCTAGATCATGAGCCGCGGGACGTTATTATTGCCGCTATTCATTTTGCGTGAGATGTGGTCTTTTGACTCACATCTTTTGCATCTCACGCCTGATTTTCACTGTTCTTCCGCCTGTATAGATCCAGTTGTCCATATCATTCTATTCTTTAGTCCCACATCTCGTCTCTCATCTTATGATTATGCTATACTTAGGGTGTACTTTACCCTAAGTATAGGGGGATGTAGGACCTGCGAGTATTCTTTTCATTCTTTCTGCTCCTGTTTTTGCTGCCTATACTTAGGGATATTTTACCCTAAGTATAGGGGGAGCAGACTCTGTAATTTCTTCACTCGGATATCCCTTCATGTACAGCTTGCTATACTTAGGATTAGTTAATCCTAAGTATAGGGGGAGACCACCGAGTTCCTCTTATTCTATTCATTTATTCGCTTCTGTACTTAGCCATCCCTTTTCACTTTCCTTGTACTAAGCACGAGTTATGTCTTCTTCATCGCTCTTGATCACTCTGAGGACATCGTTCGAGCTAAGTATAGGGGGGGTGTGTATATATTTCATATATACTTTAGCCATAACTCGTACTTTGTGTGAGTGTGTTAATAAATAAAATGGCTAAAAATCACAAAAATTTAAAAATTTTTCATGTACATAAACCTCTTTTATCTTGCACATACATAGCTAGTGTACAAAGTATTTTTGTAAAAATGATTTCAAAAATCTTTTGTGTAAATCTTTTGTGTAAATATTTTGTATCAAAATTATGTATATAGTACAAAATTTTTCCAAAATGTTTTGAAAATCAAAAGTTTGCAAAAATCTTGTGTAAATGTGTGTAAATATCTTTTTGCAAAACTTGCACCTCATGCATCATCATCCATAATTTCAGAACATTTTTCAAAAATTTTGCATGATTGTAAAATATTTGTAAATAGCATCTTGTGTACATATATGTATATAGCTTCTCCTGGATGAGAGTTGACATTTAAACTAAGTCTGGAATTAAATTGAGAAATGGAGCTTGGATAAGATCTTAATCCACTTAACTTCAAGAGGAACCTTGTAGGACTTAGGGTTAAGGCTTTTCAGGTCCATAAGGACTTAATTCTTTGAGTCCACTAGGCTATGAGCATATGTCATCTTGATGAGCCTAAGTAGAACACTTAACAACACACGCATGACTCTTAGAGACAATGGCTTGATTTGCACCAGCACTTTACACATGGCTCTCCACGGATGAGGTGGTGAGGAGGCAGTTTCCTTTGGCTTGGGGTAGCATATGAGGGTAGTACTTTTAGGCGGAACCTCTCTTCTTCTTATAGTGAAGGAAGTGCACCTCAACTTGGTCTAGTGGTGTTGAAGGCTAAAGACAGAAGCCGTGGGTTGCAATAAAGCTTCAAAAGAGGGATAGTCTACTGGCTCAAGAGGAAAATTTCTTGTATATATGCTGCACCATGTAGATATGTTGTACAGAGGCATGTGAAAAAAAAAAGAAAAAAAAGAAAAAAAAATGCAAAAATGCAAAAAGAACTCCAAAAAAGTGGTGGGTCGGATTGAAAATTTAATAACCCCACCGGAGTGTACATAGTCAAATAAAGCAAAAGCTTATGGTATCAATGTTACATCTCATGAAGCTTGCAGCGGGAGACTTAGCTACACTGGCTAAGCTTCCAAAACTCTATACTTCTACCCCCTCTTCTTGAGCCGGTTGCACTTGAACTTAGAAGGGAATACCCCGCTTCTCGAGGAAAGAGTTGCTAGACCGAGGCATTAGAGTTACCAGGGTGAGGGAGGTTGCTTCTTTGTTACTTCTGAGGTGGGGAGCCACATATCACTTACACCGCATGGAAAGATTCATGGTCATTAGAGTTTGTGTATGTAGACTTGTTCTGATCTGGTTTATTGAGGAGTCTTGCCCATAGATTGGTGGAACTTGGAGACTGTTGAGTTTTAAGCTTAAGTCCAAATAAGGTTCCGACACATTAATAATCTAAAGATCTGATCGAGCTCCATATTTCAATTTAATGAAGGAAAGTTTAATAAATCAACCTTGATCCATGTACATCCTCTTTTTCTTTTTCTTTTTCTTTTTCACTTCTTTTTCAAATAAGTGTTTGCTAAGGGACTAGCAAAGTTAAGCATAGGGGGGTGATGAATACCCATTCATCACTCTTTATTCTTATATTTTAGCTACAAAAACCTTTGCAAATACATGTAGATATGTGTAAATACAAATAATTACCAAAAGCATGCATTGTGTAAAAACCTGTAAATAGCATGTTTTTGTGCAAAAATAAAAGAATAAAGAGTAAAAAGAAAAAGAGGGAAATATTTAGAATAAATATTGAGCAACTTAACCCAAGGGAGGGCTCAGCATGGGCCTGACCGCATAAAAGCCACAGTAGAGGGAGATAGGAGCTCATGTGTATATATCTATGTAAATAAATAAAATTATATTTTCCTCAACCAAAAATATTCTTGTAAATCTTTTGTATATATTTAGAAACTATCTAAAAACAAAATAAAAATCTAAAAAATCAAATACAAAAATATCCCTCCACCATGTGCATAGACCATCATTCTTTATTTAACCCTATAAATAAATGTATTTATTTTCAAAACTTTTTGTGAATATATTATGGTATATATTGTAAATAAAATAAATAAAAAAGAATCAAAACAAAAATCAAATAAAAATAACAAAAATTAAAAATACAAAAATACATTGTATAGATACCATGTATATAAATGTATACAACTATTTATTTCACCCTTGTGTATAAATAATTAAAATAAAATAAAAATACCATTTTATTCCATATTTTATGATGTAAATAAATAAAATACAAAATGAGCATAAAAATACATACAAATAACAAATAAAAAAATCAAAAAAATAAAAATTCATATAGTGTACATATACCTATATATATAGATACCCTATTTTTATTTCCAAAAATTAATTAAAAATCACCAAAAAATAGAAAAAAATAAAAGAAAAATATTTCATGTTTTGAGTTTTCTTTAATTCGGCCTATTTCTACCTTAAAATAAATAAACAAAAATTGAATAAACGTGGCAGCTTCTGATTGGTCCACGGGGGATTGTTGACCCCGGTCAACTCCCCCGCGGACTCTTTCCTTTTGGGGAGATGCGCGCCCGACCCATCTTCGTCGATTTTTCCACGCACCTCCAGCCTGTCGCCTCCGCAAACCCCGCGCCCGGATCCTTCGTTGATCATCCGTCATCCTCGCCCGATACTTCGCCGAGAGATCCACGCCTTCCTTAACCGTCGCCCCTCAACCCTAATCGCCCCTGACGCTATTTATAGAACCACCTCCGCCGCCTACGCGCCTCATCTTTGGACCTTCTCCTTCTTCCCAGTGACCTCCATAGGCACCGCGAGAGTGACAGCAAGCGTTTGCCCTTGTTGCAGCGAGGCGAGGAGGCGAATCCACTGATCCGGCGATCTTCGCCGCCGCTGCTCCGCCACCAGCGTCGAGCATCGAGCCTCGGGCCGAGACGACCCTCGAGGCTACGACCAAGAGCACCCCCTGCTCTTCCCCAGTCTCTCCGATCACCCAGGTAGAACCCTTAGGCCGTAGGATAGCTTAGGTTTTGATTTTTCAGTTACTGTTAGCGTAGCTCCGCCGCCTTCGCCAGGCACCTCCGACCACCCATCTTCCATTCCGACACCGCCATCATCTCCGTCATACCTCTCCGCACCTTCTTCACCCCTTCACACAACCCAGATCGCACAGGATCTGGGAACCGAGCTCCTCCGCCGACCACCCTCGCCGGAGCTCGCCATTTCGACTCACACTTCACCTTCACGCCGCCTAACCGGGTCGAGGTACTTTGCCCTCGACCCGCGAGTCTTCTGGTTCGTTTTTCAGGTCGAAACGAGGGCGTCTGAGGCCATTCGTCATCCAGCCAGGAGACCCAGCTCCGCCGGCCTTGCTCGAGCTCCTCGGAGCTCGGATTGCCCGTCGGAGACCACCGGCAGACGCGGGAGCCTTCCGCGATTCTTCTCCGACCTCCAGAAGGCTCACCGGAGGACCCTAGCGCACGCACGAGCCCGGCGAGTCTCGCCGGGGACCTGTTCTTCGAGGACCCTCCATCGCCGTCCGATCGTCCTCATCGCTCCAGATCAGATCTTGGCCGTCCGACCGAGGAGTAGCTTCCACCGTTCGATCCGAGGAGACGCCATCTGGAGCGCCCACCCTCTGCAGCCGTCCGATCTACACGTGGCGCGCATCCAACGACTCCATTTAATAAAGGGTAATTTACCCTTAGGCCCTTATCTTTGCTTTATTTCGTTTCAGTCCTGTAAGTTGTCGAGTCAGTTGTTTATTTTCTGGGATATTTGCATAGAGACCCTCGTGCTTATTTTTATTTGCATTTATACCCCTGCCAGTTGAGAGCCACGTGCTTCGTCACGTGTTATTTTGGGAATTTTGCATAATTAATCCCGTAGTTCTGGATGTTACGGATTGAATAAAATCTTTTACTTATTTGCATTTATGCCCCTGTGCGTGATTTAATTTCCACATGTGCGATATTTTTTTGGGTTATTTGCAGATAAGCCCCTGGACTTTTGGAACTTGTTACCAATAAGTCCTCGGAACTTATTTTTATTACATTTAGGTCCTTGAGTGCCCCAGGCACGCGCCTCGCGCGTGTTTTGCTGGGTATTTTGCACCAAGACCCCCAGAACTTTGGGTATTTGCACATTGGTCCTTGTGTACAGTGCCCCCTTGTTGTTTGTGAATAAAATATCAAACGACCTCCAAATCCAATGAAATTTTGACACATGGCTCCTGCCATGGTGTAGGAATTTTAGGGATTTTTGAGGACATTTCTGATTTCGTTCATTATTTTTAAAAATTCAAAAACCTCTACTTCAGCTACTGTTCATCTTTGAAAATCATAAAAAATATAAAAACCCCACCAAAAATTCTAAAAAAAATTAGATACTGTTATTTGCTTGTGGTTTGATTTTCTAGCCAATTTTGGCTATTTTTCATCACTTAAAAACCTTAAAAATTGCAAAACCCTCAAAAACTCATAAAAATTCTAATAATTAATTTAAAAATCCAAAAACAATAATTAAGGTGCCCAAATTTTCCTTATTCTTCATAGATTATAGGAAAATTACCTCCAGGGCTTAGTGAGACTCTTAGATATTTTATTTTTGAGTCTCAAGCCTTGATGGACAGTACCTCTCCTGTTTTGCATTGTTTGATTTCTACAAAATAATCTACCCGTCAGAAAAATATCAAAAATTAACCAAAAACACTTAAAAACCCAAAAAGCATAAAAACAATTTTTCTTGAATTTTTGCTTGAGTTTTGATGCATTAAATAAATTGCTCAAGTGTGCTTTGTCTTGTTCTTCTTATTTTCTTCACATATTAAAAATTTCCAGAAAAATCTAAAAATCATTAAAAATCACTAAAAATACTTTCTCTGAATTTTCTCTCATTCTGACTACATCGTAGGCTATTTAGCCAACCCGTGCTCCTTGTGATCGACCCTGGGTGCTATACCAGGTTAAACTCATAGCAGGACCGCTGTGTTTTACTTTCCGCATTTTTCGAGTGGTTCATTTTCTTGATTGACTTAGTTGAGTGATAGAGGTCGCAACGACCTAATTTTCTGTACCTTTACCTCTGTCATTTGGCCGGTCATCACATGGTAGGGGAGTGTTTGGAGGTCTTCATGGACGACTTCTCGGTTTACGGCGACGGATTCGATTCCTGTCTTGACTGCCTAGACCGAGTGCTCCAGCGATGTATTGATACCCGCTTGGTTCTGTCTTGGGAGAAGAGTCACTTCATGGTGACTCAAGGAACGGTGCTTGGCCACATCATCTCCAACAGGGGCATGGAGGTTGATCCGGCCAAGGTGGACGTCATTAGAAAACTCGCACCGCCGTCCAATTTGAAGCAGCTACGGTCATTTCTGGGGCATGTTGGTTTTTATAGGAGATTCATTCATGATTTCAGCAAGATTGCCCGACCGTTGACTGACCTCTTGACGAAAGACACCGAGTTCCTTGTGGATGACAAGTGTCTTTCGTCCTTCGAGACTCTCCAGCAGTGTGTTATTGAGGCTCCTGTCCTTCAGCCACCCGATTGGTCTCTCCCATTCGAGATCATGACGGACGCCTCTGATTTTGCCGTAGGGGCCGTGCTAGGACAGAGGAGGGACGGAGTTCCGTTTGCCATACACTATGCTAGCCGCACATTGGATTCCGCCCAGCGGAATTATACGGTCACAGAAAAGGAGATGCTAGCAGTAGTGTTCGCCCTAGATAAGTTCAGATCGTATATCATTGGATCTAGAGTGACTTTGTATACTGACCACACCGCCATCAGGTACCTCATGTCAAAGAAGGATGCCAAGGCCAGACTTACTAGATGGATCCTTCTACTCCAGGAGTTCGACATTGAGATCAAGGATAAGCCTGGAGTCAAGAATGTGGTGGCGGATCATCTTTCCCGACTAGAGCAGCCTGAGGATTCTGAGCAGATTGATCCTATTCGAGATACCTTCCCAGATGAGGCGATCCTTGCTATCACCTCACTCCCGTGGTATGCCGATATTGTGAACTTTCTCGTTGCTGGGAAAGTCCCACAAGATTGGCCCAGGCAGAGGCGTGAGACCTTCCTTGCGAAGGCCAAGTCCTACCACTGGGAGGATCCCATCCTTTACCACGAAGGAGGGGATAGCATCTGGCGTCGGTGTATTCCTCAGGAGGAGCATCA
Organism: Ottelia alismoides; assembly: GCA_037367405.1. Taxonomy (NCBI): domain Eukaryota; kingdom Viridiplantae; phylum Streptophyta; class Magnoliopsida; order Alismatales; family Hydrocharitaceae; genus Ottelia; species Ottelia alismoides. Next base: position 78,628 of record JAZKJV010001362.1, on the reverse strand, counting down.
TAGTGTCCTCACTTACTGCCACAAGCTTGAGGCAGGAGGACATCATTCTGGGAGAAGAACGGCACAGAAAGTGCTCCAATCCGGCTTGTGGTGGCCTACCCTCTTCAAGGACTCTGATGAGTTCGTGAAGAGGTGTACTGACTGTCAGAGGATGGGCACTTGTGGACAGCGTGATATGATGCCGATGCAGCCCATTCACTTCTGTGAGGTTTTTGACGCATGGGGCATCGATTTCATGGGTCCATTCCCTAAGAGTCAGGGATTTGAGTACATTCTGTTGGCCGTTGATTATGTGAGTCGTTGGGTTGAGGCTATCCCCGCCCGAGCCGCTGATGCGAGGACAGTTTGCAGATTCTTGAGAAAGCACATCATCACGCGGTTCGGGGTTCCACGAGTTTTGATTTCTGATGGGGGGTCTCATTTTGTCAACGACCAGGTGAAGGCCCTTGCTAACGAGTTCAGTATAGACCATCGTGTTGCCACACCTTACCATCCACAGACGAATGGTCTAGCTGAGGTGTCGAATAGGGAGATCAAGAATATTTTACAGAAAGTCGTCCGCCCTGACCGAAAAAATTGGTCACAGCTTTTGGACTCGGTTTTGTGGGCATATCGGACATCTTTCAAGACTCCATTGGGCACATCTCCCTTTCGCCTCGTTTATGGCAAGCCGTGCCATCTACCTGTTGAGCTGAGGCACAGGTCACTTTGGGCAGTTACAGATATCCTTCTGGATCCAGATGGTGTAGGAGACCAGAGGAGGGCAGAGTTAGCCGCCCTGGAAGAGCTTAGAGATACAGCTTTCTCAAACAGCCTACATTATAAAGAGAAAGTGAAGGAGTGGCATGATTCTCATATCAGCCACAAGCATTTTGAGATTGGACAGAAAGTATGGTTGTTTGATGCAAGGCTACGATTATTTCCAGGGAAGCTACAGAGCAAATGGAAGGGACCTTACTTGGTCAGAAAGGTACACGATAACGGTAGCATTGATATATCTGAGTTATCTTCTGAGAGTACCTTTCGAGTGAACGGCCAGCGGCTCAAGCCATTTCTAGATCATGAGCCGCGGGACGTTATTATTGCTGCTATTCATTTTGCGTGAGATGTGGTCTCTTGACTCACATCTTTTGCATCTCACGCCTGATTCTCACTGTTCTTCCGTCTGTATAGATCCAGTTGTCCATATCATTCTATTCTTTAGTCCCACATCCCTTTTCTCATCCTGTGATTATGCTATACTTAGGGTGTACTTTACCCTAAGTATAGGGGGGAATGTCGGACCTGCGAGTATTCTTTTCATTCTTTCTGCTCCTGTTTTTGCTGCCTATACTTAGGGATATTTTAACCTAGGTATAGGGGGGGCAGATTCTGTATCTGCTTCACTCGGCTTTCCCTTCATGTACAACTTGCTATACTTAGGATTAGTTAATCCTAAGTATAGGGGGAGACCACCGAGTTCCTCTCATTTTATTCATTTATTGATTCCTGTACTTAGCCATTCCTTTTCACTTCCCTTTTACTAAGCACGAGTTATGTCTTCTTCATCGCTTTTGATCACTCTGAGGACATCGTTCGAGCTAAGTATAGGGGGGGTGTGTATATATTTCATATATACTTTAGCCATAACTCGTACTTTGTGTGAGTGTGTTAATAAATAAAATGGCTAAAAATCACAAAAATTTAAAAATTTTTCATGTACATAAACCTCTTTTATCTTGCACATACATAGCTAGTGTACAAAGTATTTTTGTAAAAATGATTTCAAAAATCTTTTGTGTAAAGCTTGTGTAAATATTTTGTATCAAAATTATGTATATAGTACAAAATTTTTCCAAAATGTTTTGAAAATCAAAAAGTTTGCAAAAATCTTGTGTAAATGTTTGTAAATATCTCTTTGCAAAACTTGCACCTCATGCATCATTTATTCATGATTTCAAAACATTTTTCAGAAATTTTGCATAATTGTAAAACATTTGTAAATAGCATCTTGTGTACATATATGTATATAGTTTTTCCTGGATAAGAGTTGACATTCAAACTAAGCCTGGAATTAAATTGAGAAATGGAGCTTGAAAAAGATCTTAATCCACTAAACTTTAAGAGGAACCTTATAGGACTTAGGGTTAAGGCTTTTCAGGTCCATAAGGACTTAATTCTTTGAGTCCACTAGGCTATGAGCATATGTCATCTTGATGAGCCTAAGTAGAGCACTTAACAACACACGCATGACTCTTAGAGACAATGGCTTGACTTGCACCTGCACTTACACATGGCTCTCCACGGATGAGGTGGTGAGGAGGCAGTTTCCTTTGGCTTGGGGTAGCATATGAGGGTAGTACTTCTAGGCGGAACCTCTCTTCTTCTTATAGTGAAGGAAGTGCACCTCAACTTGGTCTAGTGGTGATGAAGGCTAAAGACAGAAGCTGTGGGTTGCAATAAAGCTTCAAAAGAGGGATAGTCTACTGGCTCAAGAGGAAAATTTCTTATCTATGCTGCACCATGTAGATATGTTGTACAGAAGCACTTGAAAAAAAAATGCAAAAAAAAGCAAAAAGAACTCCAAAAAAAAAAAAGTGGTGGGTCGGATTGAAAATTTAATAACCCCACCGGAGTGTGCATAATCAAATAAAGCAAAAGCTTATGGTATCAATGGTACATCTCATGAAGCTTGCAGCGGGAGACTTAGCTACACTGGCTAAGCTTCCAAAACTCTATACTTCTACCCCCTCTTCTTGAGCTGGTTGCACTTGAACTTAGAAGGGAATACCCCGCTTCTCGAGGAAAGAGTTGCTAGACTGAGGCATTAGAGTTACCAGGTTGAGGGAGGTTGTTTCTTTGTTACTTCTGAGATGGGGAGCCACATATCACTTACACCGCATGGAAAGATTCATGGTCATTAGAGTTTGTGTATGTAGACTTGTTCTGATCTGGTTTATTAAGGAGTCTTGCCCATAGATTGGTGGAACTTGGAGACTGTTGAGTTTTAAGCTTAAGTCCAAATAAGGTTCCGACACATTAATAATCCAAAGATCTGATCGAGCTCCATATTTCAAGTTAATAAAGGAAAGTTTAATAATTCAACCTTGATCCATGTACATCCTCTTTTTCTTTTTCTTTTTCTTTCTTTTTCACTTCTTTTTCAAATAAGTGTTTGCTAAGGGACTAGCAAAGTTAAGCATAGGGGGGTGATGAATACCCATTCATCACTCTTTATTCTTCTATTTTAGCTACAAAAACCTTTGCAAATACATGTAAATATGTGTAAATACAAATAATTACCAAAAGCATGCATTGTGTAAAAAGATATAATTAGCATGTTTTTGTGCAAAAATAAAAGAATAAAGAGTAAAAAGAAAAGGAGGGAAATATTTAAAATAAATATTGAGCAACCTAACCCAAGGGAGGGCTCAGCATGGGCCTGACCGCATAAAAGCCAAAGTAGAGGGAGATAGGAGCTCATGTGTACATACTTTTGTAAATAAATAAAATTATATTTTCCTCACCCAAAAGAATGCTTGTATACATTTTGTATATATTTAGAAACTATTAAAAACAAAATAAAAATTTAAAAATCAAAATTCCAAAAATGCCCTTTCACCATGTATATAGACCATCATCCTTTATTTATTTAACCCTATAAATAAATAAAATTATTTTCTAAACTTTTTGTAAATATTCTATGTTACATATTGTAAATACATAAAATAACAAGAAACAAAACATAAATCAAATAAAAAGTACAAAATTAAAAATACAAAAATACATTGTATAAATACCATGTATATAAATGTATACAACTATTTATTTCACCCTTGTGTATAAATAATTAAAATAAAATAAAAATACCATTTTGTTCTTTATTTTATGATGTAAATAAATAAAATATAAAATGGGCATAAAAATACATAAAAATAACAAATAAAAAAATCAAAAATTAAAATCTATACAGTGTACATATACCTATATATAAAGCTACCCTATTTTTATTTCCAAAAATTAATTAAAAATCACTAAGAAATAGAAAAAAATAAAAGAAAAATATTTCATGTTTTGAGTTTTTCTTAATTCGGCCTTTTTCTACCTTACATTAAATAAACAAAAAAATTAAAAACGTGGCAGCTCCTGATTGGTCCACGGGGGATTGTTGACCCCGGTCAACTCCCCCGCGGACTCTTTCCTTTTGCGTCGATTCGCGCCCGACCCGACTTCGTCGATTTCTCCACGCATCTCCAGCCTGTCGCCCCCGCGAACCCCGCACCCGGATTCTTCGCCGTTCATCCGACATCCTCGCCGGATCCTTCGCCGTGGGATCCACGCCTTCCATAGCTGCCTCCATTCAACCCTAATCGGCCCTGTCTCCATATATATCCCGACCTCCGCCGCCTCCGCGCCTCATCTTTGGCTCGCCACTTTCATTCCCGTGACCTCCAGAGCAATCACCGAGGTGACAGCTCGCGTTTGCCCCTGTTGCAGTGAGGAGAGGGTGCCCCGACCATCGATCCGGCAGCTTCGCGCCGCCGTGCTCCGCCGCTTGCAGGAGCTCGAGCCTCATGCCTTGACGTCCTTCGAGGCTACGACCAGGAGCTAGCCAAGCTCCAGCACAGTCTCCCGCATCATCCAGGTAGCCGATTAGCCCTTTCCTTTAGCTTAATTTTTCATTTCGCCCAAATCGCATCTCCGACGAGTTCCCCTGATTCCGGCCATATCGCGCACTTTATCGATCATTGGAACCCATACACACCTTTGCCATCCTCCGACGCACGTTCTTCGCTCTTTCATTCAACCCAGCTCGCCCCGGAGCTGGGAGTCGAGCTCCACCATCCTCCGCTCGCCGGAGCTCATCCGCCCCGACCCACAGTCCACGTTCACTTCGCTTCTTTGGGTCGAGGCACTTTGCCCTCGACCCGCGAAGCTTCTGGTGCCTTTTGCAGGTCAAAAGGAGGTCATCTGAGCCCCCCTTACATCCAGGCCAGAAGCCCGTCGCCGCCGACCTCGCCGGAGTCCCCCCAGGGCTCGGCCGGGTCATCTGAGGCCTTCACCAGCTGCGGGACGTCACCGCGGATCTATTCCGATACTTAGCAGCAGCTGAGGAGAACTACTGCAGGCGCACGAGGCCGGCGAAGCTCGCCGGCGGAGTGTTCTTCCTGCATCCTCCTTCACCGTCCGATCAGCCCCGCCGCTCCAGTCTCGATCCTGATCGTCCATCCACTGAGGAGCAGCAGCCGTTGATTCTCTCGAGGGGCTGATCCGAACCGTCGGCACAGAGGAGAGAGGCCCCCAGCGCCTGAGCCGACCGATCACCCACGTGGCCACCTCTGCACCGTCGATCTGGCCCAAGAGCTGAAGAAGAAGAGCGCCACCCATGCAGAGCCGTCGGATCCTCCACGTGGCACCTATCGAGCCGTCGATAATAATAAAAGGGGTAAATTCATCTTAGGCCCCTCTGTTTGTTTTATTTCATTTTAGTCCTGTAATTTTTAAATTAAGTTGTTTATTTTCTGGGATATTTGCATTAAGGACCTCGTACTTACTTTATTTGCACTTATACCCCTGTCTACGTGGACCACGTGCTTCGTCACGTGAACTTTATTGGGTTATTTGCAATATAAACCCTGTAGTTCTGGATGTTATGGATTGGATAAAAAGTTTTCTTTATTTGCATTTATGCCCCTGTGCGTGATTTAATTCCCCATGTGCGATATTTTTTTGGGTTATTTGCAGATAAGCCCCTAGACTTTTGGTACTTGTTACCAATAAGCCCTCGGAACTTATTTTTTCTTACATTTGGGTCCCTGAGTGCCCCAGGCACGTGCTTGGCACGTGTTTTGCTGGGTATTTTGCACCAGACCCCCCAGAACTTTGGGTATTTGCACTTTGGTCCCTATGCACAGTGCCCCTCCTTTATTTTTGAATAAAATATCAAACCACCTCCAAATCCAACGAAAATTTGACACATGGCTCCTGCCATGGTGTAGGATTTTTGTAGATTTTTGAGGACATTTTTGATTTCATTTGCTATTTTTAAAAATTCAAAAACCCTTATTTTTGCTATTGTTTAGAGTCTAAAACCCCAAAAAAATATCAAAACCCTTTTAAAAATTCTACAAAATTAGTTACTGTTTGTTTAGTGTTCCTTGATTTTTAGCCAATTTTGGCTATTTTTCATTGAGTAAAAACCCTAAAAACTTAAAAACACCTCAAAACTCCTAAAAATCATAATAAATAATTTAAAAACTCAAAAACAATAATTTTGGTGCTCAAATTTTCCTTGTTTTCTCTAGTATACAGGAAAATTACCTCCAGGTCCCTTTGAGATCCTTAGATATTTTATCTTTGGGTTTTAGGCCTGGCTGGACAGTACCCCTTGCTTTTCGCACTGTTTGATTTTTAGGAAATAAAATAAACATCAGGAAAATCTCGAAAATTCACCAAAAACATAAAAAAAATATAAAACACATAAAAATATTTTTGTCTGAATTTTTGCTTGCTTTTTAATGCATTAAATAAATTGTTCAAGTTAATTGTTTGTGTGCTTTTCCTGTTTTCTTTATATTCCAAAAATCCTAAAAAAATATAAAAACCCTTAAAAAAAGAAAAAAATACTCTCTCGGATTTCTGACTACATCGTAGGCCGCAAGGCCAATCTGTGCTCCTTGTGTTCGACCCTGGGTGCTATACCAGGTTAATCTCATAGCTAGGACCGCTCTCTTTTGTGCTCGATTAGTTTTACATGTTCTGAGTGGTTGATTTTTCTTGATATACTCAGCCCGAGTGATTGAGGTCGCGACGACCATTTCTTTACCTTTACCTCTGTCGTTCGGGCGGTCATCAGTATCGCGACCAAGCTTGAACACAAGAATCACGATAGAAGAACTCAGTAGTCAAATTTCTAAGAAAATAATTTTTCAGTGTTTTTTTATTTTTGAGTTTTTATAATTTTCAAATAAGCACAAGACAAAATATGCATACATACCCTTTTTGTATTTTTTTAATGATATCAAAAATACTCAGAAAATCCCAGAGAAAATGTTTTTGTATTTTATAAATTTTGAAATTTTTTGGTAACTTTTATATAATATTCTGATGTTTTTTGTATTTTTCTAAAAATCAAACAGTGGTAAAAATGATAAATAGTTCCCATACTAGAGTAATTTGCAACTTAAAAATATCTTAAGTCCAAAACTCTTAGAAATTATTTTTATGCTAAAATATAGATAAATATCTACAAATAGTGACTGAAATCACATTTTTAGATTTTTGTAGAATTTTTTATGATTTTTCTAAAATTTTTAGTATTTTACAATATTTTAGATTTTAAAAATAATTAATGCATGAAATTTGGATAGAAATTAAAAGATAATAAAATATACCTAGTCTATTTTTTTTGAAATTTTTAGAGCGATATCTAAATTTTTTATGAATTTCTAAATTTTAGGTAGTGAAAATGTGATATTTTTGAATTTTTAGTAATAACGAATGAATTTAAAATGCAATGTAAAATTTATATTATGAAGAAAAACACAACATGAGGTAACATTAATTTTTCAGAATTTATTGAGCACAAATGACATTAATTCTAATAGGGAAAACATGCAAAATTAATGGTCTGGATAACAAGACTGAAATGCAGTTCCACAATATTTTTGCATTAAACAAATAACAGAAATACGGAGGGAAAAAGGTGCAATTTACCCAGTGTGTGCGTGCTACGCATGTGACTCTCTCTGATAGGGTCTTCTTGCAATTATTGAAAACTTGGAGGGAGGATTTGTAATTTACCCAAAAAAATAGGCCTTGTAGGGCTTATGTGCTTCGTTGGTTAGGTCCGTCGCTCCTTCGTTTCTTCTCCAAGTAATGGCAGAGGGGGTCTGGTCTGCGGCTATCGGCGGAGGGTCTGGAGTGGGCAGCGGGCCCACGTTGGCAGCTGGCGAAAAGCGATCGATGGCGAGGGCACTGGATTAGGTGTCCGCCACAGGCAGAGGAGGAGGGTATCCCTCCCTAGCAGAGGTGATCCTCGCGTGGGGATCTCAGGCTGTCGCGCGGAGGAGTGATCGGTGAAGGTGCTCCTCGACGGAAGTGCTGATCTGATCGTGACAGAGGTGGTGGTGATCATTGACGGCACCAAGTGGATGAGTAGAAGGTCGGTGAGGCTCCTAAGGTGGCACGCAGGTGCGGTGGAGGAAGATGATGGTCCAAACGGCATGCGGATCTGGCGGAGGCGCCGCCGCGGATGGTGGTTGATGGGCTAGCAGCGGCCAAAGGAGGTGGCTGACCTTGCAGTGGCGGAGGGCAGTCGTGGCTGAGGTTGTGGCCCCCTTTTTATTTTTTTATTTTTTTTGCTTTTTATACTTGCAGAAAATGCAAGAAGAAATGTATATATATTTATATTTTTTGTTATTTTTTATTTTTTATATCCTATAAAACAAATGTTTAAAAATTTGAAATACTTTTTTTTTATTTTTTGGTTTTTTATTTTTTTGTATACATAAATGAGGACACGTGTACAATGGCTCGATCCAAGAAAATTTGAACAGGGAAACACGTACGTGGATGTGGATCCGTCGAAATGGAAGATGGATCCGAGTCTCTGATCACCGTATATGGCTGGAGTTGAGTGCTTACGTGAGGTAGAACGTGAAGCGGAGACGTTCGAGAGATGAATGTGGAAGTCGACGTCAGATCAGATGATGAAATCAAATCGGAATGGAAATTTTTGGAATTGATATATACAATTTAAGCATGAATCGAAGCACAAGTAAAATCTAATAATTATCTAAAAAATGACGAAAATAAAATGGATCTCACCTCGGGAATGAAAAATACTGTGATGACCTTGACGAAGCCGACTCGTTGTCACTGGACGGCTCGGAGGCTAGGTGTCCTTCTTCAACAAGATGGCTCTCGGAAAAATATGCTTCTCCACCAAAGATTGATAAAGGGAAATGAGGAAGGAGGAGCTCAATAAAAAGGAGAAAAAGAATCGACAAGGGAAAATATACAATTATGGAATATCTTTAATGGTTAACTAAATTAATAAATAAATTAATAAAAAATCATAATTAAATAAAATAATGAATTTACAAAAAAAATTAATTAGCCACCTTAATGGAGATTATTTAAAGTATAAAAATCAAATCTTGTATACATGGTAGGTTTTCAAATCAAATAATTAAATAAATAAATAAAATTTTCATAATTATATTAATTTAATTAATTAATGTTAGATATTAGTTTTTTGGTGATTTTTATAAGGAAATTAGTTATATACAAGTAATATACACATATAATACATTATACACATGTACAAATAAGGAAATAATATTTAATTAATAATAATTATTTTTAAATTTGATTTTTTTAGTTTATTTTTAATAATGAATAATAATATTTAAAATTATTTCATTATGTATAAAAAATAAATATGAATCAATGAAATGGTAAATTTATAAAAACCACTTCAGAAAATCGACTTTTCAACCGTAATTCCAAAAAAATGAAACCACGTCCATTTTCAAGATAATTTAATTTATAGTACAATGGAAGTGAGTTTGACTCAGTTTGAGTTCATATGGAGCCAGAATTGGTCTTTCAATTATTGCTTTACGGCTTTGATGAATACCCATTCATCACTCTTTATTCTTTTATTTTTGCTACAAAAACCATGCAAAACACATGTATATTCCTGTAAATAACAATAATTGTCAAAAAACATGCATTGTGTAAATATGCATTTTTAGCATGTTTTTGTGCATAAATAAAAGAATAAAGAAATAAAAGAAAAAGAGGAAGATATTTAGAATAAATATTGAGCGATCTAATCCCAAGGTAGGGCTCAGCATGGGCCTGACCGCATAAAAACCCAAGTAGAGAGAGATAAGGAAGCTCACATGTGTACATATATACATGTATATAAATAAAAATATTTTCCTCTAAATAAAACAAAAATATATTTTTGTAAATATGTATATATTTGTAAATATTAAATTAAAATAAAAATGAGAAAAACAAAACAAAAATGAAAATAAATAAAAATTCCTTCTCCATTGTCTATATACACCATGTACATAAAACTACCTACCTATTTATTTTCCCTTATAAATGAATAAATAAAAATACAATAAAATGTGTACATATTCTATATTCCATAATGTAAATAAATAAAATAAAAATCACAAACACAAAAATAAAATAAAAATAAATAAAATAAAAATCAACATTATATATATAACATGTACATAGATGTATATATCTATTTATTTACCCCTTGTAAATAGTTAATAAAAATAAAATAAAAATACCAAATTATTCCAAATTTTATTCTATAAATAAATAAAATATAAAATTGGAATAAAATGTATAAAAATAAATAAATAAAAATAAAAAAATAAAAATACATATTATATATACCTACATATAATAATACTATTTTGTAAATACCTTATTCTCATTTCAAAAAAATAAATAAAAATCACATAAAAATAACTTAAAAATAAATAAACATTTTTCATGTTTTAACTTTTTCGAAATTCAGCCATTTACTATTTATTATTTAATTTCCAAATATTTAATAAGTGGCGAGCTCTAATTGGTCCACGGGGGATGTTGACACCCGGTCAACTCACCCCCCTGGACCTTTGCCCCGCGGATCCTGTGTCCTACCCGATATTCGTCGAATTATCCAGACGCGATCCGACCATCAAATCCTTAAACCCCGGGCTCCGATCCCTCCTCCTGCATCCGAGATCCACGCCGACACATCCGCATTGGGATCCGCGCTTCACGGAACCCTGCCCGACCCTCTCTTCTCGGACCTGCAGGTGTATAAAGTCCCAGCTCTGCCGCAAAATTCCACTCATCTCTGGTCCTCCCCCTCGATGATAGTGACCTCCTCCACCTCACCTGAGTGACAGCTGTGCGAGAGAGAGTAGCAGTGAGGCTCGGGCAGCCGGGAGCCGTTGATCCGACAACTTTTTGCCACTGTGCGTCGTCGCGAGCGCGCCAAGCCTCGTGATGCGACGACCCCTTGAGGCAATGATCCCCGGAGTTCCAGGAGCTCCAGCCTAGTCGACTACGCCCGCCAGGTAGTTCCTTTAGCTCGTAGTTTAGCCTAATTTTCGATTTCGCCCAAATCCATCTTTCACCGTCATTCATCGATTCGTTCCGCTCCGTCCACCCATTCCATCGATCGACCCGACCATCATCTCAGCCACACTCCTCTGCACGTTCTACGCCCATCCATCCAACCCAGTTCACCCGGAAACTGGGAGTCGATCTCCACCGCCGCCACCTCGTCGGAGATCATCCGCCCCGACGCGCCAGCCACCCATTTCGCCTCTAACCGGGTTGAGGCAGTTTGCCCTCGACCCAGGAGTCTTCCTGTGTTGCTTTTCAGGTCAGAAGAGGTCCATCTGAGGACCTTAGCTTCCAGGCACAGTAGCTCCAGGTCGCTGCCTTCGCCGGACCACCCCGGTGGTCGCCGGCCTCGTCGGAGACACCCATTAGCTGCGGATCATCGAGGCGAGGCCATCCACCACTTTAGCAGCAGCAGAGGAGGGAACCCGCGCGAGTACTGGGCCGGCGAACTTCCCCGGCCTTCTGTTCTTGGAGCATCCTCCAGAGCCATCCGATTCAGTCACGTAGCTCCAGTTTTGATCAGACCCGTTCATTTGAGGAGTAGTCCTCACCGTCAGATCCGTTGGAGGCTCGATCTGGACCGTCCGAGCCAACGAGGATTAGCCGCAGCGCATCTCCACAGTCTGATCATATACGTGGCAAGCCTCCACCCGTTGGATCAGAGCCAGGGTTCATCGAAGGGGTGCCAGTGTCTCTACACCGTCAGATCAGCCACGTGGCCTCCCCTCAGCCCTCGGATAATAGATAGGAGTAATTTACTCTTAGGCCCATCTTGCTTTGTCATTTACGTTCTAGTCCTGTAAATATTTCTTTCAGTTGTTTTTATTCTGGAACATTTGCACTTAGGACCTCGTGCTTAGTTTATTTGCATTTATACCCCTGTCTACGTGGAACACGTGCATCGTCACGTGATTTTCTTGGTGAATTTGCAATGTATGGGCTGATGTTTTAAGGTGTTATGGAATGAAGTTCAGTTTTTTAATATTTGCATCCATACCTCTGTTCGTGGTTTTATTGGACATGTGCTGAATTTCTTGGACATTTTGCAATTTCTTCCTTAGACTTTTAGCACCTGTTGCTAATAAGTCCCTGGAAGTAATTTTTATTGCATATAGGTCCCTCCGTGTCCGGTACACGTGCTTTGCGCGTGAGAACTTGGAAATTTTGCACGAGGGACCCCTAGGTTCTTAAATTTGTTACATTTTAGCCCTTGAAAACATGTTTTATTGCATCTAGATCCCTGTGCACTGTGTGCTTGTTTTGGATTTAAATAAAATATCAAATTCAACCCAAATTTTGTGAAAATTGGATATGTGGCTCCTGCTACTGTGTAAAATTTTTCCTAATTTTTGGGTACATTTTTTAGTCGTTTTATTATTTTTAAAAATTCAAAAACCCTTGTTTTTCTATCTGTTCAAATTATAAAATCCCAAAAAAATATTAAAACTCTTTCAAAAATTCTAAAAAAATTAGAAGTTGTTAAATTTTGTGTATTTGAATTTATATGCATTTTTGTCCATTTTTGGATATATAAAAACCTTAAAATAGAAAAACTCCTTAAAACTCATAAAAATTCTAAACAATAGTAGAAAAGGCCAAAAACAATAAACTCTTTTTCTGAATTTTCCTTATTACTTCTATTTCCCATAAAAAATACCTCCAGGCTTTGAAAAGACCATTTGATATTTTTAAGTGGTCTTTGAAGCCTGGATGGACAGTGTTCTTTTGTTTCTGCCTTCTTTCATTTTTAGAAAATTCCATAAAAATTATAAAATCTTCAAAAATTCATCGAAAACAGTAAAAAATCCATAAAACCTAAAAATATTTTTGTTGGAATTTTTCGACTATTTTTTGATTCATTAAATAATTGCTTGAAGTTGCTTGTTTTTATTGTTTTATTATTTTCCTTCATAATTAAAAATCCAAAAAAAATATATAAAAATATTAAAAATCCACCAAAAAAATATTTGTTTATATTTTCTTCATTTTTAGACTACTTCGTAGGCCGCAAGGTCATCTCGTGTTCCTCGAGACCGACCCTAGGTGCTATACCAGGTTAATATCATAGCGAGACCGCTATTTTGATTTTTATCGATTTTTCTCTCTAATTAGTGGTCTGATTCTTTTTCTTGATTGAGCTCCGAGTCCCGAGTGACTGAGGTCACGACGACCTTAGTGATCCTTTTACCTTAGTCTATCGTGCGGCTCATCAGAATGGCGTCGTTGCCGGGGAGAACGGCTTAGTAGTCTCATTTGATTTTTCCGCGGCTTTCTTTTTTGCGGTTTTCTGCATATATTTTTGTATATATTTTTCTGACTTGTTTATATAATAATCTGGTCTGATCACACTCTCTGTTTGTTTTCTTGCGAGGGCCCGACGACTGAGACAACTTTCTTCGGAAGCTGAAGCAACCGCAGGAGTCAGAGGCGACTCTCTTCTCTAAAGAGCCGCAGGAGGACGCGAGGAGCGAGCAGGAGTGCGGGAGCCGCGGATTAGATTAGTCGTAGATTAGCTTAGATTTCTTTCCAGTCAGGCTATTTGAATTGTTGTAATAATACAGGGACATGACTTTAGACTCTTAGACTTTCGGGGTCTGTTTCGCCGAGCACCGGTGTGCTCGGGGGACCTCATCGGATTTGCTTAACTTTTTCGCAATTTTTGACGATTATTTACTGTCTATCTGATTTACGCAGTTTTCAGCCTTAGCTTAGGAATTTGCTTGATTGTGACGTAATTATTTAGGATCCCCACACCTAATTGCTTGCATGTTCCTATAGTTCGATTAATTGGACCTAAATAATTAACTCACAAGAAAAAGCCGCTTATTAGAGCTCTGGTCCACGTGCCTTGAGGAGTCACATACAGCGCGCGCAGGATCCGTTGTGGTGGACACCGAGTGGCTCCCAAGATAGGACTCCGGACCTAAGCTCGAGTACCCGGCTACAGTTCTTTCGTGTGGATATTGCTCTGCTAGGTACGGTTTTACCGCGTGCATCATATAGGTAGTTTATATTCTGTCTTTACTTTATGCACGGATCACCCTGCATGTAGACTGCTGGAGTCAGGTACGCATTTCTTACTCTGCATGCATCATTGATTTTTGCGCATCAGCTTTTTCGTCTTTCCCCCCTGTTTTGGACTTAAAATAATCAGGAGAACCGAAAAATTCGTTAGACGTTGCTTTTATCTGAAAAATACCTAAAAAGAAAAATAATAAAATTGGGACTGCTAATCACACTTGATCTAAAAGACACCTCATTGAAAATCTGTCTTGGGAAGAGTAACCCCCTCCTTGTTTGGTTTGGATGAGCGAGAGAGTGACCCACACCCTAGGTTAGAGCCATATCCGATTTTTCTCGACTGATTACCGGCTTTCTGTACGGGACAGTCGGTTGAGGAATATTGGATTCCTATCAGGTCACGTAATCGCTCTGAAAGACTGAATGATCACCTAAAATAAAATCGACAAGATAATTGACTGATCCTTTACGGTCTTCAGCTCGCGTGCATAGGTGAATTGGGGGTTTTGCTTTCTCATCTTGTGTGATTCTAGATCCCTTCGTCTTTCCTCCATCTTCTTCTCCACTCCTTCATCTTTCTCCCACCCACCCTCTCTTCAGTCTTCTCTTCTCATTCTCCTTCACCCCTGGATGATGGATCCCCCTCACTTCATGCCGACTCCTACGGCTTCTTCTCCATCCTCTGACCATCAGTCCAGTCCACCTTCGAGGGAGGTCGGATCCCCGACCAACCTACCGCTCCCTCCCTCCCATCCCTTTCACTACTCTGGGCTTGCTGCACTAGACGTCCGCGGATATCAGATAGAGCAGATGCGAGACCCGGACGATGCCATTTCTGAGTTGAGAGTGCACTCCGTTCGTGATCAGAGAGAGCAGTGGAGATCATCAGATAAATCCTATTCCAGTATGATGGATGAGCAGATACGACAGGGAGCTCAGTCAGCTTCTACATTAGGTCCATTCATCCTGGATCGGGAGCTTCTTCAGAGACTGTCGACATTTTCAGGGGTGGCGCACGAGGAGCCCTATATTCACTTGTCTGAGTTCGAAGAGTTTTGCAGGGCACGGATCTATTCAGACATCACTGTAGAGGAGCTGATGCTGAGGACCTTCCCATTCACGCTTCAGGACAGAACCATGAGATGGCACCGACGATTGGGGAGGAGATTCGCTTCGTGGGTAGAGTTACGCCGAGAGTTTATACAGAGATACTTTCCCCAGCGTAGAGCAGAGTTTATGCGGTCTTTGATCACCGAGTTTTTAGTTGACCCCCAGGAGCCACTGCATGAGGCTTGGCCGAGGTTTCTTGACCTCTTGAGGAGATTTCCGGATCACGGACTTTCACCGACAGACCTTATTGAGATCTCCATGCGGGGGATGACCGCAAAGCAGATAGCACTAGTGATTACCACATGTGGCAGTTCACACCGCAGTCCAGACATTTACTTACTGGATACCATCTCGCGGTTACTTTCACAGAGACCATCTTCACGAGATGTCGCAGTCAGTACAACACATGACGATGATGCAGTACCAGTATGATGTGTCGCATTACATGCGGAGATAACATCTACACACCAGCCCGAGGACTTGGATGCTCCAGCACCACAGAGTACAGAGGAGATGACTGTGATAGCAGAGGTTCTGACCCAGAGTCTACTCGAGTTCCCGTTGGTCTTCCAGCTAGAGGTCGAGTCAGTCCCAGAGTTCTCAGTTGACGAGTCTTGGATATCAGATCTTCTGATACTCCAGGAGCCAGAGGAGCCCCCGCTTTTACATCCATTGATTCAGTCACTTCAGTCTCCAGTCCTGGAGGAGTCAGCCTCTTTTCTGCAGAGATACTTCTCGGAGTCCGACAGATACCATGACTCAGTCCAGCAGCCACAGTTTGATATGGGACACCACTTTGAGAGATCAGATAAAGATAGTCCCGTATTCGAGCCTTTTGTCCTCCACTTTGACGACATAGATACCCTTGCTGAGGACCAGTTGGCAGCCAGCATTGCCGCAGAGCGAGGATTAGTCGCAGACACACTTTCAGCCTCCGCAGTGTTGACCAGTACCTTCTCCTGCTTCCATATTGTCGAGAGCCACATTTCAGATGATGATGCGGCATGGTGCACCGAGTGGATACTTGACAGCAGTGCAGATGCCCTTCTAGATCATGATCCTCTATTTCTCACTGATGATCTTGCATTTCTCCCCGAGGGTTATCTGCAGGAGGATGCCACCCACGATGCGTACTCGGTTTCACCTTCTGAGAGTGTATCCGATGTGGCGGATCATGAAACCGAATCTTCTGATCCTTCTGATTCTGAGTCGTCTCACCTCGATGACCCTCGCGAGGATGAGCCCATCCTGGAGATATTTGATGATCTGCCTGAATTGCTTCTATTTCATGCATCGGATATCAGTCTTCTTAGAGAGTCTCCTGATCTTGATTGTCCACACCTTTTTCGAGACACTGATTGATGTGGAGGATTCCATGACTGATCCATCCTTCTTCACGTTTGATTTCTTCAGCTCTACACTTCCACTCCAGTCTGATTAAGAGCCGACGATTTCTTTTTTGCTACCGGATCCTGATCACATACTTCCATATCCTTGGCCGGTAGTAGACACCCGCCTGATTGCCTACCTGGGTGTCTTTCGTTACACTTTTGAGTTCGTCGTTGTTCTCATACCGAGACTGCGACGACAGTACGGCATTCGCATTACCGATGCCGTCCTGAACCTTGACACCACTTTGTCCTAGCATTTCTGCATAGCTAGGGGCGTAAAACCTAGCGCTTGTTGAGAGGCACCTCAACATTGTACCCTTTTGCATATACATGATTTGTCTTAGTTTGATCTTTCCTTCTTCCGTGCTTGTTTTCACCCCAGATCTCGTATAGGATTATCTTTGCTATACTTAGGATATACCTCATCCTAAGTATAGGGGGGTGGAAACACCGAGTTGTTCTTCGTTCTGTTTCATCACTTCTGTTGTTGCATATACTTAAGGATTCTTCACCTTAAGTATAGGGGGAGTGATGCCCTCCATCTTGTATATATTTGTTGATTTTCTTCGTATCTTTCTACCCCTGTTTTGCTTCCTATACTTAGGGATATTTCACCCTAAGTATAGGGGGGTAGACCCTGTACATCCTTCACTCGGATTTCCCTTCAGGTACAGCTTGCTATACTTAGGATTACTTGATCCTAAGTATAGGGGGAAAACCGAGTTTACTTCATTCTATTCTTTGATTCATCTTTGTATATAGCCATTCCTTTTCACTTCCCTATACTAAGCACGAGTTATGTCTTCTTCATCGCTCTTGATCACTCTGAGGACATCGTTCGAGCTAAGTATAGGGGGGTGTGTATATATTTCATATATACTTTAGCCATAACTCGTACTTTGTGTGAGCGTGTGAATAAATAAAATTGGCTAAAAATCCACAAAATTTAAAAATTTTCCCTTGTATATAGAATTCTTGTTGCACATTCCTATTTATACAAATTATTTTTTGTACAAATGATTGTAAAATGATTTGTGTAAAGGATTTGTAAATATTGTTCATATCAAAATCTATGTATATAGTACAAAATTTTTGTAAAATATTTTGAAAACAAAAAGTTTGCAAAAACCTTGTGTAAATGTTTGTAAATATTTTGCAAAACTTCGCATTCATGCATACATCCATGTTTTCAAACATTTTTCAAAAATTTTGCATGATTGTAAATATTTGTAAATTGCACATTTGTAAGTAGCATCTTTGTAAAAATTTGTATAGTTTTTCCTGGATTATAGTTGACATTTAAACTAGCCTGGAATTAAATTGGAAAATGGAGCTTGATTAAGATCTTAATCCACCTAACAATAAGAGGAACCTTATAGGGCTTAGGGTTAAGGCTTTTCAGGTCCATGGTGACATAATTCTTTGAGTCCACTAGGCTATGAGCATATGTCATCTTGATGAGCCTAAGTAGAGCACTTAACAACACACGCATGACTCTCAGAGACAATGGCTTTACTTGCACCAGCACTTTACACATAGCTCTCCACGGATGAGGTGGTGAGGAGGCAGTTTCCTTTGGCTTGGGTAGCATATAAGGGTAGTACTTCTAGGCGGAACCTTTCTTCTTCTTCTAGTGAAGGAAGTGCGTCTCAACTTGGTCTGGTGGTTATGAAGTCTAAAGACAAAAGCTGTGGGTTGCAATAAAGCTTCAAAACAGGGATAGTCTACTGGATCAAGAGGAAAAACTCCATGTATATATGCTGCACCATGTAATTACGTTGTACAGATGCACAAAAAAATGCAAAAAGAAAAGAACTCCAAAAAAGTGGTGGGTCGGATTGAAAATTTAATAATCCCACCGGAGTGTATATAGTGCAAATAAGCAAAGCTGATGGTATACATGTTTCATCTCATGAAGCTTGCAGCGGGAGACTCAGCTACACTGGTTAGAGCTCCCATGGATACATGGCTACACTGGCCATGGTCCATTCTTCTTATCCCCCCTCTTCTTGAGCCGGTTGCACTTGAACTTAGAAGGGAATACCCCGCATCTCGAGGAAAGAGTTGCTAGACCTAGGCATTAGAGTTACCAGGTTGAGGGAGGTTGTTTCTTTGTTACTTCTAAGGTGGGGAGCTACATATCACTTACACCGTACAAGGAAAGATTCATGGTCATTAGAGTTTGTGTATGTAGAATTGTTCTGATCTGGTTTATTGAGGAGTCTTGCCCATAGATTGGTGGAACTTGGAGGCTGTTAGGCTTTAAGCTTAAGTCCAAATAAGGTTCCGACACATTAATAATCCAAAGATCTGATCAAACTCCATATTTCAATTTAATAAAGGCAAGTTTAATAATCAGCATTGATCCATGCATTTTCTCCTCTTTTTTTTCTTTCTTCTTTTTCACTTCTTTTTCAAACAAGTGTTTGCTAAGGGACTAGCAAAGTTAAGTATAGGGGGGTGATGAATACCCATTCATAACTCTTTATTCTTTTATTTTTGCTACAAAACCCATGCAAAACACATGTATATTCCTGTAAATAACAATAATTGTCAAAAAGCATGCATTGTGTAAATATGCATTTTTAGCATGTTTTTGTGCATAAATAAAAGAATAAAGAAATAAAAGAAAAAGAGGGAGATATTTAGAATAAATATTGAGCGACCTAATCCCAAGGTAGGGCTCAGCATGGGCCTGACCGCATAAAAACCCAAGTAGAGAGAGATAAGGAAGCTCCCATGTGTACATATATACATGTATATAAATAAAAATATTTTCCTCTAAATAAAACAAAAATATATTTTTGTAAATATGTATATATTTGTAAATATTAAATTAAAATAAAAATGAGAAAAACAAAACAAAAATGAAAATAAATAAAAATTCCTTCTCCATTGTCTATATACACCATGTACATAAAACTACCTACCTATTTATTTTCCCTTATAAATGAATAAATAAAAATACAATAAAATGTGTAGATATTCTATATTCCATAATGTAAATAAATAAAATAAAAATCACAAACACAAAAATAAAATAAAGATAAATAAAATAAAAATCAACATTATATATATAGCATGTACATAGATGTATCTATCTATTTATTTACCTCTTGTAAATAGTTAATAAAAATAAAAATACCAAATTATTCCAAATTTTATTCTATAAATAAATAAAATATAAAATTGGAATAAAATGTATAAAAATAAATAATTAAAAAAATAAAAATACATATTGTATATACCTACATATAATAATACTATTTTGTAAATACCTTTTTCTTATTTCAAAAAAATAAATAAATAAACACAAAAATAATTTAAAAATAAATAAACATTTTTCATGTTTTAACTTTTTCGAAATTCAGCCATTTACTATTTATTATTTAATTTCCAAATATTTAATAAGTGGCGCGCTCTAATTGGTCCACGGGGGATGTTGACCCTCGGTCAACTCACCCCCCTGGACCTTTGCCCCGCGGATCCTGCATCCGACCGATATTCGCCGAATTATCCAGACGCGATCCGACCATCAAATCCTTAAACCTCGGGCTTCGATCCCTCCTCCTGCATCCGAGATCCACGCCGACACATCCGCATTGGGATCCACGCTTCACGGAACCCTGCCTGACCCTCTCTTCTCGTACCTGCAGGTGTATAAAGTCCCAGCTCTGCCGCACAATTCCACTCATCTCCGGTCCTCCCCCTCGACGACAGTGACCTCCTCCACCTCACCTGAGTGACAGCTGTGCGAGAGAGAGTAGCAGTGAGGATCCGGCAGCCGGGAGCCGTTGATCCGGCAACTTTTCGCCACTGTACGCCGCCGCGAGCGCGCCAAGCCACGTGATGCGACGACCCCTTGAGGCAATGATCCCCGGAGCTCCAGGAGCTCCAGCCTAGTCGACTACGCCCTCCAGGTAGTTCCTTTAGCTCGTAGTTTAGCCTAATTTTCGATTTTGCCCAAATCCATCTTTCGCCGTCATTCATCGATTCGTTCCGCTCCGTCCACCCATTCCATCGATCGACCCGACCATCATCTCCGCCACACTCCTCTGCACGTTCTACGCCCATCCATCCAACCCAGTTTGCCCCGAAACTGGGAGTCGATCTCCACCGCCGCCGCCTCGTCGGAGATCATCCGCCCCGACGCGCCAGCCACCCATTTCGCCTCTAACCGGGTCGAGGCAGTTTGCCCTCGACCCAGGAGTCTTCCTGTGTTGCTTTTCAGGTCAGAAGAGGTCCATCTGAGGACCATAGCTTCCAGGCACAGTAGCTCCAGGTCGCTGTCTTCGTCGGACCACCCCGGTGGTCGCCGGCCTCGTCGGAGACACCCATTAGCTGCGGATCATCGAGGCGAGGCCATCCACCACTTTAGCAGCAGCAGAGGAGGGAACCCGCGCGAGTACTGGGCCGGCGAACTTCCCCGGCCACCTGTTCTTGGAGCATCCTCCAGAGCCGTCCGATTCAGCCCCGCAGCTCCAGTTTTGATCAGACCCATTCATTTGAGGAGCAGCCCTCACCGTCAGATCTGTTGAAGGCTCGATCTGGACCGTCCGAGCCAACGAGGGTTAGCCGCAGCACATCTCCACCGTCCAATCATATACATGGCAAGCCTCCATCCGTTGGATCAGAGCCAGGGTTCATCGAAGGGGTGCCAGTGTCTCTACACCGTCAGATCAGCCACGTGGCCTCCCCTCAGCCCTCGGATAATAGATAGGAGTAATTTACTCTTAGGCCCATCTTGCTTTGTCATTTACGTTCTAGTCCTGTAAATATTTCTTTCAGTTGTTTTTATTCTGGAACATTTGCACTTAGGACCTCGTGCTTAGTTTATTTGCATTTATACCCCTGTCTACGTGGAACACGTGCATCGTCACGTGATTTTCTTGGTGAATTTGCAATGTATGGGCTGATGTTTTAAGGTGTTATGGAATGAAGTTTAGTTTTTTAATATTTGCATCCATACCTCTGTGCGTGGTTTTATTGGACATGTGCTGAATTTCTTGGACATTTTGCAATTTCTTCCTTAGACTTTTAGCACATGTTGCTAATAAGTCCCTGGAAGTAATTTTTATTGCATATAGGTCCCTCCGTGTCCGGTACACGTGCTTTGCGCGTGAGAACTTGGAAATTTTGCACGAGGGACCCCCAGGTTCTTAAAATTGTTATATTTTAGCCCTTGGAAACTTGTTTTATTGCATCTAGGTCCCTATGCACTGTGTGCTTGTTTTGGATTTAAATAAAATATCAAATTCAATCGAAATTTTGTGAAACTTGGACACGTGGCTTCTGTCACTGTGTAAAATTTTCCCTAGATTTTGGGTACATTTTTGAGTAGTTTTATTATTTTTAAAAATTCAAAAACCCTTGTTTTTCTGTCTGTTCAGATTATAAAATCCCTAAAAAATATTAAATATCTTTCAAAAATACTAAAAAAATTAGGAGTTGTTAATTTTGGTGTATTTAAATTTCTGTGCATTTTTGGCCATTTTTGGATATATAAAAACCTTAAGAATTGAAAAACCCCTTAAAACTCATAAAAAATCTAAAGAATAGTAGAAAAATCCAAAAACAATAAACCCTTTTTCTGAATTTTCCTTATTTATTCTATTTCCCATTAAAAATACCTTCAGGCCTTGTAAAGACCATTTGATATGTTTAAGTGGTCTTTGAATCTTGGCTGGACAGTGTTCTTTTGTTTCAGCGTTCTTTCATTTTTAGAAAATTCCATAAAAATTACAAAATCCTCAAAAATTCACCAAAAACATTAAAAAAATCCATAAAACCTAAAAATATTTTTGTTGGAATTTTTGGACTATTTTTTGAGTCATTAAATAATTGCTTGAAGTTGCTTGTTTTTATTGTTTTATTATTTTCCTTCATAATTAAAAATCTAAAAAAATATAAAAAATATTAAAAATCCACCAAAAAAATATGTGTTTATATTTTCTTTATTTTTAGACTACTTCGTAGATCGCAGGGCCATCTCGTGCTCCTCGAGACCGACCCTGGGTGCTATACCAGGTTAATATCATAGCGAGACCGCTATTTTGATTTTTATCGATTTTTATCTCTGATTGGTGGTTTGATTCTTTTTCTTGATTGAGCTCTGAGTCCTGAGTGAGTGAGGTCACAACGACCTTAGTGATTCCTTTACCTTAGTCTATCGGGCGGCTCATCAGGCTTTTTCCAAGTGTGATTACTTTATTTTTCTATATGATTTTATTTTGCAATTATTTTTATTATTTACAGAACATTTTTATTTACAACTTTTGTTTTGAAAAATATTTAATTTGAGGTCAATTTATATGCAAATAAAATAGTATAAGTTTTGTACTAATATATAAGGGAAATATATACAAATTATTTTTTTGGATTTTTTAAGTGAAGACCCTATTTCCCCTACTTTATTCTTGATCGATCTGGTCAAGTTTTAACCTTCTCTCGGGGTTCAAGTCAGTATGCATTTATTTCATAAATACATCTTTTTATTTTTCTTTCTTTTATTATTTTATTTGCATAGAAAAAGTGTTAAAAGTGAATTATTAACAAATGCATGCAAAATGATAATTTCATGAAATTAGTGGGTATTTACATGTATTTTACTAAGGAAATAATGCTAAATAAAATAATAAAAGTGATGAATCATGGATTCATCATTCAACTATACTTTACTATTGTTAGTCCCTTTTCAAACACTTATTTGGAAAATAAGTGAAAATAAAAATAAAGAAAAGAAAAAGGAATGAATTTAGGACAATGTTGACTTTTAAATTTGTCTTCATAAAATTGGAGTATAGAGCTCTGTCAGACCTTTGGATTATTAATGTGGTGGAACCTTAATGAGAAATGGATTTAAAACCTAACAGCCTTCAAGTTCCACAAGAATCCTATTTAGGTCGGCTCAACAGTCAGGTCAGAATAAGTCTACATACACAAATTCTTATGATTACGAATCGTTACTTGCACGGTGTAAGTGAGATATAACTCCCCATCTCGAAAGTAGCAAAGTAATAGCCTCTCTCAACAAGGTAACTCTAATCCCCTGATCTAGCAACTCTTTCCTCGAGGAGCGGGGATATTCCCTTCAATGCTCAAGTACAACTAGCTCAAGAAGAGGAGATGAAGATAAGAAATGGACGGTAACCAATGTAGCTACATATCCTTGGATGCATGACCAATGCAGCCAAGCCATCCGCTGCAAGCTTTTGAAGCTCTTATTCTTATTTTTTTCACTTGTATATACACTCGGGCATACATTTTAATTTTCAATCAGACCTGTTCACTTTTGGAGATTCTGCATTTTTTATTTTCTTTTTGAAAATATATACAAGGTGCAACATGTACATAAGGAGTTTTCCTCTTAAGCTAGTAGATATCCCTCTTTTGAAGCATTATTGCAATCCCACAGCATCCTGTCTCTAGACCTCAATGCCACTAAATCAGGTTGAGATACACTTCCCTCCATAGAGGAGAACGAGAGGTTCCACCTAAAAGTACTACCCTCATGTGCTACTCCAAGCCTAATGACTATGCCTCCCCACTACCTCCTTCATGAAGAGCTACGTGTAGAGTGCTTGTCTAAGATAAGTCACGACCTGAAAAAATCATGTGTGTTGGTAAATATTCTACTTAGACTCATCAAGATGACATGTGAACATAGTCTTGTGGACTCGAAGAATTAAGTCACTCGGACCTGAAAGTCTTAATTCCTTTTCTTATAAGATTCCTCTGAAATTAAGTAGAGTAAGGTCCAACTAAGATCCATTCGTCAATTTTATTCGAGACTTAATTTAAATACCAATATTATCTAGAAAAATGCACATGCCAATAAAAAATATGTAGCAATTTTTTTTGAAATAATTTTCTAAAATTATGCTCATGCTAAAGTTATTTTTGGAATATAAATTTTAATAGATTTTTTTGTTCTCAATTTTTTAGGGATTTTTTAAGGGTTAGTAACATATGTACAAGTATAGACATGAAATTTTTTAAAATAAGATTATTATTATATTTGTTTAAGGGTTAGTATATAAGATACAAATACTTACACAAGGGTGAGTAAAATTTTTTACAAGAAAAAAGTGAAAGAATTTACAATCTTGAGGAATTTATACATATATATATACAGTTGGAATTTTTTATGATGCATATATTCCTCAAAGTTATTTGAAAATAATTTTACAAATATTGGAAACTATAGTCCAAAATAATTTTTGAAATAATTTTACAAAAAATACAAACATTTAAAAACTATTTTGCAAACATTTTTCAAACAGTATATATAGATTTTTTAAAATATTTTTTAACCATTTTCAAAATATTTGCAAATAATTTTACAAAAAATAATTTTTATTTCACACGAAGAAAATTTTATAATCCAAAAGATTTTTACAAAGGTTGAAAATATTTTTCAAAAGATTTTTCAAATTATTTTCCAAAATATTTTAACCTGATTTATTAATAAGTATATACAAGAAGAATTTTGAGGAAATATCTGCATCTTTTTATTAGGTGAATTTACAAGTATTTTACATGTATTTTAACCATATTAAAAATCCAAAAGTACGAGTTATGGCTAAAGTATATATACAATTTATACGACACCCCCTATACTTTGCTCGAACGATGTCCTCTGAGTGATCAGAGAGCGGAAAAGGAAGACAACTCGTGCTAAGTTTAGAGATGGGAAAAGAATTGTATGATACACCGACTCAAAGAATGAATGAATAGAAGTCCGTAACCCCCCTATACTTAGGATCAAATAATATCAAATATAGAAGACTATACAAGTGAGGAGAACTGAGGAAGAGAATGTACGGACACAATAGCTCGACTTGCTCCCCTATACTTAGGGTAGAATAGCCCTAAGTATAGAATATAGACAAGTTGGGGAACAAGCGAGAGATCAGAGGAGATGGTATGAACAACACAAATCATTTTCCCCCTTATACTTAGGATAAAGCATATCCTAAGTATAGCACATAAATACAGACAAGAGGCGAACGATATCACGGAAGAAGGAAGGAGTAAATCATGACGAAACCCATATACAAGGAAGACTATGTTGAGGTGCCTCTCAACAAGCGTTAGATTTTACGCCCCTATCTGGGCGCAAAGGCTAGGACAACGATGTATTGAGGTTCAGGACGAGATCTATAATGCGAATACCATACTATCATTGTCGTCTTGGCGTGAGAACAACAACATGGTCAGGGTGGTTCAAAGAGACACCCGAATATGCACTCAGGTGGATGTCGGCTACCGGGAAAAGAGAAGACGATGTATGATCATATTCCAGTAGCATAAAAGAAATCATTAGCTCAAGGTCTGAATGGAGTGAATGGATGGAGTTGAAGAAATCAAACATGGAGAAGGAAGGATCTGTCAAGGAATCCTCCACATCAATAACCGTCTCATATAGATCAGGAAGATCAAGATCGAGAGACTTTCTATGAAAATCGATATCCAATGTATATAGGGCCTGTTTGGTTGCAGGGCAAGGTTGGGTTGGGCTGAGTTGGGAGGGGTGAATAGTAATCTGTGAGTAGGAAGTACCCTTGTGAATAGTAACCAGGGTTGGGCCAACCCTGCCCAACCTTGCAACCAAACAGGCCCATAGGGTAGAGAAATCAATATTAACATCGAATACCTCTAAAACCGTGTCATCCTTGCGAGGGTCATAATAGAGAGAAAACTCATACTCAACAGAAGTAACCGATGACTCAGTCCCATGATCCGACATGTCAGAATCACATCCAGAAAGGGAAACCGAGTACACAGAGCATGTGTCATCCTCCCACAGATAACCCTCGGGGAGTGGTGCAAAATCATCGGTGAAAAGAAAGGAATCAGAATCTAACTGGGAATCTGCGCCACTGTCAAGCACCCACTCCCCGAACCAAAATGTATCATCAGTTGCGGACGGCTTGTGAATAATCTGGAAACATGAACTTCTACTAGTCAATAACGTGGAAGCTGTAGAAGTGTCTGAAACTGATCCTCGAGCTACGACAATGCTGGATAACTTCTGGTCATATCCATCTCATCAAACTAGAGGACACAAGGCTCAAATATGGGACTATATGTATCTGGCATCTCAAAATGTTGTCCCTCATCGTGCTCTGGTTGTTGGGCTGGATCAAGGTATTTATCTGGATCAGAGAAGTATCTCAGAAGAGTAAAAGCAGAGTGAACTGGACATGGAAACTGAAATGGCTGGACTGACGACTAAATCAGCGTGGGATCCTCCTCAATTTCTTGGGATACTAGATGATATAATATCCAAGAATCTTTGATGTGAAAGTTTGTAGGATTGGCTCAAACACTGGCTGTAAAACCAATGGGAGCTCGACTGATGTTTGGCTTTGGAAACTCACACTGGTGGTCAACACATCCATCATCTGAAATATAGTAGAATCCATGCCATCTGAGTGATGTGTAATGGTTGGATCCTCAAGAAGTGTAGCACACCGAACTGGTACTACATCACCCTCGTGTGTTGTCCCGACTAAAGCATCTGATAAATATGGAATGTCTGAAAGTGATCCCAAGATGGTCTCGAATAAATCCATGTCGAGACTGTGGTGTGAACCACCGCACGAGATAATGACTGATGCAATCTGCTCTGCGGTCATCCCCCTCATGGAGATCTGAACAAGGTCAGACCTTGAGATTCTGTGATCCAAAAATTTCTTCAACAGGTCAACTAACCTAAGACATGAATCTCTCAATTGCTCCTGGGGGTCAATTGAAAAATCTTTAATGTAAGACCACATCATATCTGCTCTACGCTGTGGGTAAAATCTCTGTAAGAACTCTACGTGCAAATCTCCCCACGTAGCGAGCTTTCTTCCCAACCGTCGGTGCCAACTGATGGCTCTGTTCTGAAGTGTAAATGGGAAGGTCATCAACATCATCTCCTCATAAGTGATCTCTGAATATGATTGTGATCCACAAAACTTCTCAAACTCATAAAGATGGAGATATGGCACCTCGTGCACTTCCCCTAAAAACTTTGACAGTAGCTGAGTGAATTCTAAGTCTAGAATGAAGGGACTCAATGTAGAAGCTTACTGTGCTTCCTGATCGGTCTACTCATCCATCATCATAAGATAGAAGTCATCTAAAACTCGCAACTTCTCAATGTGATCTCTCATGGAATGCAGTGTTGTCCCAACAAAGAAATCGCCCATGTCTTTTATCTGCTCATTCTAATCTCTTCGGACATCTTCTCTTAGCACAACATGCCCAGTATAAGAAGGTGTGGAGGGAGAAGATGGGATTTCAGTCGGAGTTTCAAGTTCCCAAGAGAGTGAAGGAGAATGATGGGAATGAAATGAAGAAGCCACAAGATCCGGTTGAAATGAAGGACGACCCATCATCATGAGAGAAGGAGGGTAGGAATAGAAGGGAGGGAGGGATAAAAGGTGACTACCAATGATCTAGAAATGATCATTGTAACCAACTCATACCAAAGACATCCAAACACAAAGTAAACCCCCGATTCACCAACTCTATGCAATGTGAAGACCGTGAGAACTCAGTCAATGATATTGTTAATTCTTAGAGTTAGGTAATCAATCAGTCGTGCAGAGTGATTAAACGAGATGGTAGGAATCAGATGCTCTCGAGAGACTGGCCCAATCCCAAAGCTAGATCTTTCCCAACCATTATGAGTTGCGGACCGTATACCGGCTGCCCGATTAATTCACTCTGTTAAGGATGTGATGGTCCACTTTACCGGTTACCAGAGAGATCCTCACTAGAGAACGACTAACCTTAAGACCAGTAGTCTAACAAGAGTACAAGTGTGGCTCTATCCTAGTGTACGGGTCACTCTCTTGCTCAAACAAACCAACCAATAAGGGGTTTGCTCTCCCCAAAACAAAGTTTTTTTTGGTGAAGTCGGTTTTAAGTCAAGTTTGTATTAGTATTCCCAATTTTATTTTTGTTTTCACTTTTTTTAGTTTTTTTAATACAATGTCTAATGATTTTTCTGATTTTCTTGGTTATTTTGAGTCCAATAAAACAGGGGAAGGAAGATAGAAAAATCGATATGCTTTCAAAAACTATGATGCATGGAGAGATAGAAAATACGTACTTTGCTCTAACACTCTACATGCAAGTGATCTGCACAGAATTTAAATGCAGAAAGTAAACTATCTATATGAGCATGAGGAAACCACCCCTAGATGAGCAACTTCTATTAATCGTGAAGAACAATAACTAATAATCAGGAAGAGAGACCGGAGTCTAGTCTTGGATGCCGATCGGTGTCCACCATAGTGCGTCCTGTAAGTGCTATATATGACCTCTCGCAGCTCGTAGTTTCTAATCCCAATTAATTAGCTTTTTAAATTTATTTTTTAGTCAAGTCTAACTATGATATATAAGCAGATGCAAGCAATTAAGTGTGTGGCCTTAGCATATCACATCACTATCAATAAGAATTTCGAAATCTAGGGGCTAAAACTTCGTGAATCAAATAGAAAGTAAAAGCATTAAATCTCGAAAAACTTGCAGAAAACTATGTTAAGGTCCCTCGAGCACACCGGTGCTAGGAGAAACAGACCCCGAAAAGTTCAAGTCCAAACAGAGTCCAAGAGTCTATAATTATTACAATAATATATAAACTCTAAAATAAAATAATTATGGTCTTCTTCTTCTCTTCTGCTCCTCCTCCTGTGCCGATCCTCAAGAAGAATCCAAGTCGTCCTCCAAGCAGTTCCTCACACAAAAATCTAAGTAGACGATATCAGAAAACAATTATAATATTTAGAGACAAAATCAAGCAAATGTGAAAAATGACTACAAACACGTGCTCTCCGACATTGACGCCATTCCGATGAGTTGAAAATTGAGATTGAAAAAGGTGGAATAAATATGCATTGTCATTGTCCCTAATCAATCAGTTCAGTCAATGAAAAAAAAATATAAAACCACTTACAAAAATCAATCAATGAAAAGTAATGTAAGTGGTCTTCGCTATTTAATTTACTTGGTATAGCGATCAGGGTCGAACACGAGGAGCATGATTGAGAACTCAGTAGTCAAATTTCTAAGAAAATAAATTTTTTAGTGGTTTTTTATTTTTTTAATTTTTATAATTTTGAAATAAGCACAAGACAAATTATGTACACACTCTTTTTGTATTCTTCAAAGATATCAATAATGTTAAGAAAAATTCAGAGAAAATATTGTGTATTTTATATGGTTTTAAATGATTTTGGTAATTTTTGTAGAATTTTTTGATGTTTTGTATTTTTCTAAAAATCAAACCGTGACAAAAATGATAAACAGTGCACAGCCTGGAGTAATTTGCAACTTAAAAATATTTTAAATGCTTCAAAACTCCTAGAAATTATTTTTATGCTCAAATATAGACAAATATATATACACAAGGACTGAAATCACAATTTTTAGATTTTGTAGAATTTATTATGATTTTTCTAAAATTTTTGGTATTTTGCATTTTTTAGGTTTAAAAAATGTGGGAAATTTGGACAGAAATTAAAAGACAATAAAATACACCCAATCTCTTTTTCTTTGAATTTTTAGAGCCATATTCAAATTTTCTATGGATTTATAAAATTCGGACAGTGAAAAATGTGATATTTTTGAATTTTTAATAATAGTGAATGAATTTAAAATGCAATGCAAAATTTATACTATGAAGAAACACGCAACAGGAGGTAACACTAATTTTTTCAGAATTTATTGAGCATAAATGATATTTATTCTAATAGGGAAAACAAGCAAAATTAATGGTCTGGATAACAAAACTGAAATGCATTTCCATAATGTTTTTGCATTAAAATAATAACAAAAATGAGGGGAAAAGGTGCAATTTACTCAATATGTACATGCTACGCATGTGATTGTCTCGGATAGGGTCTTCTTGCAATTATCGAAAACTTGGAGGAAGGATTGGTAATTTACCTAAAACAATAGGGCTTCAACATGTAAGGCTTTTGTGCTTCGTTGGATAGGTCCACTGCCCCTTTGTTTCTTCTCCAAGTAACGGTGGAGGGGGTTAGGTCTGCGGCTATCGGCGGAGGGTCTGGAGTGGGCGGCAAGCCCACGTTGGTGGTAGGAGAAAAGCGGTCGGTGGCGAGGGCACTGGAGTATGGCTCCACCCTAGGTGGAAGAGGGTATCCCTCCCTAGTGGTGGTGGTCCTCGTGCGAGGATCTCAGGTGGACGCACGAAGGTACGATTGGTGATGGTGCTCCTCGGTGGAAGTACTGATCTGATTGGGACAGAGGTGGTGGAGGTCATCGACAGCTCCAGGTGGAGGAGCAGAAGGTCGGCGAGGCTCCTAAGGCGGCGCACAGGTGTGGTGGAGGAAGATGATGGTCCTGGCGGCGCGTGGATCTGACGGAGAAGCCACCGCAGATGGTGGTTGACGGGCTAGCAGTAGCCAAAGGAGGAGGCTAGTCGTGCTGCGGTGGACGGCGACTGCAGTTGAGGCTACGGTGGAGGGCGGCCTTGGTTGATGTTGGAGCAGCAAAAGATTGGTGGTGTATAAAAAGTAAATTAGAGGGAGAGAATATGGATCAATGCACAAGGTAGATAAGAACTCAAGAACTTCTTCTCATTAAAACTTAAACTTGCATACAAGTCTTGGACTTTACAAGAAGAGGACTTACAATGCTTACAATAAAAGAAGAGGGACTTAGAACACTTGGAAGGAGGAGGACACTTGAGAGACTCGTGTGTTGGTAGAGGACTTCCTGTTGTTGTTGTGTCTCAAATGAGGACCTCTTGGGAGGTATTTATAGGCCCCCAAGAGGGATCTAGAATCCTCTTCTATGCTTATCTTTTAAGAGGAAATATCTAGATATTTTGGTGGAAGGTGGAGAAATATCTAGATATTTTCTCCACCTCTCTCTTTTCTAGAATCTTCTTCCAAATACATATCTTCATGAAGCTTCTTCATATGTTGGTGGAAGATATAGGCCCACATGTCCTCATAGAGGTGGGGGATTGTAAGCCCATGTGTATAAGGGTCCACTTGTGTAAGGCCCTTGCAATAAGAATACTTCTTGGGTAAATTAGAAATTATATTTTCAACACCCCCTCTTAATTTGTAGTTTGCATTAGCCTCTTGTACTGGAAGTTCTCTGCTGGAAGAGTCTGTAAAAAGATATTTGTGTCTTGATCTTCTTTGATGATGACTTTCTCTTTCATTTCGCCTCTCTTGTAAGATGATGAAGTCCATTATGCTTTCTTCTTCCTTGAAAAATATGATACTTTTTCATTGTAGTAGCTTTTGCATAAGAACTTATTTCCTGCCGCTTCTTAGAATATCGAGAGACTATCTTTAATTCTTTCCTTTCAATAACTTCTTCTATCTCCAGGGGCTCATATGCAGATACAAAGACAATAGGTGTTGATGCATATATTTCATCAATAGATCTTACCTTTTGTTGTGGAAGTTCTGCATCAGATATATTTGGCCCAACCGGTCTTTGAATAGAAGGAAAAATGTCTTCATCATTTGAGTTGTCTTCTGCACCAGCAACCTGCCTTTGTAAAGTTGGAGAGTCTTCCCATTTCCATAAAGACTTTTCATCAAATATGGCATCTCTAGATATAATCAATTTTCCTTCTTTAGGCTCATATAACCTGTAGGCTTTAGATTCATCACAATATCCAATGAAAATATATTTCTCTCCTTTTTTATCAAACTTTTCTTGCCTAACTTGAGATGGAATATGAGCATATGCAATAGAGCCAAAGATTTGAAATGACTAACCTTGGCCTTCCTTTTATAACAGACTTCGTAAGGTGTTCTATCCAATACTGCTTTGGTAGGAGATCTATTCAATATATAAACCACAGTATTTACTGCTTCTGCCCAAAGTTTATTAGGAAGACCCTTATCTTTCAGCATGCTTCTTGTCATCTCAACGACTGTTCGATTTCTTCTTTCAACTACTCCATTTTGTTGAGGAGTATATCTTGATGTTAACTCCTTCGTAATCCCTTCAGTTATACGGAAGTCTTGAAATTCTTTAGATGTAAATTCTCCTCCACGATCTGATCGGAAGACTTTTATTTTTCTTCCACTTTGCTTTTCAACAAAAGTTTTAAACTTGATAAATGTAGAAAAGACTCTGACTTTTCTTTCAAAAAGTAAACACATATCATTTTACTATAACCATTAACAAATAATAAGAAGTACCTGGCTCCATTGAAAGAAGGAGTTTGAGTTGGTCCACATACGTCTGAGTGTATCAACTCAAGTGGAACTTTTGCTCTCCATGATGTCTTTGTAAATGGCAATCTTTGCATCTTGCCATATATACATCCTTCACATATGCTTTCATCTTTCTTGATGAATGGAAGCCCGACAACCAAGTTTTTCTGCTTTAGTAACATGAGGCTTCTAAAATTTAAGTGTCCAAATCTTAAATGCCATAATAGGGAATCGTCCTCATTTATAGCTTTTAAAGCATAACCTTCTTTTAAGGGCATTGATAATGGAAAGACTTTATTTGGAACCATTTTAATGTCTGCAATCAGTATCTTTCTTCTTTTATCAAAGATTTTGCATACTCCATTATCAAATCTTAGAGAATGACCATTATTCATAAGTTGACCAACACTAAGAAGATTCTCAGTTAAGCCTGGAACATAGAGAACATCATGAATGAGTTTAGAAGTACATTTCTTTGTTTGTACTTCAATAACTCCTTTGCCTTCTATATTTTGCAGTTTCTATTTCCAAGCTTAACTTGTGAACTGTGCCCTTTTTCAAGGCTCACAAATGCATCTTTGTTCCCTGTCATGTGGTTACTACAACCACTATCGACATACCAAATGTCTTTAGATACTTCTTTAGTATTCATGCAAGAATAAAGTAATGGATTCGAATCCTCATCTTTTGCAATATAATTAGACTCACTCTTTTAGAACCAACAGTCCCTTTGAGAATGATTTGCGATTTTGCATCTTGTGCAGCGGAATCTACAATCTTTGGATTCATGATTATCTTTCTTGCAAATAATGCAATGAGAAGAAGATTTTCTTGTACCTGGAGCTCTTTGATTATATCCTCCTTTCTCTCTTCCATTATCTTGAACTTTGTAGGATCCATGTCTTTCATTATGCTCATTTCTCCTTACATATTGTCCTCTGCTCTGCTTGTCATGATTTTCATTCTTAACTTTAGAGACATTCATTTTTATTTGAAATGCTTGCTCTAACGATTGAGTAGTAAACCTGCTAATCCTTTGCTCATGTGCTTCAACTGAACCCATTAATTCATATATAGAAAGAGAAGATAAATATTTTGATTCTTCAATAGCAGCAACAACATGATCAAATTTAGCTGGAAAACTTTTTAAAATCTTTTCAACAACCCTCTTATCAGTAATGGTATCACCATAACTTCGAATTTGATTTATAATAATAGAAGCTCTTGAAAAGAACCCTTGGATATTTTCACCATCTTTCATTAATAGATTATCAAAATCCCTCCATAAAGATTAAAGCTTGATAGAAATTACCTTTGCAGATCCTTGAAATTCTTTCTTTAAAATCTCCCATGCTTCTTTAGAAGTAGTTGCTCTAGAAATACGAGGAAAGATAGATTTACTTACTCCTTGTTGGATGAAGAGAAGGGCCTTTGCATCTTTCTTCTTGTTCTCCTTGAATTCTTTCTTCTTTACTTCACTTAGTGAAGCAATTGCATTTGCATCTTTAGCCTCCTCATAACCTTCTATTACAAGATCCCACAAGTCATGTGAGATGAAGAGAGTCTTAATTTGAAGACTCCAATAATAATAACTTTCTCCATCAAAGATAGGAATTGAGTTTTGGGTGTAGTTGAATAAAGGTATGTTGGAGGTGGATGACATGATGTTGAGAAATAAGAAAAATGCTTCAACAAGGATATAAGGATGGTTATGGCTCTGATACCAAATTTGTTGGAGCAGCGGAAGATTGGTGGTGTATAAAAAGTAAATTAGAGGGAGAAAATATGGATCAATGCACAAGGTAGATAAGAACTCAAGAACTTCTTCTCATTAAAACTTAAACTTGCATACAAGCCTTGGACTTTACAAAAAGATGACTTACAATGCTTACAATAAAAGAAGAGGGACTCACAACACTTGGAAGGAGGATGACACTTGAGAGACTCTGGTGTTGGTAGATGACTTCCTATTGTTGTTGTGTCTCAAATGAGGACCTCTTGGGAGGTATTTATAGGCCCTCAAGAGGGATCTAGAATCATCTTCTATGCTTATCTTTTAAGAGGAAATATCTAGATATTTTGGTGGGAGGTGGAGAAATATCTAGATATTTTCTTCACCTCTCTTTTTTCTAGAATCTTCTTCCAAATACATATCTTCATGAAGCTTCTTCATATGTTGGTGGAAGATATAGGCCCACATGTCCTCATAGAGGTGGGGGATTGTAAGCCCATGTGTATAAGGGTCCACTTGTGTAAGGCACATTGCAATAAAAATACTTCTTAGGTAAATTACAAATTATATTTTCAGCAGTTGAGGCTGTGACCCCCTTTTTTAATTTTTTATTTTTTGCCTTTTTTACCTGCATAAAATGTAAGAAGAAATGTACATACACTTTTTATATTTTTTGTTATTTTTTATTTTTTAAATATCCTGCAAAATAAATGTAAAAAAATTGAAATATATTTTTTTGTTTTTTAAAGTCTTTTATATAAACAAATGAAGATACGAGTACGACGGCTCGATCCAAGAAAATTCGAACACGGAAAAACATGCGTGGATGTAGATCTGGCAAAATGGGAGATGGATCCGGGTCTCCGATCACCGTGTGTGGCCGGAGTTGAGTGATTGTGTGAGGTAGAATGTGAAGTAGAGAGGTTTGAGAGATGAATGTGGAAGACGATGTCGAATCGGATGGTGAAATCAAATCAGGATGGAAATTTTTGAATTGAGATGTACAATTTAAGCATGAATCGAAGCACAAGTAAAATCTAATAATTTTCTAAAAAATGACAAAAAATAAAATGGATCTCACCTCGGGATTGGAAAATACCGTAATGGCCTCGATGGAGGCCGACTCTCTGTCACCGGACAGCTCTGAGACTAGGCGCTCTTCTTCAACAAGATGGTTGTCGGAAAAATAAGCTCCTCTCCACCAAAGATCGATAAAGAGAAAATGAGGGAGGAGGAGCTCAATAAAAAGGAGAAAATGAATCAACAAGGAAATATTTACAGTTATGGAATGTATTTAGTGGTTAAATAAATAAATAATTTAAAAACAAATTTCATAATTAAATAAAATAATTAAAATAATTAATTTACAAAAATTAATTAATCACCTTAATGGCAGTTATTTAAGGAATAAAAATTAAATCATATATACATTGTAGGTTTTCAAAACTAATAATTAAAAAAAAATAAATAAATCGTAATTATATTAATTTATTTTTTGGTGATTCTTATATAAGGAAATTAGTTATATACAAGTAATATGCACCTATAATACATTATACACATCTACAAATAAGGAAATTATATTTCAATAATAATTTATTTTAAATTTTTTATTTTTTAATAATGAATAAGAATATTTATAATTATTTACATTATGTATAAAAAGATAAATATGAATAAATTAGATGGTAAATTTATAAAAATAACCCTAGAAAACCGATTTTTCAACTGTAACTCCAAAAATTATGAAACCATAGCCATTTTAAAGATAATTTAATTTAGAGTAAAATGGAAGTGATTTGATTCAATTCGAGTTCATGTAGAGCCGGAATTAGTATTTCAATTATCGCTTTATGACTTTTTTCCAAATATGGGTACTTTATTTTTGTACATGATTTTATTTTGTAATTATTTTTATTATGTACATAATAGTTTTATTTACAACTTTTATTTAGAAAAATATTTAATTTTAGTCAATTTATATGCAAAAAAATAGTGTATGTTTTGTACAAATATAGAAGGAAAATATTTACAAATTTTTTTTTTGATTTTTTAAGTGAAGACCCTATCTCCCCCTTCTTTATTCTTGGTCGATCAGGTCAAGTCTTGATCTTCTCTCAGGGTTCAAGTCAGTTTGCATTTATTTCATAAATACATCCATTTTTTCTTTTTTTCTTCTTTTTTTAGTCGTTTATTTGCATAGAAAAAGTGTTAAAGTGAATTATTAACAAATGTATGCAAAAATAATAATTTCATGAAATTAGTGGGTATTTACATTTATTTGACTAAGGAAATAATGCTAAAATAAAAAAATAAAGGTGATGAATCGTGTATTCATCAAATACTCTACAAACCCAAGGTACAAAGATCTGTTGATTATGAAAGGCTTTAACAAAAGGAAGGGTATTGACTTTGAGGAGATCTTTTCTCCTGTGGTGAAGATGTCTTCTATAAGGGTGGTTCTCAGTTTGGCAGCTAGTCTTGATCTCGAGGTTGAATAGATGGATGTGAAGACAGCTTTCGTCCATGATGACCTTGATGAGGAAATCTACATATTACAACCTGAGGGCTTTACAGTTAAAGGCAAGGGACTATGTTTGCAAACTGAAGAAGAGTATATATGGTTTGAAGCAACTGTCGATGCAGTGGTATAAGAAGTTTGACTCATTAATGGGGGGCATGGTTACTGCAAGACCACTTCAGACCATTTTATCTTCGTGAAGAAATTCTCAGGTGATGATTTTATCATTTTGTTGCTTTATGTTGACGGCATGTTGATTGTAGGAAACAATGGAGAGAGAATTTCTGGCTTGGAGAAGGATTTGAGTAAGTCCTTTTCTATGAAGGACTTGAGGCATGTAAGTCAGATACCGGGCATAAAGATCACTCGAGACATGAGAGAAAGGAAAATTCATCTTTCACAAGAGAAGTGCATTGAGAAGGTACTTCAAAGATTTCATATGGAGAAGGAAAGCCAACTAGCACCCCTCTTGTAGCGTATTTCAAGTTTAGTTCCAACGATAGCCCACAGAACAGTGTAGAGAAGAAATATATGGAAAGAATTCCCTATGCATCAACCACAAGTAGTCTCATGTATACCATGGTTTGTATGAGGCCAGATATTTCTCATGCAGTTGGAGTTATTAGTAGATTCATCTCAAATCTAGGAAGACAATATTGAGAAGCAGTTAAATGGGTCTTGAGATATC
Source organism: Ottelia alismoides (assembly GCA_037367405.1). Classification (NCBI taxonomy): domain Eukaryota; kingdom Viridiplantae; phylum Streptophyta; class Magnoliopsida; order Alismatales; family Hydrocharitaceae; genus Ottelia; species Ottelia alismoides. The sequence goes on along the minus strand of JAZKJV010001362.1, from coordinate 40,824 downwards.
TTCGAGGTACTAGCAGTTACTCTCGTTGCTTTGGAGCAGATAAGGCTATTGTTTTTTGATACACAGATTCAGACATGGCAGGTGACATTGATGAGAGAAGATCCATATCAAGTTACACGGTGTCCTTTGCAGGTGGTGTAGTTTCTTGGCAATCTCGTCTCCAGAAGTGTGTTGCTCTATTGTCTACATAGGCTAAGTTCATTGCAGTTACATAAGTGTGCAAGGAGTTGCTGTGGATGAAGAAGTTCATGCAGGAACTTGATTTTCATCAGGATAAGTATGTGCTTTATTGTAACAGTCAGAATGCTATTCATCTTGGTAAAAATTCTACACACATCGATGTCAGATATCGTTGGATACGTGATGTGTTAGAATAAAAGTAGCTCATACTTGACAAGATCCACACAGATAACAATGGTACTGATATGATGAAAAAGACTTTACCGCTTGGAAAATTCGAGAGATGCTACTCCCTCATAGGTTTGGAGCAGTTCCCACATCGTCGGTGAGGGGAAGATTTGTTGGATGGATTCTCCTCTTTATGGGAGCGTAGTTCATATATATAGGACATTGGTAGTCTTATTTGGAAAAGGAAAAATCAATTACTAATTGGAGGAGATCAATTACCTTTTAGGATTAGGAGTTGTCTTTTCTTAATCCTATTTGAAGTAGGAATTCATGTTTCCTTATTTGCTCATCTTCACGGAGTATAAATAGAGGGGTATGGGATGCATATCATGATCACCCCACCACAAGCTCTCCTAGCACAAGAAAGAAATAAGAGAGAGTGAGAAAAAGAAGATCTATGGTTGCCGTGAAATTTGGAAGGATTAACCTTTGGAGCAGTTCTCCAGCATTCTTCCCTACAGTTTGGCGACAGATTTATCTGTTTGGTGGTATTTTTCCTCTCCAGTATTCTCCATTATTTGGTGATTTGTAGCATCGTATAGAAGGCCGACCTTTTGTAAGCCCCTCACGGGAGATTACTTTAGTTATATTGTTTGGTTTTGGATTGCGATCAACCCCGTGGTCTTTCCCCCCCACAGTGAGGGTTTTCCACGTCGAAATTCTCCGTACATCTGTGGTTGATTTTCTGTGGTTCAGATATCTTGCTCGTACTTGTAGTATATATATCGTGCAGGATCTGCTTATCGACTTTGGTTATTTTTCCGCAGCTCAATACGGGGAGTCTGTACCCAACAGTATGTCAGTTGTAGACTTTGACATGAATAATCTTTCAGGACAAATTCCTTTCCTTTTAGATTATACAATTTGATGTACATGTACATATGCCTTTCTCTTGACCGATATTCTTTCAACACTTCCTAACCAATAACAAACCATATGAGACTTTTCTTCTTCTTCTTCTTTAAGTAATATTCTTCCTTGTATTGATCATGCAGGGCACTGCAGTGGCCACTGCGATGATGCTCAACGGTGTTGACAAGTGCACAAGTTCATGGGATGGCACTCGGTCGATTACGTGAGCATGGTGAATCCGGGTTCCAGGCAGATCTACCTCACTTTCCCTGTGGATAGCACCATCAGAGAGGATGATGTATCCAACTATTTCAGGTTGGTTAATTAATTGGAGCAATCTGATAATCCTTTAGTTTTTTGAGAGGAATAGCATGCCCCTAGGGGGCCTAAAGGTAGCCGATATGAGCCCTATTGGGTTGTCGGATGATCACAGTGGTGCTAGAAATAATATCTGTTTCTTTATCAGGTCTAGCCAACCTAAACTCGTCAGGCAATTTGTAATAACATGACAGCAATACTTTGTATCGATCAGAAGCTATATTGATTCACGAACAAATAATGTAAGATGTGAAAGTTTTCATGATGCCCGGCAGTTCAGCTTAGCCTCAGAAGAATCTTATATTTTGTGTAGGAAGCTTTTCACTCGTGAGTCGGAACTCTGACCGATCATGCAATTATTTTGCCAGTCAAGTAAGATGTCTGGATTAACAACACCAATGTGAACAATGAAAGTCAAGATTATTTTATGAATAACCCTGACCCATCAAACTTACACAAACATGAATCACCCAGTTGAATTGGCTGCACACATTTACAATGGGTTATGAAGATGGCATAATAGATGAATACCTAAACACAATTGTTTGGGCATTCGCTAGATGAATACCTAAACAACAATTAAATTAAAATGAGAAATCATCTTTCTAAAATCAATTCAATAGCATTCTAATCATCTATACTATCAGATTACTGGCAGTATTGTCCAGACCTATTAGATTAGTGGGGAAATCCTCCGTATATAAAACATCACGTTGGATCTCCATTCGCTCATCACCTCTATATCAAAAGCAGTTTACATAAAGTAATACAATTTGTTAAGTGGATATGCCTTGAATCTTAACCATCTAATCTGATACAGGTTGAAGAATCGTCCGATAGTCCCATGTACCACCATACCCTACTAGTGTGGGCATTCGGATCCGTTTAAGTTCAGGGTTCGTTTTGTACGCGAGTAGTATATGAAATCTCTACGGTTATGGCTCTCATTATCATATGTATTCTTCTTTCTCCACATAGTGAAAATCAATTGTCAATGCTCAAGGAAGTATCCGGTTACAGGTGAACCTTGTAACACCCGCATGTCTTCATGCTTGTGTTATTAATCACGTTTGTGTGTGCTTCCGCAATTCATAACATATACAGATAGCGACAAGCGGACTCTCCCAATTCCATTATTGTAATACTTTCTACTTGGGGGATCTTCTAAATGAAAAAGGGTCAAGTGGTAGTCGCCACACAACTAATCTACATCTGAGTTGTACTCTTTAAGATCCTCAGCAGCATATATCTAATATCTCCAAAGTCAGTGCTCGTTACCATGGAAGGACATATCGATATCGATATCGGTACCATGTCGATAACGATATATTGCAGATATATCGGCGATATATCGACGCCATATCGTCGACATCGGGATTCAGCTCGCCTTTTTTGCCTATCGATACCTGATATCGGACATATCGGCGATATATCGGTGACCTATCGATACCGATATATCGTCGATATATCGGGATACGGCCTTCCATGCTTGTTACTCAGTATGCCCTACAAATGTATCGTCGTTTCTGGAGATTTATACGTCAACCATCACTGAAGGCGATAATTGTACAAGGTATAGGTCATTATTCTTAATCTCAAAGCAGCAGATGGGATCCAAGATTTCATGCTTCTATTACATTTTGTGTAGTTGACTTTTTTCCGAGTGTTTTCTTGAAGTTTGATTCCTGTAGAAACGACAAACAGATCAAGCACAAGACAATGATTTACGTGGAAAACCCTTCGATCAGGGAAAAACCACGGGGGCACAATAACCCTAATCTCAATTCGAGATTAGGGTTCTCTTCACTCATAGGTCACAAAGCAAGGGGGGTGAGTACATATATAAGAGCCCGGGGTAAATGGTCCCTCACCCAAAGATCCATTTACCCGCCCAATAATACAAAAACTCAACACTCCCCCTCAAGTTGGGCAAACATGTCAACCATGCCCAACTTGCCTACATTCAACTCATATTGCACCGTAGGCAACCCCTTTGTGAAGAGGTCAGCAATCTGATCTCCAGATTTCAGGTAGGGCAGACATAACTGTCCTTCATCAATTTTTTCACGAATAAAATGTCGATCGATCTTCACGTGTTTGGTTATATCATGCATCACTGGATTGTTTGCTAAATTTATAGCGGCTTTGTTGTCACAGAACATCTTCATAGGCATATCAGCTTCTGTCCCTAATTCTTTTAATAGCAACTGTAGCCATAACACTTATGTTACGTGATAAGCACGAAGATCACAAGAGCCTAAATTGGTGTCCCACACAAGACGGAGACAACCGTCGCTGTGGCGGCTCTCAATGAAATCCGCGTTTAATCAACAATTAACCCACACTAAAGATCAACAAATTAGAACTAATGTGGAGTTAAAATTTATTTTTAACTCTGCACAAATGGTGTATAGTGACAAGTATGCAGAGAGTTCGAACACAGGGAGCAAGCAGGGTAATTCAAGCAAATGTAAGCACAAGTGTGTGTGTGTAAAGTGTCTACACTAAGCAAGCAAGCAACTACAATTTTTTTTGTGGGTTTTTAATTTTAAATTTTTTTTTTATTTTAATTTTTTTTTGTTTTGTATTTTGATTTTTAATTTTCTGATTTTTATAATTTTATATTTTATATTTTCTTTTTCTTTTTCAATATTGGAATTTAAAGACAATGGAATAAAAGACAAGATAGAATATTTATAAAACTAAGTAAAAATTACCAAAAATTCAGAAACAAATTGTTTTTAGTCTTTTTAGGGTTTTTTACTGTTTTTGTGATTTTTGGAAAATTTTCAAGGTGTTTTTGGTATTTTTAAATACTGAAATAAAGCAAAACAGTGCAAATAAGGCTGGCTGTGAATAAAATGAGATTTAAAAATAGCAACCAGTAGCTCAAAATTTTCACACTATTTTTCAAATAAGAAGGACAAAATAAGGAACGCACAGAAACTAAGTTTTTGATTTTTGGAGTTTTCTACTATTTTATATATTTTTTTGAAGTTTTTGAGTGTTTTTAAATTTTTAAGGTTTTTCTTTTGAGATTTTTAGTGATTTTTGGACTGACACTAAAATAGGTTAAAATAGACACTAGGTGATTTTTTTGGAATTTTTGAAGGTGTTTTAATATTTTTTTGGTATTTTCTAAGCTAGACAGTGCACAAAAATCAAGTTTTTGATTTTTAATAAATGTGCGAATAAAATAAAATCAAAAACTAAATATGTGGCGTTAAAGTACACATGTCCAGATGCTTAAGTCTATTTTTGTGGAATTTTTGGGCTTAAAATGGTCATTCAAATAAATACAACAAGCATCCAAACTTTAAACAGTCCTGGCAGGGGTATATGTGCAATATTTAAAACATCCAGGGGCATACACGCAATTTTTCCACAAAAGTTTATACTGAAACATGCATTTCAAGGATTAAATATGAATAACAAAACCCGCAAGGGTATCTGAGCAATTTACCCACCAGGGTGCGTGACTCGCACGCGCCTGGAAGGGGTATTTTTGCAATATCACAAAGTTCCAAGGGGTTCAATGCAGTTTCTCCAAAATATTACAACTTGAAGCAAACATTCATGGACTTAAGCGAAATAAATAAACCCCAGGGGGGTCCTTGCAAAATGCCCAGCCCCCTCACGCGCACGGGCACGTGAGGTGACGTGGATTGGACCTCAGTGCAAATAAGAAAACTACGGGGTTCTAGTTGCAATTATTACAGAAATATTTAAACTACAGCTTAAAGTTTATGGACTGAAATGAAATACAAAATTTGGCGAGGGGAAAGTGCAAAATACCCACGCCTTATCTCCTCGTGCGCGATCGAACGGCGGAGGGCCGCTCACTTATCCACGTGGCGCGCGCACAACGCACGATGACGGTTCGGCGCTGGTCGGCTGAGATTAGATCGCTCGAGGACGATCTGACGGTTGAGGCGTGACACGATCCAACGGCGGAGATCAGAGCTGGGGTCGTTGCTCAATCGAACGGTGGAGGAGCGAGGTGGAAGAACAGGGAAGAACGCCGGCGAGGCGAACTTCCCCGAGCTCGTTCTCGCGTCTCCGGCGGTGAATGGGCTCCAAAACTGAGCAGTGGACTCCTGGGAGGTCGAGGAAGATGCTGGGGGTCTCAGGTACGTCGGAGGCGCTTTGGAATGCTGGCACGGAGGCGGCGGAGCTCGAGGCTCCAGGTAGCTCCGACGAACCTCGCAAAATGGCCCCCAATGACTTTGACTGCGCGTTGACCTGCAAAAAGAGGTGAAAGGGTCCAGGGCAAACTGCCTGGACCCCGCGGAGGCGAAATGGAGGTCGGAGGTGGTCTGTGGACGGCGAGGAGATGTCGGCCGGAGGTGCGCTCCGGCGATGAGCGATGGGAGGTCGATTTGATCGATAGAATTCGGATTTTTTAGGGATTTTTGATACTTTAAGCTAACAGGAATAAAATGCAAGAAAGAAAGGCGCGGGTGGAAGCCCTCGATGGCCGGAACCAGAGGAGAAAAGGTTACCTCGACCGCCGGGTTGCGGGAGGTGGTGGAGGCTCCCTCGACTTCGCGCGCCTAGGCTGAAGGGCTGGCGATGGAGCTGTCACCTCCACGGAGCTCAGGAGCACAAAGGTGGCGTAGAAGGGTGGACCGAAGGGACTCAACCGAGGGGAGGAAGATGAGGGTTCTTATTTAAAGCGTGGCGAGGGCGTGACTTTGGGAGCAAGAGCACGCGCGCATGCTGAAGATTTTGCGTGATTTGGGAGCATGGCGTGGCTCAGCGATGATCGGGGAAGAATTCCCAAGAAGGAATCGAGGGGAGAAGACGAAGAGAATAGGCTCGGAAATTGGGCGAAATCGGGCTCAAATCGGGTTGTCAGAAGGTGGCAGGCTTTGGTCGGGGGAGTTGACCGGGGTCAACTCTAGACCGCACCTGGTTGGTCCACGTGGACCAACCAGGAAATTTCGGAGCCGAAATTATTTGTAAATTCAAAATAAGATAATAAATGAATTTATTAATTTTAGGTTATAAAATAAAAAATGTTTATTATTTTATGAAGAATTTTTCTGTGATTTTTATTTATTTTTATGAATGATATTTTTACAAGTTTACATTTATACCCCTAATAGGTATATTATCTATATATTTTAGTATTTTATTTTTATTTTGTGTATTTAATTTATTTATTATTTTCTAAAATTATAGGATATTTTTCTATACAAATATATTTTTATTTTATTTTTATGATATGTTTTGTATATTTAATAGAATACAAGTATTATTTGTATAGGTATATGTATAGGCAGTATACCTATGTATCCTTTATACAAGTATTTTTATTTTGTGATTTCTTTGCATTTTTATTCTGGTTTTAATGTACATATATATTATAAGTAATATATACATAATTATAAAAATATAAACATGCAAGAATAATGAATAAAGAATAAATTGAATATTTTAATCTATACAAGCATACAATAAGGGTCCAAAAGTCAACTTTCAAACCGTAGCTCCGCCAAATGCGAAACCACCACCATTGGATAGATTATTTTATTCTATATACAATTAAAGGTGAGTAGGCTGCATTTGGAGTTTTTATTTGTGAGATACAGGTCTGGGAAGTTGGCATTCTGGATTTTTATTCAGACCATAACTTTTTATCTGTACATTATTTTTCTGTGAAATCAATTTTGTATTTTTCTTTATTTTATTATCTACAACTTTCATGTACAAAGTTTCTTTATTTGATGTATAAAAAGTGGAACAAAAATAGGTCCCAAAAAGAATAAAGAATGAATAAAATGTATAGGTATTTTATCTGTGTTCCTGACCTTATCTCCCCCTACTTTATTCCTTGTCGACCTATTCATCAAGATGCCTAGGTCTCGGGGGTTTAGGTCATAAAATATTTACAATATTTTATTCTTTTTCTTTTCTTTATTTATTCTATAATTTTGGCCTAAATTACAGTATTTTATACACTATTTAGATGCACATGCATGAATGCTAAGATGATGATTTTAATGCTATTTACAGGCATTTGCTAGGGTTTTTGGTGCCAAAATGATAGAATAAAGATGATGAAATGTGGATTCATCATCCCCCTATACTTTACCTTTGCTAGTCCCTAGCAAACACTTATGCAATAAGTACAAAAGAAAAAGAAAGAAAAGAAAAAGAAGAAAATTGGATAAAGTTTAATTATCAAACTTGTCTTCACAAAATCAAAGTTTGGAGCTTAAGTCGGACCTTTGGAATTTTAGTGCGGTCGGAACCTTAATGAGAACCAAGTTTGAAATCCAACAGTCCTTGAGAGTCCCAAAACTCTGTCCAAGTCTCCTCAATAGCCAGGTCAGAAATACTTCAACTCATACGCAAACTCTTATGACTATGAATCTGACTCGTACAGTGTAAGTGATATGTAGCTCCCCACCTCAGAAGTGACAAAGAAACAATCTTCCCCAACCTGGTAACTCTAATGCCTCGGTCTAGCAACTCTTTCCTCGAGAAGCGGGGTATTCCCTTCTAAGTTCAAGTGCAACCGGCTCAAGAAGAGGGGGAAGAAGTATAGACTTTTGGAAGCTCAGCCAGTGTAGCCAAGTCTCCCGCTGCAAGCTTCATGAGATGTATCGTGGATACCATAAGCTTTTGCTTTATTGGACTATATACACTCCGGTGGGGTTATTAAATTTTCAATCCGACCCACCAATTTTTTGGAGTTCTTTTGCATTTTTGCATTTTTTTTTCAATTGCATCTGTACAACATATCTACATGGTGCAGCATATATACAAGAAATTTTCCTCTTGAGCCAGTAGACTATCCCTCTTTTGAAGCTTTATTACAACCCACGGCTTCTGTCTTTAGCCTTCATCACCACTAGACCAAGTTGAGGTGCACTTCCTTCACTATAAGAAGAAGAGAGGTTCCGCCTAGAAGTACTACCCTCATATGCTACCCCAAGCCAAAGGAAACTGCCTCCTCACCACCTCATCCGTGGAGAGCTATGTGAAAGGTGCAGGTGTCCAAGTTAGGTCATTATCAACAAGAGTCGTGCGTGTGCTCCGAAATATTCTACTTAGGCAGTCAAGAATACATTGAACCAAGTCTCGTGATCCTCAAAGAATTAAGTCAACTAGACCTGAAGTACCTCAAACCCAGTTCCTATAAGGTTCCTGTTATTAGGTAGATTTTAAGGTCCAATCAAGCTCCAATCTCCGGATTTTACTTAGACTTGTTCAACTATCAAACTCAATCCGAAAAATGCTCATGCCATGCAATGCAAGAAATAGTTTTGTGATACAATTTTCAAGATTTGAACTTTTTATGGATTTTTGAAAAGATGATGCATGCGCATGCAGATGCAATTTTTTTGTATTTTTCAAAAAGATATTTCAAATGTTTTTGGATTTTTGTTTTGCAAATGTTTTTGGGAATTTTTTGAAAACAAAAAGTTTTGGCTAAAAACTAGGTGAAAATATGTACACGGTAGTGCTTCTTATATCTACAAGAAGTGGATTTTAAGATTTTACAAGGGTAAGTGATCAATTTTCTACACATATATATAGGTAGTGGATTTTGGTGTGATGTTAGTATTCCTCAAACTTATTTGACACAAGCTTTTCACACAATTTTTTGAAAACTATAGTCCAAAATATATTTTTTTACAAACATTTTTACAAAACATGTACACACCTTTGAAAATCATTTTGCAAAGGTTTTCCAAAACAGTATATATAGGTTTTTCAAATATTTTTGCAACCATTTTTCAAACCATTTGCAAATCATTTTTCAAACATTTTATTTCACACAAAGAAAAGAAGTTTTACAAACCACACATTTTTACAAAGGTTGAAAACATGTAACACAGTATTTTCACCTGATTTATTAATCAGTAAATACAAAAAGAATTTGAGGAGTAACCACATCTTTTTATTAAGGGTTTTTAATGAATTTTAAAGAATTTTTAGCCATATTTAAGAAAATACGAAAGTACGAGTTATGGCTAGAGTATATACACAGTATATACGACCCCCCTATACTTAGCTTGAGCTATGTCCTCATAGATCGGAGAGAAAAGCGAAGACATAACTCGTACTAAGTATAGGCAAGTCGAAAGAATGAATGAATCAATGAATGAGAAGTTGACCGTCCCCCCTATACGTAGGATCAGATAATCCTAAGTATAGCAGACTGTACACAAAGCAGGGAGGGTCAAGGGTGGGAATGAACAGATCGTACTCAGGTTGTCTCCCCCTATACTTAGGGTAAGATATCCCTAAGTATAGACAAGAAGAGGGACAATGGAGAGGATCAAAGAATATAGAAACTCAGGATGCACACCCCCCTATACTTAGGACAAAGTACGTCCTAAGTCTGGGGAACTGTCTACAAGGGCGGCACCTTTTTCATAGATAAAGAAGATAGAGATGGAAAAGAAGAAAAGAAGAAAAGAAGAAAATGACTCAACAGATGAAAGTGATATGAACAGATGGATCTGTACAGCGGCAGATGGAGTTGATCACCATGTATAAGATGTAGATGATGAGAGTTAAAGGACACATCTCATACCAGAAGAATGGGGGCAACGTCAATGGTCGGCGGATCATGATCTCGATATAGCTTCAGGCGTTGACCATTGACGCGGAAGGTGGACGAAGATGACGGTTCGGATATATCAATGCTGCCATTGTCATGTACCTTCCTAACCACATACGGACCTTTCCACTTGCTCTGCAATTTCCCTGGGAATAATTTCAGCCTGGAATCAAACAACCATACTCTCTGATCTGGCTCAAACTGTTTATGGCTGATATGCGAATCTTGCCATGTCTTCACTTTTTCTTTATACTGTAGGCTGTTGGAAAAAGTTGTATCTCTCAATTCCTCCAGGGCTGCCAATTCTGCTCTTCTTTGGTCTCCTATACTCTCGGGATCCAAAAGTAACTCAGTAACTGCCCAAAAAGATTTGTGCTTGATTTCCACTGGCAAATGGCACGGTTTGCCATAGACGAGACGAAAGGGAGATGTCCCTAATGGATTTTTGAAAGAGGTCCGATAGGCCCACAAGACCGAGTCCAAAAGCTGTGACCAATCCTTTCGGTCTGGGCGGACAACTTTCTGCAAGATAGTCTTTATCTCCCGATTCGATACTTCAGCAAGACCATTAGTCTGAGGGTGATACGGAGTGGCAACCCGATGGTCAATGCCGAACTCGTCAGCAAGGGCCCTAACCTTGTCATTGATGAAATGAGACCCCCCGTCAGAAATCAGGACTCTAAGTACCCCGAACCGTGAAATGATATTTTTCCTCAAGAATTTGCACACGGTTTTTGCATCTGCGGCTCGGGCGGGGATGGCCTCAACCCATCGACTGACATAATCCACAGCGAGCAAAATATGCTCGAATCCCTGACTCTTAGGAAATGGGCCCATGAAATCAATCCCCCATGCATCAAAAACCTCACAGAAGTGAATGGGTTGCATGGGCATCATGTCTCTCTGTCCGCAGGTTCCCATTTTCTGACAGTCAGTACATCCCTTCACGAACTCATCAGAATCCTTGAAGAGAGTAGGCCACCATAGGCCGGATTGAAGCACCTTTTGTGCTGTCCTTTTTCCAGAATGATGTCCTCCTGCCTCAAGCTTGTGGCAGTATGTGAGGACGCTATGCTGCTCTTCTTGAGGAATGCACCTCCTCCAGATACTATCCCCTCCTTCATGATAAAGGACGGGATCCTCCCAATGGTAAAACTTGGCCTTACCTAGGAAGGTCTCAAGTTTCTGCCTGGGCCAATGATTTAGCCGAATCTCACGAGGGTCTAAATTGGTATCTCACACAAGGCGGAGACGACCGTCGCTGTTGCGACCCTCAAATGAAATCCGGACTAAAGTCAACAATTAACCCACACTAAGATCAATGAATTAGAAACAATGTGGAGTTAAAATTTATTTTTAACTCTGCACAAAAGATGTAAAGGGCAAGTATGCAGAGAGTTCGAACACAGGGAGCAAGCAGTGTAGTCCTAGCAAATGAATGCACAAGTGTGTGAGTGATGTGTGAAGTGTCTACACTAAGCAAGCAACTACAATTTTTTGTGGGTTTTTAATTTTTAAATTTTTTTTTTATTTGCTTTTTAATTTTCTATTTGATTTTTGATTTTCTGATTTTTATATTTTATATTTTATAATTTTTTTTTTCAATATTGGAAAGCAAATGCAATATAAGGCAAGGCAAAGTGAAATATTTATAAAAATGCACAAAAATGCTCCAAAATTCAGAAAATAAATGTTTTTGGTATTTTTAAGGTTTTTTACTGTTTTTATGATTTTTGGGGGTTTTTCAAGATGTTTTTGGTATTTTTAAAGTCTGAAATAAGGCAAACAGTGGAAATAAGGGCTGGCTGTGACAAAAATAGGAATGAAAAATAGCAACCAGTACCAAAAATGTTTCACACTATTTTTCTAATAAAGGGAGTAAAATAAGGAAGAAACAGAAGCTGAGTTTGCAATTTTTGGGTTTTTCTACTATTTTTTATATTTTTTGAAGTTTTTGAGTGTTTTTATATTTTTAGTGTTTTTCTTTTGAAATTTTTAATGATTTTTGGACTGACACTAAAAGATGATAAAATAGACACTAGGTGATTTTTTTTGGAATTTTTAGAGGTGTTTTGATATTTTTTTTGGTATTTTCTAAGGTAGACAGTAGGAAAAAGACATGTTTTTGATTTTTTATAAATATGAAAATGCAAGAAATATGCAATGCAAAAATGTAGTGTGAATCTACAATGCAACAGGGACTTAATCCTATTTTTGTGGATTTTTAGGAGGCTAAATGGTTTTTTAAATAATTAGAACAAGCTTCCAAATATTAATAAGGCCTGGCAGGGGTATAAGTGTAAATATCACAACATCCAGGGGCAAACATGCAAAGTTTCCACAAAATATATAACAGTATCTTGCATTTAATGGATCAAGTCTAAATACCAAAACCCGCAAGGGTGTTTGAGCAATTAACCCACCAAGGCGCGTGACTTGCACGCGCCTGGGAAGGGTATTTTTGCAAATATCAGAAGCTAGGGGGCTCAGTATGCAAGATGTCCAAGAAATATTATACTAAACATGGAATTTAAGGTACTGAAGGTAAATGTTCAAACCCGGAGGGGGTTCCCTGCAAAATTGCCAAGACACGTGCGTGAGCACACGTGACCTGGCAGGGGTGTCCCTGTAATATTACAAAATACTGAGGGTTGACATGCAATAAGTCCCGAAGTTTTAAACTACATCTGCAATTTTAAGTACTGAATGAAAATGCAAAAAGGTGCGGGGGTGATGCTGCAAAATACCCACGCCTGGCGCGATCCAACGGCGTATGTAGCTTCACTTAAAGACGTGGACGCTCCTGATCAGCCGATACCGCTTCGATTCAGCGGTCCAGATTAGGTGCTTCGATGACGATCGGACGGCTGAGGCAGATGGAGATCGGACGGTGGCTGATTGATCTGGAGGGGTGCCCCAATCGGACGGCGGGGAAGCTCGGAGGAAGAACAGGGAAGAGCGCCGGCGAGGGCGAACTTCCCCGAGCTCGTTCTCGGGCCTCCGACGATCTGGAAGCTTCAAAATGGGGCTGCGACCTCCTGAGGTCTGTCTCTGTCTCCTGGTGGCTTCAAAACACCTCGGCGAAGGCCGAGGTACTCGCTGGCGGTCGGCGGAGCTGGGGGGGCTTCGCGAGCTCCGGCGAGGTTCCAAAACTGCCTCCAGGCGCGAATCGAAGAACTTTGACCTGCAAAAACGATTAGGAGGTCCAGGGCAAACTGCCTGGACCTCTGGATGGAAGCGGGGGTGTGTGGAGTGTCGGGACGATGGTCGGCCGGAGATGCGTTCCGGCCAAATGGGTGAATCGGTGATTGAAGCGAGGAAACTCGAGATTTTTTGGGGTTTTTGATCCTTAGACTAAACCTAAGCTAACTAAAGCAAAATAAACAGGGGAGATGGCATCCTCAACGATATAAATCGGAGGGAAGGTTACCTCGACCGCCTGGTTTGGGGGAGGTACTGGAGACGCCTCCGACTTCCTCTGCTCTGGCTGAGTGAATGCTGCTGAAGCTGTCACCTCCCAGGAAGACTTGGAGCACGAGCGGAGCGAGGAAGGGTGGACCGAAGGTGTTCAACCGGAGGGAGGAAGAGGGGGGTCTGGTTAAGTAGATGGTGGAGTGCGTGACTTCGAGGGAAGATCACGAGCGAATCGAGCAGATCTGGGGAGATCTGAGGAGTCGGCGATGGAGGTGATTGATCGAGGAAGAGGTTTCGTGAAGGAAGCGGCCGCAGAGGATGAGCGGCGCACCCTCGAAAAAGGCGCGAAGACAAGGGGAAAAACGTCGCGCGCTACGGGTTGGGAGGAAGAAGACAGACTGTTGACCCGCCGGTCAACAGTCGCTAGCTCCTGGTTGGTCCACGTGGACCAACCAGAAGAAAGAGAAAAAAATGATTTATTTAATTCACTTAAAATAGAAATAAATCGAATTAAATTAAAGTTATAAAATGAAAATTATTTGTTATTTTGTGTAGTATTTTATTATGGTTTTTATTTATTTTTATGATACATATTTCTACAAGTTCACTTTTTAGCCTTATATAGGTATATTACCTATGTATTTTAATACTTTTATTTTTATTTTGTATTTTTAATTTATTTATTTGTGTTTATTATTTTCTAAAATTACAAGATGCTTTTATATACATAAAGATATTTTTATTTTATTTTTCTGATGTGTCTTGTATATTTAATAAAATACAAGTATATTTTACATAGGTATGTATACAGGTAAAGTACCTGTGTATTGGATATATACAATTATTTTTATTTGTATTTTAATTGTGTTTTTATTCTTCTTTTAATGTATATAATTATTATAAGTATTATTTACAACATTATAAAAATATAAAATTGTAAAAATAATAAATAAATAATAAATTGAATATTTTAATATGTACAGGTATACAATGGGGGTCCAAAAGTCAACTTTCAAACCGTAGCTCCGCCAAATGCGAAACCACCACCATTGGGTAGATTATTTTATTCTATATACAATTAAAGGTGAGTACACTGCATTTGGATTTGTCGTTTGTGAGATACGGGTCTGGGAAGTTGGGATTTTGGATTCTTATTCAGACCAGAACTTTTCATCTGTACATTATTTTTCAGTGAAATCAATTTTGTATTTTTCTTTATTAATTTATCTACAACTTTCATGTACAAAGTTTCTTTATTTGATGAATAAAAAGTGGAACCAAAAATAGGTCCCAAAATGAATAAAGAATGAATAGAATGTATAGGTATTTTGACTGTATTTCTGACCTTATCTCCCCCTACTTTATTCCTTGTCGACCTGTTCATCAAGATGCCTAGGTCTCGGGGGTTTTGGGTCATAAAATATTTACAATATTTTATTCTTTTTCTTTTCTTTATTTATTCTATAATTTTGGCCTTAATTACAGTGATTTATACACAATCTGAATGCACATGTATGAATGCTAAGATGATGGTTTTAATGCTATTTACAGGCATTTGCTAGGGTTTTTGGTGCCAAAATGATAGAATAAAGATGATGAAATGTGGATTCATCAGCCAACCCTGAGGGACTGTCTTGGCGACAAGATAGTTTACAAAGTCGGCATACCACGGGAGTGAGGTGACAGCCAAGATCGCCTCATCTGGAAACGTCTCTGTGATAGGTGCGCTGGGCTCAGATTCCTCAAGATTCTCCAATCTGGAGAGATGATCCGCCACCACATTCTTGACTCCAGGCTTATCTTTAATCTCAATATCAAATTCCTGGAGTAGAAGGATCCATCTGGTCAGACGTGCTTTGGCATCCTTCTTGGCCATTAAGTACCTGATGGCGGAATGGTCGGTGTAAATAGTCACTCTAGATCCGAGAATATAAGATCTATACTTATCCAAAGCAAAGACTACGGCCTGCATTTCTTTCTCAGTCACAGTGTAATTCCTTTGAGCGGCATCTAAGGTCCGGCTGGCGTAGTGAATGGCAAACGGTAATCCATCCCTCCTCTGTCCAAGCACAGCCCCAACGGCAAAATCTGAAGCATCCGTCATGATCTCGAATGGGAGAGACCAATCGGGTGGCTGAAGGACAGGAGCTGAAACAACCATACTCTTGAGAGTCTCGAATGCCGCAAGACACTTATCATTAACAATAAACTCGGTGTCTTTGGTCAGCAAGTCAGTGAGCGGTCGGGCAATTCGACTGAAGTCCTGAATGAACCGTCGGTAGAAACCGACATGCCCCAGAAAAGACCGTAACTGACGAAGATTGGACGGCGGATTGAGTTTTCTGATGATATCCACCTTGGCAGGATCGACCTCCATGCCCCTGTTGGAGACGATGTGCCCAAGGACCGTCCCTTGAGTCATCATGAAATGACTCTTCTCCCAGGATAAGACAAGATTGACCTCTATGCAGCGCTTCAGCACACGATCTAGGCAGTCAAGACAAGCATCAAACCCGTCGCCATAGACCGAGAAGTCATCCATGAAGACCTCTAAACAGTCACCCACCATGTCCGAGAAGATGGACAACATGCACCTTTGGAATGTCGCCGGAGCGTTGCATAGACCAAAGGGCATCCGTCTGAAAGCATATGTCCCAAACGGACAGGTGAATGTCGTTTTCTCCTGGTCTTCGGGCGCAATGGCCACTTGATTGTATCCAGAGTACCCATCAAGAAAACAATAATGGCTCTTCCCGGCTAGCCGCTCGATAATCTGATCAAGAAAGGGCAGCGGGAAGTGATCCTTCTTGGTGGCCTCATTCAATCGTCTGTAGTCCACACAGACCCTCCAAGAAGTTGGTACTCTGGTAGCGATCTCCTCTCCAGACTCATTGACCACTGTAGTGACACCCGTCTTCTTGGGTACCACATGTAACGGACTTACCCATTTAGAGTCGGAGATGGGATAGATGAAATCAGCGCTCCACCACTTCGAAATTTCTTTCATGACGACCTCGCGAAGATTCGGGTTCAGCCGTCGCTGGAACTCACGCGATGGCTTAGCGTCATCCTCGAGATAGATGTGGTGGGAGCACAGCTTCGGGCTCAGCCCCTTGAGATCAGCTATATTCCAACCGATTGCCTTGCGGTTTCTTTCAAGAACCTCCATCAGACGAGATTCTTGTTCTCCAGTCAAATCTGCTGAGATAATGACTGGGTGCATATCTGGCTCACCTGCAAGGAATCTATACTTCATTGATTGCGGTAGAGATTTCCGTTCAGGATAGCTGGGAGGTGGCAGATCTGGCTTCTGATATATCTGGGTGAATGCGACCAGGTCTGCATGAGAGAACTCTCGTTCTGCATGAATTTCTGACGAAAGGCGGCTGACTGAATTATCAATGAACTGTACGGGCACGCACTCTGTCACGGTTGTTGGCTCAGAATGAATCAGACAAGACAACGGATCATCGAAATAGGCCCATTCAATATCTGAATACGAGGGATCAGAAACAGAAGAACAAGAATTGAAATCATCGGCACCACTCGTCACCACACTGTCAGCCTGAGGTGTATCCGTATCCAGGAATGTGCTCTCCCGGCTCTCAATTGCCATGAGCTTGCGATACAATGAATTGGTAGGCAAGGCGAGAGTCGGTGCCACAGGGTCTTTCCAGTTAGATTCATCATCAGTCATCTCGAAATCACGAACCTGGTGGACGTCTAGCTCTTCCTCTGTCATCTGCGCGGCTTCACTTGATTGCTCGGAGCATTCTAACTCTTTGGCTCTGGTTTCCTCGATCGTTTCTATTTGTATGGTTTCGCCCTCTACGCGAAAGCATACCTTCCCACAATCATGGTCGGTCACCGCCTTGGCTGTGGCCAAGAATGGGCGTCCTAATATGATGGGGGCATCAGTCACCGACTCAGGGATCTCCATGTCCAACACAACGAAGTCCACGGGGAATTTCAGGCCCTGAATGGTAACGACCACGTCTTTCAATAACCCCTTCGGCCTCTTTATCGACCTATCAGCAAACTGAAGGACCGTTCTGCTTCGAAGAAGAGGGCCAAACTCGAACTGCTTGAGTAAGGCAGCCGGAAGGAGGTTAATTGAGGAGCCGCTGTCTAATAGAGTACGATCAAATTGCTGCTCTTGAATCTCGCATCTGACATAGGGAGCTCCTGCGTCTGGTCGCTTGGCTGGCAGCTTGTTCTGAATGGTGCAGCAAGTATCATGAGTGAGCATATGGATTTGGTCTCTGCGCTTCCGCTTTCTTCTGACAGTGGTTGTCTCTTTCAAATTCTTTTTGAAGAAAGGGATATGCTCAAACGCTTCTCGTAGAGTTAGCTGAATGTGAAATCTGTCAATCATCTGATTGCCGAACTCTACCTCCTGGTTCTTTTTAGGATTTTCTTTTTTATTCCCCTTCGCCCGGCGGAGTGCCTCAGGGAAGGGGATGGTAGGGGCCTCCTCAGATGGAGGACTAGGAAACGGTCCATGTGCCTGTGAAGATGGAGAATCCACACAAATATCATCACGCAACACATATGGATCTGCAATTTGAACAGGAACCTTTCCTTTATTCATGTTTTTGTTCTTTTTGTTACCACAATCCAGGGGTACAGAATGTGGTAACATCACAGTGGGAGGCTCAACAAAAGTTGAGGTGGTGGCCTCAGTACCACCACCGGCACCTGCATCTGCGGCATCAGCACCGCTCTCTGGTTCTTCATCAAACATGGTGGCATCAGCACCACCGTCTTCATCTGGTATCACGACGGTATCAGCACCGTCGTCCTGGACTTCATCATGGGTGGCATCAGCACCACCGTCAACATCATCATCAGCGGCATCAGCACCGCTCCTGTGCTCCTCTGGCGCTCCTGGTTCTGCATCTAGTTGTCGCTCAGAGGAGGCGCCGCCGGCTGGCATCCTACCGCTCCTAGTAGTGACAAAATCAGCATCATGATAGGAATAAGAGACGTCACTCAAACAATCACTAGGAGAGGTATCCTCTGTAAACTCTACCTGCTCAGACTTCCTTTTCAGATTGTTCGGGTTAGGTTCAATCTGAGCGGGTATGGCGGCCTTGCCTTTCATAATATCCCGCATCTCCTGCCGGAATTCATCCATTTCTTGCCTGAAAGATGCTCGCTGTTCAGATAGCAAGCGGGCAAGATCATCGAGTGCTGGGTTCTCGAAGGCTGGACCCTGAGAACCGGATGTCTGTCCCTGCTGGAAATGGGGTTGCTGCTGTTGCTGCTGATACTGGGGGGAAGGCTGGTGATAAGACTGCTGAGGCTGCTGTCGTTGCCTCCACTGTTGTCCCTGATAGGAGGGACGAGGACCATTCTGGTATTGCTGATGATGGGCATACTGGGGCTGTTGTTGCTGTGTCTGCTGGCTGCTCTGCTGTCCATGGGCAGGAGGATGCTGCTGGGACGAGGATCCACCATTCCCCCAACGGAATCCGGGGTGATCCCTACGAATTGCGGGCTGAGGGTATCGGTCATACCAAATCCCATTGACTTCCATCAATGGTTCCTGCTCAAAGGAGGGTGGAGGAAGAACTGCCAGTGGTTGCTCCGGCTGATAAACCACCGTCTGCGTATCGGAAGATGGCGGTTGCTCTGGATGGTACTGCAGCAATGGAACCGGCTCCGCCCGGATATGGTTCACCTGGCGGTATGAGGTAGAGCCCTGGTTGGGATTGCTGCTGCTAGAGGCAACCTGTGACCTAGGAGGCTGTTGGGCATGAGATTGGGCCTCCTGAATGCATAGCATTTGGGTTTTTAGGTCACTCATAACTTTGGCAATTTGGTCCATCTGGGCCATGCCTTGATTCTGTTTCTTCTCAAGGATTTCCATGCGGTCCAACTTTTCACTAATTATGCCCATGTCGGCTGCGGCTGATTCGGCTTGGGCTGCGGCAACTGACACTGTGTTGGGACCGGCATCGATGCGAGCGATCCTCTGAAAGGTTCCACTTCCTTGTGGTGGCTTTTGTTGGGTGTAGACACGGGCCTGGGTCATCACCGTAGAATTTTCTGTCATGCCCTCGTAGATGGCCCAGACATCATCTTCACCCTTAGAAAAATAGGATCCACCACAAGAGGCGTTAACAAGCCCCTGCAGCTCCGGTGTCAGCCCGCAGAAGAAACTCTGCACCAGGTTGGGCTTGGAGATGTCGTGATGAGGACACCGGTCAATGAGCTCTCTAAATCGATCCCAGGCTTCATGGAATTGTTCGTTTGGGATCATGACGAAGTTGCTGATCATTGCTCTAGCTGCGTTGGTCCGGCCGAGAGGATAGTACTTTTTCAGGAATACGGTCCGGAGATCTGCCCATGTGTCGACGAAACGCCCAAGATGTTTGAGCCAATAGGCGGCTCTGTCAACCAAAGAGAATGGAAAGGCGATCATCTTGATTGTGTCCTCGGTCGTCAACCGATCATGGATGGTGCTGCAAATCATCTCGAATTCTTGGAGGTGGAGGTGCGACTCTTCGGTCGGCAACCCATGGAATTTGGGTAGCAGCTGGATAGTGTGGGGCCGAAGCTCGAAATCTCCGTGGATGGGCGGGAGTCGAATCCATCGGTGAGTGAGGGATGCAGCTGGGTTGTGCAGTTCCCTCATAATGGTCTGTGGCGGTCTCTCGCCGTCTGGATCGCCTCCTCCTGCATCTGGTCCTCCTCCTCCACCACCTTCCCGGTTTTCTCTCATCTGAGCAATTTCCCTCATAATGTCACCCATGAATGTGCCCTGGTCACGGATCTGTTGCTGCATAGTCTCCAGGGATGCTAACAAGGAATTATTGATGGCTGCTTGATCAAATATGAACGGAGGGTGCTCATGATCATCTTCATGCTCGCCTCTGTCTGCCATGGCTGGATTTTCTGAAAAAGCAAAAGAGGCCATCTCAGGTGCTGTCGAATGAGCGGAACACTGTGATGCACTGTATTCAGACACTCTTGGACTGATGGAAGAAGAATGAGAAGGGTGGTCGAGGGGGAACAGGGTGGATGTAAACTCAGGCTCGGAGAGCGGACTCTCCGAGGTATTCCTAGATGAATAAGGAGGAGTGCGGGATAGCGGTGCCGACAAGGTCGGCCTAAGAGATCTCCGTCCCATCATCTTGATTTAGAGAAAGGCGGATGAGATCCGGAATGCAAACAGGATGATAAATCAAAACCCCAGTTTCACCTACTCCACACTTGAGCTGATGACCGTGAGAGTTCGGTCTGTTATCTTGTCAATTTTTATTAGGTGATCAGTCAATCTATCAGAGCGTTAGAGCGAGCTGTTAGGTATCCTACTTTCCTAGCCGACTGTCCCAATCCACGTCAGATCTTTCCCAGCCAGTATGAATTGCGGACCGTAACCCGGTTGCTCCCGCTAATTCAATCTGTTAAGGATATCGCGGTCCGCTTTACCGGTTACCGGAGAGATCCTCACTGGAGAACGACTAACCACGACCGGTAGTCAACTAAAATTTTAGATGTGGCTCTATCCTAGTGTCGAGTCACTCTCTCGCAGCAGATAAATCAAACAAGGAGGGGATTACTCTCCCAAAACACAATTTTTGGTGGGATGAGTTTTAAGGTCGAGTTTGCATTAGCAGTCCCAATTTTTATTGTTTTCACTTTTTTTAGGTGTTTTTCTGAGCAAACATCGTCTAACGAATTTTCCAATTTCCTTGTTATTAAAATTCAATAAAACTGGGGGAGGAAAGCGGAAAAGCCGATGCGCGGTCAAAATCTATGATGCATGCAGGGATAGAAATGCGTACCTTGTCGCCAGCACTCTACATGCAAAGTGATCCGCGCATAATTGAAAGACAGTAATTTAAACTACCTATATGCATGCACGAGGAAATCGTCCTAAGATGAGCAACTTCTATTAACGTGAAGAACAAGTAGCTATGACAAAGAAAAGAGTCCGGAGTCCGGTCTTGGCTCACCCCTCCTCTTCTCGACACACTCGAGTTCAGGAGTAGCGCTTAACAGGGTGGGCTCGCGGCACGTGGGCTCTAGTTCAAGTCAAATAGCTTTTTCAAGTGAATTTTAGCCAAGTCCAATTACGCTCTATAGGTGCAGGCAAGATATTAGGGATTGGGCCTTAACTTCTTAGTTCGTCACAGTCAACAAAAATTCCTATGTCTAGGGGCTAAATCCTCGTGAAACAAATAGAAATGAAGCCGAGAAAACCGCGAAAAACACAAAACCGCGGTGAGCCCCCAAGTGAACAAACACTTGGAAGTTAGGCCCGGTAGTGTCCAAGTCCGAATGTACCTGTATTATTACAAATTATGAAAGTCACTCTCTCACAGAAATAAAATGCAAACTAAACCAAACACTCTCTCTCACTCCTCCTGCTCTCTCCTGCCGGCTTGGCCCAAGAAAAGCCGACTCCGCTTCCCAAGGATGCTCCGGATCACCTAAGCAATCCGCCTTGCTCCGCGGTCCCTCGCAAGAAGACAAGTAAAGAGATGGTCAGATAGCTCAACAGATATATCAAAACTGTAAGAGACCGGAAGTAAGGCTATGGTAGACAATCAACACGATCAAACAAAGTGAGAACTACTCGCTGTTGCTCCCCGGCAACGGCGCCATTTGATAAGCACGAAGATCACAAGAGCCTAAATTGGTGTCCCACACAAGGCGGAGACAACCGTCGCTGTGGCGGCTCTCAATGAAATCCGCGTTTAATCAACAATTAACCCACACTAAAGATCAACAAATTAGAACTAATGTGGAGTTAAAATTTATTTTTAACTCTGCACAAATGGTGTATAGTGACAAGTATGCAGAGAGTTCGAACACAGGGAGCAAGCAGGGTAATTCAAGCAAATGTAAGCACAAGTGTGTGTGTGTGTAAAGTGTCTACACTAAGCAAGCAAGCAACTACAAATTTTTTTTTGTGGGTTTTTAATTTTAAATTTTTTTTATTTTAATTTTTTTTTGTTTTGTATTTTGATTTTTAATTTTCTGATTTTTATAATTTTATATTTTATATTTTTCTTTTTCTTTTTCAATATTGGAATTTAAAGACAATGGAATAAAAGACAAGATAGAATATTTATAAAACTAAGTAAAAATTACCAAAAATTCAGAAACAAATTGTTTTTAGTCTTTTTAGGGTTTTTTACTATTTTTGTGATTTTTGGAAAATTTTCAAGGTGTTTTTGGTATTTTTAAATACTGAAATAAAGCAAAACAGTGCAAATAAGGCTGGCTGTGAATAAAATGAGATTTAAAAATAGCAACCAGTAGCTCAAAATTTTCACACTATTTTTCAAATAAGAAGGACAAAATAAGGAACGCACAGAAACTAAGTTTTTGATTTTTGGAGTTTTCTACTATTTTATATATTTTTTTGAAGTTTTTGAGTGTTTTTAAATTTTTAAGGTTTTTCTTTTGAGATTTTTAGTGATTTTTGGACTGACACTAAAATAGGTTAAAATAGACACTAGGTGATTTTTTTGGAATTTTTGGAGGTGTTTTAATATTTTTTTGGTATTTTCTAAGCTAGACAGTGCACAAAAAGCAAGTTTTTGATTTTTAATAAATGTGCGAATAAAATAAAATCAAAAACTAAATATGTGGCGTTAAAGTACACATGTCCAGATGCTTAAGTCTATTTTTGTGGAATTTTTGGGCTTAAAATGGTCATTCAAATAAATACAACAAGCATCCAAACTTTAAACAGTCCTGGCAGGGGTATATGTGCAATATTTAAAACATCCAGGGGCATACACGCAATTTTTCCACAAAAGTTTATACTGAAACATGCATTTCAAGGATTAAATATGAATAACAAAACCCGCAAGGGTATCTGAGCAATTTACCCACCAGGGTGCGTGACTCGCACGCGCCTGGAAGGGGTATTTTTGCAATATCACAAAGTTCCAAGGGGTTCAATGCAGTTTCTCCAAAATATTACAACTTGAAGCAAACATTCATGGACTTAAGCGAAATAAATAAACCCCAGGGGGGTCCTTGCAAAATGCCCAGCCCCCTCACGCGCACGGGCACGTGAGGTGACGTGGATTGGACCTCAGTGCAAATAAGAAAACTACGGGGTTCTAGTTGCAATTATTACAGAAATATTTAAACTACAGCTTAAAGTTTATGGACTGAAATGAAATACAAAATTTGGCGAGGGGAAAGTGCAAAATACCCACGCCTTATCTCCTCGTGCGCGATCGAACGGCGGAGGGCCGCTCACTTATCCACGTGGCGCGCACACAACGCACGATGACGGTTCGGCGCTGGTCGGCTGAGATTAGATCGCTCGAGGACGATCTGACGGTTGAGGCGTGACACGATCCAACGGCGGAGATCAGAGCTGGGGTCGTTGCTCAATCGAACGGTGGAGGAGCGAGGTGGAAGAACAGGGAAGAACGCCGGCGAGGCGAACTTCCCCGAGCTCGTTCTCGCGTCTCCGGCGGTGAATGGGCTCCAAAACTGAGCAGTGGACTCCTGGGAGGTCGAGGAAGATGCTGGGGGTCTCAGGTACGTCGGAGGCGCTTTGGAATGCTGGCACGGAGGCGGCGGAGCTCGAGGCTCCAGGTAGCTCCGACGAACCTCGCAAAATGGCCCCCAATGACTTTGACTGCGCGTTGACCTGCAAAAAGAGGTGAAAGGGTCCAGGGCAAACTGCCTGGACCCCGCGGAGGCGAAATGGAGGTCGGAGGTGGTCTGTGGACGGCGAGGAGATGTCGGCCGGAGGTGCGCTCCGGCGATGAGCGATGGGAGGTCGATTTGATCGATAGAATTCGGATTTTTTAGGGATTTTTGATACTTTAAGCTAACAGGAATAAAATGCAAGAAAGAAAGGCGCGGGTGGAAGCCCTCGATGGCCGGAACCAGAGGAGAAAAGGTTACCTCGACCGCCGGGTTGCGGGAGGTGGTGGAGGCTCCCTCGACTTCGCGCGCCTAGGCTGAAGGGCTGGCGATGGAGCTGTCACCTCCACGGAGCTCAGGAGCACAAAGGTGGCGCAGAAGGGTGGACCGAAGGGACTCAACCGAGGGGAGGAAGATGAGGGTTCTTATTTAAAGCGTGGCGAGGGCGTGACTTTGGGAGGAAGAGCACGCGCGCATGATGAAGATTTTGCGTGATTTGGGAGCATGGTGTGGCTCAGCGATGATCGGGGAAGAATTCCCAAGAAGGAATCGAGGGGAGAAGACGAAGAGAATAGGCTCGGAAATTGGGCGAAATCGGGCTCAAATCGGGCTGTCAGAAGGTGGCAGGCTTTGGTCGGGGGAGTTGACCGGGGTCAACTCTAGACCGCACCTGGTTGGTCCACGTGGACCAACCAGGAAATTTCGGAGCCGAAATTATTTGTAAATTCAAAATAAGATAATAAATGAATTTATTAATTTTAGGTTATAAAATAAAAAATGTTTATTATTTTATGAAGAATTTTTCTGTGATTTTTATTTATTTTTATGAATGATATTTTTACAAGTTTACATTTATACCCCTAATAGGTATATTATCTATATATTTTAGTATTTTATTTTTATTTTGTGTATTTAATTTATTTATTATTTTCTAAAATTATAGGATATTTTTCTATACAAATATATTTTTATTTTATTTTTATGATATGTTTTGTATATTTAATAGAATACAAGTATTATTTGTATAGGTATATGTATAGGCAGTATACCTATGTATCCTTTATACAAGTATTTTTATTTTGTGATTTCTTTGCATTTTTATTCTGGTTTTAATGTACATATATATTATAAGTAATATATACATAATTATAAAAATATAAACATGCAAGAATAATGAATAAAGAATAAATTGAATATTTTAATCTATACAAGCATACAATAAGGGTCCAAAAGTCAACTTTCAAACCGTAGCTCCGCCAAATGCGAAACCACCACCATTGGATAGATTATTTTATTCTATATACAATTAAAGGTGAGTAGGCTGCATTTGGAGTTTTTATTTGTGAGATACAGGTCTGGGAAGTTGGCATTCTGGATTTTTATTCAGACCATAACTTTTTATCTGTACATTATTTTTCTGTGAAATCAATTTTGTATTTTTCTTTATTTTATTATCTACAACTTTCATGTACAAAGTTTCTTTATTTGATGTATAAAAAGTGGAACCAAAAATAGGTCCCAAAAAGAATAAAGAATGAATAAAATGTATAGGTATTTTATCTGTGTTCCTGACCTTATCTCCCCCTACTTTATTCCTTGTCGACCTATTCATCAAGATGCCTAGGTCTCGGGGGTTTAGGTCATAAAATATTTACAATATTTTATTCTTTTTCTTTTCTTTATTTATTCTATAATTTTGGCCTAAATTACAGTATTTTATACACTATTTAGATGCACATGCATGAATGCTAAGATGATGATTTTAATGCTATTTACAGGCATTTGCTAGGGTTTTTGGTGCCAAAATGATAGAATAAAGATGATGAAATGTGGATTCATCATTACGCCATTAGCAAGTGCCCTATATTCAACTTCTGCACTTGACCTTGAAACAACATACTGCCTTTTGCTTCTCCAAATGACAAGGTTCCCACACAAGCACACAACATACCCAGAAGTGGATCTCCTATCATCAATAGATCCAGCCCAATCAGCATCGGTATATCCTTCAATGGTAATATTACTTTGTTTCTTGAACATAAGCCCTTTGCCAGGGCACTTCTTTATGTAGCTCAAGATCCTGTTGACAGCGTTCACATGGACGGTAGTAGGAGCATGCATAAATTGGCTGATTATATTCACTGCATATGTGATATCAGGTCTTGTGAGAGTAAGATAGATTAATTTTCCAACTATTCTCTGATATCTACCTTTCTCCTCATCATCGAGTATTTTTCCATCCTTTTTACTCATTTTATGGTTAGCCTCCACAAGATAAGCAGCAAGTTTGCAATTAGCCATTTCTGAGTCACGAAGAAGGTTAAGGGCATAATTTCGTTGATTCAAACACATACCTTGGGGAGATCTAGCCATCTCAATATCAAGGAAGTACTTCAGTTGTCCCAAGTCTTTCAATTCAAATTCTGCTGAAAGAATCATTTTTATACTAGATAATTCTTCTTCATCATCTCCAGTAAGGATCATATCATCAACGTATACCAAAAGGATAGATTTCTTATGGCCTTTCCTCTTGATGAAGAGAGTATGATCTCCATTAGCCTGTTTGTAACTATTTTTTATCATCACAATCCTGAGTCTCTCAAACCAAGCTCTTGACGACTGTTTTAGACCATACAATTCCTTTTTCAGCTTGCAACATTTCCCCATTTGATCATATCCTTGTGGCATTTTCATGTAAACTTCCTCTTTGGGACTTCCATTTAGGAAGGAATTCTTTACGTCCAGTTGATACATTTTCCAGGAAAATTGAACTGCAAGACAGATAATAACTCTGATAGTGTTCATTTTTGCAACAGGCGTAAAGGTCTCGAGGTAGTCAATACCATATTTCTGACTGTAACCTCTTGCAACCAATCGGGCTTTAAATCTATCAATTTTACCATCAGCCTTACACTTGATTGTGTAAACCCATTTTGAACCGACCAAGTGAGCGTCTTTTGGATTTGTCACAATATCCCAAGTATCATTTTTCTTTAGAGCCTCCATTTCCTCCTTCATAGCTTTTGCCCACCTGGGATCGCACTGAGCTTCAACCGAATTCTTGGGAATAACATGAGAATCAAGCACAATTATGAAGCTTTTATAGTTCGAGCTTACTCGAGAGTAAGAAACATAATTTTCCACATGATAACGAGAAGAAGGCCTAGTTGTTCTTGCCGCTTTCCTCAAAGCAATAGGAAGTTCTTGTACATCTCCAGTATCACTAACCATGTCATTCAAGCAATTGTCAGTGTTCTCAATCAAATCATTAGGGGAAGAGGAATTACTTACAGTGTGATCATGACTTGGATCATCCGAGGAGAGATTGGGATTGTTGTTTGGCATCATATTGTCATCCATAGTCTCTTGTCTGTGATCATCATCCATCCTCTCAGCATTGTCATCTATGCTCTCGTGTCTGCCAGTACCATGACCACAAGAAATAACAATTTCATCGTTGATTACATCGCAGCCTTCATTCATAAAGTGACGCTCATCATTATTTTTCTCAACAGCCATTTTACTGCACTCCCCCTGAGAAAAATTCTCTGCATAGTAGAAATCCTGCTCATGAAAAGTAACATCCCTTGTAACATAAAGTTTTCTTTCGATTGGATCATAGCATTTGTACCCTTTTTGTGTACTCGAGTATCCAAGAAAGATACACTTCCGAGATCGAGGGTCCAATTTCCTCAAGGCTGGACCACAAATGTGGACATAGCAAACACTCCCAAAAACCCTACTAGTTAAGTTGAAAGGAACCTTATCAGGGTGTAACATTAGAAATGGAGTATTTTTTGCAACTACAGTAGACAGACGCCTATTTATCAGATAAACAGCAGTGAGCACAGCTTCACCCCAATACCTTTTTGGAGTATTTCTTTGGAAAAGAAGGGTTCGGGTAACTTCTAATATGTGCCAATTTTTCCACTCAGCAATGTCATTCTGTTGAGGTGTATATTTACAAGATGTTTCATGAATAATTCCATTATCGTCAAGAAATGCACTAAGAGTTCCCTCCAAATACTCCTTAGCATTGTTAGACCGTAAAACTTTTACATTTGTGTTATACTGGCTTTTTATCATGTTGACAAAGCTTCGGATTATACTTGGAACCTCACTCCTGTTCTTCATTAAGTACAAATAGATGAATTGAGAATAATCATCAATAAAAGTCATAAAATAACGATGGCCTCCCAAACTTTGCAGATTCGACGGTCCCCAAACATCCGAATGATGGGGATCGGTTTGGGGGCCTCCTTACGCTCAAGAGAGGCAAGGGCCGGAAGTGGTACGATCAGCCTGGGGAAAAGCTTGGTCCGATCTAGAGTTGGTCGGATTAAGTCAGCGTTTAAGCTCTTGAAGCTGTTGTAGAGCTTGGCCATGCAGCCGGAAACCACGAAATCTTCCGGATTGAGGGCGCTGGAGATGGCGGCCATGGGCAAGCAGAGAAGGCTGACGAGGAAGTCCACCACGTCATTGTTGGCCTCCGCGAAGAGGACCTTGTTAGTCGTCTTGTCGATCAGGAGCTTCAGGCTCTGCTTCACATTAACGTTGTCGGTGGTTTCGGTGGCTTTGGCCATCTGCCTGGAGAGGTTATTGCCTGTGCCTATCAGCTCGGCAATCGTATTTATAGAGTTCCACACACACGTACAGCCAAAAGAGGAGAAACAAAACGACGCATCATCTCCTACATAAATTTGCGTACGCATACTGTTTATCCTCCTCCATTGTTTATTGGTCAAGTTGTTAGATTTTACGTAGAAAGTATACATTGACAGACGACGGCACTGGGAGGTTCGAGGAGAGTAATTGTAAGGCTGCAGTAGAGTACGGTGGTGGATTTGGTGTATCAGTGCAGCAATCGAGGAGGATAGCAGCAGTGGAAAGGGCAGGGGCCTTACATTGGGAGTTCGAGCAAGGGTGACAGAATTTGAGGAGGCCATATATTTATTTTGGTATTCATCTTTCTATTAATTAGGAGATTGTCTCTAATTCTTACGCAAGTTAGAAATCTTGTTGATATTTGAGGTGCATTTGTACATATGGTTATCTTGAAAAGCCTAATCTTCCCAAAAGAAGAATTTTTGTTATTAATTATGAAAGAGTTGTTGTAATGCAATTTTATCCAAGTTTGGAAAATTGATCATATTTTCTATTTTGTAATTTTTTGATGACAACATGGTATATTCTAATATCTTCTATACATGATAGATTTCAAATCTTTTATACATGATAGATTTCAAATCAATTAAATAAATGAATAAATAAATATATATTAATTTAATTAATTAATGTTAGATATTAATTTTTTTAGTGGTTTTTATATAATGAGATTAATTTAGTACTTATCAAATATACATAATGTACATTACACACATATACAAATAAGGAAATGATTTTATAAATAATTTTTTAAATAAAATATTTACTTTAAATTACTGTGAACAATATTTATAATTATTAAAAATATAATATTTACAAAGTAAATAAAAAATAATACAACAAATAAATGATCAAATTGCAAAAACCAACCCAGAAAATCGACTTTTCAACCATAACTCCAAAAATCATGAAACCATGGTCATTTTAAAGATAATTTAATTTAGAGTGCAATGGAAATGCTTTGATTCAATTTGAGTTCATATGGAGCGGGAATTGGTCTTTCATCATCTTACTGCTTTTCTAAGTGTGGATACTTTTACTCTGTTTTTAGTTTTACTTTGGAATTATTTTTATTATTTAGAAAACATTTTTATTTACCACTTTCATTAAAAAATATTTAATTCGAGGTCGATGTGTATAAATAGAATAGCATAAGTTTTACACAAATATACAAAGAATAAATTAAAAAATAAAAAGAAAAAATATTTACAAATTATTTTTTGATTTTTTTGGATTAAACACTCTATGTCCCCCTACTTTATTCCTGGTTGATGAGCTCAAGTCTTGACCTTCTCTTGGGGTTCGGGTCAGTCTGCATTTATTTCATAAATACTTCCTTTATTTTTCTTTTCTTTTCTTTCATCTTTCTTTTCTCCTTTATTATTTCATTTGAATATAAATAGTGTTAAAAATGCATATTTAACAAATGCATGTTGAATGGTAATTTCGAAATAAATCTAAAAATAAAGCAAAAATAAGGAAATAAAGCTAAAATAAAAGAATAAAGATGATGAATTGTGGATTCATCACTCCTCACCTGTATAGATGGTTGATATTTTTGAGGTGCTTCTTCTTGAGCTATTGTTGTATCTGCATACATGGGATTTGGCCTCCTGAGTATGATGATCCTTCTTAGAGGTACAATTGGATCCTCTTCAATCTCGTGTTAGTTGGGACGAACTTCTTCAATAGTTGGTTGATGAAATTTATTCCTCCAAGGACTCACCATCTTGTCAGGTGTCTTATCTTCATGTTGGATCTCCTCGAGCCTTTCTTCTCGTTGATATTCTGAGGTCTTCATGTCTCATAAGCTAATTTCTTGAGATGAGCATCATGATGATGCTTCGTTAAAGACTACATTTCTTGATACATAACACTTTCCATTAATTGGATCACAACATCTCCAATCTTATCTTTCATTATCATATCCGACAAAAATGCATCTTCCTACTTTTTGTCGAACTTTCTGCGAAGGTGGTTAGAACGAAGACATAACGAATAGATCCAAATACTCTAAAGTGACTTACAGTTCGCTTGAGTCATGTTTGCTTCTCAAAGGGAGAGGAGAATCCCAACCTTGCTTGAGGTAGCCGATTAGTTACATCAGCTATTGTCTTCATGCATTCCGCCCAAAATCTTTGTGGAATGCTCTTCGCATGCAATAAGCTTTGGCAGATTTCTGTAATTCCCGTATAGATCGAATTGCGAAAAATAACCAAAGTCAATAGGCGGATCCTACACTATATATAACTAGAAGTACGAGCAAAATATCTCAACCAAAGAAAATCAACCATAGATGCACGGGAAATTTTAACGTGGAAAACCCTCAATGTGAGGAAAAAAACCACGGGGTTGATTGCAACCCAAAACCAATCACTATAACCAGAATAATCTCCCGTGAGGGGCTTACAAAATACCGACCCTCGATACGGCGGTGCTACAAATCACTAAACAATGGAGAATAATAGAGAGGAGAAATATCACCAATCGGATAAATCCATCGCCAAACTGTAGGGAAGAATGCTGGAGAAGAACTGCTCCAAAGGTTACTCCCTCCAACTTCGCGGCAACCACAGACCTTTTTCTCCCTCTGTCTCTCTTATTTCTTTCTTGTGCTAGAAGAGCTTGTGTTGGGATGATCCTCGTATGCACCCCATACCCCCTATTTATACTCCATAGAGATGAGCAAATAAGGAATCATGAACTCCTACTTCTAATAGGATTAGGAAAAGATGACTCCTAATCCTACAAGATAATTGATCTTCTTCTCCAATTAATAATTGATTTTCCTTTTCCAAATAGAACTACCAATGTTCTATATATATGGACTAGGTTCCCACAAGGAGGGGAACCCATCCAACACTTCTTGGATTGTGCACTTTCTTAAGTGGTAGCCGAAGTATGTCGGTTGTAGACTTGGACATAAATAATATTACAGGACCACTTCCTTTATCTCTGTTTAAATCATCCAATTTGACGTACATATGCCTTTCTCTTGACCGATATTCTTTCAATACTACGAAACAAATAACAAACTAAGCAATAAAGTTTTGCAAATACGAGATTCTTCTCCTTTAAGTAACCTTCTTCCTTGGATTGATCATGCAGGGTGGCTGCAGCAGCCACTGCGATTATACTCAACAGTCTCGACGAGCAGCACAAGTTCACGGGATGGCACTGGGTCAATTACGTGAGCATGGTGAATACAGATTCCAAGCAGATCTACTTCACCTTGTCTCGGGCTTAGGTCTCCGGTCCGTTAGAACAGCATTACTGGCACTGACAACCTCTTCGGATCGAGCACATACAGACCCGATTAACCACCCCCCAAAATGCTTAAGCCGGATTGTTCAGTAGTAAGCTCCTCACTATTTATCCCACCCAGAAATTCGTGTTCCACGGTGTGCGACCATTGTTTGAGGGGTATTACAACCACCCCCACTTATATTCGCAACGTCCTTGTTACGACATGGCACATCACTTATTCCCAATGATAGTGGCATCTGCACGCTCCGGGTAGCCATTTCCTCCAACCTCTTTGTAGGGGCGGTTCCACCTCTCGGGAAGCCCTTTCCACTATCAGAGAGAATTTGGCTCTGATACCATTTGTAACGTCCCGGGCTTAGATCCACTGTCCGTTAGCGAAGCATTATTGGCCCTGACAACCTCTTGAGATCGAGCCCATACGGACCCGATTAACCAACCCCAAAATGCTTAAGCCGGATTGTTCGGTAGTAAGCTCCTCACTATTTATCCCACCCGGAAATTCGTGTTTCACGGTGTGGAACCATTGTTTGTGAGACCTAAGCCCGGGACGTTACACCTTCCCTGTTGATAACACCTTCAGGGAGGATGATGTATCCAACCATTTCAGGTTGGTTAATTAATTGGGGCAAGTGATCTGATAATCCTAGAGTGCGTTTAGTTGGTGGGTTTTTCGGAGGTTATTCGGGGTGGGTAACCCGTTTTTGTTTGTGTGTTTGATTGGTGAATTAAGGGTTGAGAGGGTTTGTGTGATGTTATTGTATAGGAATTTAAAAAAGTTGATAGTTATTATGATATAATTGTATTGAAATTTGAAAAAGTGGGTAGTTGTTGTGATGTGATTGTATTGAAGTTTTGAAATAAGGAATAAGTTGAGTATTTTATGATTTTTAGATAATATGATGATATAATATATAATTTTTTTGATGAGAAGTGAGTGGGCCCCATTAGTGGGTTAAAATGAGGATTTTGGGGGTTACCCACCCAAAGTGGAAGGTAACCCCCAATCCAAACAGGCCCATAGTTTTTTGAAAGGAATGAGAGTCCCCTAGGGGGCCAAAAGGTAGCCGATAGGAGCCCTATTGGATTGTCGGATGATCACAGTGGTGCTAGAAATAATTTCTGTTTCTTTATCAGGTCTAGCCAATCTAAATACGTCAGGCAATTTGTATCAACATGACAGCAATACTTAGTATCGACTGGATGCTGATTCACAAACAATGTAAGAGGTGAAGGTTTTCATGATCACCACAGTTAAGCTTAGCCTCAGAAGAATCTTATATTTTGTGTGTAGGAAGCTTTTCACTCGTGAGTCCGATCGTGCAATTACTTCGCCAGTTAAGTAAGATATCTAGTTTAACAAAATGCAAACAATGAACGTCAAGACTAATTTATGAATAACCCTGACCCATCAAACCTACACAAACATGAATCACCCCGGTTGAATTGGTTAAACACATTTACAATGGGTTAGGAAGATGACATAATAGATTAATACCTAAACACAACTGTTTGGTCATTCACTAGTTTAATACCTACACAAAAATTTTTATGAGCGTGAAGAGATATCCCTAATCTCCCTCGTTAGAGATTAGAGATCTCTCTTCACTTTGTTATCTTTCAATAAAGGGGGATGGACACTATATAAATAATGGATAAATAATCCCACATCCCAAAATCTATTTACCCATTAAACCACTCATTAAGATTGATATCCAGGATCCTATAATTTAAACATCATATACCATCCGAAAATAAACCCTAAATTGTGGCAACTGCAGACCACAATCCAAGACAACAAACAAAGAAGTCTCTCACAAACACATCATCAAAAATCTTCCATTGAAAGAAAAAAAGCCTTCCCAAAAACTTAACCTTCTATTCATCAAAATACAATACAAATGCAAAGTGAGAAATCAACAAAAATATTCTACAGCAACTTCAGTGTAGACCCTGACATATCATGGGCCATAAGCAAATTCTAACTCACCACTGTCATGCAAAGTGATATCGGAGAAGAAAGGGAAGAAGGAAAGGTACTTGAAAAATGATAGAAAATGTTTGAAATGACAACGAGGAAAAGAAGGTTATATATACCGGGCTTATGGAGTTGGATGGAGGTGATGGGAGAGAGTGAAACGGCCATGAAGGATGGGTGGTGGAGACGGATAGAGATCACTAGTGCAGATGGAGATAGAGGGAAGTGAAGCAAGGCAGAGACTGGAGAGGGAAGGTAATGACGGGAGATGCTTAGGATTTTGAGTAGAAGTTTTGATAATAGTATTTAGCTACAAAGATATTACGGTATAACCGTATCTTACATCGGATTAATTTGACAAATATATGTGGCAGATATATGCTGCAATGGAATCTGTGGCCTAAATACCATCGTTGAAACTCGATTCTGTTGTAGTGCTAATTCAAATAAATTAAATCATAACAAAACATAACAAGAAACTTGTTATCCAAACATCAAAATAAACAAAATTGTTGCCCGTCGGATAACCATTCAGAAAAAACAAGATATCGCAAACAAACCACCCCTACACGAATACAGTACATCAGACAGTCAATTTCCTAGAAAAAAGCAGTCGATATCATAACTTGAGGTCTGATGAGCAGTCCTGACATATCAGCGTCTAGTTCTTTTTTTTCTTCGGCATGCTGGAAACCTATCAAAATGGGACAAAAAATGAAGTCTCAGTAGAAACCTAGTCAGCGCCCCCAACTGTTAAAAAAATTGGATTGCCCGTTAAGGTCTTTTTTTTGGTAAGTGCCTGTTAAGGTCTTCTTCGTCTGTGTTGCCATAACACTGAATTCCTCGTTGCAAGGGACATTCTTTACAGACTTTCAATTACCCGTACGAATTAGGAAATAGAAATAAGGTGAGGATAAGTGATACTTATTCTTCATTTTATTTAATTCTTTTTGAAGGTAAAGAAGTGATAGATACGATAATGACTGATGTAACCATTATAGATATATTACCATGAGATAATATTGTTCTATCTGGAGATAAATAAATGTTATAGCACACCTCTTTTGAAGGATCTGTCTCGGAAGACTCGAATTTAACCTTTCCTCCAGCGATGAATACGTCGGTGAGAACCTGTCTGGAGCGAACTGCAGCTACCAACATCTTCAATCTCTGACACAAATTATGTTGGCAAAACCCGTCAAGAAGTTTGACAGTGTGCGAGTGCAGTTCATGTGCATATCGTATTTGAGAGACAGAGAGAGAGGGGTACCTCATCAGGGCCAAACTCCACAGTCCTATGCTCATGGTTAGATATATCTTCCGCCTTAGACGTCCTCAGGAGGGCAATGATAGAGGCCATAGAGAGGGGAGCAATGGTCAGGTCATCCGTTACCATGTAAGCAACTGAGTCCTTCACATACCCCTCCTCCGCAACTGTATCTATTTTATTGTTAGTGTTAGGACCAACATAGGTCAATCTCTCGGTCATGGGGCTATTACAAGTTTGGCATAAGGTCTTGAAAACGTCACTGAAGTTTCTAGAACTACAGGTTGTACAATACGTTAAAGATAAATAAGACATATTACAAGTATGAGAACCATAAGAACAGTGGTAAAAGACGGGGCTCGGTTTGGGGGTCTCGTGACGCTCAAGAGAGGCAAGAGCCGGAAGAGGTACGATCAGCCTGGGGAAGAGCTTGGTCCGATCTAGAGTTGGTCGGATTAAGTCCACGTTTAAGCTCTTGAAGCTGTTGTAGAGCTTGGCCATGCAGCCAGAAACCACGCAATCTTCCGGGTCGAGGGCGCTGGAGATGGCGGCCATGGGCAAGCAGAGAAGGCTGACGAGGAAGTCCACCACGTCATTGTTGGCCTCCGCGAAGAGGACCTTGTTAGTCGTCTTGTCGATCAGGAGCTTCAGGCTCTGCTTCACATTAACGTTGTCGGTGCTTTCGGTGGCGTTGGCCATCTGCCTGGAGAGGTTGTTGCCTCTGCCTAATTGCTCGGCATTCGTATTTATAAAGACCCACACACGGTACAGACAAAAAAGGAGAAACAAAAGGACGCGTCATCTCCTACATAAATTTGTTTATTGGTCAAGTTGTTAGATTTTACGTACAAAGTATACATTAAAAGACGACGGCACTGGGATGTTCGAGGAGAGTAATTGTAAGGCTGCAGTAGAGTACGATGGTGGATTTGGGTGTATCAGGGCAGCAATCGAGGAGGGTAACAGAGGCGGAAAGGGCAGTGGCCTTAGCTTGGGAGTTCGAGCAAGGATGACAGATTTTGGGAAGACCGTCTTTATATTTTGGTATTAATCTTTCTATTAATTAGGAGATTGCCTGTAATTCTTACACAAGTTAGAAATATCTTTTTTTGAGAAAATGGGTAATTACTCAATTTATCAAACTTGGCCAACGTCAAATACAATGTCAATAACTAACGATACAACTCACTCTAACTTTGCACTCTTTAAACATCCAAACAAATCCTTCCTACCACCATATCTATGGTCGAATAGTAGTTGTTGTGATATGTTAGATTACGTTCCTTCCAAATGTGCCAAAGTGTGGCGGCGATTACACGGCCAAAATAACTAGTATCCAACTTCAATTTGTATGCCTCATATATTAAGTCTTGAATAATCTTCTCCTGCAATCTGGGAAGTCCCATCCTCTGTTGAACCTTTGTCCACACCTTATCACTAAATGGACACTTGAAGAATAGGTGATGAGTATCTTCATGTTCGGAATTGCAAAGCATACATCCATCCTCAATTGTAAGACCCCACCTTACAAGTCTTCCTCTTGTTAACATCCTCCCTTTCCATGCTAGCAAGGTGATGAGACCCTACTTTGGAACTTGTCTTTTGCACCAGATGGCGTCTAATTCTAAGATAGTTTGACCTCTTGATCTACATGCGTTCCAACACCAAGATAAATCATGGGCTTTCTGGATGGTTTCCATGTCCCAGTGAATATCATTTGTTCGCAAATCCATCTTCGCTAAATATCCAAGTATCTCATGACGATGTAAGTAAAATTGTCTCCAGATGCAAGACCAAGATCTAGAGGGAGGCTCGTGTAGAATAGATCCATACCTCTTAGAAGCCCAGATGCTCCAAAAAGAACCACCTTCCACAGATGCCAACCCGTGCTGCTCTCCTGAGAATGAATGCTCTTTGTAAATCAAGTAGATTCCTCACTCCAATACCCCTTCTTGGCATGGCAGTGCAGCTTCATTCCATGCAAGTGGATGCCACTTGCTACCCCATATGAACTCCATGATTAATGAGTGAACCTTTTTAAGTACCTTCTCTAGTATAGGTGTGCCACCTAACCAATAGTTCAGCAAACCTTCCACACCCCATTGTACTAATTGACACCGTCCCATGCGAGATAATACAATTTGTGACCAATCTCCAATCTTTTTTATCACTTTATCCACAAGCGGTTGGAAATATGAATATTTCATTCTTCCACTAAATAATGGGAGGCCAAGATAGGTAAATGGCATCTTACCTACTTTTATCCGAAGATGCAATAATATTGGAAGCTTTTCTTTTGTGTGCTTCGACATGTACACTGCACTTTTTTGGTAACTAACTTCAAGTCCAGATATTCTCTTCAAAAACTTGTAGCACACGAGCAATCTCCCATGCAACTCTCCCATTTGCTTTAGCAAAAACAATACATCGTCGGCGTATATGAGGTGAGATATAAATGTCTTATCACCCACCTTGGGAATTAGGATCTTCTTCCGCGCTACATGTGATTCATCAGTATGGAGAGAGCATTCATGACAATGCAAAATAAATATGGGGATAGAGGATCCCCTTGCCTGATTCCTCTTTTTGTATAGATAATACCCACCGGCACTCCATTAACATGTGGTGAGACTGTGTAATATCCAACACACCACCGTATCCATTCCACCCACCGTTGCGAGAATCCCATTTTTTCCATCAAAGTAAATAAAAACTCACGATCCACTTTATCACATGCCTTTGACAAATCCACCTTGATGCACATTCTTGGTCCAACCCCTTTAGAGTTAAATTGGGTCATAACTCTTGGGCCATTAAGCTGCAATCAGATATTTCTCTAGCTCTTATAAATGCTCCTTGATTTGGTAGAATAATCTTAAGCATCACCACTGCAATTTGCTTTGCTAATATTTTTGCAATGATCTTATAAATTACATTGCAACAAGCTATAGGTCTTAGATCTGAAATTGTCTCCACCCTTGTGCTTTTTGGAATTAAGGTGAGAAAAGTATGATTTGCTTCCCCGAGCATACCTCCACCGTCAAAGAAAAATTTAACTGCCTTTATCACATCACTTCCTATAATATCCCAACACCGTCTAAAGAAAAGTGATCCAAACCCATCAGGTGTAACGTCCCGGGCTTAGGTTCCTGGTCCGTTAGCGGAGCATTACTGGCCCTAACAACCTCTTGAGATCGGGCCCATACGGACCCGATTAACCACCCCCAAAATGCTTAAGCCGGGTTGTTTTGGTAGTAATCTCTTCACCTTTTATCCCATCCGGAAACTTCATGTTTCCACGGTATGGGACTATGGGGTTTTAGCCCTTTCCACTGTCAGAGGGCGTTCGGTTCTGATACCATTTCTCGATTTATGTGTGTCATCCTTGCGCAGGGGCCATGCTAACACCCCAACCCCAAACATAGTGTCATACCTAGAACTCACGAAGTGTGGGTGTGGTATATAAGTGGTGGGGACTACTACCTGATAACTTGGGCTTAAGCATTTTGGGTGGTTGTCAACGGGTCCATTTGGCCCGAACCCAACAAGTTGTCAGGGTCAGTTTTACTCAATAACGGACCGGGGATCTAAGCCCGGGACATTACAAATGGTATCAGAGCCAAATTCTCTCTGATAGTGGAAAGGGCTACCCGAGAGGTGGAGTCTCCCCTACAAAGAGGTTGTAGGAAATGGCTACCCGGAGCGTGCAGCCGCCACTATCAGTGGGAATAAGTGATGGCCATGTCGCAACGAGGACGTTGCGAATATAAGTGGGGGAGGTTGTAACACCCCAACCCCAAACATAGTGCCATACCTAAAAATCACGAAGTGTGGGTGTGGTATATAAGTGGTGGGGACTACTACTTGATAACTTGGGCTTAAGCATTTTGGGTGGTTGTCAACGGGTCCATTTGGGCCCGAACCCAACAAGTTGTTAGTGTCAATTTTCCTCGATAATGGACCGGGGACCTAAGCCTGGGACGTTACATCAGGTCCTGGAGATTTTTCACATCAATGTCCCATAGTGCATCTTTAATCTCAACATCCGTAGGCAGTGCATCAAGGACATCCCTATCTGACGAATCAAGCAATCTACAAGGTAATCGTGAGGCATAGTGGGGACATACCATTGGGTTTGCCTTGTATAGATCATTGTAGAACTGGAGAGCTTCGTCTTGAACTTCACTTTCTTTGTCCACAACCTCGCCGTTTTCATTCAGAATAAGTGAAAGAGAATTTGTGTTTTGCCTCCGTCTTGTTGCTGCTGCAAAGAATCTTGTTGATCGATCTCTTTCCGCTATCCAAGCAATATGGTTTCTTTGTCTCCATGCTTCATTCTCCTCTGCAAGCATCCTCATTATTTCCTCTTTCACACCTACCTCTTGTAGTTGAAGAGATTCATTTAACGGATTGCCCCCGAGGCTATCGTTAATAGTTGAAGGGTTGCTCGAGTTCTTGCACCTTCTTATCCCTCTTCCTATCTTCCGATGCCCAAATTTTCATCTTGCCTTTGACAGCCTTTAGTTTCTGCACAAGTATAAAAAATGGATTTCCAACAACCTCTTCTTCCCAGGCTTCCTGCACCACCTGTAAGAAGTTGCTTCTATTGCACCAGTAGTTATAAAATCGGAATGGACGGAGTCGTCTCCTCGGCGAAGTGATTTCAAGAGACAACATACAGTGATCACTAATCTCTGTATGAATGAAGTGCACTTTTCGCTCTGGTAATGCATCGAGCCAATCCTCATTAGCAAACACATGGTCAATTTTTGCCGCAATATGCCTTGAACCTGTTGATGAGTTATTCCAAGTAAATGAATTCCCAATGCCTTCAATCTCATGTAAACCTACAGTTGCGATGCAGTTGTTAAATTCTGCAACCCCCCTCGACAAATGGAAACACCTCCTGCTTTCTCGTCGGAACTGCGAACAGAATTAAAATCTCCTAGTACAAGCCACGGACCCCTTGACAGTTGTAGCCTGCAGGCACAGATCATCCCATAAGTGCCTCCTCTCATACCTATCATTATAAGCATAAACAAATGTCACCGAGCAATTGAAACCACCAGCATTCACAGCATGGAGCTGAATCTTTGATCTGTCTTATGGACCACTGTCAATGTCCGAACATTTATCCTCCATAGAACCATTATACGAACGTTTGATCCATATCCTTCATTGTCAATAATATTCCATCCAGGTGGGATTAGTTGTCGGATCCTAGTCAGACTCCTGCCATGTAATCGAGTCTCTAGTAACCCAGTTAATTGGATGTCATTTTGTTCAAGGAAGGTGATACCCTCCCTCCATTTCCCGGGTTTAGATAGACCCCGGGTATTCCATGTCGCTACTTTCATTGGGCGACTCCTACCGAGTCCAACTGCTCGGTGGATGGTCTGTCAGAAGTTGTTTCTTTCTTCTTCTTGTTCTTTTTCTTTTTCTTGGGCTGCA